>CM070770.1:82531110-83731110 GCA_036346955.1 Dipus sagitta | reverse complement strand
AGCGATCCTCCTACTTCAGCCTCAGTGAGTGCTGGGACTAAAGGCATGTGCCACCATGCCTGGTTCTAAGGAACTATTTTAATGTGACTTCAGTACATTTGATGCCTTATGTATCTGTGACTCAAAATATATAAAGCTGTATATTAACTTTACACATTATGCAAAAGTTTGCAGAGTTAAAGATAAATGTAATACATGTAAAATGACTGGCAAGTGTTGTTTTCAATATTATTCAGATGTAAAAAACTGCCTTTTGGGCCATCTTGCTATTTGAAATACATATATTTATCTGGACTAAATATGGGATACACTTTTTATTTTTTAACTTTATTTATTTTTCTTTTGAGATACACTTGTATGTCAGAAAATGAGGCAGTTTAGAATAACTATCACTGTTCTCTAAACTTGCAAGAAGTCTAAGATATTAATTTTCTTTCTTTCTTTCTTTCTTTTTTTTTTTTTTTTTTTTTTTTTTGCTTTTCGAGGTAGGGTCTCACTTTAGCTCAGGCTGACCTGGAATTCACTATGGAGTCTCAGGGTGGCCTTGAACTCATGGTAATTTTCCTACCTCTGCCTCCCAAGTGCTGGGATTAAAGGTGTGCACCACCAAGCCTGGCTTAAGATATTAATTTTTATCAATGCTATAGACATCCTAATGATCCAAAAAGTCTAAACATTGCTTAAGATAAAAGTAAACTAGCCAGGCGTGGTGGCACATGCCTTTAATCCCAGCACTCAGGAGGCAGAGGTAGGAGGACCTCCATGAGTTCGAGGCTACCCTGAGATTACACAGTGAATTCCAGATTAGCCGGGGCTAGAGTGAGACCCTGTCTTGAAAAAAGCCAAAAAAAAAAAAAAAAATTAAAAAAAAAGTAAATTATGCTGAGTGTAGTGGTGCACACCTTTAATTCCAGCACTTAGGAGGCAGAGGTGAGAGGATCTCTGTGAGTTTGAGGCCATGCTAGAGTGAAACCCTACCTCAAAAAACAAAAACAAGTTAAGTTAAATATTAAAAACTAGTCATTTGATACATTGTTAATCTAATAATTGTTGCTGGCTTTTTTATATGTATATCTGCCTCTTGTATTAAATCAGCCTTGTAAGATGCAGAACTTAACAGAATGTTTTACCAAAATGGTGCTCTCTAAACTAAAATTGTTACTGATATTAACCCTATCCAGGTTTGTGTTCATGTGTTCTCCTTATCATATCTTGACTATTCTTTTTTATTTTTATTTAGTCATTTATTTGACAGAGAAAGAAGGAGAGAGAGAGAGAGAGAGAGAGAGAGAGAATGGGCATGCCAGGACATCCAGCCACTGCAAATGAACTCCAGACACGTGCGCCCCCTTGTGCATCTGGCTAATGTGGGTCCTGGGTAATCGAACCTGGGTCCTTTGGCATTGCAGGCAAATGCCTTAACACTAAGCCATCCCTCCATCCCTTGACTATTCTTTTTAAGCAAATATAATTAGACATGCACTAACACTGTGTGGTGGTTGGATTCAGGTGTCCCCATAAACTTATGTGTTCAGAATGCTAGGTCCCCAGCTGGTGGCAATTTGGGAATTGGAGCCTCCTAGAGGCTCCGTATTGTTGAGGGCAGGCTTATGGGTATTATAACCAGCCTCCTCTTGTCAGTGTTTGGCACACTCTCCTGCTGCTGTTGTCCACCTGATGTTGACCAGGAGGTGATGTCCACCCTCTGCTTAAGCCATCATTTCCCCCTGTCACAGTGGAACTTCCCCTCAAGTCTGTAAACCAAAACAAACCCTTTCCTCCCATCAGCTGCTCTTGGCTGGGTGTTTTCTGCCAGCAACATGGAGCTGACTGCAACACAGTGTGAACTTCAAATGGCACCTGCGAATAATTAAAAGGTGTTGGACATTGGCCACCTAATGAGTCGTCTGTAAACAAGTCCTAGGTTTTACATGAGTTTTCTTTAAATAGTTGCTCTTTTTGGTTATCTTTTTGCAGTTTTATGTTTTTTTTTTCCTTTAGCATTCTGCAGAAGTATTTACTTTTAAAATATTTTTATTATTTATGGGGAAATTTGCACATCAGTGATGAAGGATTTTGGAGTTCAAGATAGGTCCCCCAAATTTATGAACCCCAATTTTGGATCCTTCCTATTTTTAGCAAAGAACTGATAAAAATGTCCTCAAGAAGGATAAACTATGAATTAATGAGTTTATTTAGGGAGAAATCACAAATTGTGGGGTTTATTTAAGGGAAATTGGGAGATAGGAAGAAGGCTTTATTCCCCCCCGGATTACAAATTGGCACCCTACCTGTTATTGTGGAGTATAAGAAATGCAGGAAAGAGCGTCATTGAGTTTGCAACACGCTTTTGTGTTTTGGAAATGGCTATGGGCAGTGTGAAGCAGGTTGGCTGGATGACTGCATGAAGACCCCATGGAGCCGTGAGGATGAACCGTGGATTGCAGTGGAGACCCAGTGGAGATGCTGGGACCATGAGATGGCTGCTAAGGAAAGCTGCTGGCCCCAATGAAGTTTTCTAGGACTGTGAGTGGCCTAGCTGGAGGGGCGGAATTGGAATGTCAGAGACTTGTTGCTGGTTAGAATGATCAGATTTGGAGACTTGTCACTGGCTAGAGTTGTTGGATTTGAAGTTACAGAATTTGATGTTTGCCCTGATTGTTTTAAATGTTGAATATTTCTTTGCTATGCCCAATGCCATCTTTTGCAGTGTGAATGTTTATTCTGTGCCATTATGTTTTTTTTTTTTTGAGGTTATTTTTTGTTATTATGGCTCAGTTAAAAGATCTTGGACTGTGGGGATATATGAACATCACTGGAATTGATAAAAACTATGGGGACTTTTTTTGTTGTTGTTGTTGTTTTTTGTTTTTTCGAGGTAGGGTCTCACTCTAGCCCAGGCTGACCTGGAATTCACTATGGAGTTTCAGGGTGGCCTTGAACTCAGGGCGATCCTCCTACCTCTGCCTCCTGAGTGCTGGGATTAAAGGCGTGTGCCCACCACACCCAGGCTAACTATGGGGACTTTTAAAGTTAGATGAATGCATTGCATTTTACATCATGTATGGATATCAGTTTATGGCGGCCAGGGGCGGATGTGATGGTTTGATTCAGGTGTCCCCCATAAACTTAGGTGTTCTGAATGCTAGGTTCCCAGCTGATGGAAATTTGGGAATTAATGCCTCCTGGAGGGAGTATATTGTTGGGGGTGGGCTTATGGGTGTTATAGGTCCAGTATCCCCATGCCAGTATTTGACACACTCTCCTGTTGATATTGCCCACCTTATGTTGGCCAGGGGGTGATGTCCACCCTCTGCTCATGCCATCATTTTCCCCTGCCATTGTGGAGCTTCCCCTCAAGAGTGTAAGTCAAAATAAACCTCTTTTTCCCAGAAGCTGCTCTTGGGAGGGTGATTTCTACCAGCAATAATGAACCTGACTGCAACACCATATGATTTTTTTATATCCTCTTAGATTTTGATTAGCCCTCCCTCCACCTTTCCTTTACTCAATCTCCTTTCCCTGACCTCACTTAGGCCTTCTCGCCCCCATTAATCTATTCTTCCACTTACATATATACAATACCATCCTATTAAGTCCTGAATTGTATTTTAAAATGAAATGCAGGTGCTAAATTTTTCTAAGGAATTTTTTCCCCTAAAAAAATGTAAGTGGAAAATGGTTTTGTAAAAATGAAGTCACACAGCTGAACAATGAAAATACTCTTTGTTTAAAGAACACTGGATGAACACATTCACGTGTGCCTGCATGCACGAGTATGTGTGTTCATGCACTGCAGCAGTAGGGTTTCTTTCATGACCTGAATAAACCATGTCAAAGCCTGTGGCTGGGCACTGACCTGCACTCTGAACATGCATCATTATCTCTACATGTTTCTTCTTTGTGCTTTATTTAATCACTTAAGTCTCAACTCACCTATCAGCAGGAAGTATAATTACCACAGGAGTAATTTCTGTCCTCATTGCTCATCTACATTTTCTGACCTAAAAATTTGTTCAATGAAAACTATTTATTTATTTATTTGTAAGTAGAGAGAGAAGTAGAGAGAACAGAGACAGACAGAGAGAATGGGTGTGCCAGGGCCTCCAATTGCTACAAACTCCAGATACATTCGCCACTTTGCACGTCTGGCTTTATGGTGGGTACTGGGGAATTGAACCTGGTTAGGCTTTGCAGGCAAGCACCTTAATGGGTGAGCCATATATCCAGCCGATTTTATGACTATTCTATAAATGTGTAGTGTTACTCATTTATTTATTTGAGAGAGAGATAATAGGCATGCCAGGGCCTCTAGCCACTGAAAACAAACTCCAAACACATGTACCATCTTGTGCATTTGCCTTATGTGGGTACTGACTAGGGAATTGAACCTGGGTCCTTAGGCTTCTCAGGCAAGTGCCTTAATTGCTAAGCCATGTCTCCAGCCCTACTTTTTGAGTAGCAAAGTTATTTTAATTTTTTTTTTTTTTTGAGGCAGTGTCTCACTCTGGTCCAGGCTGACCTGGAATTCACTATGTAGTCTCAGGGTGTCCTCAAACTCATGGCGAACCTCCTTCTTCTGCCTCCCAAGTGCTGGGATTAAAGGAGTGAGCCACCATGCCTGGCTCCTGGCTGCCTATTTTAATCTTAAAAATGTTTACAAAGCCATTGTCTATTCTCTGTAGCAGCTGTATGTTGGAACACAGAATATTGAACTTCTCTGTGCTCTCAGATGGGTCCTTCCTCCTTTTTCTGTTGTTTTGGAATTCTTTTGGATTTAAACCAGCAGTGACTTTGATGAGTTCTGACAATTGATTGACAGAGTATTTCCCTTTATTTTGTAATTTTTTTATGAGAGAGATCTCGCAATAACCATCAGTAAAGAGGGAGCAGGGACAGTCCAGACAGAAGTTGAAAAAAGCGTGACATTAAACCCACAGACTCTGGCTGGCAAATACCAGGCCCAGAACTGGGTTAATGCCCAGAGCAAGCTGTTGGCCAAGGAGCATGAGGTCCTCAAAACAATATAGGCCATGGCCCAAACACTTGATTACCTGCCAGAGCTAAAAGGTAAGACCCTATTGCTAAAGATACCACAGCTGCAGTCACAGGACATTGGAATACCATGCTGAAACCAAAAGGGAAACTAACACCCTCCTGGCTAGCTCTCATAGTGCTGGAAAGCTCTATGGGAGCTGCTGGAGGACAACAGTCAGCAACAGCATCAAAAAGCAGAAGACTCTGCAGACTCTGAGATCAAGCAGCTGGACAAGAAGTACACACTTGTGTAATAGTGGCATGTAGCCTTGGCAGATAAACAATTGTTCTTTGATTGGACATGAGGCCCACTAAATGGGAAAGAACTCATATCTCGTATTAGAAACCAAGTCAGAATCCCATGGTCAAGAAACTCAGACCTCAGAAGAAGCCTTCACTGCTCTTTAGAGAAAAAGAATGGGGTGGGCTTATACACCAAGAAAATCTCTCTAATAACTTTGCATGCCCCCTTTAATCCAAGCTGCTCTCACTCTTGGTTGGAGAATCTGCCTTATTTTACAGAAGACAGAGAAAACAGAAGAGAACCAAGATCCATAAATAAGACAAGAAGATAACCAACTTTCCACCATGACACATGTCACCTCTACTCCATCTTCCAGGGCCCAGGGGAAATTGCAGAGGAAGTGGTGACATGAACACTGCTCTTACTGCTAGCCTGACAACCAGCTCCAGGGTGATGGTGGCAGACATGGTGATCAGTCAAAACCCATCAAAGCAGAAATCCAGAGGCTATAGACAACTCAACACTAAATCAGATTGCCAATAGGTCTGACATGGTTCAGGGAACATTGCAGAAGAGGGGGGTGGAAAGATTGTAAGAGCCACAGAGTGGGTAGGAATAGCCTTACTCCACAGGGACTGACTGAATCCTTCATGATCCCACAGTGAATAACATAACATAACATAAATTGAGGAGGGCCCCCAGGGTAACAGGAGAAGAAGTGAGGGGATAAAAGAGTTATATTATGTTATATAATATAATACATAATTTAAAAAATATATACTTATTTATTTGACAGAGAAAGAGGGAGAGAGAGAGTGAGAGAACGGACATGCCAGGGCCTCCAGCCACTGCAAACGAACTCCAGATGCATGTGCCCCCTTGTGTGTCTGGCTAACATGGGTCCTGTAGAATGGAACCTGGGTCCTTTGGCTTTGCAGGCAAAGGCCTTAACTGCTAAGCCATCCCTCCAGCCCTATATAATTTTTAAAGTGAAAAAGAAAGACAAAAAAACGAAACCTCATGGTGGTGCAGGCCTTTAGTCCCAGCACTCGTGATCTCCATAAAAAAAAAAAAAAAAAAAAAACACAAACAACAAAAGCCAATGTAGCCATTGCTAAAATATTTGATTACCTACCAGAGCTAAAAGGTAAAACTCTTATCGCTGAAGACACCACAGGCCTTCTAGAAATTCGGATAATGTGCCTCTATAATGTGATATTTATTTATTTATTTATTTATGTGCAAGGAGAGTGTTGTAGCCAGCTTCACATTGCTGGGAATAACTTCCAAACCAGGTACAGTTTAAAGGAGGAATGTAATCTATTTGAAGCTTACAGATCCAGGGGAAGTTCCATAATGGCAGGTGGCTCCTTTCACAGATCCACACACAAAGAGAGAAATACCACCAGTGGCATCACCAAGCACGCACACTCCAGGAACTCAGGCAGAGCTCAAGCACTCTGCATGTCTTTAGGCTGGAATTCTAGATCCGCCCCCAAACATACCTCCTCCAGTCAGGTGCCTGGAGATTTAAAGCTTTAATAAACTCCTGCACTTTATGACCCACTCCACACATTTTTCATGCTTTTGAATCAAAAAGCAGATGGTAGAACACAGCCTTATATTGTTAATTTAGGGAAGAAATAAATCATGACCTTGAAAAGCGGGTTCCTTGCTTTCAGTCAACTCCCTTCAAAAGAATTGGCATTTTTACCATTTGGTCTTTCCTCAGGCATTCTTTCCATCATTTTAATGTAAAGCAGTTGGGACATTCTTAATCATAGTAATAGCTCCTTAACAATAGCAGCTTTAGTAGCCTCTCTCAGTGTCAGTGATTTTTAAACTTCCTTGAGTTCTAATTTTAAATCTTAATTTTTTTAGTTCCATCTTTTTTTTTTTTTCTGAAGTTGGTTCTCAGTCTTGCTCAGGCTGACCTAGAATTCACTATGCAGTCTCAGGGTGGCCTCGAACTCATGACGGTCCTCCTACCTCTGCCTCCCAAGTGCTGGGATTAAATGCATGTGCCGCCATGCCCAGTTTTAGTTCCATATCTTTAGCCAAGCATATCAGTCCATTACAAGCTTAACCTTGATCAAACTCTGAGCATAGGCAGCAGACCACAGCCAGCCCTTACGCCAGTAGTCCAGTTCCAACAAAGTTCTCTCTAGTGTTTCTTTCTCCTTAGCAAGTTCATAAGCAAAGCCTCCAAATACAGGCTTCTTGAGTGGTACTTAGATCAAAATATTAAAGTATATGGATAAAGATGTACATGTGTAAAAGAATTTTTAGGCTAAACCTAAACACCGTGCCTAAAGTTATAGATTTTTTCAACTGTTTATAAACTCTTAAGGGTGAGTGTCTGGGAGTTGGGCAGGGCTGACCTAAGGTGTATGCAAGCCCTGCCCAGCCACTGAAGGGCTGCCACCAAGGCACCAAAATCAGCAAGAAAGAAAACAAAAAAGGCCACGTTTAACTAAAGCCTATGATGAACTGAAGTTTTATGTAAACAATGCCATACTTTGTTACATGATGTCCTAGGTCAACTTCAACTTACATAGAGGATTATTAAAAACAACAGAATTCTCTCTGAAGTGGTGACTTGTAATTTGTCAGGTATTTTAAAATAAATTTTAAAAAAAAGATTGCAGTGTCCTGTTACTTAAAAGGAGGAGGGAACTGACCTGATTTCTAGGCCAGCATGCCTCAAGATAGCAACAAACTTTGCCTTAGTTACTCCTAATAAAATCATTTCCGAGTGTGTTATTGGTATGAATGACATAGATTTAGATTACTTGCTTGTCAATGAGTAATAGGATTAATCAATTTGGCTTAGTTTTTCTTAATAGCCTTATAAGAAGGATGGTTAATAATGGGATGAAAAGAGTTGATTGAAGGAACTGGGAAGGAATTTTTCAATGTTGGGACATAGAATGCTCATTTAAAATGCTTTTTGAGTGGTACTTAGATCAAAATGTTAAAGTATGTGGATAAGGATGTGCGTGTGTAAAAGAATTTTCAGGCTAAACCTAAACACCATACCTAAAGTTAGAGATTTTTTTTCAACTGTTTACAAACTCTTAAGAAACAAAAAACTGATTTTCAGGCTAAAATATGTTGGAATAGCTTGCTAAAGCTTTATCAAATTTAAGTCAAGGGTTATATTAAAATTTAGCCAGCTGTTTTAGTTCAAAAAAAAAAAAAAAGACCAGATCCTGCTATATTGTATGTAAAGTAACTGTCTCATTTCTGGCATTTTAAGTCCAATGCTTATAAAAAAATTAACTCTTAAGACATATTCCCTACTTTAGGGTACAGCCTCATGCTCAAACAATGGTCCTCATCTGAGAAAAATAATATTCAAGCTCTATGGTTCTGTTTCCAATGTTCTTTGGGTAATTGGTACCCACACAGGTATCTAAACTAATCAAAGATATTTTCAAACACAGGTGCTAAGACTTTATACTGTTTTACTTGTCATTTTCTGACAATTTCTAGGTTAAATTAGTTTGTAAATCAATTAGTACTGTTTTCAAGATTGATAATAGGTTCTGCCTATATTTGTAATGTTAGATATTTAAAGTGTGAGATGTGCCTACTTCTTATGCCTCAGATATATGGCTTGTGCTGCCACAATACAACAAAAATTTAAAAAATTGGATAAGATGATTTTAGAAGCTCTTGTGCCATTCTTTAACTAAGTTTACTTCAGTAGTCAAATGTGCTCTATATGTACATACATCCAGGCTGGTGTAACTTCCTTTCTAAGTGTGTTAATTACCTATGTAGAAGCCAAAGCCAATTGGAATCATTGGAGCAAAAAGCACCAATATTTTGGCCTGTGCTCCCAGGTCACCTGTCTTCCTGAGCAGGGAGGATACGGAGACCCAAACAAATTTGGTGTACAGTGTGAAACAGAGTGTCACAATTGAGGAGCAATCAGTCCTCCTGACTTCCCAAAGAAGGGAAAATTACTTGGCTAGCATGGCCTTGACTCATCCCAACAGACAGAAAACATCAGTAAGCAATAGGGCTACTCCTGGGTCCCTAAAGTCTCTGTGGAGAGCCATTAGTGACCTCCAAGATTAATCCTTAATTAAATTTTGGCTATCTACATGGTCTTAAACACTCAGAGAGAAATGTATAACCAAAGATAAAAATACCTTAAATTATATGAATGGCCTATTAAGTAATACAACAAGAGCTTTCCAAGAGGGGAAACAAACATTAAGACATCTTTTCCCCATAGTTTTAATTCTGTAATAAAGAAAAACAACTATAGATGTCAAAAGGGTTATTTTCAAATCTAAAATATAAATAAGTTCTGAGACCAAAAATGTATTTGTACAGCCTTTAATGATACCCAATGGCTCTCTACTATAAAGGTTAAATGTTGTATACATGTTTCTGATAACTCTGATAATATCTCATCTGCTTTACAAGCCATGTCAAATACTACTGTGCCATTTAATGAACAGTTCTGGAAGAAAATCTCAGCGAGCTCATGCTCAGATGGTCCTGAGACAATCCAAGCCTGTCTACCTGGATTCCCTCAACCACAAAAAGGACTAATTTGCTCTGTGCTGACTTCTTATTAACTCCTTACTTTTATTCTTTCTCCCCAATGTTCTCTTCCAAGACTATCTTCCTGCACTCTGGGGTCCATTAGAATAATTCCCCTCTCAGGGAGAGACTCTATAACTGCAACAAGTCACCACTTTGTGTCCCATTCAGCAGGAAGTAGTCAGGATCTGAAGTCTTCGTCCTTTGCCATCTAATAGCAATTAGAGTATCTTCTCATGAGAGGGGGAAGTAAAGGGGGATAGAATTAGGGTGACTGGACCCTTGAAGGTAAAAAGGGCAGGAAAAATTTTCTTATCTCTTGCCCAGTTCCAAAAAACTATGTTTTCCATGTGTGCTCTGAGTCCCTGGCTCTGCAAAGGACAGGCCTCACTCTCTTTGATGCCAGTCAAGTTATGTCTCTCTGCCTGTCCAGCTCTAAGCTGACCAGAGCTGAATGCCTTCTCAAAATTTCCATAATCAGGACCAGTTGTGTCAAGACACCTGCTCTCCTTTGGTACAAAAGGAATAACCACCCCATACATAAATATTTCCTCTCCCATTTATTGTTCCCTAGTCTTAATTGCTTCACATGTATATCTCTCTACAAGAAAAAAAATCTACAAACTACATCTGTGCCAACTGAAAGAAATCTTCGTCCCTCTGCTGGTGGGCCTCGGCGTGACCTTGTCTCTGGGTGCCTATGGTGACCAACAGCCTCGAATCTCTCCAGAGACAATTGAACTGTCTCAAGGGTGTGGTACTTCAAAACTGTCTAGCCTTAGACTCAGTACTGCTGAACTTGGTGGGGGGGGGGGCATGTACGGTCTTGGGACAAGAATATTGTTTTCTTTGTTAATGAATCAAATGTTATTAAGCTGCTTGACTGCTACAAGCCTGAGGACCTCAGCACCTGGTTCTCTAACCCCTTAGTTACTTGGCTTCTCCCTAGCCCCCTCCTTACTATAGGAACTCTATTGCTTGTAGCCCCCTGTCTCATCAAATTTCTCAGATAACAAATAACTAATATCGCTAAGGTTGTTACTAATCAGGTCCTTGTACACCACCTAACTCCATCTGGACCTATGGCAAATTATAAAGAACTCATTTGGGATGACACTGCTACACTATAACAACAAAGGAGGAGTTGTCAGGCACTGCCAGGCACAGGCTGGAGCCGTCAGGAGAGGGGCCTGAGCTGCCAGGCATGGCTAAGGACCCCCAGGCTACAGGAGGCCACTCCCTCTCCAAGCCCAGCACACCTGAACTTAGGCTCTGCCCATAGCCCTGTGGCCTTTGGCTAGTTGCCTTGGAAACTCCTTATCAGCCGGCAGCCTTCACACACTCCTGAGACCCTAGATCACCTGACCCCCCCCCGCTACCCCCCACCCCGCCCCCCGCGCTATTGCCTGCATGTTAGAATGAATGTCCCCATATGTTAATTAGGCATCAGAAATGAACTTGGTATTAGGGTCCTGCCCTCAACCCTCAGATTTTTATAAACCCATTTCACTGACAATAAACTGAGAGAGCTGTTCACCAAAACTCCTCCTGAAAGTCATCTACTTTCCTGCGCTCACCCAACCCTGGTTGCCAGGAAAAGTTCCATAATAGCAGGAAAAGCTGGCCTCCTTTCACAGGTCCATGCAGGTAGAGAGAAAACCGCCATAAGCACCACAAAGCAAGCTCATTCCAAAAACCCGGACCGAGCTCAAACACTGCATATCTTTAGCTGAAATTCCAAATCTGACCCCAAACATACCTCATCCAGCCAGGTGGCTGAAGATCTAAAGCTTTAATAAACTTGTAAGTCTCTTGGGGGGCATCTACTCAAACTGCGAGAGAGAGAGAGAGAGAGAGAGAGAGAGAGAGAGAGAGAGAATGGGAACACCAGGGCCTCTTGCCTCTGCACACAAATTCCAGATGTGCCACTTTGTGCATCTGGCTTTATATGTGGATACTGAGGAACCTAGGCTGATAGGCTTTCTAAGCAAGTGCCTTTAATTGCTGAGCTATATCCCCAGCCCTATAATGTGACATTTAAATTTTTCCATGAGTAATTTTAAGTTAACTTGGCAGGAGAACTTTGTGATGTCAAGCTCATTACAAAGCTCTTACTGTATTTAAAAAAGCTAATGAGAGCCGGGCATGGTAGCATACACCTTTAATCCCAGAACTTGGGAAGCAGAGGTAGGAGTATCACTGTGAGTTTGAGGCCATCCTGTGAATACGGAGTAAATTGAAGGCCAGCCTGGGCTAGAGTGGGACCCTACCTCAAAAAACCAAAAAAAAAAAAAAAAAATGCTAATGAGAAAGAACAACATTGAATTGCATTTGATGGTTATATTTAAAGAGATTAAACCAGGGAAAGGCCCTAGTAAAAATAGTTGCAAAGCCCTTCTTTTAAACTTTTAAAATTGAAAATCTCTCTCTCTCTCTCTCTCTCTCTCTCTCTCTCTATATATATATATATATGTATATATATATATATATATATATACACAATGTACTCTGATCATAATCCCCTCCCACTACCCTCCTTTGTCCCCTCTTCCCCTTCTGCCCATCCACTTCTTTTTCCAACTAGTCTTTTTTCTATTTTGATTTTTTTTTTTTTTTTTGTCCTTCTCTGTCAATAATAGTAGTTGCTTCTCCCCCAGGGCTTGTGACTTTTCAAGCCATAGGCTTTTCACTAGGGTTTCAATATCAGGCATGAATTCGTTCCACGGAGCAGGCCTCAAATCAAATCAGAGAACAGTTAGTTATCCCCATAAGAGTCATGCCACTATTGCACTACTGGGCATGTCTCGCCTCTACTGGCCAGATGTATAGCTTGCTGGTGCACAGCTGGTTGAGACTGTTGATGACTTTTCTCCCTCAGCAACCTGCATAGAACTTAAGGCACTATGACAGCTAGCCAGCAGAGGGGAAGATTCCAGCCTAGTTCCAGCTTGATTTCTCCATGTCCTGCAACCAAAACATGTGGTGTCTTCAGCAAAAGGGTCTTTACCATCTAGTTCTGGTGGAGAGCCAAGAACATTGGCAATAACCTGTATTGTTTTAGTGGCCTTGACCAACAAGTCACTGGGAGGTTTCCCAACCCTAACACTGGGAATTTCTGTAGCAATCTATGGCTTCTGCATACAGACAGACTAAAGATGTTAAAGCCAGGTGTGGTGGCACACACCTTTAATCCCAACATTTGGGAGGCAGAGGTAGGAGGATCACTGTGAGTTCGAGGCCACCTTGAGAATACAGAGTGAATTCCAGTTGATCCTGGGGTTAGAGTGAGACCCTACCTCAAAAAACAAAAACAAAACAAAACAAACAACAACAACAAAAGAACTAAAGATGTTATGAATAAACCATATAGAAACACACTTTTATTGGGTAATTAACCCACTTTTGTTATCTAATATATATAATTTTAAAAAAGAAAGAGTTTGGGCTTATGGGGATGGATAATGCTACAAAGGCATTCTTGCTCCTGAACAGAAAACGGAGGTTTATTTGTAACTGTGGGTTTAGTTGTTTCCATAGCAACCTAGATCAACAGCTAGATTGACTTTTCTGCTCAATTTGCACTCTTATTAGCTTATAAGCTAAGTGCTTGCTCTATTTGGCTGCATGAGACAAATAACAGGGAAAATTTAAACAAAATTAGTGTATCAAAAGAAAAACAACATAATCAAAGCAAAAATATTTAAAAAATCTGTTTAGAAATATCTGCCAGTTGTGGTGTCATAGGCCCTGCGTTCCAAATTTCTTGGGGGAATAAAACAATTATAAAAAGTTTAATGCTAGACCCTACCTCAAAAAAAAAAAAACAACAAAAATTTAGCACCCGCTTTAGCATCAGAAGCATGCAATTCTAGAAATATAAACAGATATTTTTATCTTTCCATAGTGTCAGAATTTAGTGAATAACAAATGTTCAAGCTATAATCGTTTGGTTTTGGCTGCAATGTGCCTAGTAGTCCCATTTTTTTTTTTGATAGTTGGCTGTTGAAAAACACAGCCTATTTTGCTCTAATCCTAATTACTAATATTCTCACTTTACACACAACACAGTAATTAAATATGTATATGTGTAGGTTACATAATGACCACAAGATTAAAGAGAATGCAGCAAAGTTCAAGGGGTTCAAAGAGACCTTCCTGGAAGCTGAGAGCTGAGACAGCTGCAAAAGCAGTCACAGCAGGTAGTTAGATAAGACATAACCCAGGCGGAGAGCTGCTGGAGGTAAGCAGAGCTGAGCTGCAGTGTTGCATGGCTGAGCCACAAAGCATGGCCTTTGGGGGGGGGGGACGTGTAGAATCACAGAAATGAATTGTGGGACCTGGGTCCCCAACTCCTGGATCTCCTGTGCCTGAGGGTGCTCCCATCAAGTTAGTAGGCCAGAGCTCTGGATTTGTTCCCTACCTCCTAGTTCTCTGGCCCTGGTACCCCTGCTGCTGGCTTGGCACAGCCTGGACCCAGCCTGCTTGCTGTAGAAGTAGGCCTTTTGCTCCGGCTTTCTGATTGACAGGCCCCTCAGAACACTGGGAACCTTCTCAGTGTAGCTCATATATTAGGCCATAAAGCATGCCTCCATAAATCCAGGAAAATTCATGTAACTTCCTGCATCATATCAGATCACAATGCTTTAAATCTAGAAATTAACAAGAGACATATCAGGAATTCCACTGGCTCCTGGAGATTGAACAAAACACTTTTAAATAATGAATGAGTTGTGAAAGAAATTGTAAAATTAATAGAATTGAATAATAATGAAAACACAACATACCAAAACTTATGGAGCACAATGAAAGCAGCTCTAAGGAGAAATTTCATAGCACTAAATGCCTTCATAACAAAGATGGACAGATTCCAAATTAATAGCTTAACCATCCACCTAAGGGCACTGGGAAAACAAGAAGAATCCAACCCAAAGAGCTCCAGATGGAAAGAAATAATCAAGATCAGAGAAGAAATTAATGAATTAGAAACCAAGAAAACAAGAAAATCCATGAAATGAAGAGCTGTTTCTTTGAAAAAGTAAAAATGATTGATAAACCTTTGGCCAATTGTATCAAACAAAAAAAAAGAGAGAAGTCTCAAATCAGAAATGAAAAGGGAGAGGTCACAATAGACATCATTGAAATTGGAAGAATCATCAGGACATACTTCAAAAGCCTCTACTCCACAAAACTGGATAACCTGGAAGAAATGGATCAATTCCTAGACACATACCACCTACCAAAACTAAACTCAGAGAAGACCAGTCTCCTAAACAAACCTACCACATCCATGGAGATTGAAAAGGTAATAAAAATATCCCCAGAAAGAAGTCCAGAACCTATGGCTTCTTGGCTGAATTCTATCAAACTTTCACTGAAGAACTGAAATCAATTTTTTCTCAAACTGTTTCACACTAACTGGAGAATAGGAAATGCTCCCCCCCATCTCCTTTTATAAAGCTAGCATCACCTTAATACCAAAGCCAGACAGAGATATAACAAGAAAACTATTGGCCTATATCCCTGATGAACTTAGATACAAAGATCCTGAACAAATCCTCAAAAAAATCGAAGTCAACTCCAGGACCAGAAATCAGTACAACACATTGAGCTGTTGATTAGAGAGACCTATGAGGCCCCCAAACAAGACAGGCTTCTGTCAGAGCACTTCATTACTCACCTGAAGTAAAAGGTAAGATCCTATTGCTGGCCACCCTATGCTGTAGACACAGAACATGGAGAGACCTGTTTGGAACCTGGAACAGAGCCAGACCCCAGACAGCCCATCTAGTGCTGGAAAGTGTTACATGAGCTGCTGGGGGAAAGTGGCCAACAACAGTGTGAACAAGCAGGGGTCTAAGCTACTCAGAAGCAACCATCCTGACAAGAAGTACACACCAGTGCAATGGTGGCACACAGCCTTGGTGTAACCAATGGCTTTCTGATTGGTTAAGAGATCTGCTCAGTGGAAACTGCAAACAAACTCCAGGTGCATGGGTGACCATGTACATCTGGCTTATGTGGGTTCTGGAGAGTTGAACCTACGTCCTTAGGCTTCACAGGCAAGCTGCCTTAATTGCTAAGCCATCTTTCCAGCCCTAGAAGAGTTACTCTTAACCTAAAAAAAAAAAAAAAAAGTGAGTTGCAGGTCTGGGTCCAGATGGATGAACAGATATTTAGACAGATGATGGGTGATAATTGAAGTCAGTGTGCCAAGTCACACAATTCAGACCAAGCTGTAGCCCCAGGGACAGTTGGGAGTTCTCTGCCTGTCTGTCCCTTAATGCACAAATCCATGGTCAGATGATGGGTCACTGGGCCTGTTGCCATTGCAGTGTTAGGTGTCTTCCTTAGTATGGGGTCCAGGTGAAGGTGGTGTGTCCTTATTGTCCTGGTTAGTTACAAGTTGTCAGCCTGGTTTTTCTGTCATGCTTTATTTTATTTTATTTTATTATTTTATTTTATTTGAGACAGTGGGAAACAGAGAGAAAGAGGGAGGGAGGGAACGAGGGAGAGAGAAAAAGAGAAAGTATGGGTCCACCAGGATCTTCTGTCACTATAAATGAACTCCAGATGCATGCATCACCTGGAGCATCTGGCTTTATGTGGGTACTGGAGAACTGAACTGGGCCATTGTACCTTGCAAACAAGCACCTTTAACCACAGAGCCATTCTCTAGCCCTACCATTTAAAAAAATGTATTTTATTCTATTTACTTACTTGCGAGACAGAGAGAGAAAGAGGCCGATAGAAAGAGAATGGACATGCCAGGGCTTTCAGCCGCTGCAAATGAACTCCAGACACATATGCCACCTTGTGCATCTGGCTTACGGGGGTCCTGCGGAATCGAACCTGGGTCCTTTGGCTTCGCAGGCAATTGCCCTAACTGCTCAATCATCTCTCCAAGATCCCTGCCATGGTTTTAATACTCCCATATGGCTTTTATGTTCCCAGCATATTTTGATAAGCTTAGTAGGAAGTACTGGCTTACTTTTAGAAACAAACTGTTTATCCGTGCCCCATAGCTGGTTCTGAAGAGGTGTTGGTGTGTGCATACACAGTGATATGCAGAGCGATTCTTCCCCTACATTTGTACTCAGAATGGATCCAAGGGCTGCGTCATAAAATGAAATCACTGAGGACAAGGCTCACCTTGAAGCCACAGTTTCACACAATATGGAGGAACTTAGAGGAGAACACAGCTTGATTTCCACAAACACTACACCCTTTGCCTCAGGAACTTCCTAGTGAGAGACTAAATGTATATTCTTGCTAATTATTGTGAGGGAAGTATAAATAATGAAAGCGAGTCTTTGACATAGCTTTAAAAAGGTATACTGGGGCTGGCAGGGGCGGCTGGAGAGACAGTTTAGCAGTTAAGGTGCTTGCCTGCAAAGCGAAAAGACACAGGTTCGATTCCCCAGGACCCATACAAAGCCAAATGCACAAGGTGGTGCATGTGTCTGGAATTAGTTTGCAGAGGCTGGAGGTCCTAGTGTGCCCACTCTCTCCCTCACTCTCTCTTTCTTTCTCTCTGTCTCAAATAAATAAATAAATTTTTTAAAAGGTATACTTGGGCCAGGTGTGGTGTTGAAAGCCTTTAATCCCAGCACTTGACAGGCAGAGATAGGAGGATTGCCATGAGTTCGAGGCCACCCTGGGACTACACAGTGAATTCCAGGTCAGCCTGGGCTACAGTGAGACCTTACCTTGAAAAACCATACACACATGCACACACACACACACACACACACACACACACACAAATGTATGCTTAGGCTGGAGAGATGGCTCAGTGGTTAAAGGCACTTGCTGCAAAGCTTACTGATTTGGGTTAGTTTTCCCAGTACTCAGGTAAGCCAGATGTACAAAGTGGAGCTCATTTGCAATGGCAGGAGGCCCTAGTGTGCCCATTCACATTAAAATTCTCCAGAGAAGCATAAAACACACATGCATGTACCGAATGATTTATATGGAACACATGATACTTTACATGTAATATGCCCTATGATATGCGTATACACACGTATCTGCACTAAAGTTCCCCAAAGCAGCTGGACATACTTCTAACAAGGCTGAATGAACTTGTAGGGCTGTGTAGAAATGATCCTGAGCTTTTGATCCCCTTCCTCCACCTCTGGAGTGCAGCAAGTACAGGTGTTTGTCTCTGTCGTGAAGACACTATTTGAGAAACAGAGACAAATGCATTTATGTCACTTTAAATGTTTATTGATGTGTATGTACACATGCCCATGTGAGTGCAGGTGTGCGTGTGCCACAGCGCATGGAGGTCAGAGGACAGCTTTTGCTTTCTGCCTGTTCACCTCATTTGAGGCAGGGTTGCTCACTGGGTTCCAGCTCTGCCGTTCTTTGCTGTGATGTCTGGGAAATCCCTTGAGATGAGATCAAACCTGGGTGCTTGAGCCTGAGTGGCGAGCGCATTATCTACTGAGCCCTCTCTCCAGCCCTCATTTATGTCTTTCCATAATGTCAGAACTTTCTGAATAACAAGAAACTTACAAGAAATGGTAGTTTTGTTGGCAGCCACTTGCCAAGTAGTCCTAACTCTCTTGATGCTGGCTGAGGCAAACAGGGTTTTTTTTTTTTTATTCCAATCTTAATTATAAATGTTCACTCTCATATCATACACTATGCTTCGCACTGTATGTACACACACACACACACACACACACACACACACACACACAGGTTACAAAATAGCTACCAGGGATTAAAGAGGCTGTGGCAGAGTTCAAAAGTTTCAAAGAGGCCAGCAGGAGGCAGATAAGGCGGTAAGAGGACTACTTGTGATGTGTCAGGGCGGGAGGAATACCAAAACCTGTTGGACACTGTCTGGGATCGAGGTAACCTAAAACCCCTGGAGGAGTCAGCAGATTTCTCCTGTCAGCTGCAGGTGGGACAACAGGAGCATCACTGTTGCAGTGTTGGGTGTCCTCTATGTGAGGTCCAAGTGAGGGTGTGGCACCTTTTCCTCATTCTGGTATGATTTATCAGGTCTCAAGTCTGGAATTTGTGATATGATTTTAATATATCCCTGTGCTCATAAGGCCCCATTGTACTTTAATAAATTTATAGGGTGGTGTTCTTTTTACATTTAGGAGTAAGTTATTTATCAGTCTGTGCCTTGGGTGGTGCTGCACAGTGTTGTGTACGGACCTACCCAGGTGGAGAGTTATCCTGTCTCTGTGTTTACATTCAAAATGGTGTCAAAGCCCGGTGTGGTGACTCACGCCTTTCATCCCAGCACTTGGGAGGCAGAGGTAGGAGGATCACCATGAGTTCAAGGTCACCCTGAGACCACATAGTGAATTCCAGATCAGTCTGACCTAGAGTGAGACCATACCTCAAAAAAACCAAAAAAAGGGAAAAAATGGAGTCAAAGCTGTTTGCAAAACAGAGCCCCTCAAGGTATGGCACAGTCAGAGAAACCACCTTTTTATACAATCTGGAGTAATTAGAGCAGGGTGAATCCTGATCTCAACAGTCATTATTCCTGGTTTTATTTGCGACTGGGGCTTGAACTCAGGGTTTCATGAGCGCTAGACTAGCACTCTACCAACTGAGCTACATCTCAAGGCTCTGTGTCTGGTTTGAAATGCTTTTTTTTTTTTAAAATGTATTTATTTGTAAAGAGAGAGAAAGAAAAAATGAATAGGGACTCTTGCCAGTGCAAATGAACTTGAGACTCATGTGCCACCCCCCTTTGTACATCTGCCTTTACACGGGTACTGGGGAATTGAACCGTGGTGAAGACTGGAAGCAAGCACCTTTAACTACTAAGCCACCTCCTGAGCCCTTACAATGGTTTTATTGATGATGTTAAGACTCTGAAAAGGGGACCCTCTGTTTCCTATGACAAGGGAAGACTTCCTATGCAGAGAATAGGCCAATATGTGCCCCCACTGGGATGGTACAAAAACTTCAAAGTGACATACCTGAAACAGAACTCATTATTTTCCTCCCTCTTTGTGGAGCCAGGATCTATTGGCGCTTTCATCCCCTAATCATCTGAGAAACTAGGCCATCTGTCTCTATTCCCTTCCTCCTTTCCTCTGAGCTAAAAAATCTGGAGCCAGCCAGATGTCATATTCACAGATGAAAGTGGCCCAGGGATGTTGGAAACAGGCCTATTTAAAGAAGCAGAGGCATTTAGTATTCATCTTTTTTGTTGAGAACTTTATTGTATAAAAATATTTCATATTTGTCATACTCCCATTGGGCTATACTCTTTTTAAAAAAGTTATTTATTTGCAAGAAGAGAGAACAGCGAGAAAGAAAAAGAGAGAGAGAGAGAGAATGGGGGCACCAGAGCCTCTTGCCACTACAAAAGAATTCGAGAATGCATGCACCACTTTGTGCAGCTGGCTTTATGTGGATGCCATTATCCCCCAGCACGTTGCATAGCACTTTCTAGCATGATGAGGACTAGCTGGCAGGGAGCTGGCTTCTATCTCAGTTTCAGCATGACAAGAGGTGTTTATTCTTTAAAAAAAAAAAAAATTTATGAAAGCCGGGTATGGTGGCTCATGCCTTTAATCCCAGCACTCAGGAGGCAGAGGTAGGAGGATCGCTGTGAGTTCGAGGCCACCCTGAGACTACACAGTGAATTCCAGGTCAGCCTGGGCTAGAGTGAGACCCTACCTCGAAAAACTGCTTACATATATATATATTTAAATGAGAGAGAAAGAATTGGTGTACTAGGGCCTCCAGCCATTGATCTCAAACTCCAGACACATGTGCTATCTTGTGCCCATTTGTAACCTTGTGCACTTGTGTCACCTTGTGCATCTGGGACCTGGAGAGTTGAACATGGGTCGTTAGGCTTCTCAAGCAAGCTCCTTAGCTACTAAGCCATCTCTCCAGACCCTTTTTTCTTTCTCTTTTTTTAAAAAAATATTTTATTGTTTATCTATTGTGAAGGAGAGGGGAGAGAATGGGCAAGCCAGGGCCTCTAGCAATTGCAAACAAACTCCATATGCATGTGCCACCATATGTATTTGGCTTTCATGGGATCTGCGGAGTCAAACCTGGGTCTTGAGTTTTGTAGGCAAGTGCCTTAACTGCTAAACCACCTCTCTAGCTGAGAGGTGTTTTTTTTTTTTTTTTGTTGTTTCATTTTTGTTTGTTTATTTGAAAGAGATAAAGAGGAAGAGAGAGAGAGAATGGATGCACCAGGGCCTTCAGCTACTGCAAATGAAATCCAGGCACATGCGCCACCACAATCTGGATTATGTGGGTCCTGAGGAATTGAACCTGGGTCCTTGGCTTTGCAGGCAAGCACCTTAACTGCTAAGCCATCTCTCCAGCCCAAGAGAGAGGCATTTTTTCTATAAAAGGATATTGAGGTACAGAAATAGACTACCAAGGGAAATAAAATTTGCAGGAACAGAAACAGGATTGAGCACTGAGGCAGAACTAACCAGGCAAAATAAGCACTGTAGACAAAGATCAATGCTGGTAACTGGGAGATTTGAAACGAAGACTGTCTTAGGTGTGGATATCACTCTGAGAAGAGTGGATCAGATGTGAGTTATTGCACTGGGGTGTAGCTCAGTAGTAAACTGCTTTAGGCCCTGGGTTCAATTCTTAGCACTGAAAAACAAAACAAAACACAGATGACAGTTGTAAACTGAAGCTGGGGCCAGTATAGTAGGGAGCCATGCCTGTATAAAGTTACTGACTGATTAGAACTTCCAAAACTGGGCTGGAGAGATGGCTCAGCGGTTAAGGCACTTGCCTGCAAAGCTAAAGGACCCATGTTCTACTCCCCAGATTCCACTTAGGCCAGACGCACAAGGTGATGCAAGCATAAGGTTGTATATGTTCACTAGGTGGCACACACATCTGGAGTCCTATTGCAGTGGCTGGAGGCTCTGGTGTGCCAATTCCCACCCCCCATTAAAAAAAATTTTTAAAAAAAGAACTTCCAAAACTGAGCCTGGGGGCTGGAGAGATGGCTTAGTGGTTAAGCGCTTGCCTGTGAAGCCTAAGGACCCTGGTTCGAGGCTCAACTCCCCAGGACCCACGTTAACCAGATGCACAAGGGGGCGCACGCATCTGGAGTTCGTTTGCAGTGGCTGGAGGCCCTGGTGTGCCCATTCTCTCTGTGTCTCTCTCTCTGCCTCTTTCTCACTCTGTCTGTTGCTCTCAAATAAATAAATAAATGCAATAAACAAAATAAATAAATAAATAAATAAAGATAGTCTCTTACTCATGGAACCTAAAACTTCTTATTTAAAAAAAAAAAAAAAAACTGAGCCTGGTAGTGCATACCTTCAATGCCAGGCCTTTGGAGGCTGAAATTACAGTGAGTATGAGGCCAGCCTGAGCTACAGAATGAGGTCTTGTGTAAAAAAAAAAAAAAAAAAGAAAGAAAGAAAGAAAGAAAAGAAAAGAAAAGAAAAAAGAAAAAAATCAGGAGCTGGAGAAATGGTTCAGAGGTTAACGCACTTGCCTGCAAGGCCTAACAACCTTGCTTGATTCTTCAGTAGCCACATAAAGCCAGATGTACAAACTGGCACAAGCATTTGGAGTTAGGAGTTTGTTTGCAGAGGCTGGAGGCCCTGCTGTGCCCATTCTCTCTCGCTCTCTCTCTCTTCCTGTCTCTCTGTTTGCAAATTAATAAATTATATATATATATAATTATATATATATATATTTTTTTTAAATCAGAACTTCCAAAATTGTGGAAAATTGGAATGTTGCAAATTCAGGCCAGAATTATTGGGCTATCTTTCCCTTAATAGCTGTGTAGTCTCCACTTCTGTGTTTCAGCTAATATCCTTACTGACAGGTGAAATATTTAGAATTTTTTTTTCAAGGTAGGGTCTCACTCTAGCTCAGGCTGACCTGGTATTCACTATTTCGTCTCAGGGTAGCCTCGAACTCTTGGTGATCTCCTACCTCTGCCTCCTGAGTGCTGGGATTAAAGGTGTGTGCCACCATGCCCGACTAGAAATTTATTAATTTAAGCAGACCACTAGCTTCCACCAACCTAAAAGCTAAGAATGTCATCAGATAACATCTTAACATCTGAAACCTCTAGCTAGTTTCCCCTGCTTTGCTGTAACTTGCCTAGCTCATGTCCTCACAAATCTATTTGGTAATTACCTTAATTTATGATGCTCTTTTGTTCTATGACTATAAAAGTTTATTTAACAGCTTCTGTATTGGAACATGTTATATTTGACAACCTGAATTCATGTTGCCAATGCCATGGTTACTCATATTTAGCTCAGAATAAACTATCTCTTATTCCATTTGGGATGAGCACTCTGTTTTGCACAAAGTTATTCATGGTGAGTGGGCGTGGCAGCTTTCTTTTAGTCGTGGTGATTTATATTGCTGACTACAGCATGGAGGCATAAAGGTGCCCCCACATCCTTACAATACTGAAAAGAAGTTCTCTGAATGGCATCGGGCCTATAAACACAAAGAGCTAGAGTTGAGAATTATGTTTTAGGCAGGGTCTCTAGTCCAGACTGCCCTGGACCTCACTCTGTAGACTAGGCTGGCCTGAAATTGACTACCTCCTAACCCAGCCTCCTGAGTGCTGAGAGCAAAGTGAGCCACCATGCCCAGTTGAGTTGAGATTTTTAAAATTTACATCATATACATGAATTGAAACATCACATAGTATCCCATTGACATGTACAATTTTTGTGTTCTATGTATCAGTTAAATAAATTTAAAATGAAAAAAAAAAAAAGGCAAATAATGCCTTTAATCCCAGCTACTGGAGGCTGAGGTTGAAGAACTGCCATCATTCAAGTCCAGCCTGGGGCCACAGACTGAGTAAAATCCTGCTTCATAAAAACCAAGTAGCCAGGTATAGATAGTGGTACACACCCTTAATCCCAGCACTTGGGAGGTCAAGGTAGGAGGATCTGTGTGAGTAAAAGGTGAGCCTGAGACTACATAGTGAAGTCTAGGTCAGCCTGGGCTAGAGTGAGACCCTACCTCTTCAAAAACCAACCAACCAAACAAACAAACAAAACTGATTAACAAGCAAGTAAGCAAATAAATAAATAAATAAGACAAGTAAAAATTTTAAATTTTATATAAATTAAAGCCTGTAGCCATATATTGATAACTGAAACTTCAGACAAAGGCTCTACGTCTTCCTTTAGAGCTAGGTCTACTGTCCCCATCCTCTTTCTTTCTAGCACCACTTCCTTATTTTCCATCATCACAGTGTGGAAGGTCATTCAAACACCAAAATGCCTGCAGTGGCCCCTAAGGCTTTTCCTTTTCCTTCCTTTCTCTTTCCCTTCCTTCCTTCCTTCCCTTCCTTCTTCCTTCCTTCCTTCTTCTTTCTTTTGTTCTTTCTTTTCTTTTCTTTTTTTTTTAATCTTCTTTGGATAATGGTGCACCCAGAAGTCATAGATAGACTAGAAAATTTTAGTGCTAGGGATGAGATACCTTCTAGTGAGTTGTTGGCCAGGGAGGTCTCCCCTGTCCCCAAACCATTATAGGCCATTGCAGAGGTTCTTGGTTTCCCACCAGAAATAGACGATAAGACCCTATTGCTGAAGACTCCACATGCTTGAGCTGCAGGTCACTCAGAATCCAACCTGGGTCCTTTGGCTTCCAAGCAAGTGCCTTAACTGCTAAGTAATTTCTCCAACCCCAAATTTGTTTTCTTTATCTCTGAGCTGGGATATCTTGCCTTTGTACTAAGATTAGAATTTGTACTGTCTGTTTTCTATTTCTCAGGCCATGGCACTTAGGCTAGAACTATACCACCAAATTTTCTAGGTCCTTAGCTTGATGGTGAGAAGTGCAGATCGTGAGACTTCCTCTACCTCTAAGATTGTGTAAGTCAATTCAATTAGCAGGTAGTCAACCAGTGCATTGCTAAATCTCCTATCGGTCCTCTTTCTCTGGAAAACTCTGATTAATGCAATGACACATAGTGAGAAAGGGGGAAAAAATAAGCCAATAGGCACTGATCCATATATAATACAGTTGAATTAATAGAGAAGAACATCCAAAGAACTTAAGTAAAGCACATTTATAATTGACCATGACAACACATAATCATAAAACTCTCAACAGGGTACATTCTAAGCAATGTGTTGTTAAGGTGACATAATCTTAAAGGAACCACCATCATGCATGTGATCCACTCTTATGGAGAGTATCATTATGAGGCCACATGTCCTGCATCTGAATAATTTTAAGTTCTGGTACATACTGACCATTAGGATAAAATGTTCAGTACATTTCCCTATGTAACCTAATCCAAGAATCTATAGAACCAAAACCTTACAAAGTATAAAATATGTATGTATTTGTTATAAAATATATTTCTATTTGTTTGCTCATTTACATGAGACTGATTTCAATTCAAGTTCAAGAAATCTTAATACACTTTGAACATTCACACTACTAAAGTACCATGTGTACTTTACCTGGCCAATTTGAACGTATCACATATTGATTTTACCAAACTACTATCACTGTGGAGTGGCAGGGTTAAACAAAAATGACAGGAAAAATACTTTCCTTCACTTATGGTGACACTATTTTTGTCACTGTAGACAGCCCTCTTGCAAGTCTTCTCATGACCTGTCTTGGCAACCCTAAAGATTACCTCCTACCTGCTTCACATGCCCTGCAGAGTCCATCTGGCACTACTTGCCTTCTCTCCCCTTGCCCCAGAGCAAAGTATTGATGAGCCTCTATCTTACACCCAGCTATGTATTTCCAAAGGAAGAAGTCTCTACATAAACTATAACTCTGATCTTTTTTTTTTTTTTAAGCTCTCTTATGATACTCCTTAGCTCCTTGCAACATGTGTCAGTTACTTAACTTTCACACGCTTCCAAGACCATCCCTTGGAAGTAAGATTAGTCTTGGAATTAAGGTGACAAATGCTGGACTGAAGAGGTGGCTTACTGGTTAAGGTGCTTGCCTGTGAAGCCTAAGGTCCCAGGTTCGATTTCCCAGTACCCATGTAAAGCCAGATGCATAAGGTGGAGCATATGTTTGGAGTTTGTTTGCAGTAACTAGAGACCATAGTGTGCCCATTTTCTCTCTCTGCCTCTTTTTCTCTCTCTCAAATAAATAAATAAATTAAAATTCTTAGCCTGGGTGTGGTGGCGCATGCCTTTAATCCTAGCATTCAGGAGGCAGAGGTAGGAGGATTGCAGAGAGTTCAAGGCCACCCTGAGACTACATAGTGAATTCCAGGTCAGTCTGAGCTACCGTGAGACCCTACCTCAAAAAACCAAAACCAAAAACAAAATATTAAACGATGACAAATGCTGACCAAGGAAAATATGGCAAGTGACACACTCTGTTCATTGCAAAGAATCAACCCTGAAAATGTCAGAAATAAACCAACCTGGCTTTAAAAGAAGAAAAAATTCTATCGCTTTACTATCCTGAATGTGCCTGATGTCATCTAAAAGAAGGAAAAATTAAGTTATCATGTATCCCAGGCTAGCCTCAAACAGCTATGTAGCCAAGAATGACCCTGAACTCCTGATCTCCTTACCTCAAATTCCAGAGTACTGAGAGTACATGCAGGCACCATCATGCTGAAAAGAAAAAATCTAAACAGCAGCCTGGTGTGGTGGTGCACGCCCTTAATCCCAGTACTCCGGAGGCAGAAGTAGGAGGATCACCATGAGTTTGAGGCCACCCTGAGACTTCATAGTGAATTCCAGGCCAGCCTGGCTAGAGTGAGAACCTACCTCGAAAAACAAACAGGGCTGGAGAGATGGCTTAGCGGTTAAGCGCTTGCCTGTGAAGCCTAAGGACCCCGGTTTGAGGCTTGATTCCCCAGGACCCACATTAGCCAGATGCACAAGGGGGTGCACATGTCTGGAGTTCGTTTGCAGTGACTGGAAGCCCTGGCGTACCCACTCTCTCTCTCTCTCTCTCTCTCTCTCTGTCACTGTCAAATAAATAAATAAAAATGAACAAAAAGTTGTTTAAAAAAACAAACAAACAACAAATCTAACCAGTGTTTATAATGCTTAGCATCCCTCTACTTTCTATGTCTAGGTAAGGTTTGGAATGAACATGATATGACTTGAAGAATAGTTTCCTTTTTCTTCTTTCCCCTTCCTCCTTCTTTTCTTCTTCTTCCTCCTCTTCCTCCTCTTTCTCCTCCTCCTCTTCTTCTTTTTTTTTTTTTCTCTCTCTCTCTCTCTGTGAGAGTCTTGCCATGTAGCCCAGACTGTCCTTGAACTCTTGGTGGTCATCCTGCCTCAGCGTCCTAAATTCTAGGATTACAGATATGTATGCACCATCAAACCTCACTAGAAGAATAGTTTGTCATCCAAGTACTAACCAGGTCCAACCTTGCTTGGCTTCCAAGATCACACAAAATGGACATATTCTTGTTTGATAGTCATAGAAAGAAGAATAGTTTCAATTGAGTTTATTAAACACTGGGATATTCACAATGTTTTAACCAGGAAACATAAAATAGAACACATATAACATGTATAGCCCACACACATTTACACACTCATGCATTGTTTTAAGATTCCCACGCAGCTTTGTGGGTAGGATTTGGAATAAAAAAATCACAACTATTACCCTGCAGGAGTAGGAGGTTGGCTGCTGGTTCAGACTTAGTCACCCCTGTGAACAAAGAGCTCTCTGCTCATTATATTGCAAGGCAGCACATGTGTACTGGGTAAACTCAAGCCCCTGTCAAATCATTCAGAAGCAGTCATCATACTTTGGCATACCATCTGACCAGGTGGTGGCAAATAAAAGAGTAAAACTGGGTCCCTGACCAGTAATGAGAAATAAGCAAAAGAGAAGGCAGAGCCCCTCACATTTCCTTTAGTTCTGTTCTCAGGGTATGGATAGAGACTATAAATCACTTGAGAACGGCTTGAATTGGAAAATTGCAAACTACAACACAAAGTTGTTTTTGTTGTTGGTGATGGTGTTTGCAACAAGGTCTCATGCAACCCAGGCTGGTCTTGAACTCAAACTGTATAGCTGAAGATGACCACAATTTCTAATCCTCCTTCTTCTATCTCCCAGAGTAATGGGATTACCCAGTTTTAAATGATGCTAGGGAAGAAACCTAGGGTTTTATTCATGCTAGGCAAGTACTCTACCAACTGGGGGTATATCCCTAGCTCAAGGATTGTGTTTTGTTTTGTTTTGTTTTGTTTTCATTTTCATTTTTTATTTTATTTATTTATTTATTTTACAGTCAGTTTGGTACCATTATTAGGCTCATCCATGACCTACCCCCTCCCCTTGGCCCCTCCTTGTTGAGGTACACAGGTCATGCATTGTGGAGTTAGCCCACAGTTATGGGTAAGATAAATGTCTCTGCATATCATGACCCAACATGTGGCTCTGACATTCTTTCCGCCCCCTCTTCCACAAAATTTCCCTGAGCTATGTTGGGTCTGCTTCGGTGATGAGGTGTTGGGGGGCTCTGAGGCTCTGGCTCTCTGATTTGGTAGGAGTTGATTTTTCTCTGTGCTGATCTCCTTCCCCCTTGTGCTGGTATCCGGTTCATCAGGAAAACAGTGCCCTTGCTTGTTTCTCCAATTTTTCTTAGTTTCAGCCGGGGCCCTTTTGAGGTATGATGGGGTGGCTCTCTCCTTAGGATCTACATCTATCTGAAAAAGAGAAGCAGATTCTCCAATGGAGAGTAAGTTAGCACCAGGACAAATGAGATAACCCTTTTTTTTTTTTATAGAGAATTTAATAGGTGTAGGCCCACTTGTAGCCCACAATTGATGGTAGCTTGATATTGGAGAGTGGGCTTATGTTTGGATCTGGTTCTGACTTGTTTCCCAGCTCCAGCTATGGGTCTCATACCAGTGAGGGGATCAGTTAGACGAATTGAGAGCAGTTGGTTCCCCACCATGGCTGTGTGCCACCACTGCACTTGTATGGGCATCACAACAAGTTATTTGCTGCTAAGTAGGTTAGACCATGCGTTTCTTCGACAGATATTGGTCATTTTCCCCCAGTCGCCCATGTAGCACCTTCTGGCACTAGACGTGCTGACTGTCTGGGGACTGACTCTCTTCCAACTTCCAGCCATGCCATTCTAATTTGCATGTCAATCACATAAGGTGTCTTCAGCAGTAGGGTCTTATCACTAGCCTTTGGTGGGTCATCAAGTACTCTGACAGAAATCTGTCTGTCTTTTAGGAAACCTTGTAGGTCTCTCTGATCAAAAGCTCATTGTGGATGATAGCCCCATGCTGGTTCTGGGAGTTACATGTCAGTGCCCACTAAGAAGGATTGTGTTTTAAAGATAAAGACAATGTGGAAGTTTCCATATGATGTAGTGAAATTCTTCCCAATGACTACTTTAAAATCAGCTATGAGTAGGGAGAGGTGTGACATCTGTAGCCCCAGCACACAGGAGGTTGAAAAGGATCACTTGAATCTAGGAGTTCAAGACTGACCTGCATACCACAGTGAGATCCCATCTCAAGACAAAAAGGAAAGGACACACACACACACTTCACTTGGCTCATATGCTTTCTCATGTTTCTTGCCTGGTAGCCATGACTTAACATCTACTGGAGACCCCATGACTCTGGGGTGATCTGAGGGTGGAGTCCAAGACTTGTCAACAACATGATTTCAGAGAGGTATTTATGTTTCTGTTCTACTAGGAATCAAACCCAGGAACTTGTGCAAACAAGTGGTCTGTCACTAAGCTGCACCCTCAACTCCACAGAAGAAAAGTATGACTGACAGTTTGCCTTCTATCCTTGAAAGATATAAACTGTCAGAGAGGAACAGTGTCTTAAACACTCTTTTTGTTTATTTGTTTGTTTGAGGTAGGATCTTATTCTAGCCCAGGCTGACCTGGATTTTACTATGTATTCTCTGGCTGGCCTTAAACTCATAGCAATCCTCATTCCTCTGCCTCCCAAGTTCTGGGATTAAAGGCATGTGCCACCACACCTGGCCTAAACACTCTATATTTTCTTTTCTCCAGAAGACAACAAAAAAGGTGATCAGGTCTCATAGTGTCTTCCATTTCATGGCTCCTAAGAATATATCCTTAAATTGCTTCAGAATTATTAGGTTGTCTTCCAAGGAGCTCTGTGGATATTGAAGTAGACATAGCCACAAAGTCAGCAACAAAAGCTTCACAATTTCCTTCCTAACATACCACATGTGCTTCTCTCTCCCCTCTGAGTCTGACCTGGCTTCCCAGCACCTCTCCCTACACTCAAGCCAGGCTCCCTAGTCACACAGACACATCAACACAGAATCATACATCCTATCTCTCTTCTTCTGAAAAGTCTCTCTCTGGGCAGGCACGGCAGTGCAGGCCTTTAATTCTTTAATCGAGCTGTAGCTGCTTGGATTTACATCAGGGTTCCCTATTCAGTTCCATTGATCTACATATCTGTTTTGGGGCCAGTACCATGCTGTTTTTGTTACTATGGTTCTGTAATATATCCTAAAATAAGGTCTGGTAATACCACCAGCCTTTTCTTTCTTTCTTTTTTTTTTTGTCTTTTTGAGGTAGGGTTTCACTCTAGTCCAGGCTGACGTGGAATTTAGTATATAATCTCAGGGTGGCCTTGAACTCATGGTGATCCTCCTACCTCTGCCTCTGCCTCCCAAGTGCTGGGATTAAAGGCATGTGCCACCATGCCTGGCTCTGAGAATTTTTGTACTTCTGAAATGAATTTTAGGGTTTGTGGTGGTTCGATTCAGGTGTCCCCTATAAACTTAGGTGGTCTGAATGCTAGGTTCCCAGCTGATGGAAATTTGGGAATTAATGCCTCCTGGAGGGAGTGTATTATTGGGGGTGGGCTTGTGGGTGTTATAGCTAGTTTCCCCATGCCAGTGTTTGGCACACCCTACTGTTGCTATTGTCCACCTTATGTTGGCCAGGGGTGATGTCCACCCTCTGCTCATGCCATCGTTTCCCCCTGCCATCATGGAGTTTCCCCTTGAGCCTGTAAGCCAAAATAAACCTCTTTTTCCCAGAAGCTGCTCTTGGTAGGGTGATTTCTACCAGCAATGTGAACCTGACTGCAACAGTAAAGTGGTACGGAGGAGTGGGATTGCTGCTAGACACCTGACTGTGTGGCTTTGGCCTTTTAGAGCTGATTTTCAAGGGAAATGTGGAAGGATTTGAAACCTTGGCCTAAGAGATGCCTTGCAGTGCTATAAGTACAGTTTGATGGACTATTCTGGTCAGAGTTGAAAGACCTGAATGCAGTAAGAACTATGGACTGTGAAGTTTGGCTTGTGAGGATGAGAAAGAACTTTGCTTGGACTGGGATAGAGGCAGTTTGTGTGAAAAGCTTGCTGTTATGCCCAAGTCCTGAGAAGTTGTGCAGGGTTGCTTTGCATAGAAATGCACTGGTACGAGCACAGGGATATGGCACAGAAAGAAAAATCTTTGGGTGAACTGCTGTTCGTTCAGCTGCAATTGAGAGATTACAACCTTTGAGATTGGGCTAGCTGACCTGCACTGGGGCAACAGGAAGAATGTAGACTCGTTTGAAGGGGCCTGAGTGCTCAAGGAGTGTCCTATTCTTCAAAGTCTGCTTTATTCCCCCTGAATTAACAAATTGGCACCCTACCTGGTATTGTGGAGTATAAGAAATACAGAAAAGAGAGGGTCATTGAGTTTGTGACATGGTCTTGTGTTTTGGAAATGGCCATGGGCAGTGTGAAGCAGGTTTGCTCGGTTGCCTGTATGGTGACTAAATGGAGCCATGAGTATACCATGGATTGCAGTGGATACCCGGTGGAAATGCCAGGACCAAGAGATGGCTGCTAAAGAAAGCTGCTTACCCTGATGAAGTTTTTCAGGACTGTGAGTAGCCTAGCTCGAGGGGTGGAATTGGAATGCCAGAGACTTGCTGGTTAGAATTAGTGGACTTGGAGATTTGTCACTGGCTAGAATTGTTGGATTTGGAGCTATAGAGTTTCATGTTTGCCCTGGTTGTTTTAAATCTTGTATTGGCTGAATATTTCTTTGCTATGCCCAATGTCATCTTTTGCAGTGTATGTATTCTGTGCCATTATGGGCTTTTGGGGGGATTTTTTGGTTATTATGGCTCAGTTAAAAGATCTTGGACTATGGGGATGTTTGAACATCATTGGGATTGATAAAAACTATGGGGGCTTTTAAAGTCATACTGAATGCATCGTATTTTATATCATGTGTAGATATCTGTTTATGGGGGCCAGGGGCAGAATGTGGTGGTTTGATTCAGGTGTCCCCCATAAACTTAGGTAGTCTGAATGCTAGGTTCCCAGCTGATGGAGATTTGGGAATTAATGCCTCCTGGAGGCAGTGTATTGTTGGGGTGGGCTTATGGGTGTTATAGCAAGTTTCCCCTTGCCAGTGTTTGGCATACTCTGCTGTTGCTATTGTCCACCTGATGTTGGCCAGGGGGTGATGTCCACCCTCTGCTCATGCCATCGTTTTCCCCTGCCATCGTGGAGCTTCCCCTTGAGCCTATAAGCCAAAATAAACCTCTTTTTCCCACAAGCTGCTCTTGGTTGGGTGATTTCTACCAGCAATGCAAACCTGACTGAAACAGGATTGTTTTTTCTATTTCTGTGACAAATACCATTGGAATTTTGATGGGGATTGCATTAAATGTGTAGGTTGCTCATGGCAAGGTTGATATTTTCACAATATTGCTCCTTGCAATCCAAGAACATGGGATATCTTTCCAATTCCTAGTGTCTTCTACAATTTATCTCTTGAGTGTTTTAAAGTATTAATTGTAGAAATTCTTCACTTCCTTGGTTGGATATATTCCAAGGTACTTTTTTTTTTTTTTTTGAGGCAATTGTGAATGGGAGTGATTCCCTGATTTCATCCTCTGTGTTTGTTATTAGCATGTAGGAGGGCTAATGATTTCTGTGGGTTTGTTTTGTATCCTGCTACATTGCTATTAGTGTTTATCTGCTCTACAAGTTTGCTGGTAGAGTCTTTAGGGTCCTTTATGTATAGAATCATATAATCTGCAAATAATGATAATTTGATCTCTTCCTTTTCAATTTGTATCCCTTTTATGTGTGTCTCTTTCCTTATTGCTATAGCTAAGACTTCCAGTACTATATTAAACAAAAGTGGGGACAGTGGACACCCTTGTCTTGTTCATGATTTTAGTTGAAGCTTCAAGTTTTTCCCCATTTAGTATAATTTTGGCTGTATGTTTGTCATAAATAGCCTTTATTATGTTGTGGTATATTCCTTCTATTCCTGGTTTCTTTAGAACTTTTACCATGAAGGGATATTGGATTTTGTTGAATGCCTTTTCTGCATCTATTGAGATGATTATGTGTTTTTTGCCCTTCAGTCCACCTATGCAGTATTACACTCATTGAACCATCCCTACATCTCTGGGATTAAAACCTAACTGGTCAGGGTGAATGAGTTTTTGATATATTCTTCTATTATGTTTGCCAGCATTTTGTTGAGAATATTTTCATCTATGTTCATGAGGGAGCTTGGTCAGTAATTTTCTTTTTTTTTTTTTTTTTGCTCTGTCTTTGTCTGGTTTGGGTATCAGGGTGACGTTGGCTTCATAGAAAGAGGTTAATAATAATCTTTTCTTCTCTATTTTATGGAAAATTTGAGAAGCATTTGTGTTAGTTCTTCTGTTACAGTCTGGTAGAATTCACCTGTGAATCCATCTGAGCCTAGACTTGTCTTAGTTGGGAGATTTTCTTTTTATATAACAGCCTTTATCTCAGTGCTTGTTATGTCTGTTTAGTTTATCTCATATTGATTTAATTTTGGTAGGTTATATAAATCACGGAAATCATCCATTTCTTTCAGATTTTTAAACTTAGTGGAGTATTCTTAAAGTTCTTAATGTCCTTAAAGTACATCATGATTTTCTGAATTTCATAGGTATCTGTTGTAATGGTGCCTTTTTCATCTCTAATTAAAAAAATTTTTTTTGTTTATTTTTATTTATTTATTTGAGAGCGACAGAGAGAGAAAGAGGCAGAGAGAGAGAGAGAGAGAGAGAGAGAGAGAGAGGAGAGTGGGCATGCCAGGTCTTCTAGCCACTGCAAATGAACTCCAGACACATGCGCCCCCTTGTGCATCTGGCTAACGTGGGTCCTGGGGAATCGAGCCTTGAACCGGGGTCCTTAGGCTTCACAGGCAAGCGCTTAACTGTTAAGCCATCTCTCCAGCCCTCATCTCTAATGTTATTAATTTGTGTCTCTTTCTTTGGTCAAATTTGCTAAAGGTTTATCAGTCTTCTATATCCTTTCTAATTCTTTGTTTCATCGATTCTTTGTATTGTTTTTTGGTTTCTATTTTATTAATTTCTGCCCTAATCTTTATTATTTCTTCCCATCTACTAAGTTTTGGTTTGTTTTGTTCTCCTTTTTCCAATGCCTTAAGGTGAAGCATTAAGTTGTGCATCTGGCTTATGTGGGTCCTGGGGAATCGAACCTGTGTCCTTAGGCTTCCTGGCAAGTGACTAATCACTAAGCCATCTCTTCAGCCCTCTAATTTCTTTCTTTCTTTTTTTTTTGGGGGGGGGTTACGAAGGTAGGGTCTCACTCTAGTCCAGGCTGACCTGGAATTAACTATGTAGTCTCAGGGTGGCCTCAAACTCACAGCGATCCTCCTACCTCTGCCTCCCGAGTGCTGGGATTAAAGGTGTGTGCCACCACGCCCAGCCTCTAATTTCTTAATATAGGAACCTAAAGCTATAAATTTCCCTTTTAGGACTGCCTTCATTGTGTCCATAGATTTTATGAATTTTTAAATTTCCTTCTTGATTTCTTTAATGACCCATATCATTCGGTAGTGTACCATTTAGTTTCAATGATTTTTTGTATGCTCTATAGTATTTCTTGCTGTTGATTTATAGCTTCATTCCATTGTGATCAGATAGAGTACAAGAAATTATTTCAATTTTCCTGTATTTGTTAAGATTTGCTTCATGTCCTAATATTTTAGAGAATGTTCCATGTGCTGCTGAAAAGTATGTGTAGTCTGTAGCATTTGCATGAAATGTTCTGTAGATATGTTAGGTCTATTTGCTCTATGATCTCATTTAATCCAGATGCTTCTCTGTTTATTTTTTGCTGGGATGACCTGTCAATTGCTGAGAATGGGATATTGAGGCCATCCGCTTACTTTGTGTAAGCATTACTTTACTTACACTTGTGCTTAGTGGTATCTGTGACCTTAAGTCTAATAGTGTTTGTTTAATGAAACTGGGAGCCCCCATGTTAGGTGGATATGTGTTTTTTAGATGCTGGTTTGAAGTCTATCTAATCAGATATTAGGATAACAACACCTGCTTTCCTAGGCCCATTTGCTTGAAATACTGTTTTTCATCCTTTCACCCTAAGACAGTGTGGTAGTTTGAATGGATGTCCCCCTAATAGATTCAGGAGTTTATTAAAGCTTTAGATCTCCTGCTGCCTACCTGGAGGAGGTGTCCCTGTGGACAGAGCCTATGGTCCAGCCATAAGGTATGGGGGCAGATTTTGAATTCCAGTCAAAGGCATGCAGAGTGCTTAAGCTCAGCCTGGGATTCCTGGAGTGTGCTTGCTTGTTTATGGTGCTGCTGGTGGTATTTCTCTCTGCATGGGCCTGTGAAAGGGGGCCAGCTTCTTCTGCCACTATGGGCCCTTCCCTAGATCTTTAAGCATCAATAAATCCCTTCCTCCCAAAACTTGTGCCTGGTTTGGAGGTTCAGCCCAGCAATGTGAAACTGACTAGTACAGATATTGTCTGTATTTTATGGAGAGGTGAGATACTTATAGACAACAAACAGAAGGATCCTGCCAATTTTAATCCATTTTGATTGGTGTATTGAGACCATTGATAGTAAACATGATTACTGAAAGGTGTATATTTATTCTTGCCATTCTTCTTATTTTCTAGTGCTTCCTGCTTTTTCTTACTCTCTTGTATTAACTATTATTTGAATGTGGTTTATTTTTTTTTTTTACTGTTTCCTCATGTGTGTGCTTTACTTTCTCTTCAGTGTGAAGGATCCCTTCAAGTATTTTCTGTAGAGCTGGCTTGGTAGTCATATATTCCTTTAGCCCATTTTTGTTGTAGAAAGTCCTTATTTCTTTGTCAATTTGGATGAATAGCTTTGCTGGATACAGTAATCTTGGTTGACAGTTATCTTTCAGAACTTAGAATGCATCATTCCAAGCCCTTCTGGCTCTTAATGTTTATCTCTAACTTCTTTCAATATATTTTCTTTGGTTTGTGTGTTTAGTAGTTTAATTATAATATGGAGAGTAGAGGTTCTTTCCTGGTTTTGACTGCTGTTCTAAAGGCTTCCTGTATCTGTATTGGCATCTCTTTTCCTATTTGGGGAAACGTTCTTCTACGATTTTGTTGAAAATACTGACTATGCCTCTGGAATAAACTTCTTCTCCTACTATATCCTGAATTCTTACATTTAATCTCTTCATAGTGTCCTGAATATCTTGAAATTCCCATTCATACCTTCCTATTAGTTTATCTTTCTCTTTGTTGGGATGTCCTAAATCTACTGCCTTGTTTTTTAGTTTAGATATTCTGTCCTCTCTTTGATTCATTCTCTTGCTGAGACTTTCTACAGAGTTTTCTATTTGACTACTCTGTTCATTTCTAGTATTTCTGATTTTTTTTTTTTTTAGTATTTATATTTCCTTACTCATGTCTTATATTGATCTTTCTTCAGTAAGTTGGTTTCCTGTGTTCTCTTGGGATCCTTACATGAGTTTGTTTTCTTCTTTGATTCCCTTGGTTCTTTCTTTGATGTTTTTGGACATAATTATATTAATTCTTTTGAATTCTTTGTCAGATATTTTATCTATATCAGTCTCACTGAAGGACATTTCTGATGTATTTAAATTTTTGGTGGAAGCATACTGTCTCGATTTTTTTTTTTTTTTTTGAGGTAGGGTTTCACTCTAGTCCAGGCTGACCTGAAATTTACTATGTAGTCTCAGGGTGGCCTCAAACTAATGGCAATCCTCCCACCTCTGCCTCCCAAGTGCGGACTTAAAGGTATGCCCCATCATGCCCAGCTGTCTTTATTTTTTTGTGTGTGTTTCTTGTATTATAATGTAGAGATTCTTGCCTCTTGAATTGATTTGATGGTCAGGTTTTCTAATTATCCTGCCGTATTCTTAGATGTGTAAATCAGAAGTTATGTGTCTTCAGGGTAGGAGCTTAAGGTGGAGGTGTGGCTCTTATACTCACAGAGTAATTGCAGAAGTGGTCATAGGGGTTGAGTTTGCCTTCTATGCAAGTATTCTAGTAGGCAGGGTGGAGCAAAATACAGGTGAAATCTGAAATTCAATTGAGCAACATACACATTCAATCAAAACCAGCACAGAGTGTTTATGCAAGAGTGGCAATTAAAGCAAACAGATAATATAGTAAAGCCAAAGTTCCTAAAGGTGTATGCTGACCCACACCCTTAATCCTATGAACTGAGAGGCTGAGATTGATGGTCTGTAATGGGTCCCAGCTTGGCCTGGGCCCAAGTGAAACCCTACTCCCAAGAAGAACAGAAGAAAAAAGACACTATAAATCTGGAAATATCAAAAGCAACAAAAGTCAACCCCAAAACTCAGCTGATTTAAGGATGGCAAAGCCGACCAAAAGAACATCAAAATAACCTGCCCTAACATGGATGGTCAGAATAGCAGTTCCACTGCAGGACTCTCTGCCTAGCTTTGCAGTGGGTATTCCAGTGTATGGAGGCCCTGTTACCTGTTGGGATGGCTTCTGGTCTCACCTATGCTGAGTGTCTGCCTGGCTCCCTCTTTGTTGTGTTATGTGCTCAGCTAGGCTGGTTGGGTCTGTGGACCTGATGTTCAGATCTACTGTGCTGGACACTCTGTAACTGAGGGGTGGCCAGGATCCTTTGGAGTTCTGAGTTCTCCAGTGGTTCCTGGTGCTGTTGGTTGGGGGAGAGGAGGCTATGGAGAGTTCCTGAAGTTGTTCTGGAGCTGCTCAGCTGGTCCCTGCAGTCTTCTTTGGTTTTTCTGACTTTGTAACTAATGCCCAGTAGTTTTTGATAGGATATTAGACAATGTGAATTTTATCTTGTTGAGTGCTGTATATTTTGGTGTTTGCTTTAATTATTCTAGATCTTTTTCTTTTTCTGGTTTTCTGAGGTAGGGTCTCACTCTAGCCCAGGCTGACCTGAAATTCACTATGTAGTCTCAGGTGGCCTTGAACTCACGACAATCCTCCTACCTCTGCCTCCCAAATGCTGGTATTAAAGGCATGTGCCACCACACCCAGTTCTGCTAGAGCTTTGTCTGGGAGGGACGGATTTACAGGGAAAATATCTGTGTTCTTCTGGGTCTTGCTTTTGAGCTTTGCTAAGAATGATCAGAACAGGATTTTGTCAGGACTGATTTGTTCTACTACTGAGCAGTTTCCACTTTGAATCATTGTGTCTGATGGGCATGGGAGCTATTAGCACAGAGTGTGATCTTCCCTTTCATCACCCATGTGCTAATAGATAATTAGCTGAGAATCCAAGGCAGGTTTTACTCAGACCTCCAGATTTGTTTCTTCTGCAGTCATCTCCTCTCTGGAACTTTGCCTTGTGAACTCTCATTGCCTTGGCCTTGCCAGACTGTCATCTGTCTACTCAGTTCAGGGAGCTACTGGCCTTGAGCTAACTTCCTGACCCTAAACTGCAGCCCCAAAACCTTCCAACAGTAAGATTAGGCAATTATGGACTCATCTGGTCTGTTTCCTATCTTTCAGGGATCAGGCAGGGATAATTATGTTTTACTGCCCGATGTCCAATATCTGAAAATCATTATTTATACACAAATAATTGTTTATATGCAATTTTTCATTCATGTAAAGCAAGTGGATAAATCTGAACCTTGTAACCCTATCTTCTTAGGAAGCAGTTTCTATTATTACAGAAGTTGGCATTAAAAGATGCCAGAATAAGCCACCCCACATTATACCTCTTTGACATATGAAGTATTTTGAGTTAAAGGCAACAGAGAAGCAATAGCTCTAGTATCATGAGCAAGCTATGTCAGTAACATACATGGACATGTTTATGTCTTTCTGCAATGTCAGAATTTATTGGATAGTAGCAAATTCATAAGCTACATCAATTTTATCATCTTGAAGTTCATATGGAAATTTAGGTATCTTGGAGAGTGATAGAGCCATTCCTGGCTCTTGGGAGGGCTTCAACTCAGGAATCAGGGTACTGGACACTCATGGTTACACAGAAACTTCCACTGAAGCTTTGAGTAGCCTCCAGGTTTTTATCTCATAAATTTGAAAAGTGAAATCCATGGGCCATAGAAGGTGAGGTTTAGAAAGAATTTATTAAGAAGCTGAAGAGAAAGAAAGGAAGCAGAACTCTTAATAGCAGGAAGGTTCTCCAGGAGTGGAATATTGTTAAGCAAGATTTAAGAAAGTAAAGCAGAAAGGTCTGAGTTGGGAAGGGTCCCAAGGGGTGCATGGTGACTTGGATTGGGGTTTCTTATAAGAACAGATTGAGGGGGATGAATTGGTCAGTCCAGTTCCCATGCCAGTTGTCTAGGCATCCTGCAATCTTAATGACAGCCTCATGTCTGGTTTCTAGGAAAGGTGAACTCATTTATGGAAAGACATTAGAAAAAAACCCAGACCCTCCCTTTTCGGCATTTCTGGCATCCAGCAAGCTGGAGGTTGCCAGGACTCCTTTCAGAAAAAGAGATAAGGAGAAACTAGATCTGCCTTATACGATCAAGGACATTTTCCAATTTTAGGAAAGAAAAAAACTGCTGTTCACTTTGGGACCCTATAGCCCTAAACTGGCTAGCCAAATTCTATCTTAAAGTCATAAAAAGTGTTTGTTTTATGTGCTAATCATGGCTGTGATCGTTAATCTTAGTTTTCCACTTCAGATGACTTACAAACACCATGGATACAATCATTGGGCTTGTCTAGGAGAAATTTTCTAGACTAGATTAATTGAGGTTGGAAGAGCCACCCTAAATGTGGGCAGTGTCACTCGACAAGCTGTGGGTCCTGGCTGTATAAACAGGAGAGAGATGAGTAGCAGCATTCATGCTCTCTGCTTTCTGACTCTGGAGGGAATGTGACTGCTGCTTTGTGCCCTTGCTTTAGTCAGGTGGTTTGTTCAAAGAGAAAGGTAACTAATACAATGACCATTGACACACACAGGTTATTTAGAAATTTTTTAAAAAATTTATTTATTCGCAAGCAGAGAGAGACAGAGAAAGAGACAGAAAGAGAAGGGAATGGGCACACCAGAGCCTCCAGCCACTGCAAACGAACCTCAGATATGTGCATCACTTTGTGCATCTGGCTTTACGTGGGTACTGAGGAATTGAACCTAGGTCCTTAGGCTTTGTAGGCAAGTACCTTAACTGCTAAGCCATATTTCCAGCCCAGGTTTTCCTCCTGCCCCCGGGGTAGAGTCTTGCTCTAGCCCAGGCTGACCTGGAATTTAGGATGTCCTCAAACTCCCAGCATTCCTCTTACCTCTGCCTCTGGAGTTCTGGGATTAAAGGTGTATGCCACCATGCCTGGCTTCCATTCCAATCTTAATTACTGATATTCTCAGATTACACATCACATTTATAGAATGAAATATAGGTTATAGAATGGCTAAGAATGGGTTAAAAGATCAAAGAGGGCTGGAGGGATGGCTTAGAGGTTAAGGCATTTGCCTGCAAAACCAAAGGACCCAGGTTCAATTCCCTAGGACCCACATTGGCCAGATGCACAAGGGGGCGCAAGAATCTGGAGTTTGTTTGCAGTGGCAGGAGCCCTGGTGCACCCATTCTCTCAATCTCTCTCTCTCTGTCTCCATCCCTCTTTCTCTGTTAAATAAAAAAAAGAAATTAAAAAAATTTAAAAAAATAAAAAAGAAGATCAAAGAGCTATACAGCTATACAGTTGAGGGAAAGAAAGGCATCATTGGTCTTAGCCAGCAGTGGATACTGCAAGTTCTATGGCTAGCCAGCCAGGCCAAAATGTATCAAGTGGTAAAATGATGGCTGATAAACTAAGTATAACAGTTGATTTTATTTACTATTCAAAATGTAGTCATTGAACAAAACAGATATAAAACAGCAAGCCAAGCATTATAGATTATTCTGATTAAAGTTTAAAAATACTGAGAATTAAAAAAAAAACACTGTATTTAAGGGCTTGGCTTATACTAAAGCCTGGTGTGGCGGTGCATGCCTTTAATCCCAGCATTCAGGAGGCAGAGGTAGGAGGAACACCATGATTTCAGGGCCAGCTTCAGACTGCACAGTGAATTCCAGGTCAACTTAGCTCTAGCCTAAGTTGAAAAACAAAAACAAAGAACAAAACAAAACAAACAAACGACAACAACAACAACAAAAACTGGGCTACTGACATAAGGACTGGCTGTGTTCTGCTGCCCAGGTCCTTAATCAAGGTTAAATTTGTAATGGACTGATGTCCTTGGCTGAAGACTTAGACCTAAAACAATTAAAGTTTAAGGTTAAATATTAAAACAAGTTTAAAATTTACTAATACAAAGACTGGTTTGCAGTTACAAAAGCTGCTATTGTCAAACATATTAACAATCTTAAAAAAATGGTCCAACTACTTAACATCAAAACAATGATAAAAATACACTCTTTAAAAAATTAAAAAGCCCTACTCTTCATTGTCATGATTTATTTTGTTCCTAGCTTAAAAATATGGCTGTTGCCGGGCGTGGTGGCACACACCTTTAATCCCAGCACTTGGGAGGCAGAGGTAGGAGGATCACCATGTGTTTGAGGCCACCCTGAGACTACATAGAGAATTACAGGTCAGCCTGAGGTAAAGTGAGACCCTACCTCGAAAAACAAAACAAAACAAAACAAAACAAAACCAAAAAACAAAAAACAAAAGGCTATATCTGACCCACCTGGTATTAGTTTTAAAAACATAAAAAATATGTGGAATGAATCATAAAGACTGCTGAGACAGAATATGAGACAAGGCGTGAGGACCCTAATAGATTGACAAAGCCATTAAAAAATGGATCATGGCTGGGTGTGATGGCACACGCCTTTAATTCCAGCACTTGGGAGGCAGATGTAGGAGGAGTGCTGTGCGTTTGAGGCCACCCTGAGACTACATAGTTAATTCCAGATCAGCCTAGGCCGGAGTGAGACCCTACCTTGAAAAACCAAAAATAAATAAATTTAAAAAAATAAAAATAAATAAATAAATAAAAAGGATCATGGAAGATGGTTTAGTGGTTAAGGCACTTGCCTGCAAAGCCAAAGGACCCAGGTTTGATTCCCCAACACCCACATGAAGCCAGATTCACAAAGTGACACATACATCTGGAGTTCATTTACAGTGGCTAGAGGCCTAATTGCACCCATCCTCTCTCTCTCTTTCTTTCTTTCTGTCTCACTCTGCTTGAAAAATAAATAAAAATATTTTCAAGAAATGGACCATGGGGGCTGGAGAGATGACTTAGTGGTTAAGGTATTTGCCTGTGAAGCCTAAGGACCCTGATTTGATTTCCCAGGGCCTATGTAAACCAGATTCACAAAAGGGCACATGCATCTGGTGTTTGTTTGTAGTAGCTAGAGGGCCTGGTACAACCATCCTCTCTCTCTCTCTATTATTTGCCTCTTTCTCTCTCTCTATCAAATTAAAAAAAAAAAAAAACTGTTTTAAAAAATGGACCAAGGGCTGAAGAGATGGCTTAGTGGTTAACCGCTTGCCTGTGAAGCCTAAGGACCCTGGTTTGAGGCTCGATTCCCCAGCCAGATGCACAAGGGGCGCAAGCGTCTGGAGGTCCTTTGCAGTGGCTAGAGGCCCTGGCGTGCCCATTCTCTATCTATCTGCCTCTTTCTCTCTCTGTCTGTCGCTCTCAAATAAATAAATGAAAAACAAAAATTTTTTTTTAAAAAGAATGTAAAAAAAATGGACCAAAAGTCAGGTGTGGTGGTATATACCTTTAATCCCCAGCACTCAGGGGACAGAGATAGGAGGACTTCTGTGAGTTCAAGGCCAGTCTGAGACTACACAGTGTAATTCCACATCAGCCTGGGCTAGAGTGAGACCCTACCTCGAAAAACCAAAATTAATTAATTAAGTAAGTAAATTAAAAAAGAAAAACACAAAAAATTTTAAAAATGGACCATTGTAAACAATGAAAACCCAAAAATGTTGATATACCAAGACTGTACAAGGATTACCATAAAGGCTGTTGACTAGAAATAAAAATTTTCTCTGGCTACTCAGCACAGCTGGAGGGGAAAAATTACAAAATCCAGAGATCAAATCCCTGATTATAATATTGGACTTAAACTATAGATATTCGATGTTCGCTTAATGGTTGTTGAGTTGACATTGTTCCAGTCTCTCCTTGTTATGCCTTATAACAGTTAAAAATGTTTACTCGGTGCCTTTATATTTTAAAAGTATATAACTTGTTTTGATTTTACAAAACCCACAGCTAAGAGACAATCTTAAATCTCAGATAAAACTTGGGACTTGGGCTGGAGAGATGGCTTAGTGGTTAAGGTGCTTGCGTGCGAAGCCTAAGGACCCAGGTTTGATTACCCAGAACCCACATAAGCACAAAGTAGCATATGTGTCTGGAGTTCATTTGCAGTGGCTAGAGGCCCTGGTGTGCCCATTCTGTCTATTTGCCTCTTTCTTACTCTCTCTCTCTCTCTCAAATAAATAAATAAATAAAATATATTAAAAAAAACTTGGGAGTTTAAAACTATCTTAAGTTGATAAAGAATATGGAGACCTTTAAACTTGGATTAAACACAATTTACAATTTAAAATGGCTATAAATCTATTGGGGGCCGGGGCAAAATGTGGTGGTTTAAATGGATGTCTCCCCCTTAATTCAGGAGTAATTAAAATTTATAATTTAGATCTCCAACCACCTGTCTGGAAGAGGTGTCAATGGAGGCAGATTTGAATTCCAGACTAAGATATACAAAATGCCTTAGTTTCTGAAGTGTGCTTGCCTGTCCTGGTGGTGGTTACTTTTGGCTTCTTTCTCTCTCTTTCTCTGTGTTTGGTCCTGTCACAGAGGGCCAGCTTCTGGCATTATGAAACTTCCCCTGGATCTGTAAGCTTCAAATAATTTCTTCCTCCCATTACTGTGTCTTGTTTGAGAGTTCAACCCAAAACATAAAGCTGACTGCCACAGTTCCTATCTCATGAAGCTTTGTAGTATTAGCAGAGACTACCATTAATAACTACCAATACAAATCAATAAATCCCATAAACCGTGAGAAATACCATGAAAAAAAGAGACTATGGATCTGCTCAAGCTAAGGAAGATTTTCTTGGAAAGGTGGTTTTGTAACCAGAGTCCTAGGCCAGACTCCTAGGTCCAGTGGTCCCCACAGAACAACTTGCCCACAAAAGTCCAAAAAGCAGAGATGAATGGTGATGAAACAGGAAGGGATTTTATTTCAGTGTGGCCAACACTGGGGAGGATAGGGGATCATTGTCTTAAATACCGCCTTTGAGGTCCTGATGATAACTCCAGGAAGAGGGGAAGAAGAAGGGCAAAGACTAAGCAGGAAGTTCGTGTCATCAGAAATGTCAGCCGTTCTAGAGAACTGGCGACGAACACTGTGGGGGATCAAAGCATATACCAAAGCAGAAATAAGAGGCTACAGAGACCTCAACACTAAAACTGCTAACACACCCACCAAGGCTCGGGGATTTGTGGAAGAGGGGGCAGAAAGATTGCAAGAGCAATCCTGAAATATCCTGAGGCAGCCCCCCACCACAAGACTGACTGAGGCTCTAATTACCCCACAGTGAACACCAATGGCCGTACTGAGGAGGACCCTCAGAGTATTGGGGACCAGGGGAGAGGGGATATAAGACTATAACCTATGTAAAACAAATAGTAGATGGTCATGGTGGAGCATGCTTTTAATGCTAGCACTTTGGAGGCAGAGTTAGAAGGATTATTGTGAGTCTGAGGCCAGCCTAGGATGAGTTCCAGAGGTCATCCTGGATTAGAGTAACACCCCACCTTGAACAAAACAAAAAACAAAAAAGAAATTAAAAGAGAGTGAGAAAAGAGAAATGTCAGCCTTATTCAGGGTGATCATTATTGCAGGTTTGGTTATGCCAAGTCCTCTGATGTCCAAGAAATCATTACTGCTTGAGGGGGTCAATTTCAGTACCCATCCTGAGTGTTTGCTTATAAGATTTGCTGTTTGGGCTGGAGAGATGGCTCAGCAGTTAAGGCATTTGCCTGCAAAGCCAAAGGACCTCAGTTCAATTCCCCAGGACCCATGTAAAGCCAGATGCACAAGGTGGTGCACATGTCTGGAGTTCTTTTGCAGTGGCTGGAGGCCCTGGCGTGCCCATTCTCTCTCTCTCTCTCTCTCTCTGTCTGCCTGCCTTTCTTTCTCTCTCTCAAATAACTAAATTTAAAAAATCAAATATTAAAAAAGAGGGGCTGGAGAGATGGCTTAGCAGTTAAGCGCTTGCCTGTGAAGCCTAAGGACCCTGGTTCGAGGCTCGATTTCCCCAGGACCCACGTTAGACAGATGCGCAAGGGGGCGCATGCATCTGGAGTTCGTTTGCAGTGGCTGGAAGCCCTGGCGCGCCCATTCTCTCTCTCTTTCTCTCTCTGTCTGTTGCTCTCAAATAAATAAATAAAAATAAACCAAAAAAAATTAAAAAAAAAAGATTTGCTATTCCTGGAATTTGAGGTAAACTAGCAAGAAGAAATGTGTCAAAGAGAGAACAAGTTAGAGCAACAAAATGGAATTAGGTCAATGATTGCTCTTCCTTCAAGGGGAGTAAAGGACAATTTCAAGGGAGCCCTTGCTAGTTGAATCATCCTGACAAAGGATGGGGGCAGGAGTCGGTGGGCATTACATACACAAAGGTAGGTGAGGCTGGAGAGATTGCTCAATGGCTAAAGGCACTTGCTTGCAAAGGTAGGTAAATCTGAGGAAATGTAGAAGCTGAACTAATCAGCTTTCTAGTGCTGTAATGAAGTGCCTTAAATAATTAACTGATAAAGAGTGTTTACTTTAGCTCCCTGATTTGGAGGTTTCAGTTAATGATTGATTGCTCAGTCATATTATCATGAGTCTGTGGCAAGACTTCCATAGTGGAAGAGTGATGGAGTAAAACTTCTTACCTTGTAGCCAGAACACAAAACCAGGAAAAAAGAAGTGTCTAGAGTCTCACAATCCTCTTCAAGTCACGCCTTCAGTGACCTATAGGCCTCCAAATAGGCCCAACCTCTTAAATGTGCTACCATTACCCAGTAGTGTCACCTTAAAGATCACGTCTTTAATATGTAGGGTCATTCAATATCCAAACTATCTAAAGATCCTATGATTAAGCACAGAGAGTGTAGTATAGTAGCCCAATAGGTCTAAGAGGCAAAGAGAATTTATTTTTCTTTTTATTTATTTATTTATTTATTAGAGAGAAAGAATGGGTGCGCCAGGGCCTCCAGCCACTGCAAACGAACTCCAGATGCATGCACCACTTTGTGCATCTGGCTTATGGGGAATCCATCCTGGGTCCTTAGGCTTTGCAGGCAAGCACCTTAATTGCCAAGCTATCTCTCTGGCCCACAAAGAGAATTTATATGACTGGGCTTTGTGGGCCGCACTGAAGATGTAAGACTTTAACAGAAGAGCAGTATGAAGCTGTAAGTGGATTATAGGAAGACAGACATCAAAATTAGAATTATGTTTTGAAAACATCTTTTACTGCTGTGCGGAAATGGTTGGACAGTGACAAAACTTAATGTGGGTGCCTGGCTAGAAGACTGCTGAAGCAGAATAGGCAGGTGAGAATGAGGATCTCAACAATAAGGGTCATGGTAGAAAAGGAGGTCAAAGTCATTGGCAATGGGAAAATGGAAAGATTTTGAATAGGATTTTGAATTTCAAAAATATGTGAGGGCCAGGCATGATGGGTCATGCCTTTAATCCCAATTGTGAGTTCGAGGCTACCCTGAGAATTCCAGGTCAGCCTGGGCTAGAGTGAGACCCTACCTCAAAAAACAAAAAAACCCAAAAAATATGAACAACAACAACAACAAAAGCCCCGAAAAGGTGGAGCAACAATGTGTGAAACCCTAGTTGAATTTCATCAGGCATATGAGGCTGTTTAACATTCAAATTAACCAATATAATGTACTAAGTCATTTTCAGTCTGTGTGGCCCAAGAGAAAGGATGCTGGGTTCACACTTGCTTTGGTACCAAGAAAACCAGAGAGGCCACAGCCTTTGGGGGCAGTGATTGTCTGACTGTGGCCCTTTGCTGAAGTCTGCATGGGCTTTTTTAGGGACAGACAAAACACAGGTAGGCGAAAAAGGACTCCAAGGTCATTCTCTAGAGCCAGGAAAGTGTAGATTAAAGAGCATGTTTGAACAAGTCACTGGGGTTGATAAACAGTCTATATGTGTTTTTTACAAAGCAATCTCAGACCTCCTTAGGCCAACAGATAGCAAGCCAGGGTTGCAGCACTAGCTTTCTGTCTAGTGATTGTTGTCTCCTAGGAGGTCTACATGGCTATTCAAGAGTCTCCAACAATGTTCAACACTATTGGACAAAATAGGAAGAATCATATAATTGTCATCAATTGATACAGGAAAAGCATTTGACTAATCTAATGCTTAATCATGATTAAAAATAAACACAAGCCGGGTGTGTGCCTTAATCCCAGCACTCGGGAGGCAGAGGTAGGAGGATCGCCATGAGTTTGAGGCCACCTTGAGACTACACTGAATTCCAGGTCAGCTCAAGCTAGAGTGAGACCCTACCTCAAAAAACCAAAAATAAATAAATAAATAATTTAAATATAAAAATAAATAAATAAAATAAAAATAAACTTGGAGGCTAGAGAGATGGCTCACCATTTATAGGCACTTGTTTGCAAAACCTGCTGGCCTGGGTTCAATTCCCCAGTACCCATGTAAAGCCAGATACACAAAGTGGCCCATGTATCTGGAGTTTGTTTGCAGTGGCAGGAGGCCCTGGCGTGCTCATTCTTTCCCTTTCTATCTCTCTCTCTCTCTAAAATAAATAGATAATAAAATACTTTTTAAAAACTTGAGGCTCGGGATATGGCTCAGAGGTAAATGGTTCTTACAAAGCCTGACAGCCTGAGTTTAATTTCCCAGCCCCCCCCACATAAAGCAAGATGCAAAAAGTGGCACAAGTGTCTAGAATTTGTTGCAGCATCGAGAGAACTTGGTGAGCCCATACACACACACACACACACACACACACACATACACACACACACACAATTAGTAATGAAGAAATGGAGAATTACTTTAACTTGAAAAAGAGCATTTATAAGAACCTATAGCTCAGGGGCTGGAGAGATGATTTTGCAGTTAAGGTGTTTGCCTGCAAAGCCTAAGTAGCCAGGTTCAATTCCTCAGTACCCACACGGTGGCGCATGCTTGTGGTGCATGCGTGTGGTGTGCCCATTCTCTAACAAATAAATAAAAAATTAAATTAAAAAAGAAACAAGAGCCAGACATGGCCGTACACGCCTTTAATCCCAGCACTTGGGAGGCAGAGGTAGGAGGATCGCCATGAGTTCAAGGCCACCCTGAGACTACATAGTGGGCAAAAAAAAAAAAGGAAAGAAAGAAGAACCTCTAGCTCAGATCCAGCCCCTGTGAATGAACCTAGACACTGCGCCACCTAGTGTGCATGTGCAACATTGCACACTTGCGTCACTTTTGCATCTGTTTATTTTTTATTTTTTACTTTTATTTATTTGAGAGTGACAGACAGGGAGAGAAGGCGAGAGAGAGAGAGAGAGAGAGAGAGAGAGAGAGAGAGAGAATGGGCACGCCAGGGCTTCCAGCCGCTGTAAACGAACTCCAGATGGGTGAGCCCCCTTGTGCATCTAGCTAACATGGGTCCTGGGGAATCGAGCTTTGAACCGGGGTCCTTAGGCTTCACAGGCAAGCGCTTAACCACTAGGCCATCTCTCCAGCCCCACTTTTGCATCTGGCTATACAAAGACCTGGAGATTCGAACAAGAGTTCTTAGGCTTCACTGGCAAGTGTCTTAACCACTAAGCCATCTCTCCAGCCCCACAAGCACCTTTTTATTTTTATTTATTTTTATTTTTTATTTTTGAGGTAGGGTCTCACTCTAGCTCAGGCTGGCGTGAAATTCACTATGTAGTCTCAGGGTGGCCTCTAACTCATGGTGATCCTCCTACCTCTGCTTCCAGAGTGCTGGGATTAAAGGCGTGCGCCACCAGGCCTGGCAACACAAACACCTTAAAAAAATTTTTTTTTTACAAAAACGGCAGCCTCTTTGTACAAAGAACTCAAGAAGTTAAATAATAAGGAATCAAACAAACCAATCAAAAAATGGGAAATGGAGCTAAATAGAGAATTCTCAAAGGAAGAAATACGAATGGCATATACGCATCTAAAAAAATGTTCTACATCCCTAGTCATCAGGGAAATGCAGATTAAGACTACATTGAGATTCCATCTCACTCCTGTCAGATTGGCTACCATCATGAAAACAAATGATCATAAATGTTGGCGGGGATGTGGAAAAAGAGGAACCCTTCTACACTGTTGGTGGGAATGCAATCTGGTCCAGCCATTGTGGAAATCAGTGTGGAGGTTCCTAAAACAGCTAAAGATTGATCTACCATATGACCCAGCTATAGCTCTCCTAGGCATATATCCTAAGGACTCATCTCATTACCTTAGAGATACTTGCTCAACCATGTTTATTGCTGCTCAATTTATAATAGCTGGGAAATGGAACCAGCCTAGATGTCCCTCAACTGATGAGTGGATAATGAAGATATGGCACATTTATACAATGGAGTTTTACTCAGCAGTAAAGAGAAATGAAGTTATGAAATTTGCAGAAAAGTGGATGGATCTGGAAAGAATTATACTAAGTGAGGTAACCCAGGCCCAGAAAGCCAAGCGCCACATGTTCTCCCTCATATGTGGATCTTAGCTAGAGATGATTGGGCTTCTGTGTGAGAAGGAAAAAACTCAGTAGCAGAGGCCAGTAAGTTAAAAAAGGAGATAGAAAGGGAAGAGAAAGAAAGGGAGGAGGGCTTTTATTAGGTTGGTATTGTATATATGTAAGTAGAAAGATTGAGATGGGGAGGGGATATGATGGAGAATGGAATTTCAAAGGGGAAAGGGGGGAGGGTAATACCATGGGATTTTTTTTGTTATCATGGAAAATATTAATAAAAATGGAGAAAAAATAAAAAAAAATAAAAAATAAATAAATAAAAAAAATTTTTTTTAATTGACAACTTCTATACTTACTGACAATAAACCATAAACCATGATAATTCTCTCCCCTTCCCCATTTTCTTCTTCACAATTCCACTCACCATTATATCCCCTCCCTCTCTCCATTAGTCTCTCTTTTATTTTGATGTCTTTTTCTCCTATTATGAGGGTCTTGTGAAGGTATTTCTAGGCACTGCGAGGTCATGGATATCAAGGCCAATTTCTGTCTGGACAGTTGCATTGTAAAGAGTGGTACCCTTCCTTTGGCTCTTACATTCTTTCTGCCACCTCTTCTGCAATAGACCCTGAGCCTTGGAGGGTCTGATAGAGATGTTTCAGTGCTGGACACTCCTCCATCATTTCTTCTCAGCACTTTGCTGCCTTTTGGGTAATCCAAGTAGTCACCACCATCTGAAAAGAGAAGCTTCTCTAACCAAAAGTGAGAGTAGCATTAATATATGAATATGAACATTAAGTATAGTGCTTTCAGGGCAATTTGGTGAGCATAATATATATATTTAGCCAGACAAGAGCAGGCTTTACACACCTAAGGCTCATGACCTCCCCTGCCACAGGATTTTGATTAGGTTTTCAGTACCAGGCATGTATTCCCTCCCATAGAGCAGGCCTCCACTCCAACTAGAGAGCAGTTGGTTTCCCCCAGAGCAGACATGCCACTATTGCACTTGTTTGATCATTTGGCCTGTCTGGTCAAACTTGAAGCTTCCAGCATCCACTGTTTTCATTGCTGATGACTTCTGCCTCCCATAAGGCTGGTCTACAGGGAGGAGGTTTTCAACTCAGCCCCAGCTTGCTTTCTCAGTGAGCTTGCCGCCTCAGTATGTGAACTCTTCAGCAATAGGGTCTTACCATCTGTTTCTTGTGGGAAACCAAAAGCCTCTGCAATAGCCTATAATGTTTTGGAGACAACAGGAACCTCCCTGGCCAACAACTCACTGGAAGAGATCCCATCCCTGGCACTGAAAATTTTCTAGAAGCAATCTATGGCTTCTGGATGTGCCATTATCCAAAAAAGTAGGCTTCCATATGTCTTATTCAGATTTTGATTGATCCTTCCCCCACCCTTTTACTCAATATCTTCCCCTGGCCTCACTTAGGCCATTCCACTCCCTGTAATATATTCTTCTACTTTCATATAAATAGTAACATCCCTTTAAGTCCTTCCCTCTCCTCCCTTCCTTATAGCCTTTTTTATAGCTTACTGGCCTCTACTACCAATTTTTGGTTCTAGCTCACATACAAGTCTAAACATTTGTAGCTAGGATCCACATATGAAAGAGAACATTTAATGTTTGGATTTCTGGGCCTGGGTTACCTCACTTAGGATATTCCTTTCCACATCCATCCATTTCCTTGAAATTTTCATAATTTCATTTTTCTTTACTGCTGAATAGAACTCCATTGTGTAAATGTATCACATCTTAATTATCCATTCATCTGTTGAGGAACATCTAGTCTTGTTCAATTTTCTAGCTATTGTGAATAGAGCAGCAATAAACATATTGTGCAAGTATCCCTAAGGTAGTGAGAAAAGTCATTAGCGTATATGCCTAGGAGTGCTATAGCTAGATCATATGGCAAATCTATTTTTAGCTGTCTCAAGAACCTCCACACTGATTTCCATAATGGTTTTACCAGACTACATTCCCATTAATAGTGTAGAAGGGTTCCCCTTTTTCTTTATCCTCGCCAACATTTATTGTCATATGTTTTCTTGATGACAGCCATTCTGACAGGAGTGAGATGGAATTTCACAGTAGTTTTAATTTGCTTTTACCTGTGCATGGAGAAAGACAAGGATCTATTTTCATTCTTCTACATATAGATATCCATTTTCCCAGCACCAATTGTTGAAGAGGCTATCTTTTCTCCATTGAATATTTTTGGCATTTTTTGTCAAAAATCAGATGGCTGTAGTTGCCTGGATTGACATCTGGGTCCTCTGTTCTGTTCCACTGATTTATGTGTTTGTCTTTGTGCCAGTCCCATGCTGTTTTGTTACTATGGCTTTATAATATAGCTTAAAATTGGGTATGGTATTACCACCAGCCTTATTTTTGTTGCTCAGAATTGTTTTGGCTATTCGAGGTTTTTTGTACTTCCAAATGAATTTTAGGATTGTTTTTTCTATTTCTGTGAAGAATGCCATTGGAATTGTAATGAGGATTGCATTGAATGTGTAGATTGCTTTAGGTAATATATTGACATTTCCACCATATCAATTCTTCCAATCCAAGAACATGGGATGTCTTTCCATTTCCTAGTGTCTTCTGCAATTTCTTGTTTGGGTGTTTTAAAGTTCTCATTGTAGAGATATTTCACTTCCTTGATTAGGTTTATTCCAAGGCACTTTATTTATTTATTTATTTTTGAGGCAATTGTGAATGGGAGACATTCCCTGATTTCATCCTCTGCATGTTTGTTGTTAGCATATAGGAAAGCTACTGATTTCTGTGTTTTTATTTTGTATCCTGCTACATTGCTAAAAGTGTTTATCAGCTCTAACAGTTTTGGGGTAGAGTCTTTAGGGTCCTATATGTACAGAATCATATCATCTGCAAATAATGATAATTTGATTTCTTCCTTTCCAATTTGTATCCTTTTTATGAATGTCTCTTGCCTTGTTGCTATAGCTAAGACTTCCAGTACTATATTAAATAAAAGTGGAAACAGTAGACACCCTTGGCTTGTTCCTGAATTTAGTGGAAAAGCTTCAAATTTTCTCCCATTTAGTATTATGTTGGCTGCAGGTTTGTCATAAATAGCTTTTATTATGTTAAGATATGTTCCTTCTATTCCCAATTTCTAAAGGACTTTTACCATGAAGAGATGTTGAATTTTGTTGAATGCCTTTTCTGCATCTATTGAGATGATCATGTGATTTTTGTCCTTCAGTTCATTTACATAGTGTATTGTATGTATCAATTTGCATATGTTGAACCATCCCTGAATCTCTGGGATAAAGCCTACTTGGTCGGGGTGGATAATCTTTTTCATATATTCTTGTATTCTGTTTGTGAATATTTTGTTGAGAATTTTTGCATCTATGTTCATGAGGGAGATTGGTCTGTAATTATATTTTATTTTTTTTGTTCTATCTTTGTCTGGTTTTGTTATCAGGGTGGTGCGGGCTTTGTAGAAGGAGTTTGATAGAATTCCTTCCTTTTATATTTTATAGAAAAGTTTTGAGAAGCATTGGTATTAGTTCTTCCATGACAGTCTGGTAAAATTCACCAGTGAATCCATCTGGGCCTGGACTTTTTTTAGTTGGGAATTTTTTTTATAACTGCTGGGTCTCCATACTTGTTACAGATTTATTTAAATGGTTTGTCTCATCTTGATTTAATTTTGGTAGGTCATATGAATCAAGGAATTCATCTTTTTCTTTCAGATTTTCAAGCTTACAGGTAGTATGTTCTTAAAGTGTGTCCTTATGATTTTCTGAATTTTTTTATGTCTGTTGCAATGGTACCTTTTTCATCTCTAATTTTATTAAATTTTGTCTCTTCTCTCTTACTTCTGGTAAGATTTTTCTAAGGGTTTACCAATCTTGTTTATCCTTTCAAAGAATCAACTCTTTGTTTCATTGATTCTTTGGATATTTTTGTTTCTATTTCATTAATTTATGCCTTAATCTTTTTTTGTTTTTATTTATTTGTTTGTTTATTTTTATTTATTTATTTGAGAGCTACAGTCAGAGAGAGAGAGAGAGAGAGAGAGAGAGAGAGAATGGGTGTGCCAGAGCTTCCAGCCACTGCAAACAAACTCCAGACACATGCGCCCCCTTGTGCATTTGGCTAACGTGGGTCCTGGGGAATTGAGCCTCAAACTGGGGTCCTTAGGCTTCACAGGCAAGCACTTAACCACTAAGCCATCCCTCTAGCCCAATTTCTGCCTTAATCTTTATTATTTCTTTTCTTCAACTGATTTTTGGTTTGCCTTGTTCTTCTTTTTCCAGAGCCTTAAGGTGAAGCACTAAATTGTTTACTAGTGCACTAATTTCTTTTTTTAAATTTATTTTTAAGGACAATTTCCATAATAATAGACAATAACCCATGGTAATTCCTTCTCTCCCCCCACTTTCCCCTTTGAAACTCAACTCTCCATCATATCCCCTCCCTTTCTCAATCAGTCTCTCTTTTATTTTGATGTCATGATCTTTCCCTCCTATTATGATGGTCTTGTGTAGGTAGTGTCAGACATTGTGAGGTCATGGATATCCAGGCCATTTTGTGTCTGGAGGAGCACGTTTTAAGGAGTCTTACCCTTCCTTTGGGCTCTTGCATTCTTTCTGCCACCTCTTCTGCAATGGGCCCTGAGCCTTGGAAGTTGTGATAGAGATATTTCAGTGCTGAGCATTCCTCTGTTACTTCTTCTCAGCTTCATGGTGCCTTCTGAGTCATCCCAGTCAATGCCATCAGAAAAAAGAAGCTTCTATAACCAAAAGTGAAAGCAGCATTAATTATGTGGGTATGAATATTAACAGAAGTGCTTACTGGGCAGTTTGGTGAGCATAGTATATGCATTTAAGCCATACACCAGCAGATGTTACACCCCTAGGGCTCATGACTACCCCTGTTGTAGTTTTCTGGTATCAGGGATGTATTCCACTCCTGTAGAGCAGGCTTCCATTCCAATTAGAGAGTGTTTGGCTTCCCCCAGAACAGACATGCCACTATTGAACCCATTGGCTCATTTGGCCTGGCTGGCCAAATTTAAGGCTTTCAGTGTCCATTGTTGAGTATCTCCACTGGTGATTTCTCTCTCTCCCATTAAACTGCATGCAGTGTACCTTTATCCAAGCTTTCTGTCAGCTGGTCTACATGGAGAAGTTTTCAGATCAGCTCCAGAAGGATTTCTCAGTGACCTTGCAGCCCAAGTATGTGTAGTCTTCAGCAGCAGGGTCTTACCATCTATTCCTGGTGGGAAACCAAGAGCCTTGGCAATAGCCTATAATGTTTTGGGGGCATCAGGAACCTCCCTGGCCAACAACTCACTTGGAAGGCATCTGATCTCTGGCCCTGAAAATTTTCTAGTAACAACCTATGGCTTTTGAATGTTCCATTGTCCAAAAAAGTAGGTTTCCCTATGACTTATATATATCCTCTTAGATTTTGATTAGCCCTTTTTCCACCTTTCCTTTACTCAATCTCTTCCCATGATCTCACATAGGCCTTTTCACCACCATTAATATGTTCTTCTACTTACATATATACAATACCATCCTATTAATTTCCCCCTCCCTCCCTTTCTATTCCCTTTATAACCTCTTTCTAGCTTGCTGGCTTATGCTTTTGAGTTATACTCCTATACACATCGAGGTCCAGTCATTTGTAGCTAGGATCCACATATGAGAAAGACCATGTGTGACATTTGGCTTTCTGGGCCTGAGTTACCTCACTAAGTATAATGCCTTCTAGATCCATCCATTTTCCTTCTTTTTTTTCTCAATTTTTATTAATATTTTCCATGATTATAAAACCATTTTCCTTCTAATTTCATAATTTCATTTTTCTTTATCACTGAGTAGAACTCCATTGTGTAAAGGTGCCACATCTTCATTATCCACTCATCAGTTGAGGGACATCTATCTAGGCTGGTTCCATTTCCTAAATATTGTGAATTGAGCAGCAATAAACATGGTTGAGCAAGTATCTCTAAGGTAGTGAGACGAGTCCTTAGGATATATGCCTAGGAGTGGTGTAGCTGGATCATATGGTAAATCTAATTTTAGCTGTCTCAGGAACCTCCACACTGATTTCCACAATGGCTGGACCAGATTGCATTCCCACCAGCAGTGTAGAAGGGCCCCTCTTTTTCCACATCCTCACCAGCATTTATGGTCATTTGTTTTCATGATGGTAGTCAATCTGACAGAAGTGAGATGGAATCTCAACATAGTGTTAATGCGCATTTCCCTGATGGCTAGAAATGTAGAACATTTTTTAGATGTTTATACACCATCTGTATTTCTTCTTTTGTGAACTCTCTATTTAGGTCCATAGCCTTTTTTTGTTTGTTTGTTTGTTTGTTTTTGTTTTATTTTTCAATGTAGAGCCTTGCTTTAGCTCAGGTTGACCTGGAATTCACTCTGTAGTTCCAGAGTGGCCTCAAAGTCGTGGCAATCCTCCTACCTCTGCCTTCCAAGTGCTGGGATTAAAGGTATGTGCCACCATGCCCGGCGGATAGCCTATTTTTTTGGTTTTTCGAGGTAGGGTCTCACTCTTGCTCAGGCTGACCTGGAATTCACTATGGAGTCTCAGGGTGGCCTTGAACTCACAGCGATCCTTCTACCTTTGCCTCCCGAGTGCTGGGATTAAAGGCGTGCGCCACCACGCCCAGCTCGAGCCTATTTTTTAATTGGGTTGTTTGATTTCCTATTTTTTAGTTTTTTGAATTCTTTGTATATCCTAGATATGAATCCTCTGTCAGATATATAGCTAGCAAAGATTTCCTCCCATTCTGTAGGTTGCCTATTTGCTCTATTCACAGTGTCCTTTGCTGTACAAAAGCTTTGTAATTTTTTGAGGTCTCAGTGGTTGATCTGTGGTTTCACTTCCTGAGCAACTGGGGTCATATTCAGAAAGTCTTTGCTAAGACCGATATGTTCAAGGGTTTCCCTTACTTTTTCCTCCAGCAGTTTCAGGTCTGATATTAAGTCTTTGATCCATTTGAACTTAACTCTTGTGCATGGAGAGAGACAAGGATCTATTTTCATCCTTGTACAGATACATATCCAGTTTTCCCAGCACTATTTGTGAAGAGGCTATCTTTTCTTCAATGAGTATTTTTTGCATATTTGTCAAAGATCAGGTGGGCTATAGCAACCCAGACTTATATCTGGGGCCTCTGTTCTGTTCCATTGATCTACAAGCTTGTTTTTGTGCCAGTTCTAATTTTTGTTTTTGTTTTTCGAGGTAGGGTCTCACTGTAGCCCAGGCTGACCTGGAATTCACTCTGTATTCTCAGGGTAGCCTCAGACCTACAGTGATCCTCCTACTTCTGCCTCCAGAGTGCTGGGAATAAAGGCGTGTGCCACCGCACCCTGCTCTAATTTCTTCATATAAGCACTTAGAGCTATAAATTTCCCTTTTAGGACTGCCTTCATTGTGTCCCAAAGGTTTTGGTATGTTGTATTCTCATCATCATTTGATTCTATGAACTTATTAATTACCTCTTTGATTTCTTCAAAAACCCACTCAGCATTCAATAGTGTACTGTTTAGTCTCCATGAATTTTTGTATGCTCTGTGGTTTCTCTTGTTGCTGATTTATACTTTAATCCCATTGTGGTCAGATAAAGTACAAGGGATGTGGTGCTTTGATTCAGGTGTCCCCCATAAACTTAGGTGCTCTGAATGCTGGGTTCCCAGCTGATGGAGATTTGAGAATTAACACCTCCAGGAGGCAGTGTATTGTTGGGGGTGGGCTTATGGGTGTTATATAGCCAGTTCCCTCATGCCAGTGTTTGGCCCACTCCCCTGTTGCTATTGTCCACCTTATGTTGGCCAGGGGTGATGTCCACCCTCTGCTCATGCCATCATTTTCCCCTGCCATTGTGGAGCTTTCTCTTGAGCCTGCAAGCCAAAATAAACCTCTTTTTCCCACAAGCTGCTCTTGGTTGGGTGATTTCTACCAGCAATACGAACCTGACTGCAACAGTAAAGTGGTAACGAGGAGTAGGATTGCTGCCAGACACCTGACTGTGTGGCTTTGGCCTTTTGGAGCTGATTTTCAAGAGGAATGTGGAAGGATTTGAAACCTTGGCCTAAGAGACACCTTGCAGTACTGTAAGTACAGTTTGGTGGACTATTCTAGTTAGAGTTGAAAGACCTGAATGCAGTTAGACTGTGAGGTTTGGCTTATGTCAGTGAGAAAGAGCTTTGCTTGGACTGGGCTAGCAGTTTGTGTGAAAAGCTTGCTGTTATGCCCATGTCCTGAGAAGTTGTGCAGGGTTGCTTTGTATAGAAATGAACTGATGTGAGCAGAGGGATATGGCAAAGAAAGAAAAATCTTTGGGTGAACTGCCTGTTCAGCTGCAATGGAGAGATTACAACCTTTGAGATTGGGCCAGCTGACCTACACTGGGGCAACAGGAAGAATGTAGACTCTTTTGAAGGGGCCTGAGTACCCATGGAGTGTCCTGTTCTTCAAAGTCTGTTTTATTCCCCCTGGATTAACAAACTGGCACCCTACCTGGTATTGTAGAATATAAGAAATACAGGAAAGAGAGGGTCATTGAGTTTGTGACATGGTCTTGTGTTTTGGAAATGGCCATGGGCAATGTGAAGCAGGTTTGCTGGATGCCTGCATGGAGATCCGATGGAACTGTGAGGATGAACCGTGGATTGCAGTGGAGATGCAGGGACCATAGGATGGCTGCTAAGGAAAGCTGCCAGCTCTGATGAAGTTTTGCAGAACTGTGAGTAGCCTCGCTGGAGGGGTGGAACTGGAACTCCAGAGACTTTTTGTTGGTTAGAAATAGAGACTTTTCACTGTCAGGAGTTGTTGGACTTGGAGCTACAGAGTTTGGTGATTGCCCTGTTTAAATCCTGTATTGCTTGACTATTTCTTTCTTTTTCTTTTTTTTTTTTGGGGGGGGGGTGGTTTCAAGTTAGGGTTTCACTCTAGCCCAGGCTGACCTGGAATTCACTATGGAGTCTCAGTTTGGCCTCTAACTCACAGCGATCCTTCTACCTCTGGCTCCAGAGTGCTGGGATTAAAGGTGTGTGCCACCACGCCCAGCTACTTGCTTGAGTATTTCTTTACAGTGCTCGATGCCATCATTTGCATTGTGAATGTTTATTCTGTGCCATTATAGATTTTTTTGAGGTTATTTTTTGGTATTATGGCTCAGTTAAAAGATCTTGTAGTATGGGAATGTTTGAATGTCATTGGGATTTATGAAAAGTATGGGGACTTTTAAAGTTGGATGAATGCACTGTATTTTACATCATGTATAGTTATAAGTTTATGAAGGCCAGGGGTGGGATGTGGTGGTTTAATTCAGGTGTTCCCCATAAACTTAGGTGTTCTGAATGCTGGGTTCCCAGCTAATGGAGATTTGGGAATTAACACCTCCAGGAGGCATTGTATTTTTGGGGTGGGCTTATGGGTGTTATGGTAAGTTTCCTCATGTCAGTGTTTGGCACACTCTCCTGTTGCTATTGTCCACCTTATGTTGGCCAGGGGGTGATGTCCACCCTCTGCTCAGGCCATCATTTTCCCCTGCTATCATGGAGCTTCCTCTTGAGCCTGTAAGCCAAAATAAACCTCTTTTTTCCCACAAGCTGCTCTTGGTTGGGTGACTTCTACCAGCAATGTGAACCTGACTGCAACAAGGGATTATTTCAACTTTCCATTTAAGTTTTGCTTTGTGTCCTAATATATGGTCTCTTTTGGAGAATGTTCCATGTGCTGCTGAGAAAAATGTATATTATGAAGCATTTGGGTGGAATGTTCTGTAGATATCTGTTAGGTCCAATTGTTCCATGATATCATTTAATCCAGGTATCTCTCTGTTTACTTTTTGCCGGGATGACCTGTCACTTGATGAGAGTGGGGTATTGATGTCACCCACTGCAATTGTGTTTGGTGTTATCTGTGACCTTAAGTCTAATATTGATTGCTTGATGAAACTGGGAGCCCCCATGTTAGGTGCATATACATTTAGGAATCGTAATATCATCATGTTGGAGTGTCCCTTTAATCAGTATAATGTGACCTTCTTTATCTTTCTTCACTAATGTTGACTTGAAGTCTATCCTGTCAGATATTAGGAAAGCAACTCCAGCTTGTTTCCTAGGCCCATTTGCTTGAAATACCATTTTCCATCCTTTCACCCTAAGACAGTGTCTATCTTTTACTGAGAGATCAGTTTCCTAGAGGCAACAAACAACAGGATCCTGCCTTTTAATCTAATATGCAAGCCTGTGTCTTTTGGTTGGAGCATTGAGGCCATTGGTATTAAGAGTTATTGGGCTGGAGAGATGGCTTTACAGTTAAGGCATTTGCCTGCAAAGCCAAAGGATCCTGGTTTGATTCTCCAGGACCCACGCAAGCCAGATGCACAAGGGGGCGTGTGTGTCTGGAGTTTGTCTGCAGTGGCTAGATGTCCTGGCGTGCCTACTCTCCCTCTCTCTCTCTCTCTCTCTCTCTCTCAAATAAATAAATAAAATATGTTTAAAAAAGAGTTATTGGGCTGAGAGATGGCTTAGTGGTTAAGACACATGCCTGAGAAGCCTACGGACCCAGGTTCAATTCTCCAGGTTCCACATAAGCCAGATGCACAAGGTGGTGCATGTGTCTGGAGTTTGTTTGCAGTGGCTAGAGGCCCTGGCGGGCCCACTCTCTCTCTCTCTCCCCCACCCATTTCTCTGTCTCTAATAAATAAATAAATAAAAACAAATCTTTTTTAAAAAAGAGTTATTATTGAAAGATGTGTTTATTCGCACCATTCTTCTTATTTTGTAGTTCTTCCTGTTTTCCTTTTACTCTCTTGTTTTAAATGTTATTTGATTATGGTTTATTTTTTCCTGTTTCCTTATATGTGTGCTTTGCTTTCTCTTCAGCAGGAAGGATTCCTCCAAGTATTTTCTGTAGAGCTGCTTTAGTTGTCATAAATTTCTTTAGCCTGTTTTTGTTGTGGAATATCCTTATTTCTCCATCAATTTGGATAGATAGCTTTGCAGGATAAAGTATTCTTAGTTGACAGTTGTTATCTTTCAGAACTTGGAATATATCATTACAAGCTCTTCTGGCTTTTAAAGTTTGTGTTGAGTAATAATGCTGTTATCCTGATGGGCTTGCCATTACAGGTGAATTGCTTTTTCTCTCTGTTCCCTGCATATTTTCTTTGGTTTCCATTTTTAGTAGTTTAATTATAACATGGCAAGGAGAGGTTCTTTCCTGGTTTTGTCTGTTTGGTGTTCTAAAAGCTTCCTACATCTGCATTGGCATTTCTTTCCCAATTTGGGGGAAGGTTTCTTCTATAATTTTGTTGAAAATGCCTTCTATGCCTTTGGAATGAAATTTTTCTCCTTCTGCTCTACCCTGAATTCTTATGTTTATCTTTTCATAGTGTCCTGAATATCTTGAGATTCCCATTCATACTTTCCCAGTAGCTTGTCTTTCTCTTTGTTAGACTGTATTAGACCTGTCACCTGGTCTTCTAGTTTAGATATTCTGTTCTCTCCTTCATCCATTCTACTAGTGAGACTTTTCACAGAGTTTTTTATTTGGCTGACTGTGTTTTTCAGTGCTAGTAGTTCTGCCTGGTTTTCCTTCAGTATTTCTAATTCCTTACTCATGTCTTGTAATGACCTCCTTCTTTCATTAAGCTGGTTTCCCATGCTCTCTCAGAATTCTTTCTGGAGTTTGTTTTCTTCTTTGATGGCTTTGATTTCTTCTGTGTTTTTTTTTTTTTTTTTTTTTGAGTGCAGATAAAAATCATTGTTTGAAATTTTTGTCAGGCATTTCATCTAAAACAGTCTCATTGTGGGTCATTTCTTATGGATTTATAATTTTTGGTGGAATTGTATTGTCTTGATTCTTTGTGTTTCTTGTATTATAATGTAGTGATTTTTACATCCTAAGTTGATTTGGTGCTTGGGTTTTCTAATAGCTTGTGGTGCTCTTAGACTTGGAAATCTAACTTTATGTATCTTCAGAGTAGGAGTTTAAGGTGCCAAATGTACCTCTTGTACTCCAATCCAACCACAGAAGTAATCCCAGGTATTGAGTTTGACTGCTATTCAAGTATTTTAGTGAGCTGGGTAGGAGCAATTTACTGGCAAATTCTAAAATTCAACTAAGCAATATACACATTCAATAAAAGCCAGCACAGAATATGCAAGTGTGGGGATTGAAATAAACAGATAACCTTATAAAGCCAAAATCCCTAAGAGTTTGTGTTACTGGTCACCTTTAATTCTGTCAGCTGGGAGGTTGATATTTGTTCTAAAATGGGTTCCAGGTCAGGTTGGGTCTGAATCAGACCCTGTCCCCAATAATGACAGAAGCAAAAGACAAAGGCCCTATGAATCTGAAAACATCAAATGCAACAATAGTCAATCCCCAAATATAGCTTAATTGAGAATGGTAAAGCCAACTATGAAGATGTAACCCACTAGCTGCCCTGACATGGAAAAAGAGATTAGCACTTCCAGTGCAGGCACATGTAGCTGCTTTTTTGTCAGTCAGCCTTGTTACATTTTGGGGTGGCTTCCAGTCTCACCAATGCTGAGTGCCCACCTTGACCCCTCCGTGTTGTGCTGTGTATCTTGTGTTCTGATCAGCTGTGCTGGATACCCTGCCACTGGGGGCTGAATGTGTTCTCCAGAGGTTCAGGGTTCTGACAGTTGGGGCCTGGGAGAGTGGAGGAAGCCTGGAGTTATACTGGAACTGTTCAGCTGGTCCCAGATGTATCCCTTTCAGCTGGTCTCTGCAGTCTCCCCTTTATATTTCTTGACTTTTCAAGGAGGCTGATGAAGTTGGAAAGTCCCCTTGTTTTGTCTCTGCTCCTGCAGCTCTGTGACACTGGGCTGGGCATACATGTGGATCCACACAGATTGGGGCCGCAAGCACTTTGGCAGGATTCTGGCCAGTTTCCTCTTTTCTGGTAGATCTTGGTCTCTCCTGCTTCTCCGCTGTGGCTGATAAAAACCTATGTGCCTTCACTTTTTGGAAGAAAAGTATATTTTGCTGTGGTTTTGCTTAGATCCCTCCCTAGGCTTGTTTGGCATAACTCCTATACCCAGAAGTTACCTTTTTAAGAAATATTATTTTTAGGGCTGGAGAGATGGCTTAGTGGTTAAGGTGCTTGCCTGTGAAGCCTAAGGACCCAGGTCTGATTCCCCAGTACCCATGTAAGCCAGTTGCACATGGTGGCACATGCGTCTGGAGTTTGTTTGTAGTGGCTACAGGCCCTGGCATACTTCTTCTTCTCTCTCTCTCTGCCTCTTCTCTCTCCCCTCTCTGTCTGAAATAATTATATCAAATTTTTAAATAAATTAAAATACTACTATATATATATATATATATATATATATATATATATATATATATTGGTTTTTCGAGGTAGGGTCTCACTCTAGTCCAGGCTGACCTGGAACTCACTATGTAGTTTCACAGCGATCCACCTACCTCTGCCTCCCAAGTGCTGGGATTAAAGGTGTGCACCACCACGCCTGGCTAAAATATTATATTTTTATTATCTACATATAATATATCAGTTTTATGTATTTATTTGCAAGCAGAGGGAGAGACAAACAGAAAAAATGGGTGCTCTAGGGCCTCTAGCCACTGCAAATGAACTCCAGATGCATGTGCCACTTTGTGCATCTGGATTTATGTGCCTAGTTGGGAATTGAACCTAGGTCCTTAGGCTTTGAAGGTGAGTGCCTTAACCACTAAGTCATCTCTCCAGACCACACAAGTGCCTCTTACTGCTAAGCCATCTCTCCAGTCTTCATTTGGTTTTTTATCATCAGCAAGTGAATTTTGAAAAAAACAAATTTAAATTACTGATATTACTTTGCCCCAAAATGTTTGGTGCCTATTGGTCCATTTGTTATTGTTGTTGTTTTATTTGGGGGGGGTGATTTTTGAGTTAGGGTCTCACTCTAGCCCAAGCTGACCTGTAATTCACTCTGTAGTCTCAGGGTGGCCTTGAACTCATTGCAATCCTTCTACCTCTGCCTTCCCAGTAGTGTGATTAAAGGCATGTGCCACCATGCTCAGTTTGGTCCAGTTTTTTAAAAAAACATTTTACATGTGTTGCAACATATCAGTAAGCCTGAGCAGTAGGAAATCATTTTTAAACAATTCTAGAGTCTGAGTTATTCTTGCCAAGCCTTCTGCAACTTGGCATGGGGCTCTGCTCCATGGCACCTCAGAAGGACAAAGGCTGAGGAAGCCTCTACTGTCCTATAGAAGCACCATCTGGTGGTGATCACTAAAAGTTCCTGTTGATGATTTCTTACACCATAGCTTTTTCTCTGGATAAGCTTATCCACTTCCCTTATACACTGTTGCCATTATGTGTAGGCTTCTGGAGTTGATAGCTCCAACCAGACTTCTACCCTAGCTCCTAATTAATCTGTTTCCTTCTGACAGATGACATCTCTTCATGGCATGTCATATTCCTCCCAGACAAGCTGCTAGAAAACTCAAAATCATCATGGACTCATCACTCTCCCCACTCCCACACTGATCAGTCACCCAGCCCTGTTAGCTCACCTCTGAAATACCTTTGCTCTGCATCCACCCAGGATCTGGGCTAGCAGTGATCATGGCTCACCTCAACTTCTAGCTGACTCACTGACTCTAATGACTAATGGACTCTCTCTTTAGGGCAGAGTATGGCAGAGAGCAAGTGGCAAGGCTGCAATCTGTGTCACACAGTCTCTCAGCTCCCCTGCTTTGTGACTCCTACATCTGTAAGTCACCCAAACTTCAATCCCTTCATGTAGAAAGTAAGGGTAATTATAACATAATAGGTGTTGTAAGAGAAAATCAAATGATCTATGTAAAATGTCTAGTGTACGTAAGTGCTTACTACATTTTACCTATTGTTGTCATGATTCTTATCAGCTATATTCAAAAATACAAGCTTGCCAGGCATGGTGGCACACACCTTTAATCCCAGCTTGGGAGGCAGAGGTAGGAGATCACTGTGGGTTTGAGGCCAGCCTGGGAGTACAGGGAGAGTTTCAGGATATCCTGGGCTAGAGTGAGACCCTACCTTCAAGAAATAAACAAGAAAAAAAATACAGGCTTATGTCAGGCATGGAACCACAAGCCTATAATCCCAACTAGTTGACAGGCCAAGGCAAAAGAATCACATAAGTCCAGAACTTCAAGGCCAGCCTAACCAATGTAAGGAGACCTATCTCAGAAAAGATTAAAAAAAAAAAAAAGGGCCAGGCGTGGTGGCGCACGCCTTTAATCTCAGCATTTGGGAGGCAGAGGTAGGAGGATCACTGTGAGTTCGAGGCCACCCTGAGACTACATAGTGAATTCCAGGTCAGCCTGGGCTAGAGTGAGACCCTACCTCAAAAAAACAAAACAAAACAAAACAAAAAAAGACTAGAGAGATGGCTCAGCAGTTAAAGGCACTTGCTTTGATGGCCTGGGTTCAATTCCCCAGTACCAATGTAAAGCCAGATGCACAAAGTGGCAATGTGTCTGGAATGTGTTTGCAGTGTCAAGAAGTACTGGTGTACCTGTCCTCTCTTTTTCTCTCTCTTTTTGAGGCAAGCCCAACAGACTGGACTTTTTTTTTTTTTTTTTTTTTAATGGGAGAGACAAAGAGAATTGGTGCACCAGGGCTTCCAACCACTGTAAATCCCAATGATATTCAAACATCCCCATAGTCCAAGATCTTTTAACCTAGCCATAATACCAAAAAAAAAAAAAAAAAAATCCCCCCAACCCATAATGGCACAGAATAAACATTCACACTGCAAAAGATGGCACTGGGCATAGCAAAGAAATATTCAGCCAATATATGATTTAAAACAACCAGGGCAAACATCAAACTCTGTAGCTCCAAGTCCAACAACTATAGTCAGTGACAAGTCTCCAAGTCTGATAATTCTAACCAGCAATAAGTCTCTGAAGTTCCAATTCCACCCCTCCAGCTAGGCTACTCACAGTCCTGGAAAACTTCATCAGGGCTGGCAGCTTTCCTTAGCAGCCATCTTGTCGTCCCAGCATCTTTACTGCATGCAGGCATCCAGCAAACCTGCTTCACACTGCCCATGGCCATTTCCAAGACACAAGACCATGTTGCATATTCAATGACCCTTTCTTTCCTGCATTTCTTATACTCCACAATACCAGGTAGGGTGCCAATTTGCTAATCCAGGGGGGAATAAAGCAGACTTTGCAGAATAGGACACTCCTTGAGCACTCTGGCCCCTTTCAAAAGAGTCTACATTCATCCTGTTGCCCCAGTGCAGGTCAGATGGCCCAATCTCAAAGGTTGCAATCTCTCAATTGTAGCTGAACAGGCAGCAGTTTTGGCCTAAACATTTCTTCCTGTGCAATATCTCTCTACTTACACCAGTTCATTTCTACACAAAGCAACCCTGCACAACTTCTCAGGATATGGGCATAAGAGCAAGCTTCTCATACAAACTGCTAGCCCAGTCCAAACAAAGCTCTTTCTCACCAACATAAGCCAATCCTCACAGTCCATAGTTCTTACTGCATTCAAGTCTTTCAACTCTAACCAGAATAATCCATCAAGCTGCACATATAGCACTGCAAGGCATCTCTTAGGCCAAGGTTTCAAATCCTTCTACATTCCTCTTGAAAATCAGCTCCAAAAGGCCAAAGCCACACAGTCAGGTGTCTAGCAGCAATCCCACTCCTTGGTACCACTTCAGTGTTGCAGTCAGGCTTACATTGCTGGTAGAAATCACCCAACCAAGAGCAACTTCTGGGAAAAAGAGGTTTATTTTGGCTTACAGGCTCGAGGGGAAGCTCCACAATGGCAGGGGAAAACGATGGTATGAGCAGAGGGTGGACATCACCCTCTGGTCAGCATCAGGTGGACAATAGCAACAGGAGAGTGTGCCAAATACTGGCAAGAGGAAACTAGCTATAACACCCATAAGTCCCTCCCCCCCAAAATACACTCCCTCCAGGAGGCGTTAATTCCCAAATCTCTATCAGCTGGGAACCCAGCATTCAGAGCACCTAAGTTTATGGGGGACACCTGAATCAAACCACCACACTTGGGTACTGGGGAATTAAACCCCAGGCTGACCAGCTTTGAAAATAAGCTCCTTTAACCACTAGGCTTTCTCCTCAGTCCCTCTTTTTCTTTTTAAAATTCATTTCCCCCCAAAATATGGCTCTAGAGCTTCCAACTAACATTTCTGCCTTTCCTGACTTAGAATTGCTGAAGTTCAAATTGCCTTTGAATTCTTGAAAGCTAGCCTTGGACGATGTGGTAGACTTAGAACTAATAACATTTACTTGTTATTAATGGGTTCACTGCTTGCCTGCTGCTGTATGGACTGGTGAAAGTTCACATGCCTGATTTAGTCCACACAGTAGGAGCATCTGTCAGATGGCCACTGCCTGCCCTGGGTTCTACCTGAGCAGCCAACACTTTGAAATCTCACCCATCAGACCTCCCTACCCAGGCCTATTTTACAGAACTCACTTTCACCCACCTCCTGAAATGACACCACTGCTTAACTGCCCTGAGTATCTGCAGGGCTTACAGTGTCCAGGACACTGATTCAGTAAGGAGCAATGACCACAGAGTTTTCTTTTCTGTTTATTCATTTCTGTTGTGCCTGCTCTCCTCCTGCCAGTTTCTTATCTTGCTACCTCTAACCTAAATCCCTCCTAAACTGTCAATCTGACTCTATAGGAAACTTACACAAGTTTTAAATGTGTGGCTGAAGGGAGAACAAATATTCCTCACACTATAAATGACTATGATCTGATTGCCTAGAAGTAGGACAGAGGTGCACAGAGACAAACAGCCTTTCTACCTTCCTTCCCCCTTTCCTATAAATATTGCATTCAGTTCTGCCTTATCACACTTTATTATCAGCCCAGAGACATGGCTCCAGGGTATTCTGGGATCAGACTTTGTACCACAATTTTACCTTCTTGCAGTTTTACCACCTTCATAGTTGCAACTGCTGTTTCTTTGTTTGGCCATGTCTCTGAAGTTCATTGCGCTTTGTTGAAGCATAATTTATGCTTTAGCCCTCAGCCACTGCTCTGAATGGCTTCTCTCCTGTATGATGTGCACTGTGTTTATTAATAAACTTGCTGGGTTTTTTTCTACTTAGACTGTCATTGGTTATAAGTGTGTCTCATCTACAAACTTATGAGTGTAGAGAAAAATATTATGCTTTCCCCCTTTTAGTCAAAAAGAATATTGGTGTTGAGGGGTAGAGTTAGGGTGACTGGACCCCTAAAGGTAAAAAGGGCAGGAAAGTTTGCACTTGCTAAAAATCCAAAATCATCTGACTTCTTATCTCTCTTGCCTAGCTCTGTAGAACTGTTTTTCCACAAATAGTCAGGAGCCCTCCTAGGAGGGAGGACTTTCTTAGGATTTAAACATTGTGGTTGGTCAAGTTCAACCCCCAGAACTTGGTGCCACAGCTAATCTCTTTCTGAGACAGCCCCTACCCCTAACCAACCAGCTGGCCCTCTGGTTCACCTGGGCCAAAAGACAGCCTGCCACCCCAAGGTTATAAATACCTTTGCAAGGGAGGGCAGGCTCTCTGGCTCTCAGATTACGTGGGAACTTCCAGCTGTGGGTGAGTTTTTCCCTTAGCTGGGCCTGGGCTGGCTTGGCCCAGGCTCAGGCCGGGCTGGGCCCTGTCTCTAGCCCAGGCCCAGCCAGGAGGGGCCCCCTAGCCCTTACTCTCCGCATGGGTTCTCGATCTCCTCCAGCTCCCCGCATGACAGGAGCTCCTTGAACTTTGTTTTCTCTTTTCTTTCCATACTTTTTTCCCTGGATCTGCATTTGGTCACATGGACTCCTGGGCTACACGTGGCCCACATGGGCTTTTGGGCTCCAGGTGGTGTACTTCTCCCACTTCATCTCCCCTTACCTCTGAGCCTTCCCCTTTCCCTACTCCTTTGTAAAATCTGAATAAAATGTGGTGTTTTAAAAATAATTCTCTTGAATCTGGAATTACCAATTCTTTGGTTAGTTTGCAGATATGAACTCAGGACTTGGGGTTCCAGGACGCACCCCAGAATCTCAATTTCCCCATTACAGTGTATGGTTTTCTTGTGATATCCTTGACTCTGGTACAAGGGATGCTGGCTCTGGAGAATGAGTTTGGAATTCTTCATAAACATACTGTTGCAGTCAGGTTTTCATTGTGAATCACCCAACCAAGAGCAGCTGTGGGAAAAAGAGGTTTATTTTGGCTTACAGGCTCCAAGGGGAAGCTCCATGATGCAGGGAAAACGATGGCATGAGCAGAGGGTGGACATCACCCCCTGGCCAACGTAAGGTGTACTGTAGCAACAGGAGAGTGTGCCAAACACTGACAAGGGGAAACTGGCTATAACACCCATAAGCCTGCCCCCAACAGTACACTCCCTCCAGGAGGCATTAATTCACAAATCTCCATCAGCTGGGAACCTAGCATTCAGAACGCCTAAGTTTATGGGGGACACCTGAATCAAACCAGCACAGATACATAGATATGTATCTTGTACTTGAATATAACTATATATATATATATATATATATATATATAGAGAAGGATTAAAATGTTAAATATAAATTATATATATGTATGTGTTCATCATCTGTTTCTGGGCTGTTCTAGTACAAAATTTTCATTACTGATTAAATCTTTCTTTTTTTTTTTTTGGTTTTCAAGGTAGGGTCTCACTCTAGCCCAGGCTGACCAGGAATTCACTATGTAGTCTCAGGGTGGCCTTGAACTCACGAAGATCCTCCTACCTCTGCCTCCCTAACGTGGCTAACATGGGTCCTGGGGAATCAAGCCTTGAACTGGGGTCCTCAGGCTTCACAGGCAAGTGCTTAACTGCTAAGCCATCTCTCCAGCCCTATGATCCTTTTTATTACTGTAAGATCAATATGCATGTTCACACTTTGATTTCTTTTAACTTTTTATTGACAGCTTTCATAACTATAGACAATAAACTGTGGTAATTCCTCCTTTACCTCCAGTCTCCCCCTCTTAAATCCACTCTCTATTGAATCCCTTCTTTCCAATTACACACTTTGATTTCTAACTGTAGTAATTTGACTTTTTTTTAGGTTAAATAGGGATTTTTCACCTTTTAAGATCTTTTCTTGTTTTCCTTAATTTTCTTTATAGTCCTATATCTCATTTATTGCATCTCTAATAATTCCTTCCTTCTGGTAACTTTGGATTTAGTTTTCTTTGTTGTTGTTTTTTGTTCTTTTTGTTCTAGATCCTTAAAGTGTAATGTTAGGTTAATGTCATCACATATGACTGATTCTTCTGTACAGACTCAATATTTGGAGCTTTTTTCCAAAAATTCTTTAGTTTTGGATGATTTTTTTTTCAGAATTATTTCAACATTCTTCACAGTACAACTTCTAATGCTTTTTACAGATTCCCTGTAAAATATATTCCACTAAAACAGATGCTGGGGCTGGGACATGCCTCAGAGGATTAAGAGCTTGTTGTACAAGCCTGGCGTCTAGAGTTCAGACTCTCAACACTCACATAGACACCTGCCATAAATGCCAGGTGGACGTGGTGGCCGACCAGTAATCCCAGCACTCAGGAGACAGAGACAAGGAATGCCCAGGGCAAGCTGGCTGGCAAGACTAGTAGAACCAGGGTGTTGTGTGGCCATGTGAAAGATCTCAGTAAATAAAAAGGGAAGCAATTAGCTGGGCATGGTGGCATATACATTTAGTCTCAGCACTCAGGAGGCAGATGTGGGAGGATTGCTGTTAGTTCAAGGCCAGCCTCCTGGAACTAGTGTGAGTTCCAGGTCAGCCTTCGCTAGAGTGACACCCTACCTCGAAAATATGCCCACACCAGAAAAAGAAAAAAAGCCAGGGTGTGGTGGTGCACGCTTTTAATCCCAGCACTAGGGAGGCAGAGGTAGGAGGATAGAAGTGAGTTTGAGGCCACCCTGAGACTACATAGTGAATTCCAGGTCAGCCTGATCCAGAGTGAGACCCTACCTCAAAAAATAAAAAAAATAAAAGAGGGAAGCAATTGCAGAAGACACCAGATATCAGCGTCCATTTTTGCATATGTATGTGTGTATGTGTATGTGTATTCATATGCCTGTGGGTGCACATGCATATGTGCATGTGAGTGTGAATATGGAAGCCTGATGCTAATATTTGGTATTAATTACCTAATACAGAAATAGTGGAAGAACAAAACATCTTAATATTGGTAATAGATATGTACAAACATTCTTAACAAGGTAAGACAGAAACACTCATGGCATTTACAGTCCCTGTTTTTGTAACTTGTCACGTGGCCATAGCTGGTATTTGTAACTTCTACTATCCGTTCTGTATTTACTCCACTTTCAGCAAGCACCTTAGCAGGTCTTGGTTTTTTACCTGGAGGAGTGACCCATACCTTCATTCCTGAAGGATCTGAGCCATTTATCACACTATCTTGATTGGGTTGTTGCAGTCGTCCATTGACTTTGACAACAGGACATGGTAACACTAAGAGACGCCCTAAAATATCTCCTGCACTCCAGACATACTCTTCCTTACCTCCATTGTGGAGGAGCAGTCCAATATCCCCCTGGTAGTCTGGATCAATCACCCCTGCTACCACTGTAACTCCTTTCTCAGCCTGTTCCCTCAAGGACATCAGGAGCCCAAAGTGGCCAGGGGGAAGTCTTAGCTTCCAGTTCAATGGAATGTTCTTTGTGCCTCCTGGCAAAAGCACTCCCCCCTCTGGGACCAAGACCTCTAGGCCAGCAGAACATAAGGTTGCGGGAACAGGAAGCAAAAATTTGGCTAATGGCAGGCCAAATGAGCCAACAGGTGCAATAGTGGCACATCTGTCATGGTGGAAACAACTGCCCTCTAATTGGACTGGAGGCCCCCTCCATGGGCCTGATACTGAAAACGTAAAACAGGGGTAGTCATGAGCCCTAGGGGTGTAATGTCTGCTGGTGTCTGGCTAAATGTATATACTATGCTTATCAAACTGCCCAGTAAGCACTTCTCTTAATGTTCATATCTTTATATTAATGCTACTCTCACTTTTGGTAGAGAATCTTCTCTTTTCAGATGGCAGTGACCTTGGGATGACCCAGAAGGCATCATGGTGCTGGAAAGAAGTGACAGGAGTGCTCAGTATTGCAATATCTCTATCACATCTTCCAAGGCTCTGGGTCTATTGCAGAAGAGGTGGCAGAAAGAATGTAAGAGCCAAAGGAAGGATAGGACTCCTTACAACATGCTCCCCCCCCCCAGACACAAACTGGCCTGGATATCCATGACCTCACAATGTCTGACACTACCTACACAAGACCATCATAATAGGAACAAAAGATTATGACATCAAAATGAAAGAGAGACTGAGATGGGGAGGGGATATGATGGAGAATGGAGTTTCAAAGGGGAAAGTGGGGGGAGGGAGGACATTACCATGGGATATTTTTTATAATCATGGAAGTTGTTAATAATAAAAAGCACTCAACAGCAGCCATAGCCAGGTCAGCCTTAGTTAGTGGAAGTCCATGTTGTTGGGCCCATGCATAGCCTGCATCCCTGCCTCCATGGCCACTTTGTTCATGGGTCCATTGGGCAATGACAGAACAGGTCAGCTAATCTACTTGGTTATTAAAGTCATCCTCTGATGAGGTCACCATCTAATGAGCATTAACATTATATACTTTGCCCATTCAGAGAGCTCTATCCACATACACCTTCTCCAAATATCCTTCTCACCAATTTCCAAATTGTGCTCCTTCCAAGTCCCAGACCATCCAGCCAAACCATTGGCCACAGCCCATGAATCAGTGTATAACTGCACATCTGGCCATTTTTCCTTCCAAGCAAAATGCACAACCATGTGCACTGCCCAAAGTTCTGCCCATTGTGAAGACTTCCCTTCACCACAGTCCCTCTGCCCCTTGCTGTGCCCTCACATGGCAGAAGGGGGCAAGCTGGCTCTCTTCAGCCTCTTTGTTAAGGGTAGTAATCCTACTCATGAGGGCAGAGTCCTCCTAATCATTTCCCAAGAGGACTCACCTCTCAGTGCTATCACACTGAGTACTAGGTTCCAGCATAGGATTTTATCAGCATTCAGTCAATGGAATAACACAGAAGCATGTTTCCACCTTCCCTTCTTAGCCATAGTTGGTGAACTGTATCTGGTGGACCATATCTGGAACAACACAGAAGTGTGTTTCCATCTTCCCTCCTGAGCTGTAGTTGGAGGACTGACCTGGAAACCAGGTGCATTGCCTGTACTTGAAGGTTTCTTGCCATACTTTGAGGAATGATTTTCAAAGTAAGATTTTTGAATTAGCAATGGCAGTAGCCAGGGGGCCCTACCCCAGACTTATCTAATCAGAGCCTGTGGGGCTTGGGTTGGGCCCAGCAATCTGTTTTTTTCTTAAATTTATTTATTTATTTGACAGACAAAAGGCAAGAATGAGAGAGAGACCGACAGACAGACAGACAGACATAGAGAATGGGTGTGCCAGGGCCTCCAGCCACTGTAAATAAACTCCAGATGTGTGCACCCCCTTGTGCATCTGGCTAACGTGGGTCCTGGGGAATCAAACCTGGGTCCTTTGGCTTTGCAGGCAAACGCCTTAACCACTAAGCCATCCCTCCATCCCAATGTGTTTTAACAAGCCCTTCAGGTGCATTGTCAATCTCAAGAGATATTGCTTTGGAAACACTGGCACCTAGACATTGTAGTGTTGAATCAAAACAAATATTAAAACAGTGGAATGGGGTGAGGAAGAGGGAACATAAGAATATACCTGATAACCTGATGGGAATATGACCAATATGCAATATGTTAAAAATTAATTAATTTAAAAAAAGATCATGGGTAGAACAATTAATATTTGCACAAAATGAGTAAATATTAAAGACAGAAGTCTTGTCTGTCACACCATAAAGTTTTCTATTTATTTGTGCACTTATTTAATTTATTTATTTTTGGTTTTTCATGATGTTATTGTGTGGACCCCCTGGGGAAGACCACTTGGACACCAAGTAGTAGGAAGGAATCTTTATTGGCTCCCCCTGACAACTATACCCAGGACTTGGGACTTGAATGCAGTGCCAGGCTGTGCTTCAGGGCTCCTTTTATAGGAGAAAAATCTCACATCTTCATCTTATAGTTCAGAAGTTCAGTAATCATAATATTACAAAAACAAGAGTTAATTTTAATTGATTTTAGAAAAATGAAACAGGAACTTTCCTGGAATCTCCCACTCCCTGTATTTCCCCTCCCCTGTATCTGCAAGCAAGCATTAGTTAATACAGAAGCTAAAAATTTGTATTTAGGAACAGTGAGAAAAACATCTTTTCTTGTGGTGATCCATTGTGTTAAATCAAGCCAAGCATAAAGTTCAAGTGTAGGTGAGACCTCATCCTGAGGCACCAACTAAGCTAAACCTCCTTGTATAAGGTCACAATAAGGGGTCACTTATGTCCTTTTTCATCTCAGGTCCTTATAGTGGTAAGGTCTCGCTCTAGCTCAGGCTGACCTGGAACCTGTGTAATTTCTCAGGGTGACCTCAAACTCACAAACTCACAACAATCCTCCTACCTCACCCTCCTGGGATTAAAGGCATGTGCCACCCATGGTCTGCTTTTATTATTATTATTATTGAGATAGGGTCTTGTATCCACCAAGCTTGCCTCAAACTTCTGATCCTCCTGGCTCCATCTAGCTCTAACATTTCTTTTTAACATTTAAAAAAAATATTTTATTTTTCTTTATTTCTTTGAGAGAGAGAGAGACAGACAGAAAAATAGGCAGGGAGAGAGAGAGAGAGAATGGGCATGCCAGGGCCTCCAGCCACTGCAAATAAACTTCAGATGTGTGCACCCCCTTGTGCATCTGGCTTATGTGGGTCCTGAGGAATTGAACCTGGGTCTTTTGGCTTTGCAGGCAAACACCTTAACCACTAAGCAATTTCTCCAGCCCTCTTTTTAACTTTTTAAAAACCTTTTATTTATTTGAGAGAGAGAAAGAGAGTATGGGTGTACCAGAACTTCCTGCTGCTGCAAACAAACTCCTGATGCATGTAGCACTTTGTGCATCTGGCTCTGGCTTTATGTAGGTCCTAGGGAATTGAATCACAGCTATTAAGCCTTACAAGCAAGTACCTTTAACCACTGAGCCATTTAACCACTGAGCCATCTCTCCAGCCCTCACATTTCCTCTTTAAACTGTATTTTTGTTTGTTTGTTTGTTTGTTTTTTTGGTTTTTCGAGGTAGGGTCTCACTCTAGTCCAGGCCAACCTGAAATTCACTACATGGTCTCAGGGTGGCCTTGAACTCAAGGCAATCCTCCTACCTCTGCCTCCTTAGTGCTGGGATTAAAGGTGTGCACCACCACGCCTGGCCTATATTTGACATTCTTTAACCTGCTTCCTTGTTACTGGTTCTGCTAAAACATTGATACTGGCATAGTGGGGGGGGGGGGAGCAACATTCCTTCATAAACATTTTATACTTCACTCGCTCAACAGCCATTTACTAAGCACAGATTAAATGTTTTGTTCCTTTCCTCATGCAGTTTACAATTATAATGGAGGGGCTATTGTTGAGAGATACAGATCTTAAGCCAGTAAACAAGGTGATAAGTGCTATGAAAAGCAGGGAGGATGTGGTAGAATGTGACAGGGGGCAGAGCTGTTTTAGAAGGAGAAATTCTCTTTGAGGAGCTAAGACATAAATGTGAGACAAAGCCAATGACAAACATGTTTATAACGAGCACTTACATAGATTTGAGCTTCTCCTACACAGGTAGTGATGTCATTTTTTACTTTAGTAAAGTGTCCACAAAAACCCTATATTAGTCATGGTTATTATTGAGGAATACTAAAGATGAGGTATTAGATGCATTTTGAAATAGAAACTCTTTGCAGTATGTGGCCTTAAAATTATTTTTTATTTTATATTATTATTTTATTGTTTGAGGCAGGGTATCATGTAGTCCAGACTGCACTTGAACTATGTACCCAAGTAGATTTTGAACTCATGATCTTCCTGCCTTCACCATTTTATGTGATGCTGGGATTGAACCCAGGGCCTTGTTCATGTTAGGCAAGCACTCTACTAACTGAGCTACATCCAACAATGCTCCTACTTAATGTCTGTGATAGTGACTTTGGGAAATGGAATATTCGAGTAATCTCACTTGATGCTTAGAGCAGAAAAATAACTGGAAAGAAGAATCCACTCTGATTGTTCATTGAAAAAAAGTTGGTTTATACTTATGATCCATGATGTTATGAAGTCACAAATATTTAGGGAAGGAAGGTGACACCTACCAGGAGCAAACAAATGCTCCAGTGGCTACAAGACAAATGTTTGTTGGTTCAGTGTTTCCAACTAAAACATGTTTGTTCATGAGGCGACATGATCTGACCACATAAAGATTTGACCTGACATAAAGAAACAAACAGGGCTGGAGAGATGGCTTAGCAGTTAAGCGCTTGCCTGTGAAGCCTAAGAACCCCGGTAAGGACCCCAGTTCGAGGCTCGATTCCCAGGACCCACGTTAGCCAGATGCACAAGGGGGCACACGTGTCTGGGGTTCATTTCCAGTGGCTGGAGGCCCTGGTGCACCCATTCTCTCTCTCTGCCTCTTTCTTTCTCTGTCGCTCTCAAATAAATAAATAAAAATAAACAAAAAAAAAATTTTTTTAAAGAAACAGACAAAAAAAAAATCAAGCCAGGCATGGTGGTGCACGCCTTTAATCCTAGCACTGGGGAGACAGAGGTAGGAGGATCGCATCTGAGGCCACCCTGAGACTACATAGTTAATTTCAGGCCAGCCAGGGCCAGAGTGAAACCCTACCTTGGGGAAAAAAACAAAAAAAGAAATCAATAACAAAACCACCAAACTCAAGCTAGTAAGTAGTGATTTTTTATTTATTATTTATTTGGTTTTTTGAGGTAGGGTCTCACTCTAGCCCAGGCTGATCTGGAATTCACTATGTAGTGTCAGGGTGGCCTTGAACTCATGGCGATCCACCTACCTCTGCCTCCCAAGAGCTGAGATTAAAGGTATGTGCCACCATGCTCCGCATAAGTAGAGATATTTGAAAAATTAAACTTGGATTCTCATCATAACATAGTTATGTCATTAATTAGAGGAACATTTTTATATCTCTGGAAAACTGGAAGAATAGAAAGTCATAAGAAAATAAAACATATGGGAGAGGAAGTCACTAACAAGATAATTTCACATCAAACAGATATGATATTAATTTAGGAACCAATAAACTTTAAAAAGTGGCATCAGGCATGAGTAATAGAGTACAATCTGGAGCCAGACAGGAAATTTAGTTTTAGAAAGCGAGGCATAAACCGGAGGTAGGGGTGGGTTGGGGTAACTAGGGGGGGGGTGGCAGAAACTTTGGTGGGTATTAGAATTAAATGACCTCAGGAGAGAAGTCATATTCGTCAGTGGCATAGCCACTGATAAGTTGCTCATGCTCCCACCCATCGTCAGGTAAGCAATCCTAAGTGAACTTTCAGTGGGTGCCACACACACACACACACACACACATCATGAATGTAGGAGGGAGACTAGCCGGAAGAAGAAGGGGTTCAGTGGGAGTGGAAGGGCAATGAGAGGCTAGTGAGGGGGTCAGTAGGATCAAATACATTAATAATAATAATAAATACATTATAGACATGTATGAAATTGTCAAAAAATAAAAAATAAAATGAAGGTAATAATATAAAAGTATTAAATATCCTCTTAGTCTCTTCTCCTCCCATATATTTGGTTCTACCACAGCTTAAAGCTATGTTAATCTGTTTTATAGTCTAATTGAGCTATAATGTACATAATCATAAAGTTTACCCATTGTTGCCTTGAAAGTGTTTGTGCTTATACCCATAGCTTAGTGCTGCTTTCAGGCTCAATTAGCGTTGTTTTGTTTTTTTTCCAATAGACTGGTTAATGCAGAGATGTTTATCTGGCTTTCAGAGTACCGTGAATAAATAACTATTGTGTGCTAAGCCCTAACTAGCACATCTTTATCACCCCCACCAAGGCTAGGAAATAGCAAGAAGAGGAGGGAGAAAGAATGTAAGAGCTGGAGAATGGGGAGGAGTGCTGTGGAACCTCCTCCCAGAGGAGTTACTGGCAGTTGATGGTGGCTGGGGTAAAGACTATCATTTTTTCAGTGCTGTGGCCACTGGTTAGTTGCTCATGCTCCAGTGAATAACCCTAGTTGAATCTAATGGGCCACAAAAAAAAAGATGTGAAAGTGAGAAGGGGGCCAAAGAAGGGGTTAGTATGAATGGGAAGGGGATAAGAGAAGGTGATGGTATGGTGAATATAATCAAAATACATTGTATGCATATATAGAATTGTTAAAAATGAGATATATTGCTCGGCATGGCAGCTCACACCTCTAATTTCATCACTTTGGAGGCAGAGGTGGGAGGAGTGCCGCGAGTTTGAGGCCAGCCTGGGACTACAGAGTAAGTTCCAGGTCATCCTGGGCTAGAGTGAGACCCACCTTGAAAAAGCCAAAAAGAAGAACAAAAAAGTATTATCCACCTCAATCATGTAGGATTTATCCCAGGGATGCAGGCATGGTTCAGCATCTGGAAATCAACGTAAATATACCACATAAATAAACTTGAACGCAAGAACTGCAAGAACCACATGAACATTTCAATAGATGCAGACAAAGCCTTTGACAAATACAACGCCCCTTCATGACCAAAATTCTGGGGAGAATAAGGACGGAAGGACCATATCTCAACATAATAAGAGCTATATATAAAGCACCTAAGGCCCAGATCATACCAAATAGTGAAAAACTGGAAGCGTTCCCATTAAGATTGGGAAGAAGACGGGGGTTTCCACTCTCACCACTGCTTTTCAACATAGTACTTACTAGAAATCTTAGCTCAAGCAATAAGATGAGAGAAAGAAATAAAAGAGATACATACTGGAAAGGAGAAGTCGAACTAACCTTATTTGTCAATGACATGATTCTCTCCATAAATGTCTCAAAAGACTCAGTCAAACAACTTCTAAAGACGATAATTTTTTTCAGTAAAATGGCAGGATACAAAATCAATGTACAAAAATCAGTAGCCTTCTTATACGCCAAAGACAAACATTTGGAGAAAGAGATTGGGGAAGCTGTTCCATTTTAATAACCACAAAAAATTAAATATCTTGGAATATCACTAACCAAGGAAGTGAAAGATCTATCCAGTGAAGACATAAAAACACTGAAAACAGAAACTGAGGAAGACATGAGAAGATGGAAATCCATGCTCATGGACTGGATGAATTAATACTGTAAAAATGGCCATTTTACCTTTAGCAGATTCAATGCAATTCCAATAAAAATTCCATGGGCTGGAGGGATGGTTTGGCATTTAAGGTATTTGCCTGCAAAGCCTAATGCCCAAGTTTGATTCCCTGGTGCTCACATAAAGCCAGTTGCACAAGGTGGCACATGCAACTGTAGTTCATTTGCAGCAGCTAGAGGCCCTAAAGTGCCCATTCTCTCTGTCTGTCTCTCCTCTCTCTCTCTCTCTCTCTCAGCTTGCAAATAAATGAATAAATAAAAAATTCAACATTCTTCAGAGAGTAGAAAAAAATAATCTCATGATTCATATGGCACTCCAGAAGGCCTGTGATATTCAGAGTATCCTTAGTAACAGAAATATTTCTGGAGGTATCACCATACCTGATTTCAAGTTGTACTACAAAGCCATAGTAATAAAAACAGCATGCTACTGGCACAAAACAGACATATATATCAATGAAATAGAATAAAAGTTTCTTGTTTAAGTTTAATCAACTGCAGCTATCTGGTCTTCGAAAAAGGGGCCAAAGAAAAGCAAACTGAAGAAAAGACAGCATTTTCAACAAATGGTGAAGGAGGAATTGGACAATCACATGTGGAAGAATGAATTTAGACACACTTCTCTCAAAAATCAACTTCAGCTTGACATGGTGGCAAACGCCTTCAATCCCAGCACTCAGGAAGCTGAGGTCGGAAAATTACTGTGGGAATCACTGGGACTACAAAGTGAGTTCCAGGTAAGCCTGGAATAGAGTGAGACCCCATCTCAAAAAAAAAAAAAAAAAAAAAAAAAAAAAAAAAAAGTAAAATAAAATAGGGAAAACACGCTAAGATATAGGCATGGGGAAAGAATTTAAATGAATAAGACTCCAGTAGCCCAGGAAATCAAACAAACACTCAACCACTGGGATCTCATGAAACTAAAATAGTTACTGTACAGACAAGCAAACCATCAACAGAGCCAGTAGACAACATACAGAATGGGAGAAAATCTTTGTTAGCAGTACCTCCAACAGAGGTCTAATATTCAGACCTGCAAAGAACTCAGAAAACTAAGCAATAAAAACAAAAAAAAAAACCAAAAAACAAAACAACAAAAAAAACCCCTAACATCCCAATCAAAAAATGGGGTAGAGATCTGAATAGAGAATTCTCAAAGGAAGAAATACAAATAGCCAACACCCATTTAAAGAGATGCTCAACATCTTTAGTCATTAAGGAAATGCAAATTAAAATGACTTTGAGATTCTAACTCACTCCAGTCAAAATTGTAATCAGAAAATCAAATGACAACAAATGCTGGTAAGGCTATGAGGAAAGAGGAACCCTCCCCCACTGCTTGTGCGAGTGCAAACTAGTAAAACCACTATGGAAATCAGTACGGTCACTCCTGAAAAAGATGAAAATCGGTCTACTGTTTGATCAGCTATTGCACTCCTGAGCATAGACCCTAAAGACTCTGCTCTTGGCTACAGAGACACTTGCTCAACCATATTTGTTGCTGCTGTATTCACAACAGCTAGGAACTGGAATCAGCCCAGATGCCCACTGATGAATGGATAATGAAAATGTGTGAAAATATACACAATGGAATTCTACTCAGCAGTAAGAAAAAATGAAATGATGAAATTCACAGGAAAATGAATGGACTTGGAAAATATCATTCTAAGCGAAGTCATACAGGCTAAGAAGACAAACAGTGCATGTTCTCTTTCATATGTGGTTTCTAAATTAGATTATCTGGAGCTGAGTATAAATGGGAGTTAGCATTAGGAATAAGGGTGTAGAACTAGAATGAGACTAGGAGAAAGAAGAAATAGGAGGGAGCATTAGAGGAGGCTCCTGACAGACTAATAAAGGGAAAGAAGATAAGGATCCTGAGGATGGGAGGAGAATGGAATTACACAAAACTAAAGAAAAAAGTAATCAATACAATAGAAACTTTCCTCCTGGATACCAACACACAAGATATAATCCCCAATAAAGAGGGGTCGATGATTTAGACAGAAGTGCCCAGTTGTAGGTGGAGAAAACTTAATCCTAAAACCATCGGCTCTAGCTGATGAATCTCATGACTAGAACTGGGTTACCACCCCCACTGAGCTGCTGGTCAGGGAGGCTCACATGATTCCCAAAACAATGCTAGCCATTGCAAAGCACTTGGATACCCACGAGAGCTGAAATGTAAGAGCCTATTGCTGAAGACACTATAGGCTGCTATCACAGGACCCTGAGAGACCACATTGGAACTGAGAAAAAAACCCAGTCCTTTCGTGGCAGATGCACATGGTGAGGGAAAGTAGCACTGGGAATAAGGATCACCAACAGCATGAATAAGCAGGGGATCCTTCAAGCTATGCAACCAACCAGCTGGTCAAGAAGTACATACTTGTGCAATAGTGGCACACAGCCTCTGTGTGTAACCAACTGCCTTCTGATTGGATATGAGACCTGCTCAGTTGGAGAGAACTCATACCTGGTACTGGAAACCCAGCCAGAAACCCATGGCCAGGAAACTCATAGACCCCAGAGAGAAGCCCTCAGCCCTCTCTGGATAAGTAGAATAAGCATACACATCAAGAAGTCTCTCAATGTGTGGAGAGATAGCTGGCTTAGTGGTTAAGGTGTTTGCCTATAATGCCAAAGGACCTCAGTTCGACTCCCCAGGACCCCATAAGCCAGATGCACAAAGTGGCGCATGCATCTGGAGTTTGCTTGCAGTGGCTGGGGGCCCTGGTATGCCCATTTTCTCTCTTTCTTTCTCTCTCTCTCTGCCTCTTTCTCTCTCACTCTCTCAGATAAATAAATAAATAATTAATTAAAAAAACTCTCAAATCACTATACATATTTCCCTAGATCAAAGCTGCTCTCTGGCTGGACAGATGGCTCAGCAGTTAAGGCACTTGCCTGCAAAGCCTAGTGACCCAGATTTGATTTCCCAGTACCTATGTAAATCCAGATGTACAAAGGGGCACACACATCTGGAGTTCATTTGCAATGGCTGGAGGCCCTGGTGCATCTATTCTCTCTTTCTCTCTGCTTGCAAATAAATAAATAACTAATTTTTTGTTAAAGCTGCTCTTGGGCTGGAGGGGTGGCTTAACAGTTAAGGCATTTGCCTGCATAGCCAAAGGACCCAAGTTTGATTCCCCAGGACCCACGTTAGCCAGATGCACAAGGAAACACACACATCTGGAGTTCTTTTGCAGTGGCTGGAGGCCTTGGCACACCCATTCATTCTCTCTCTCTCTCTCTCTCTCTCTCTCTCTCTGTGTGTGTGTGTGTCTCTCTCTCTCTCCCTCTTTCTCTGTCAAATAAATAAATAAAAATAAAATATTTTTAAAAAGCTGGGTGTGGTGGCACACACCTTTAATCTCAGCACTTGGGAGGCAGAGGTAAGAGGATCACCGTGAGTTTGAGGCCAGCCTGAGACTGCTTAGTGAATTTCAGGTTAGCCTGGACTAGAGTGAAACCTTACCTCTAAAAACAAACAAACAAACAAACAAACCATGTATATATATACATATATATATACATACATACATATATATATATAAATGGTAGTTAAACAAAAGCTGCTTTCACTCTTGGTCAGAGAATCTGTTTTATTTCACAGGTATCTGAGAATAATGGGGAGCTCCAAGGTCCATCTATGTTACAAGTAAAGCTATCTGACTGCCTTTCAGGAGACATGCCATCTATACCACAGCTTTCTGGGGCTCAAGAGAAAGTTTCAGAGGAAGCAGTGACACATGTATTGCTCCTACTGCTAGCTTGACAACTAGCCCCTCAGAAATGGTGACAGACACAGTGGGTAATCAAAACACATGAAAGCAAAAACCTAGAGGCTACAGAGAACTTAGCACTAAACCAGACTGTTAACAGATTGTAAGAGCTTCAAGGGGGTAGAAATTTCCTCAAGCACAGCCCCCACCCCACAGAGACTGACTGAGGCCTTAATTACCCCATACTGAATACCAATAACCCTACTGAGGAGAACCCTCAGGGAAAGTGGGTCCAGGGGAGAGGGGATATAACACTATAACCTTTGTAAAAAATTTTAAAAAGCCCTCCAAATAAATAAGTGCATGAATATATATGTATGGAGAGAGAGAGAGAGTGTGTGTGCTTGGGTAGAAGTACTCTGTGGGGTGGATAATATTTCACCAGAAGCCACAGCCCTTTTATAATTCCAAATGCCTGTGTATAGTTCGTGCTTGAGTCATAAACTCCATGAAGACAGAAAAACCGTCTGACCTGTTGAAGGCTCTATCCCCAGCACCTAGAACCATGTCTTGCACGTACGAGGTGCTCAAGAAATATATGTTGGATGTGTTTAGAATTAATTCCTCCATCTGACCTGTAAAATAATTGAGGCATCTGATTGTAAAATTAATAGTTTTAGAATAAAATCACCAACAGTACGATTTGATGATTACAAAACACCATCCCAAGCATGTAGAATAGCCTCAAAAAAAAAAAAAAGTTCCTGGTGACTGCTGTCAATTTCCTACACCTACTCCTTGGCCTCTGCAAACACTGCTCTGTTGTCATCCTTTTCCCTGTGAATCAAAGTGTACATGGACAGCGGGGCGTGGTGGCATGAGTTCAAGACCACCATGAGACTACATAGTGAATTCCAGGTAAGCCTCTGCTAGAGTAAGACCCTACCTCGAAAAACTTTTAAAAAAATATTGTGTATGGTCATTTGTGTCTAGTTTATTAAATGCTGTTTGTCACGCAATGAGCATTATAAAAAAAAAATAGCTCGTCTTGAGTACTGACAGTGTGCTAGGATTACGCACAGCCCCCGGTATATGTTTCCTTGCTTATTCCTCATAACCCTAGGAAGAACTGAAGCTCTGAGAACTTAAGTCACTTTCCTCCGGTCAGGCAGATAGGAAGTAAATATGGATACTCAAATCTGAAGGCCAGCAGCCTGACTGCCTGCGCGCCTGGCTCCTGTAGCACTCTCAGTATGCCGCCAGCAGCCGCTCCTCCCTGTGGGTTTCAGTAGAGTCGCTGCCCACACATGTCTATTACACACACTTTCAGTGAGTCACCATGGCACCCTTGATACCAGCTTGATGATTTTATTGTCTCTGGGAATTTTTATACGAGAAAGATAATATGGTTTCTACCCCCACAATCCACATGAAAAATAGGTTTAATTGTGGTGACAAATACACTGCTTTCTGAATTTAACAAAAAAAAAAAACCATTGACTTAGAGCAAAGGCATCCACTCATCTGGTAGAGTGCTTGCCTAGAATGCAGGAAGACCCCAGCAATTCACAAACTGGGTGTGGTGGCACACCCACCTGTAATCAGGAACACTCAGGAGGTGCAGGCAGGGGAATAAGGAGTTCAAGGTCATTGCCCCCTACATAGGGAGTTTGAAGCCAACTTAACATACATAAGATCCTGTTAAAAAAAAGGGGGGGTACTTTACACCCCTCTCATCTCCCTCATAGCAGGAGCTCTCTGTACTTCCTCCTCTTCCCTTCTCTTAGTCTAACTTAATCAAGTTTCTCTAAACCTTAAAAAAAAAAAAAGAAAAAAGAAAAACTTTTCTATGAGAAACTAGAAGTGACTAGGGTGACCAGGATGGAGTAGGGGAGGTAAAGGGTTTTGAGTTGCATGACCTCTGTCCCGACGCAGAAGCAAACACAGGTCCTGTATCTGAAGAGGATGGTCTCGTCCAAGCGTCTGGGCACGTGATGTGTCAGACACCTCTTGGTGACCAGTGACCCAAGGCTGTCCTCTGGCCACATCTGCCAGACGCAATGTCCGCGGCGCTAGGGAAACGGACTGGCTCCAGACCAAGGGCCAGATGGACGCTTCCCCACGTCCCGGGCCTGGTGCGGCTGTGACCTTGGTCTTGTCAGCTCAACGCTCTCTAGGCTCCAGGTCTGTGCCATCCCTTGGCAGAGGCGCGTACCCTAGAGGTACTTTCCCCGAGCGCGCGAGTGGGGGCCTGGGGGCGGGGTCAGTTCCGGGAAGCTGGTTGGTTGCTCCCGAGGGGGGCCGCGTGCGGGGGGCGGAGCTAGGCCCCCGAGGGGGCGGAGCTAGGCCCTCGAGGGGCGGGGCTGGAGGCCGAGCGGCCGCTCGGCGCGCGCTGCGGCCATGGATGCTCGGCGGGCCCCGTGGCGCCGGGGGCGGGGACGGCGTGGTCCCGCGGCGCGCAGGGCCGCCCCTTTCCTGCTTTCCCCTGCGCTGGGCTGAACCCGGAGCCGGGGAACTGAGTTGATTCTAAGTTCCCCACTTGGTTTTCAGACGGTGGCAGCGGGAGGACGAACATGGCGCTGGTCGGCAACCGAGTGGAGCTGGAAGCAGATGAGGTACGAGCGATGGGGAGCGCGGACGCGGCCCCGGGCGGGATCGGGGCGCCCCTCCGGGACGGCCGAGGGCCCGCCCCCTTGGTCCCCGGTCGGGCTCCGGCCGCGCCCGCCGGGAGGACTGGGCAGGTACTGAGGCGTGGGAACCTGTCCTCCGCGGGTCAGTGCCTGGGGGTCGGTCCTCGGAGCCCGCGAGTGGCCCTCGGCGGCTGCATGCGGGCCGGCGGGAGCCCGGGCGCCGCGACGGTGGGGAGTCACACCTCCCCGTCCCGCAGCTGGCCCTCGGCGCCGTGGCCGCTGCGTGCCCGACCTGGGAGTCTGTCCTTCTATGGAAGTTTCCTGGTGGCAGCCCGGGGCCCGAGGAGTCGGGGGGGGGGGGCGTGGGTGGGCGGGCAGGGCCGGGCCGCTCTGACGGCTGCTTCCCGCTTCCTCCGCCCCCGGGACACTTCCCCGATCTGGTGCCCGCGGTCGGTGGCGGTGGCGGTGGCGGGAAGGAGAACCGCTGCGGCCTCGGTGGTCTGGACGACCGAAGTCATCAGCCACTTTTGGTCGTGTCGCGGCGCGCCGGACCTGTTGATGGACTGCTTGGTGTCCGCGCCCGGCCGCTGCCGAGACCGCGCTCGCTCTTGAACTTGATTGAGGTTACGGCTCGGGCGGCGGCCGCGGTCACGGTCACTGCAGCACCCGCAAGCCGCCGCCGCCGCCGCCGCCGCTGCCATTTTACCTGACTTGAATTTACAAGTCGTGGCCTGAGAAGGCTTGGGTTTCTAATGATGCAATAGTGGATGATCTAGAGGAGGCGAGTTAGGATTCCTGACCATCTTCATAATGCCGGAAGACTCCTGACGACGAGTAAATATTGCCCTTTGAATGTGGGCCTAAACAACAGAACGGAAACTGAAGGACAGCTCCTTTGCATTACTGGCGGGCAAAAGGGCAAGCCGGGACTTTCCTTAGACCTGTCTTGCAGTGAGGGCCCCAACACCACAGACTAATGAGCGAGTGAATGCCCAGTAGCGTGGATGTGTTGCTGGAACTTTAAAGCACCCATAAAAGCAAATAATGAAGCAGTATATTTGTGGCTGTTTTCATCTGTGAGAACTTTTATTTATAACTTTAGGCTGTCTTATTGATATGACCTATTGCCAGATGTTTTTCTTCGTTTTTACAGCCCACGGTCTTTTCTGTAATCCAGGTAATAACACTTCTACACTGTTTTGACAATTATGTTCACTTCCTCAAAAGTTTTTTCTTGTACATTACTTTAACTGTCCCATGTCCCTGGCATTGACAACTGTCTACAGTATGGTCTTGATTGCTTATCCCAGGCTTGTCCCCAACCCCTTCCCTGTCTACAACTATTCAGTTTAATTGCATTTTCACTTACTTTTTTCTTTGTTTTTTAAAATAATTTTATTTATTTGAGAAAGAGAGACAGAGGCAGATAGACTGAATATGGACACCCCCCTCTCCACCGGGGGCTCCTGCCACTGTAGACAAATGCTAGGTGCTTGCGCTAGTTTGTACATCTGGCTTTACATAGGTACTGGGGAATTGAACCTGAGCTGTCAGGTTTTGCAAGCAAGCACCTTTAACCACTGAGAGATCTCCAGCCCCCCTTTTAAAAACATTTTATTTATTTATTTGAGAGAGAGAGAGAGAGAGAGAGAGAAAGGGAGGCAGACAGAGTGATAGCCCACATTAAAGAAATATTTAGGGCTGGAGAGAGGGCTTAGTAGTTCAGGTACTTGCCTGTGAAACCTAAGGACTCAGGTTCGATTCCCCAGTACCCACGTAAAGCCAGATGCACAAGGTGGCACATGCATCTGGAGTTTATTTGCAGTGCCTGGAGACTCTGGCACACCCGTTCTCTCTCTGTCTGCCTCTTCATTTCTCTCTCTCTCTCTGTCAAACAAATATTTAAAAATTTATTTATTCATTTGTAAGAAGAGAGAAAAAGAGAATGGGCACACCAGGGCCTTTAGCCACTGCAAGCGAACTCCAGATGCTTTTGCCTCCCTGTGCATCTGGCTATATGTGGGTACTGGGGAATTGAACCCTGCTCATTAGGTTTTGCAGAAAGCACCTTAACCACTGAGTATTCTTTCCAATCCTCATCCCCTATTTTTTGAGGTAGGGTCTCACTGTAGCCTAGGCTAGCCTGGAACTCAGATCTTCCTACCACACTCTCCCAAGTGCTGATATTGTATGCATGAGCCACCATGCCCAGCTTGTTAATTGTGTGTGTGTGTGTGTGTGTGTGTAATATTTAGTTTTCAAGGTAGGGTCTCACTCTAGCCCAGGCTGACCTGGAAGTCACTATGTAGTATCAGGTTGGCCTTGAATTCACAGTGATTAAAGGCGTGTGCCACCACGCTTGGCTCTGTTAATTGTATTTTAAATGAAATAACACTGGATGGTGGGGCACACCTGTAATCTCACCACTCTGGAGGGGCTGAGGCAGAAAGATTGCATATTCAAGGCTACCCTGCACTACATAGTGATTTTCAAGCCAGCCTGCATTATAGAGACTCCCATCTCACACCTTCTCCTCCCCCCCCACACACAGCAAAAAATAAAAAAAATAAAAATAAAAAAAAGAGGAGGAAAAAATAAGCCTGAGAGGAGCTAGTGATTGTGGAGTGAAATTTGTGAAGCTTGATCTCTTTGTTCAGAAAGGTTTGCTGTGCATGCATCAGGCTGGACCAGAATACTGTTGGGGGGGTTATAATAATACTGGGATGGTAGATGTCAATAGAGACTGTTCTGGCATATTGAGACATAGGGCACTCAATGTCCACTGCCAATGAAATGAACTAAAACTTGAAGAGGTGATAGCTGGTGAGGAGGGCTCTAACTCTGTGGGGAAGTTAGATTTCAGAGCAGCAGACAGTCTGGTACAAAGTCACTTGGTCAGTGTTTGTGGAATAAGTGAATGACTGCAGAAAAGATGTTACTTGATCACTTCTTAGTTTTTGCTGTCTCATTCATTCACTGTTAGGCTCCTGTTTTATTTTTATTTATTTACTTGAGAGGGATAGAGAAAGAAGAGTGAGGGGAGAGAGAGAATGGACACACCAGGGCCTCCAGCCACCGCAAAAGAACTCCAGACACATGCACCACCTTGTGTATCTGGCTTGCGTGGGTCCTGAGGAATTGAACCTGGGTCCTTTGACTTTGTAGGCAAGCGTCTTAATTGCTAAGCCATCTTTCTAGCCCTGTTAGGCTCCTTTTATGTGCTAGGTACTGTTAGTCCTAGAAGGAATAACTTTCTTTTCGTTCATGCCAAATCTATTTTTTTTATTTTGATCCTCATGGTGTACATATGTATTGGTATAAATTTGCTAGTGCTTTACTGGGCATTTACTAGTTCTGTGCACAAATTAGGTAGTTTGGCTCTCTAGGACTCCTGGTGTAGTAGATGTTCTCTCCCATCTAAGTGCGAACCAGGCCTGACCCTGCTTAGCTTCTGAGATCAGAAGCATTCAGGGTGGTATGGCTATAGATAGGAGGAAGAATTCTAAGGGACAACATGTGACAGGGTAAGCAAGGAAGAATTAGGATGCTGTAGACTAGGTATTCTTGAATTACTTATAAAAAGTCCCTAACTAAGCCGGGCGTGGTGGCACACACCTTTAATCCCAGCACTCGGGAGGCAGAGGTAGGAGGATTCCCGTGAGTTCGAGGCCACCCTGAGACTCCGTAGTGAATTCCAGGTCAGCCTGGGCTAGAGTGAGACCCTACCTTGAAAAACAAAAACAAAAACAACAACAACAAAAAAGTCCCTAACTGTAAATGGACTGAAGAACTTGACTTGAATGAATAAAGACTCTGTTCTTCTATTTTACCAGGTATATAAAACTGACATGGCTTATTTTAGCTAAGAAGGTTTTCCTATACCTAAGAAGACTGCTCTCTTTGTGGTCAGTCTTTGGTACTCTTAGGAAGTAAAATGGAACAAAGCAGTTATAGTTGAGAAAGTACTAAGATAGGAACAAGGCTGTCAGCTCTCCATGCCCCACAGCCATTCACTCATTTATTGGTCTGCTTATGGGGACTAACTTGCCCATGGTTATCCATTCAACCATTCACTAATGTGGAGATAGTGCAGTGAACAAGACATTTGAGGCCTTATCCATGACTAGTGACCTTGAATGATGGTCTCTCAACCTCTGAGGGCTCATTCAGTTTCCTCATCTGGAAAAGGTAGAGCTGGGGAAGTCCAAGTGTTTATTATTCTCCTCAAAGTTGTTATTTATTTATTTATTTTTTGGTGGGGAGAGGATCCATTTTTTTTAAAAAATATTTTATTTATTTAATTATTTGAGACAGAGAGAAAGAGGCAGATAGAGGAAAAGAGAGAGACTGGGTGTGCCAGGGCCTCTAGCCACTGCAAACAAACTCCAGACACATGCTCCACCTTGTACCTCTGTCCTACATGGGTACTGGGGAATTGAACTGGGACCTTTAGGCTTCACAGACATGTACCTTTGAGCCATATATCTCCAGCTCATAAGGACCCATTTTCTTCCAAAGTACCCAGGGGGAGAATAGTGGGGGAGTTCTTTTAGTAGTTGTGGGATGAGTATTTTCTTTTTTCAGTGTCAAGAAGAGAAACGTCATTATATCTTTTATTATCACCTACTTACATCAATTAGTAATTTGTATATACAACTTGATAAATTGTATTTAATTTTTTTACTTTTCATTTATTTATTTGAGAGTGAGAGAGAGAAGGAGAGAAAAAGAGACAGATAGAGAATGGACACACTAGGCTCTCTAGCCACTGCAAACTCCAGACATATGCACCCCCTTGTGCATCTGGCTTACGTGGGTTCCGGGGAGTTGAACCTTGGTCCTTTGGTTTTTCAGGCAAACACCTTAACTGCTAAGCTATCTCTCCAGCCCATAAATTACATTTTAAATTAAAAGTTACTCAGCAAATACAATATTGGGTTAAATATTAATATATTTAAATTTTTTGTTTATTTTTGAAACAGGGTCTCATTTGAGCTCTGGCTGTCCTAGAACTCTGTGGCCTAGGCTGGCCTCAAACTCATAGTGATCCTCCTACCTCAGCCTCCCAAATGCTGGAATGAAAGGCATGTGCCACCATGCCCAGTCAGCGTTAACATTTTGTGTTTAACAGTTTTTATTCAAATAAGAAAATTGATCCATCTTTTTATTCTTATATATAACACACACATATAGGTATCTATCATATTACTAAAACTTCATGGGAAGGTACAACTAGAAAATAGTCTAAAAAGGCTACTCAGGGAAGTAATGATGAAAAAAAAGTTGAAGTCTGGTGTGGTGGTGCATATCTTTAATTGCATGAGCCTGAAGTGGATCACTGTGAGTTTGAGGCCAGCCTCAGCTAGAGACCCTGCCTCAGAAAAAAAAAAAGTTCAGAAATAGGAAGGAAATGTCTAATCTGATAGATGTTTTCAAGTCCTACCTTTTTTCTTTCTTTTAAAGTATTTTTATTTACTTATTAGAGAGAGAGAGAGAGGGAGAGAGAGAGAGAGAGAGAGAGAAAGGGATGGGGGAGAGAGAGAGAGAGAGAAAGAGATTGGGCACGCCAGGACATCCAGCCATTGCAAATGAACTCGAGATGCATGTGCCACCTTGTGCATCTGGCTTATATGGGTCCTGGGGAATCTAACCTGGGTCCTTTGGCTTTTCAGGCAAACGCCTTAACTGCTAAGCCATCTCTCCAGCCCTCTTTTTTCTTTTTTATTCTTTGTCTTCTCACTGTGTTGTTCAAGTTGACCTTGAACTCCTGGGATCAAGTGGTCCTCCCACCTCAGACTCCTGAGTAGGTGGGACTTGTTTCCTGTGTCACCAGGCCTGTATTGATTGCTGCCTTTTTGGTCCAGGAACTTTAAGACCTGATTCTGATGAAGAAAACTTTTACCTTGGAAGTTTTGCTTTTTTCTTTGAGACAGGGTCTCAGTATATATAGCACTGGCTGGCTTAAACTCTGTGTAGATCAGACTGGCCTCAGACTTGCGATGGTCTTCCTGCCTCTGCCTCTCTCAGTTACTGGGCTTATAGGTATGTGCTCCTACACTCAGTAGATGAAGTTTTAATAGAATTGATTGACACAGTTTTCTTAGAGTGAGCTTGCTCCTTTCATTCCCCTGCTGTTCACTGGGCATCTCTTAGATCCTTCTTTAAACATTGGAAATATGCACTGGAAGAAGTCATTGTCCTGGAAGAGCTCATAGTGCAGCAAGTAACCGTCACCCAAGCAGTGAGTTCTGTCTGTGGGTCAGGGTGGGATTTAGGTAGAAGGGTCATATAACTTAACACTGTGCAGCAGGACACTGACTGTTTTCACTAATGACAGGGCAGCAGGAGCAAACTGGGGCAGATGGTCCCTCTAGTTTAGGCGCTAGTAAAGGACTTCAAGGAGAGCTGTGTTTGGACTGTTCTGAGAGGGGCAAGGGCGGCACAGTGCAGCCTGGGTGGCAGTCATGTGGGCCCGAGAGAGTGAAGCGCTGTGTGCAGTGGGAAGGAGAGCCATGAGGGCCGACACTGCAAAGGCTGGCTTGGACCCTGTTATGCAGTGTCTCATGTTGTGCTAAGGAGTCTGTCTAGGTTATATCTTTTCCAAAAGTGTCTGTCATGTTATTAAAATTCTCTCCCAAATGGGGAGAATTCTCTCCAAAAAGTGGGAACCAGGAAGATTTGTAACCAGGCAGGTATGATGAGATTGTTTATTTGCAGAAGGTAAAAACCATGGAGTCGGCTGTAGGTGGGGTTGGAGGCTCTTGCAACAGTTCCAACAGTTCAGGAGGGAGGTGACGACCCTGAAGTAGAGCAAAGGCGTGGGCTTGGAGAGGAGAGGCTGGATTTGAGGGTCTGCTGGGGGAAGCCTGGAGGAGGAATTGGCTTGGCTGGTTCCCTGGCTTGAGGGTCCGAGGTGCAAGGCGGGAGGAGAGAGGAGCTATGCAGTGATCATTCTGGTTGCTGTGGAAGCACAAGGTCAGGTGGAGATGATGTCACCTACTCTGGTGCCTACCCTGTGGGGTGGATGCCAAGGCTGGGGAAGGAGGCAAGTAGAGTAACCCTTAGGGAGGGAGCAGGGGCCACTGGTGTGCAAGGGTGTGCCTTTGGGCAGAGTTAAAGGGTGTTTGTAAATTGCTAATTCAGGCTAGTGGAAGGAACGGGCAGCATCAGTTTACCATCAGCCCCGTTCCAGCTCAGGTTAACCCGCAGGCCATTGGCTAAAGCAGACGTTCAGTCTCGGATGACCTTAGGAATCCCATCTCGTTTCGGAGGGCTACTTTCCTGGCATTCTCCTCCTCTGTCTAGCTGGTTATGCCTTTCCTCTTTTCAAGTTGGTAGCTCAGTTATGCTTCTGTGGACCAGTGTCAGTTCTCGTGCAGCGGCTGTGTGTCTCTTCATCCGAGTTCTGCCCACTGGTCTGTTACTGATTGCCTGCAGTGTGAATGTGATACTGTGACTGCTGCGAGGCTCCTGGTTTCCAGCTTGCCATCTGTGGACAGCCTTGCCCCGCCCCCATCTCAGGTGGGGTCTCCTGGAATCACTATGTGCTCATTGTCACACTTGGGAGGCCTCCTGGGGGGTGCTTTCCTTTTTCAAGCCCCCTGTCTGTCATCAGCTCTGTCAGAACTTGCCTCTTCCATCCCTGGACCTAGTGTTCTGGGCTCCTCCTTGTTGCATGGGGTCTCAGCAGCAGGGCCGCTGAGGCCAGGCAGCCACATTGGTGCCATCATCACATCTCTCCAGTGGCACTCTTGAGGTGTGCCCTGCCTGGGAGTTCATAATGCTATTATGCATCCTAAGCTCTTTATTTGGAAGCTGTATATGGTTGTGTGTATAGTAAGTGTTTTTAAATTTTTTTTTGCCGTGGACATAATCCCTTGTTAATGTAGCATTATGCTAACATGTACATGGGGCCTACATATTTAAAAATATTTCAGTGTAATACACTTTTATATGTTAGCTGGGTGTGATGGTAAGCATAGCTTCTGCCATAGTTGATGATCTAGAGGTGGGTCATGTGTGTGCTGAGACTACAGGGGAGAGATGCCAGGGGGCATTGGGAACACAGACAAGGGCACCTATCTGGTCTAATCACACAGGGTGTCAGTGATGGCTTCTTAGAGGAGGCTATTTCTTAGAAATTCTGAGTCTTATGGGATGAATAGAGGTTAGCCATGTAGACGTGATTTAGGGGAGAGGACAGCTTTTAAAATGGTCCCTGGAGAGAGTGAGTGGCAGGATAAGGTAGAGTTCAGGGAGAGCCTCTGGTGCTCTAGATGGCTGAAGTGGCTGGAAACGAGTCCAGAGAAGAGCAGTGTTGCAGTCAGCTTTGGGTTGCTGGTGGAAAGCACCCAGCCAAGAGCAGCTTCTGGGAGGAAAGAGACTATTTTGGCTTATAGACTTGAGGAGAGGCTCCATGATGGCAGGGAAAAACATGACATGAGAAGAGGGTGGACATCACTTCCTGGACACTATCAGGTGGACAGTGGCAACAGGAGAATGTGCCAAACATTGTCTAGGAAAAGCTGGCTATAATATCCGTAAACCTGCCCCCAACAAGACATCACCTCCAGGAGGCTCCAGTTTCCAAATTGCCACTAGCTAGGGACCTAGCCTTCAGAACACATAAGTTTATGGGGACACCTGAATCAGACCACTACAGGCAGTATATTAGTGTTCTTCAGAGATATAGAACCAATAAGATGGACGGATGAGTGGACAGACAGATGGGTAGGTAGATAGATGAGATAGAGTTGGTGGTTGAGGATTCTTGTGATGCTGTCTGTAAGCTGGAGGACCAAGAATTTGGTGTTATCACTCAAATCTACCCAGTGGGACTCTTCAGACCTAAAGGACTACATAACTCTTAAGTCTGGGGCCAAAGGTCTAAGAACCTGGAGTTCTCAGATCTAGGGGCAAGAGAAGGTGGATATCTTGGCTCCCGAAGAGTAATTTCATCTCTCCCTTGCCGTTTTGTTCTGTTTGTTTGGTTTCTGGCCTGCAGCCAATTGGATGTTGCCTACCCCATTGGTGAGGGCAGCGCTTCCGTTTCCTCTCTCAGTCCACTGAGTGCCTGTCTTCCCCAGGAACACCCTCATGGATGTGCCAAGAAATAATGCTTTACTGGCTGAATAACTTTTTTTTTTTTTTTTCAAGGAAGGGTGTTCTAGCCCAGGCTGACCTGGAATTCACTGTGGAGTCTCAGAGTCTTAGGCTGGCCTCAAACTCATGGCGGTCTTCTTACCTCTGCCTCCCAAGGGCAAATATTTTTATTTATTTGCAAGGGGAGAGAAGGAGAGAGAGAGAGAGAGAACACAAAAGGCATGCCAGGGCCTCGAGCTGCTACAAATGAACTCCCGATGCATGTACCACTTCGTGCATCTGGCTTTTTGTGGGTACTGGGGAATTGAACTCAGGCCATCAGGCTTTGCAAACAAGAGCCTTAACTGCTGAGCCATGTCTAGCACCCTGAGTAACTTTCTTTTTTATTTATTTATTTGAAAGAGAGGCAGATGAGAGAGAGAGGGAGAGAGAAAGAGAATGGGCACACCAGGGCCCCCAGCCACTGCAGATGAACTCCAGATGCATGCACCATCTTTTGTATCTGTCTTATGTAGGTACTGGGGAATCGAACCAGGGTCCATCTGTCCAGCACCCTGAATAATTTTTAATCATTTTTTCCCCACCAGACTGTGGAGGTACAGTATCTTCAATATTTTCAAGCTGTGGAGTGGCATGGAGAGGTGTCACTTTAGATGGTCATCATCAGGCAGTCATCCAGGATGTCTCTATGAGGGTGTATTCCTGGCTGCAGGGGAGAGGGGCGGTCAGCTGACTTGGTTTCCAGATCAAGGTCTCACAGATCAGCTGTGACCAGCAAGTTCTTTAACCCTTTGCTCAAAGCAGCAAGAAACAGTTGATCTGTCTGTAAAATCATTTCAGCCTTGACATCTGTTATTTAGAAGGTGACATTTAAACCAGGCTGCAGGGGCTGGAGTGTTGGCAAGAGAGCTGATCACGCTTCATTCCTCAGGCAGAGGGTGCAGCAGCGGAGCATGCTGGGGCTGGAGGAGCTTGAGGGGCTGCGGCTGCAACTGAGGGCTTGTGGGACTTGACATTCCAAGGAGAGCTGCTTTTGTTCAGTCAGGTTTTGGTAGGCCTTGAACTAGTTAAGGTAAGGGTTTTTTTTTCTTTGTTTTTATTTTGGACAATGGGGAGGTATGTGATTCCTGCTGTACTTGAGGATTTTTCTTTTACATATTAAATATATGTATATATATTTACATACTTATTATGTTTATGGAATTCCTGGGGACGTTTTTCCACCTCAGTTTCTGACTCGCTGTGGAAGCTCTTCTTTTGACAGTGGGAGACGTATGCACCCTTCTCTATGCATCATTTTTTTTCACTTTTTTGTTTGTTTGTTTTTTCGAGGTAGGGTCTCACTCTAGTCGAGGCTGATCTGGAACTCACTATGTAGTCTCAGGGTGGCCTCGAACTCACGGCGATCCACCTACCTCTGCCTCCCAAGTGCTGGAATTAAAGGCATGCCCCACCATGCCTGGCTTTTTTTCACTTTATTTATTTAAAATATTTAAAAATTTTTTTTTGTTTATTTTTATTTATTTATTTGAGAGTGACAGACAGGGAGAGAAAGAGGCAGAGAGAGAGAGAGGAGAGTGGGCGTGCCAGGGCTTCCAGCCACTGCAAATGAACTCCAGACGCATGCGCCCCCTTGTGCATCTGGCTAACGTGGGTCCTGGGGAATCGAGCCTTGAACCGGGGTCCTTAGGCTTCACAGGCAAGCGCTTAACCGTTAAGCCATCTCTCCAGCCCTTTTTTTCACTTTTTAAGTAAAGGAAGCAGTGATGCCATTTCCTTAGTTTCACTTTCTTCTTTCCCAATCTTGTTTCCTAAGACCAGTTTAAGACAGATGCCTGTAAACTGAGCACCCTGGGTGAGGAACTGCATAGGCTGTGTTTCATCACCTGTACTCTCAGGCTCTGAGATTGGAGCCAACCCTGGGCTGGTGTGCTTAGCAGAACCAGCCATGGTATCTCTGAGGGTGTGCCTGCCCTTCTTTTCTCTCACTCTGCTTCCTCAAGCCAGGAGCCTTGTAGTGCTGGTCGGTTTCAACACATGGGTTGCTTTCCTTCTACTCAGAGCTAAAGGAAACAAACCTCAGATTGGTACATCATTATCAGGTCAAATGAGGCATGATCCCTTTTAGAGGAAGCTGGCCAGACTGGTGAGAGTCCCAAGGACAAGACAGGAAAGTGAGGCCTTAATTCCAAAGTCTCTCCCAGAAGCCCGTACATCATCTTGTGCAGAACCATTGATGAGTGCTCCTTTACTAAGACCCGCAGCCTTCTGTGAAGCACAGTTTTGAACTTGGGGGTGGGGGGTGGCCATGGACTGGCCAGCTGGGTTCAGGACCTGTTTCCCACTTACTGTCTAACACTTTTCACTTACGAAGGATGAGGTCAGATTTTACTCTATAGAGAACTCAACACTGGAAGTACTCCTAAAATGCTAGCTTTCTTTTTATCTTACACTTTTATTTTCAGGTATTGCCACTGCTGTTTATTATTTGTGGATTTGATAAGAATCAGCAGGCAATGTTTTGGTGTGATGAAATATATTATTTTGGCAATCAACTGAGGTGAATATTTTATGGGAGCTTAGAAACAGAAAGGAAATGATTAGCTGTCTTAGGTACAGAATCAGGGTTAGAGGTCATGTACATTATTTCTAAATTCAGTGCCCTTTCTACTATGTCAGGGGACCAATATTTAGTAGAAGGCCAGTGCAATGTGAACCTCTCTTGCCTGTTTTTGGTTTTTCAAGGTAGGGTCCTGCTGTAGCCCAGGCTGACCTGGAATTTACTATGTAGTCTCAGGGTGGCCGTGAACTCGTGGTGATCCTCCTACCTCTGCCTCCTGAGTGTTGGGATTAAAGGAGTGTGCCACCATGCCCGGCTGTTGCCTGTTTTTGTAAGTAAAGTTTTTTGGGGGACACAATTATATGCCTTTGTTTAAATGTTGCCTATGGCTGTATTTGAGTAGCTGGGATATGGATGACATGGTAGATACTGTCTGAGTACTCATAGATCCTTTTGGTTTGCTGAACCCTGTACTGGTTGATCTCTAGGAATATAGTTTCTTTGTAATATGTTGTAAAGTTTATGAATTAAAATTGCTTATTTTGCCAGGCATGGTGGTACATGCCTTTAATCGCAGAACTTGGGAGGTTGAGGTAGGAGGATCACTGTGAGTTCAATGCCAGTCCTGACTACATAGTTCTAGGTCAGCTTTGTCTAGAGTGAGATCCTGTCTCAAACAAGTAACACAAAAAGCTAGGGAAAATGCTAGTCTGTTTAACACATCCTAGGAAATGGTAGATTGCAGATCTGGAGGGATATGGGTTTGGGTCTGGGTCTCTGCGTGTACTCAGCCTTGGATAAGTTACTTCATCCCTCAATACTTCAGTGACCTCATTGTAAGATGGAAGCAGCAGAACCTATTCCATAGGGTTATTGTGAGGTTTAGAGCCTGCACAGAACTTGGTTCCAATGCTGGCTGTTAGCGCTTTTCCCCAGGTTGCTGTAAGTGGTTATTGGCATTGTTCTCCTGGCTTTGTGTGAAGACTGACCCTTCCAGATCCCTACACAGTAGGACAAGCATGGCTTCCTTTCACGTTGGTGCTCAGGATGCCACCTGGGTAAATGTTTACAGTCCTCACACTCCTCCTTTCCTGAAGGGTCAGAGGACAACAACACAAAAGAGAACAGTAACCTCAAGAGAACAGCAAGTGCAGGGAACAGCACTCAAAGGTCCGTGTGTTCTAGCTCCATCCACAGGAGGACAGCAGTGATATTTGTTTGGCTACAAGAGAGGTAGCAGTGTCAGTAATTTGGACATGGCATTTGTCCACTGACACGTGAATGTTGATGTAACTTCTCATTTCTCTGGACAAACATTGGGCTGTGTAGTCCCCTCTCTCCATTCATGAATGCCATTGTTCTTGCAGGGTCTTAATGTGCCACCTTTTATTATTAAAAGGAGGCTATGGTCAGTGGTTGCTGTGGGAAGGAAGTGTCATTCTCTTCAATGGTATATACACTAGTATGTGGGGGAAGAAGGGTTTCAGCAGGAGTGCAAAGGGGACAGGAGAGAGTAATTCGTATGATCAAATTACAATACATGTATTAAACTGTCAAAGAACTAATAAAAAAAGAAAAAAAGGAGGCTGATTTATGAAAGACATTTACATATTTACTATATTAGTCTGTTTTCTGTGGCTATGACAATGTTTGAGACTGGCTACTCCGTGAAGAGCAGAGTTTTTATAGTTCTAGAGAGTGAAACTCTAGATTGAGATACTGTACCTGGTGAGGACCTTTTTGTTGTGTTATAATATGGCAGATGGCATTACACGGTAAGTGAACATGCATGTATGTAAGACAAAGAGGGCTAGGTTCACTTTCATCACTTGTCTACTGGTTTTTGTGGTGCTAGAATTAAACCCAGGGCTTCACGCATGCCAGGCAAGCACTCTGCCACCTGAGCTATATCTCCAGACCTGTACCCTACTCTTATAATAACTGAGCTGTTTCTGCAATAATTAATTCATTCCCATGATGATGGCATTAGCCCACGAGGATTCTGCTCTCATGACCTGTCACCCCTGCTTTTGGTTTTTGAAGGTAGGATCTCTAGCCCAGGCTGATGGAGAATTCATTATGTAATCTCAGGCTGGTGATCCTACTGCCTCTGCCTCCGCCTCCTGAGTGCTGGGGTTAAAGGCATGCACCACCATGCCCTGTCAACTCTTTTTTTAAAATTCTAGTCACCTCTTACAGGTCTCACCTCTCAACATTGTTGGATTGGAGATTGAGATTCTAATCTTTGAACTTTGGGAGACACACTTTAAATTGCACCAGTTAAAAGGGTTAAAAGGTAAAGGAGGTGACAGTGTATAAGACTCCTGGGTATTGGAAGCAGTGTGCCAAGCCAGCTGTACTTTCTAATGTTCAGGTCTGTTCTTACCCTGCTTCTGAAAATCTGTCCAGGCTTCTCATTGCCTGTGAGGTAAAAATGTGTCTGTCTTAGCAGGGTGTACAGGCTTTACCTAAGATGTAGCTCAGTGGCTCCCACACTTTAGTGGCATTTAAAATCTTGCTGGGGAGCAAGTGGCTGGTTAAGACACACATCCATCAGAAATTCCTACTCAGCAGGCCTGTGCCAAGTACTTGCATTCTGTGTTTTCTTACATGAGCTTCACTTTGCACATTAGCAGTTCCAAAGTGCTTATAGTTTGTCTCCTGCCCTAATTCCCAAAAGGAGATCCTTTCTCACTTCCCAACAGTTTCGTCTGTTCCCTGCTCTGCATCGGTTAAGAACCCTGCAGGTACCACTGCTTCCACAGTCTTCCTGGGTGCCGCCTCCTTGGCTCCCCTGCAAGTGCTCCCGCTAGCTGTTTAGCAGCCCTGGCTGCCTCGCAAAGACATGCTCTTACTTTGGCGTATGACATGCTGTGTCAGCGTCACTATAGGGTGGACGGTGTTGTGTGTGTGTGAGTGCAGTCACGCGCGTGCTACAGCATGGGTATGGAAGTCAGAGGACAACTTTCTGTACAGTTCTTGTCTTTCTACCTCATTTGAGACAGGGATTTTCTCTCTGTTGTTGCCCTTTGTTGTGCGTGCTCAGAACTTGTAGGAAATTTTCCTGTCTTCGCCTCCCAGCATGCTGGGATTATAGACACTTCCCATGTTTTTAAAAATCATTTTATTTATTTATTTATTTGAGACAGAGAGATGGGGGGAATGGGACACCAGGGCCTCTAGCCACTGCAAATGAATTCCAGATGCATGCACCACAATGTGCATCTGGCTAACGTGGGACCTGGAGAATCAAACCTGGGTCCTTAGACTTCACAGGCAAGTGCCTTAACCGCTAACCCATCTCTCCAGCCCAAAGTTTTTTTTTTTTTTTAAATCCATTTTGTTTACTAGAGAGAGAGAGGGAGGGGGGAAGGTAGAGAGACACAGGGAGAGAATGGGTGTGCCAGGGCATTTAGCCACTGCAAATGAACTCCAGATGCATGCGTTGCCTTGTACATCTTGCCTATGTGGGTCCCCATGGTTTTGTTTTTACATGTGGTCTGGGAATTGAACTTGGGTACTCAGGGTGGAATGGTGACCACCTTTTCAATTGAGCCATCTCCTCAGCCAGGAGTTAGTGCTTCCTAACGGCATATTTTATCCTTTCAGGAGAGAGAATTTAGTCAGATGTTTTTGTTGTGGAAATAAAACAAAACAAAAAATCCTGGGGCTAGAGACATGGCCCAGTGATTAAAGGCATGTGCTTGCAAAGCCTGACAGCCTGGGTTTCATTCCCTAGCATAAAGCCAGATGCACAAAATGGCACATACTTGTGGAGTTAGTTTGGAAGCCCTGGAGCACCCATAGTCTTAGTCTCTTTTCTTTCTCTCTCCCTCTTTCTCAAGTAAATAAATAACACTAAGAAAACAAACAACACCCCCCCCCGCAATAACTTAAGGGAGGAAGAGGTTTTTTCAGTTTACTATCTGAGAGGGTTCAGTCTACTCTCACTTGGCTCAGTGTCTGGGCCTGTAGTAAGGAGGTGCATCATGATGGGGGAGATTGTTGTAGAGACTGTACCTCGTGGCAGCCAGGAAGGAAGAAAAGGAAATATGGGAAGGGCCCATATATAGTATATAATGTCCATAAGGACATGCCCCAGTGTCCTGCTTCCTCTAGGTCTTATCCTCCCAATGATCCATCATATCAGGAGTCCATAAAGGGACTACAGGATCCAAATGCTTCCTGAAAGCCCATTCCCTAATACAGGAGTCTCTGGGGACATTTCATATAACACCTCCATAACCATTAACATTATCTCAAAAACATAGTTGTTTGCACTTCCTTAACTGCTTAATCCACCAAGCTTTACATGGTGGTGCATGGCTACTATCCCAGCAGTAAGAGGTGGAGGCCAAAGGATCAGGAGTTCAAGGTCATAGAGAATTTGACCTGTCTACAACCATACTACCCTGAACGCACCCAGTCTTGTCTAATCTTGGGAGCTAAGCGGGGTCTGGCCTAGTTAGTACTTAGATGGGATAATTTGAGGCCAGACTAGGCTAAGTGAGATCTTGCCTCAAAACAAATAAAACAAAACCAAACCAAACAACAATAAAAAAATACCTAGCCTCATTGTATTATTTACATATCCATCATAAAGTTCACTGCTTTGTTTTTTCTCCTCCTGTGCTGGGATCTAACTTGACATCTCCCACACATCTGGCAAATGCTCTGCTACTGTATACCTCTAGGACAGTTTACTCCTGTTATGTATATGTATAGGGACTTTTGGTAAATTTTAAAGATCATAGCCATTACTTTAATCCAACTTAAGAGCATTTTCATCACTCCTAAAGATTCTATGTCACCCCCTATTTTAATACCTCAGTGTATTTTGTAACACAGTAATTGAAAAGTTAAAAATCACCAGGAGACCCAGGTGTGGTTTAATCCTAGCACTCTGGAGGCTGAGGTAGGAGGATTGCTGTGAGTTCAAGGCCAGCCTGAGACTACATAGTGAATTCCAGGTCTGCCTGGGCTATATATAGTAAGACCCTACCTGAAAAAACCAATCCTCCTCCTCCTCCTCACTAGGAGAAAAATAAAGTTCCCCAGTTACAAATGGAAGTATCTACTTTTAAGTACTGAGTGTAGCCCGCGTAGTCGTCTCGCCAGCAAGAACGCACGTGGACACCAGGATCCTTCTGCAGCAAGCGTTTATTGAACAGATGAAAGAGGAAGACCCAGCGCCCCCGAAATGGCGCCGCTTATATAGCCCCTAGGTGGCGTGTACTCTGCTGATTGGCTGCGCGCTCATATGATGCTCATATGACGCTCATATGCCCGGGCTGGGCAGTGACTTGGCGCGCTTTTGCCACTTGCACATGCGCTATTCTCACCAGGGCCGAGGCCGGATGTCAGCGCCATAATGGCGGTCACCTCTCGGCTCTCTACATCTCCCCCTGTTTGTTTTAATAAGATGACAACTGCCTCATAGCCCAGCCAGCGCAGCACCAAACAACCCTATGCTCGATCAAGCAAATTCCTTCCTTGGGGAATAAGCGATCAAGAGCTCACTCCCTCACCTTATCAGGTGCAATGGTGACAAGTCCTCTGAGTGCAAAGGCCAAGGGAGAGACAAAAAGGGGAGTTAACACCCATCCCTGTGCAATGGAATATTGTTCCTGGGGGTGCAAGGGCTGTCAATCTCATATTTTGGTGCTGCAGCCACTTAGGCAAGGGCTGATTAGACTTAGATCTCCCATCGACTCAGTGCAATGGGCTAAACCCTTGAGGTGCATCGACTGAGGGTCTCAGTCTAATTAATTAACCAAATTTCAGGAGATGATCCCTGTTCCATAGCCACAAGTGCTTGCGCAATAACGGCCTTGTCACATTGCTATTGAGCTCTGAGCTTGCAGAACAACCAAAGCAGGAACACTAAGCCACAACATAGGGCTGCACCAAACAGCGCCACTCCCACCCATTCCTTAAAGAAAGAGAAGGCTGAAGAAATCCAGGATGTCAGGCCCACAGCTAGGGAGGGGTCAACTCTAGTAGAGTAGGGTCTTCATAATGGATCTTGTCCACTTCTTCGGCTCCTGCACAGGATCTCGATGATTCGTCAGGTCTCACAAGTCTACGTGTTAGGCGTTCTGGTAGCCAGAATGGATTGTCTTCTTCCTGTGGAAAAACACAAACAGCTCCCCTGGATCTTATTAAAATAGGATCCGGGCCTCTCCATTGACCAGTCAAAACATCTTTCCACTTAACCATCTCCTGTGGCCTGTTAGGCTCTGAGCAATGACGGTCAGCCGCCGAATGGCCCTGACTGTCCAAATTTAAAAAATTAAGAGTAAAGAGTGCTATGGATATAGTCACTCGTGGGACTGAGGGCAGAGCCTCATCGACTCCCCCTTTTTGTTTTATTAAATAAGACTTTAGAGTGCGATGAGCCCGTTCTATAATACCCTGTCCTTGAGGATTATATGGGAGACCTGTCAAATGGGTCACTCCCATCTGGTGACAGAACTGTCCAAATTTTTGAGAAGTATAAGCTGGTCCATTGTCAGTTTTAAGAATTTTGGGCTTCCCCCAGGCACTCCACGCCTCGAGGCAGTGTTGAATAACATGGGCTGCTTTCTCCCCGGTTAATGGGGAAGCAAACATAACTCCAGAACAAGTATCAATGGAAACATGTAAATATTGTAATTTGCCAAAAGATGGGACGTGAGTAACATCCATCTGCCAAATTTGTAATGGGTGAATTCCTCTGGGATTAATTCCTACATGAGGCACAGGTAAAAATTGACAGCAATTTTGACATTGAGTTACTATATCTCTAGCCTCTTTTCTAGTGATGTCAAACCGACGACGCAATGTCTCAGCTGTGACATGAAACCTTTTATGAAAACTTTTAGCCAACTCCAATTTTGATGAAAGAACAAGCATGATAAACTTCGTGGCCCGATCTGCCAAGTCATTTCCACGGGACATGGGCCCCGGTAGGCCCGAATGAGCCCTGATATGCGTAATGAAAACAGGAGATCTCCTATTAATCAAGGCAAACTGAATCTTTTGAAAAATTGTTGCAAGCTTGCTAGATGCCTTAATCAACCCAGCAGCCTCTAAAGTTTTTGTTGCATTTACTACATAACAGGAATCCGAAACAATATTCAGGGGACCTGGGAATTTTTCCAAAACTTCTAATACTACCAAACATTCCACAACTTGAGGTGAGGTTTCAGGATATTGTTTAGATATAATCTTATCATTAACCACATAGGCCCCTACTCCTGTTTTTGACCCATCTGTATAGACCACCAGCCCATCTTGAAGTGGCTCCCGAGATATAATGCGTGGGAACACAACCTCTTGGGTTAAGGCAAATTGTAAAATAGGGTGTCTAGGGTAATGATTGTCTATTAAACCACCAAAGGAGGTGATTAACACCGCCCAAGTATCAGAAGTAGCAGTTAATATCTGAACTTGATGGGCTGTATAAGGCACAATTAAAGACCTGGGTTCTTTTCCAAAATGAGTAATGGCTGCCTTTAATCCACGAAGGGCAAGCAGAGCAATTGCATCTGGGTACCAATCAATAATCTTAGCAGGAGAAGCGTTGGGATGAACCCACAATAAGGGTCCATCTTGCCACAGCACGGCAGTTGGTAAATGCCTAGTTTTAAAAACGCACAGGTCGAAAGTTTTGGCTTCCTCTATGCGTTTCAACTGAGCATCCTGTAAAGCTTCTTCTACCACTTTTAGGGCGCGGCTTGCAGCTGGTGTTAAGGCTCTAGGTGAAGAAATATGAGCATCTCCTTCCAGGATGTCAAACAATGGCTTCAATTCAGCAGAGGGAATTTTAGAAACGGTCTCAACCAATTTATATCACCCAATAATTTCTGAAAATCATTTAACGTTCGTAAATGATCTCTGCGGATCTCTAATTTTTGAGGAACTATTTTTTCTGGGTAAATAACCGTCCCTAAAAAGGAACCTACTTCTGAAACTTGAACCTTCTCGGAAGCAATATGCAGGCCCCATTGTCTTAAGGTTTTTAATAATAAAGGATATACAGTCTGTAAAACAACTAATTCCTTATGGCACATAAGAATATCATCCATATAATGGATTAACAGCAGAGAGGGAAATTGTTTTCTAACTGGTTCAAGGGCCAATTGCACATATAACTGACATATAGTGGGGCTATTGGCCATGCCTTGAGGCAAAACTTTCCATTGATATCTTTTATCTGGCTCAAAATGATTAACAGCAGGTAGAGTAAATGCAAATCTATGTCTATCTTGTGGGCATAAAGGAATGGAGAAGAAGCAATCCTTAATATCTATAATTATAATTTTCCATTGTTTAGGCAAAGCAGAGAGCAAAGGCAGGCCTCGTTGCACGGAGCCAAATAGCCGCATCTGTGCATTGATGGCCCTCAAATCATGGAGAAGTCTCCATTTTCCAGATTTCTTTTTTATAACAAAAATAGGTGTATTCCAAGGAGAGGTAGAGGGCTCCAAATGACCAAGCTGTACTTGTTCTTTAACCAGCCTCGTAGCAGCTTCTAACTTTTCAGAGGAAAGAGGCCATTGAGGAACCCATATGGCTTCCTCTGTGAGCCAGGATATGGGCATGGAACCCTCAATGGCAGCTAATGAAAACCCAGACCTTGCTTCCCTGCATTACCTTCTTGTGGGATCGGGCTTAATCTCCCTTGCTCTTTTTTGCCAAGGCCTCTTCCTTCCTTATATCCCATCCTTTTCATAATATCTAGAGCTTGCTGAGAGTATTCGTTAGTCAATGCTAGTCCTAATTCCTGTAAAATGTCTCTTCCCCATAGATTAACAGGGAGAGGGAGCACATAGGGTATAAAGCTTCCTGTTTGACCTTCTGGTGTTTGCCAAGTCAGTGACCGTGAACTCACTGCAGGGCTAGCCTCATATCCTAACCCTTGTAAAGAGTGAGACGATTGTGTAACAGGCCACGCCTTAGGCCACCATTGGGAGGAAATGATACTTTTATCAGCTCCAGTGTCCAAAATGCCAGAAAAGCTCTTCCCTTCTATCTGTAGTTGTAAAGTAGGCCTAGTTGAAAGATCAACTACCAAATGAGCGCAGTCAGTTCCTGAAGAACCAAGCCCCTTTGTGCCTCTTGGCATTTGGGTGGAAGGAAAATGGTCGTGCAAGCTGGGGAGGAGAACTAATTGAGCAATCTTATCCCCAGGGGAAATTGAAAATATGCCTTGCGGGCAAGAGCAAAGAACCTGAAGCTTTCCAGTATAGTCTTGATCCATTATTCCAGGATGAATCATAAGCCCCTTTAGGGTAAGAGAGGAGCGTCCTAAAATAAGGCCGACACTTCCTTTAGGGAGGGGACCTTCAAATTCAACCGGGACTGGTTGCACTCCCATATGTGGCATTAATAAGAATTGGGAGGTGGAACGGAGGTCCAGTCCTGCGGAACCTCTTGTTGCTCTACAGCTAGACATGCCCTCCTGTTGTCCACTTGTGTCCCATATCTTTTGGGGCCCTGAGACCTGGGGCCCTGAGACCCGTTTTTTGGAACATTCTCATTTCTTTCTTCAGAAGGGGTATCATGCTGAATAAGTTTTCCCTGAATATCTCTAACTGAGTGACACTCATTGGTCCAGTGATTGCCCTTCTTACACTTGGGGCATAGTCCTGGAATTTTCTTTTGTGCAGGAGCACGACAATCTTGTTTTAAATGACCCGCTTTGCCGCAGTTATAACAAGCTTTATTGCCTCCGAGACTCTGGCGGTTTTTAGCCTGTAATATAGCCGCTGCAAGGCCAGCATTAGTGAGTGGGCCTCCGAGTCCTCGGCAAACCTTTATCCAGTCTGTCAGCCCTTTGCTTCTCCTAGGAGCAATGACTGTCTTACACTCTGGGGAGGCATTTTCAAACACTAGTTGTTCTATCATTGGCTTAACTCGTTCTGGGTCCCCAAATATCCTGCCCGCTGCATCCGTCATCCTGGCTACAAAGTCCGAGAATGACTCCTGGGGGCCTTGAATAATCTTTGTTAGGTGTCCCCCGGCCTCGCCCTTTTTTGAGAGGGCTTTCCATGCTTTAATAGCAGCGGCAGAGATCTGACCATATGCTCCCCAGTCATAGTTTGTTTGATTATGAACAAATTGGCCTTGCCCTGTTAGTAAATCAAAGGTCCAGTGCCGTTGATTATCTTCTGCACTGGCATTAGCCCTTGCCTGAGTTTGAGAAGCATCGTGCCAAAGGGCTTTCCATTCTAAATATTGTCCCATATTAGGAAGAGCAGCTTTTACTGTAACTTGCCAATCATTTGGAGTCATTGCCATAGTGGCGAGTCTCTCAAGCTGCATAACTGTAAAATTAGCATCTACTCCATACTTATTAACTGATTCAGCAAGTTCCTTAATGAGGGCATACTCTACCGGCGCATGAACGCAGCCTCCATCCGTAGCCTCAAACACCGGGAAGGCTTGTAAGCACCTCCTTCTGTCCCCCTCTGAAAGGAAGGAATCTGAACAATGCTTGCCGGCATAAGGCAGAGGAGCACTGGGAATGATAGGGGCGGCAGATTGAAAAGCCGCGCGGTTCTTATCTCCTATCTTCTTTTGTTTTCGATTTTGCAGTAGCTCATCAAAATAATATCTCTCCTCCCCATAGCGAGCCGCTTCGCCATCTAATTCTTCCTCCTCGGAGGGACTAAGATCCTCAGACTCTGAGCTATCAATTCCTAAAGCCTCCAATTCTTTTATCGGATAAAGAAGCCTCCTTTTTGGACTTCTCTTTTCCCTCTCATGTTTCTCTCCCAGGGCGTCTTTTCCCTTGTCTTTTCTTTCTGTGGACTTAGCGTCCACGGAAAGGCCTTTTTTCTTAGAGACGTCTTTTTCTTTTTCCTCAAGGGCCCCTAAACTTTTATCCCGTTCTGTTTCTGACATGCTGTCTTGTAGCTCCGAATGTGAGGCTCCCATGTTCACAAAGAAGAGAACGAGAGCCACCATCACAATAGGGAGAGCGAAAATTGCTCCTACCAATTTGGATGAAAGATGAGACAAGTCAAGACCAAACATGCCTCTCAGAACCTACCTCAGTCCTGCAGTTCTGAATCCTTCCCCGTGAATGGGGGGTCTCCTCGGCGCCGGCGATGACAGGCACCCGGCGTCCCGGGTTTCGGCACCAGTTGTAGCCCGCGTAGTCGTCTCGCCAGCAAGAACGCACGTGGGACACCAGGATCCTTCTGCAGCAAGCGTTTATTGAACAGATGAAAGAGGAAGACCCAGCGCCCCCGAAATGGCGCCGCTTATATAGCCCCTAGGTGGCGTGTACTCTGCTGATTGGCTGCGCGCTCATATGATGCTCATATGACGCTCATATGCCCGGGCTGGGCAGTGACTTGGCGCGCTTTTGCCACTTGCACATGCGCTATTCTCACCAGGGCCGAGGCCGGATGTCAGCGCCATAATGGCGGTCACCTCTCGGCTCTCTACAACTGAGGACAAAGCAGACTGAAGAAGAGGGTGCATTTGGGTCAAGGGGCCGACATGGCTTCTTATCAGGTGCAATGGTGACATGTCCTCTGAGTGCAAAGGCCAAGGAGAGACAAAAAGGGGAGTTAACACCCATCCCTGTGCAATGGAATATTGTTCCTGGGGGGTGCAAGGGCTGTCAATCTCATATTTTGGTGCTGCAGCCACTTAGGCAAGGGCTGATTAGACTTAGATCTCCCATCGACTCAGTGCAATGGGCTAAAACCCTTGAGGTGCATCGACTGAGGGTCTCAGTCTAATTAATTAACCAAATTTCAGGAGATGATCCCTGTTCCATAGCCACAAGTGCTTGCGCAATAACGGCCTTGTCACATTGCTATTGAGCTCTGAGCTTGCAGAACAACCAAAGCAGGAAACACTAAGCCACAACATAGGGCTGCACCAAACAGCGCCACTCCACCCATTCCTTAAAGAAAGAGAAGGCTGAAGAAATTCCAGGATGTCAGGCCCACAGCTAGGGAGGGGTCAACTCTAGTAGAGTAGGGTCTTCATAATGGATCTTGTCCACTTCTTCGGCTCCTGCACAGGATCTCGATGATTCGTCAGGTCTCACAAGTCTACGTGTTAGGCGTTCTGGTAGCCAGAATGGATTGTCTTCTTCCTGTGGAAAAACACAAACAGCTCCCCTGGATCTTATTAAAATAGGATCCGGGCCTCTCCATTGACCAGTCAAAACATCTTTCCCACTTAACCATCTCCTGTGGCCTGTTAGGCTCTGAGCAATGACGGTCAGCCGCCGAATGGCCCTGACTGTCCAAATTTAAAAAATTAAGAGTAAAGAGTGCTATGGATATAGTCACTCGTGGGACTGAGGGCAGAGCCTCATCGACTCCCCCTTTTTGTTTTATTAAATAAGACTTTAGAGTGCGATGAGCCCGTTCTATATACCCTGTCCTTGAGGATTATATGGGAGACCTGTCAAATGGGTCACTCCCCATCTGGTGACAGAACTGTCCAAATTTTTGAGAAGTATAAGCTGGTCCATTGTCAGTTTTAAGAATTTTTGGGCTTCCCCCAGGCACTCCACGCCTCGAGGCAGTGTTGAATAACATGGGCTGCTTTCTCCCCGGTTAATGGGGAAGCAAACATAACTCCAGAACAAGTATCAATGGAAACATGTAAATATTGTAATTTGCCAAAAGATGGGACGTGAGTAACATCCATCTGCCAAATTTGTAATGGGTGAATTCCTCTGGGATTAATTCCTACATGAGGCACAGGTAAAAATTGACAGCAATTTGACATTGAGTTACTATATCTCTAGCCTCTTTTCTAGTGATGTCAAACCGACGACGCAATGTCTCAGCTGTGACATGAAACCTTTTATGAAAACTTTTAGCCAACTCCAATTTTGATGAAAGAACAAGCATGATAAACTTCGTCGGCCCGATCTGCCAAGTCATTTCCACGGGACATGGGCCCCGGTAGGCCCGAATGAGCCCTGATATGCGTAATGAAAACAGGAGATCTCCTATTAATCAAGGCAAACTGAATCTTTTGAAAAATTGTTGCAAGCTTGCTAGATGCCTTAATCAACCCAGCAGCCTCTAAAGTTTTTGTTGCATTTACTACATAACAGGAATCCGAAACAATATTCAGGGGACCTGGGAATTTTCCAAAACTTCTAATACTACCAAACATTCCACAACTTGAGGTGAGGTTTCAGGATATTGTTTAGATATAATCTTATCATTAACCACATAGGCCCCTACTCCTGTTTTTGACCCATCTGTATAGACCACCAGCCCATCTTGAAGTGGCTCCCGAGATATAATGCGTGGGAACACAACCTCTTGGGTTAAGGCAAATTGTAAAATAGGGTGTCTAGGGTAATGATTGTCTATTAAACCACCAAAGGAGGTGATTAACACCGCCCAAGTATCAGAAGTAGCAGTTAATATCTGAACTTGATGGGCTGTATAAGGCACAATTAAAGACCTGGGTTCTTTTCCAAAATGAGTAATGGCTGCCTTTAATCCACGAAGGGCAAGCAGAGCAATTGCATCTGGGTACCAATCAATAATCTTAGCAGGAGAAGCGTTGGGATGAACCCACAATAAGGGTCCATCTTGCCACAGCACGGCAGTTGGTAAATGCCTAGTTTTAAAAACGCACAGGTCGAAAGTTTTGGCTTCCTCTATGCGTTTCAACTGAGCATCCTGTAAAGCTTCTTCTACCACTTTTAGGGCGCGGCTTGCAGCTGGTGTTAAGGCTCTAGGTGAAGAAATATGAGCATCTCCTTCCAGGATGTCAAACAATGGCTTCAATTCAGCAGAGGGAATTTTTAGAAACGGTCTCAACCAATTTATATCACCCAATAATTTCTGAAAATCATTTAACGTTCGTAAATGATCTCTGCGGATCTCTAATTTTTGAGGAACTATTTTTTCTGGGTAAATAACCGTCCCTAAAAAGGAACCTACTTCTGAAACTTGAACCTTCTCGGAAGCAATATGCAGGCCCCATTGTCTTAAGGTTTTTAATAATAAAGGATATACAGTCTGTAAAACAACTAATTCCTTATGGCACATAAGAATATCATCCATATAATGGATTAACAGCAGAGAGGGAAATTGTTTTCTAACTGGTTCAAGGGCCAATTGCACATATAACTGACATATAGTGGGGCTATTGGCCATGCCTTGAGGCAAAACTTTCCATTGATATCTTTTATCTGGCTCAAAATGATTAACAGCAGGTAGAGTAAATGCAAATCTATGTCTATCTTGTGGGCATAAAGGAATGGAGAAGAAGCAATCCTTAATATCTATAATTATAATTTTCCATTGTTTAGGCAAAGCAGAGAGCAAAGGCAGGCCTCGTTGCACGGAGCCAAATAGCCGCATCTGTGCATTGATGGCCCTCAAATCATGGAGAAGTCTCCATTTTCCAGATTTCTTTTTTATAACAAAAATAGGTGTATTCCAAGGAGAGGTAGAGGGCTCCAAATGACCAAGCTGTACTTGTTCTTTAACCAGCCTCGTAGCAGCTTCTAACTTTTCAGAGGAAAGAGGCCATTGAGGAACCCATATGGCTTCCTCTGTGAGCCAGGATATGGGCATGGAACCCTCAATGGCAGCTAATGAAAACCCAGACCTTGCTTCCCTGCATTACCTTCTTGTGGGATCGGGCTTAATCTCCCTTGCTCTTTTTTGCCAAGGCCTCTTCCTTCCTTATATCCCATCCTTTTCATAATATCTAGAGCTTGCTGAGAGTATTCGTTAGTCAATGCTAGTCCTAATTCCTGTAAAATGTCTCTTCCCCATAGATTAACAGGGAGAGGGAGCACATAGGGTATAAAGCTTCCTGTTTGACCTTCTGGTGTTTGCCAAGTCAGTGACCGTGAACTCACTGCAGGGCTAGCCTCATATCCTAACCCTTGTAAAGAGTGAGACGATTGTGTAACAGGCCACGCCTTAGGCCACCATTGGGAGGAAATGATACTTTTATCAGCTCCAGTGTCCAAAATGCCAGAAAAGCTCTTCCCTTCTATCTGTAGTTGTAAAGTAGGCCTAGTTGAAAGATCAACTACCAAATGAGCGCAGTCAGTTCCTGAAGAACCAAGCCCCTTTGTGCCTCTTGGCATTTGGGTGGAAGGAAAATGGTCGTGCAAGCTGGGGAGGAGAACTAATTGAGCAATCTTATCCCCAGGGGAAATTGAAAATATGCCTTGCGGGCAAGAGCAAAGAACCTGAAGCTTTCCAGTATAGTCTTGATCCATTATTCCAGGATGAATCATAAGCCCCTTTAGGGTAAGAGAGGAGCGTCCTAAAATAAGGCCGACACTTCCTTTAGGGAGGGGACCTTCAAATTCAACCGGGACTGGTTGCACTCCCATATGTGGCATTAATAAGAATTGGGAGGTGGAACGGAGGTCCAGTCCTGCGGAACCTCTTGTTGCTCTACAGCTAGACATGCCCTCCTGTTGTCCACTTGTGTCCCATATCTTTTGGGGCCCTGAGACCTGGGGCCCTGAGACCCGTTTTTTGGAACATTCTCATTTCTTTCTTCAGAAGGGGTATCATGCTGAATAAGTTTTCCCTGAATATCTCTAACTGAGTGACACTCATTGGTCCAGTGATTGCCCTTCTTACACTTGGGGCATAGTCCTGGAATTTTCTTTTGTGCAGGAGCACGACAATCTTGTTTTAAATGACCCGCTTTGCCGCAGTTATAACAAGCTTTATTGCCTCCGAGACTCTGGCGGTTTTTAGCCTGTAATATAGCCGCTGCAAGGCCAGCATTAGTGAGTGGGCCTCCGAGTCCTCGGCAAACCTTTATCCAGTCTGTCAGCCCTTTGCTTCTCCTAGGAGCAATGACTGTCTTACACTCTGGGGAGGCATTTTCAAACACTAGTTGTTCTATCATTGGCTTAACTCGTTCTGGGTCCCCAAATATCCTGCCCGCTGCATCCGTCATCCTGGCTACAAAGTCCGAGAATGACTCCTGGGGGCCTTGAATAATCTTTGTTAGGTGTCCCCCGGCCTCGCCCTTTTTTGAGAGGGCTTTCCATGCTTTAATAGCAGCGGCAGAGATCTGACCATATGCTCCCCAGTCATAGTTTGTTTGATTATGAACAAATTGGCCTTGCCCTGTTAGTAAATCAAAGGTCCAGTGCCGTTGATTATCTTCTGCACTGGCATTAGCCCTTGCCTGAGTTTGAGAAGCATCGTGCCAAAGGGCTTTCCATTCTAAATATTGTCCCATATTAGGAAGAGCAGCTTTTACTGTAACTTGCCAATCATTTGGAGTCATTGCCATAGTGGCGAGTCTCTCAAGCTGCATAACTGTAAAATTAGCATCTACTCCATACTTATTAACTGATTCAGCAAGTTCCTTAATGAGGGCATACTCTACCGGCGCATGAACGCAGCCTCCATCCGTAGCCTCAAACACCGGGAAGGCTTGTAAGCACCTCCTTCTGTCCCCCTCTGAAAGGAAGGAATCTGAACAATGCTTGCCGGCATAAGGCAGAGGAGCACTGGGAATGATAGGGGCGGCAGATTGAAAAGCCGCGCGGTTCTTATCTCCTATCTTCTTTTGTTTTCGATTTTGCAGTAGCTCATCAAAATAATATCTCTCCTCCCCATAGCGAGCCGCTTCGCCATCTAATTCTTCCTCCTCGGAGGGACTAAGATCCTCAGACTCTGAGCTATCAATTCCTAAAGCCTCCAATTCTTTTATCGGATAAAGAAGCCTCCTTTTTGGACTTCTCTTTTCCCTCTCATGTTTCTCTCCCAGGGCGTCTTTTCCCTTGTCTTTTCTTTCTGTGGACTTAGCGTCCACGGAAAGGCCTTTTTTCTTAGAGACGTCTTTTTCTTTTTCCTCAAGGGCCCCTAAACTTTTATCCCGTTCTGTTTCTGACATGCTGTCTTGTAGCTCCGAATGTGAGGCTCCCATGTTCACAAAGAAGAGAACGAGAGCCACCATCACAATAGGGAGAGCGAAAATTGCTCCTACCAATTTGGATGAAAGATGAGACAAGTCAAGACCAAACATGCCTCTCAGAACCTACCTCAGTCCTGCAGTTCTGAATCCTTCCCCGTGAATGGGGGGTCTCCTCGGCGCCGGCGATGACAGGCACCCGGCGTCCCGGGTTTCGGCACCAGTTGTAGCCCGCGTAGTCGTCTCGCCAGCAAGAACGCACGTGGACACCAGGATCCTTCTGCAGCAAGCGTTTATTGAACAGATGAAAGAGGAAGACCCAGCGCCCCCGAAATGGCGCCGCTTATATAGCCCCTAGGTGGCGTGTACTCTGCTGATTGGCTGCGCGCTCATATGATGCTCATATGACGCTCATATGCCCGGGCTGGGCAGTGACTTGGCGCGCTTTTGCCACTTGCACATGCGCTATTCTCACCAGGGCCGAGGCCGGATGTCAGCGCCATAATGGCGGTCACCTCTCGGCTCTCTACAACTGAGGACAAAGCAGACTGAAGAAGAGGGTGCATTTGGGTCAGGGGCCGACATGGCTTGCACACTGTGATGATACAGGATGATACAAAGGACTTGGGGTGTCTCTGAGCGTGACGGAGCCATTCTTGGCTCTTGGTTGGGCTTTTAACTGGGGAGTTAGTGCTGGATGCTCACTGTCACACAAAACTACTGAGTCATTGGCCTGGCCTTGTGAATTTGACCAATGAAATCCACGGACCTCGGAGGTGAGGTTTAGACAGATTTTATTATAAAGCTTGTAAGAAGTTAAGAGCTCCAGTATAGTGGTACAGGATTTTGGGGCTTAGGAGGGGGCTGTCAAATTTGTAAACTCCAACTTTGGGTTCTTATCCTATTTTTAACAAAGAATTGATAAAAATGGACTTGAGAAGGCTAAATTATGTATTACTGAGTTTATTTAGGGAGAAATCATAATTTTGAGATTTATTTAGGTGAAATTGGTATCTAGAAAAAGGTTGGGGCAGTAACTAACACACCCACCCATCCACCCACCTGAGCTCGAACATAGAAGCTCCATTCTAATAACAGACCAGGGGGGATTAAGAAATAGTGCAGGACTCAAAGGTAAATCTTTGAGTATAATATAAAATATAATGTAAAAGTATAAAATATAAAAATATAAACAAGTATAAAATATAATCCAAATGAGAAGGTATCCCCCTAAGCATGACACAGATAGAAGGCAAGAAGAAAAATACTCAAGCCAAGGTAAGCGTACCCCCCCTCCCCCATTCCCAGACTGCGTGGTATCAAAGAGGGACAGACGTAGGCGGATATTCAGACCAGGTCATCGGGCAAAAGGAAGAGGCGAGACAGATGGGGAGAAGAGGGCTGGCCTGTGTGTGTAACCTCCTTTATAGGGTTCAGACATCCGGTCAGGGTAAGTCACCTCATCAGATTCAGGTGTATAAGTAGAGACCTGATTGGTTTGGACTGGGGGAGGGGTCATGCAGAGCCATGATCTGATTAGTTCATGGACTCAGGCTGATGGGAAGGCTGAGCTGAAGCAGCAGCAGAAGTTCCTACAGGGCTTGTCACTGGCAGCAGTCTTGGATAAGACAGGATCAGATCCAAGTTTCAGTTTTGCAAAGATGGACAGGTGGCATCTCCTACTTCCCTCTTTGAGCTTCTGTCCCTAACCACCTGCCTGAAAGAACTTAGTGTTCTATTTGTCCTTCAACAGCAGGGGTGGGGTGGGCTGGGGGAGCAGAAATGGGTATTTGAGGAAAGTAAAGTAGAAAGCTCCATGTTGAGAGGGATCTTGAGTGGGTATGTTGACTTGGATTAGTGATCCTTATAGGAATTAAGGCTTTACTAAGGGAGGATGGGCTGGTCCCAAGCCAGGTGTCCAGGCACCTTGCAGCCTTAGTCATAGCCTCACTTCTAGTTTCCAGGAAATGGGATCTCTTTCAGGGAAAAGGAGATAAGGAAAGACCAGATCTCCCTTATAGGCTCAAGAACATTTTCCACTTTAAGCCAAGTGAAGCAAAAGGAAACAAAACAAAACAAAACCACAAACAACCTGTTCACTTTCTGGGCCCTGCTGCCCTGAAGTGTCAAGCGTGTTTCTACCTTGTGTTCTTTCCCAGTGACATCAGAAAGGGCGGCTTAGGAGCTTCATGATTTATCCCATCTGCCTGTAGGAACAATGCATTATTTTGCAAGAAAAGCACTGTGTAGAGTATGTAGATGGCCCCCTCAAGGCGTCTGCTGTGTATCCAATGTGTTTAGGTTCCTCCTGGAAGGAGGTCCATACAATTGCATTTCTAAGCCATCCTCTCAGTGACTAAACAGGACTGCCACTGTATCTAGTCTTGAGTAGGACAGTCAAGCAAAATCAGATTTGTTTCAAGTCGGAGCATGTGGGGGAGAGGAAAGAATGAGGATGGCTCAAGTCAAAGGATGTGGGTGGGGTTCTGCTGTTTGCTCTGGCAAGTTCCTTCTGCTGGAGTTTTAATCTCTTCATGAGGCCAGGAGGGGTCTAACCCTCACCCAGGCTGGCATTTCAGTTAGTACCTAGAAGTGCTTGGTGCACCTATTAATTTTATTAGTAAGTATACTGTAGATTTTGCTTTTTATAAATGCATTCATTTGATGAGGGTTATTTAATTAATTAATTTAATTTATTTATAAGGGAGAGGGAGGGAGGGAGGGAGGGAAGGAGAGAGAAAATAAGGGCCTGCCAGGGCCTCTTACCACTGCAGAGTGAATTCCAGATGAATGTGCCACTTTGTGCACGTGGCTTTACGTGGGTACTGGAGAATTGAATCTGGGCTGTCAGGCTTTGTAAGCAAGCACCTTTAACCATTGAGCAATCTTTCCAGCCTTTGGTGTCTCTCTCTATATATAATTTGCTTCTTTTTTTTTTCCACGGAAGGGTCTTAACTGTAGCTCAGGCTGATCTGGAATTCACTGTGTAGTGTCAGGCTAGCCTCAAACTCATAGCAATCTTCCTGCCTCAGCCCCCTGAATGTTGGGATTAAAGGCATCTGCCACCATGCCTGGCTTGGTAGTACTTTTAAATTTACTTTAAGAAGGAAAGGTTTCTTTTAAAATACAAACAGTGGTAAAAATCCTTTGGGAGAACTGTCTGGAGTCAAGGAACCAAGGTCAAGGCAGACTGAACTGCAGTCTCCTAATGCCTAGAGTGAGGCTACATGAGATTGCAGGCGTGGAGCACTCACAAAAGGAAGTATCCACTGTACTGTAAGGACACTTTTAGAAGATTTTTTTTTTTTAATGTTTGTAGATCTAACAGCTTGCCTATTTAGGTTAATCACATGTAATATTTCTCACAACTTTTCAAGACAGAAAATACCGAGATTCTTGGATATTTTGTTTTGTTTTGGAGGTAGGGTCTTACTCTAATCCAGGCTGCTCTGCTGGGCAGAGCTAAGAAACAAGAAACAAGAATCACTGCAGCTCACTGGCTAGCCAGTCTAGCCAAAACCTGTGCGCCAGGTTTAGTGAGAGACTCTGTCTCCAGGAAGTAAGGTGGAGGAAGAATGAGATGACACCATTCTCCACTGGCCTTGCACGCATGTGTATATGTCATGACACACACACACCCACACACATCCACACAGTACATACTCTACATGTAACCACAAAAATACACAAGCACATCTACCTCCTTAGTACACAAGTGTACTTTTATCTTTTATAAGTAGTAAACCTAAAGGTATGCCAAACAATTGTTTTAAAATAAATTTCTTTAGGCTTCATTATCAGTAAATGTTTGATTTGTGTATCTATTCACACACCTACACACATAAAAATTTCTCACATGAAAAGGGTTTATGACTGGAGAAGGAACTGTACTCGCATTTGAAGGTACACTGCCCAGCCCAAACGAGAGTGGGTCTGTCTGCTTGGGGAAGCAGGTATCACACGGCACAGAGTAGACACGTGCATTTTGAAACTGAGGCACCTGTAGTGTATTTAAAGAACCCTTGTCTGTAAGTAAGGCATCCCCTTTCAACTGAGGCAACTGGAGAAAGTCATCCTCTGTGTAATTTTCAGGAGCATATGCTGCTTTGCAGACTGATTAAAATAACATTGCACAACCAAAAGGAGCTTCGCCTTATCCTTGGTCCCTCCTTCCTGCCCCTCAACTCTCCCTTCCACGTCTCTGCCATCAGTCAGCTAGCCCTGTAGAGTATCACTCCTGCAGTACGGCTCCATTCTACCCTCCTTTCCATCACCCCTGCCGCCGCCTCAGCCCACACCATGGTCTTACAAGTCTTCACTTCTGGGAGAGTGTCCTGCCAGTATCCCTGCTTCATGTCTGCCCTCTGTGATCTACTGTCCACTTGGAAGCCCTATTGCTCATTTTCAGACATTGATTACATGTTATTCCCTGCCTTTCAGTGGCTCTCCTTAGCAATTAGAAGAAAACCATGTTCCTTCATGAGACCATAATATCCTGGCTCTCCCCTTCTTGCTTCTTGTCTCCTGCTCTTCTGCCATTCTCTCCAAGCACCCACCCAAGTGCCCATTCCCTCATTCCCCCATTCAACGTATTTTTTTCATTGAACTTTTTTTTTTTTTTTTTGAGGTAGGGTCTTGCTGTAGCCCATGCTGGCCTGGAATTCACTATGTAGTCTCAGGCTGTCCTTGAACTCACAGTGATCCTCCTACCTCTGCCCCCTGAGTGCTGGGAGTAAAGGTGCAGCACCATGCTTGGCAACTAGGTATTTTTATTTATTTATTTATTTGTACACACATACAGAGAGAGAAACAGAGAGAGTGAGACACTCACACACACACACAGAGACTCTGGGGGTGCCAAGGCCTACCACCACTGCAAATGAACTCCAGATGAATGCTCTACTTTGTGCATCATGCTTTATGTGGGTACTGGGGAATTGAATCTAGGTCAGCAGGCTTTGCAAGGAAGCACCTTTATCCACTGAGCCATCTTCCCAGCCTCACTGAACTTATTTAAAAAAATATTTATTTATTTATTTGAGAGTGCAAGAGAGAGAGAGAGAGAGAGAGAGAGAGAGAGAGAGAACGAGAGCGAGCAAGCAAGCCAGGGCCTCTAGTCACTGAAAATAAACTCCAGACACTTGCATCACTTTGTGCATCTGGCTTTACGTGGGTACTAGGGATTGAACCTGAGCCGTCAGACTGAAGACAAGCGTCATAAACCTCCAGCCCCCTATTCAACTTCTTGAACATGCCAGATTTTTTTTCCCACCACAGTGATCTGGCATGGGTGCTTCCTGGCCTGGTGGACTCAACCATGACTAACTCTCTCTCTCTCTTTTTTAAAGATTTAATTTTATTTATTTATTTATTTATTTGAGACAGAGAGAGGGGAAGAGAGATAGAGAATGAGTGAGAATGGGCATGCGAGGGCCTCTAGCCACTGCAAACGAACTCCAGATGCCATGTACCGTCATGTGCATCTGGCTTACGTGGGACCTGGAGAATTGAACTTGGGTCCTTAGGCTTTGCAGGCATGTGCCTTAACTGCTAAGCTATCTCTCCAGCCCTCTCTTGAACTTCCTTTCCTCATCAGAAGGTCAAGTTCCCAGTGAGGCTTCCTTAGTTTCTGTCCTCCAAGCAGCCTTGTCTTTTGTCTGCTACACAGCAGGTTTGTTTCCTCTTTGCTGTGATCACTATCTGTATGGCCTTGTTTGTTTATATTCCTTTTTTGTTATCTGTCTTGTTCTGTCAAATTTCCTTTGTAGTCCCTGTGGGCAGTTTAAGGAAGAAAAGTTTATGTAAGAAAGGAAGTGCTTAGACAGTGTTTGGAGGAATACCAGAGCGTCTGGGCCCAGGCTGGTGCTCATGGAGGAGCCACAGTCCCACCCTGAACTGACCCAGAGTAGATAATGGGAAACTGTGGCCAAGGCTTCTAGGGTTGTGTTAGTCACTTTCCATCACTGTTAGAAAATGCCTGAGACACACTGCTTAAAGGAGGATCTGTTTGTTTTGATCTTGGTCCATAATCAGCTGGCTCCATTGCTGGGTCCAAGGTAGGCATCTTGTGGAGCAAAGAAGCTTATCACCTGGTGTCAGGAATCAAAGCGAGACAGAACACAGGGACAAGGCCCCAATATTTCCCACAAGGGCATGTCCTTAATACCCCACTCTCTTCCATAAGGCTTCACCTAGAGGTTCCACCACCTCCCAGTAGTATTGTCTGCTGAAGACCAAGCCTTCAGTACTGAGCCTCTGGGAGACACTTAGGATTCAAACCATAATGAGGGCTAAGTGTGTATAGCATTGGCTGTGATCCAGGGATGGAAAGCCAGAGTCAAGCCTCTCCACCACTGCTTTTTTCCCTTTTCCTCCTTTTTTCTTCAGTGGTGTTTGTTTTGTGGCAGAGTTTCATTCCAGCCCAGGCTGACCTGGAACTCACTCTGTAGTTTAGGTTGGTGGCTTCGAACCCATAGCAGTCCTCCACACGCCATCACATCGGGCTTCACCACTGCTTTCTGCACATAAACCAGAGTGGACACTGAGTCTGATGCTGAAACAACATGCTCCTTACCTTTGCTGTCTTCCTCCTTCCTTCCCTCCTGAGTACTGGGATTGAAGGTGTGTACCACCACACCCAGTGTGCACAGGTGTGTGACAGGTAGAGGCTGATTCATATCCAAGCCTTTAGAGCAGTGAATTGAAAGTTCAGCTAAGGGTTATTAATGAAGTCCACCTGACACAGCAGAAACAGGTGGACTCTTAGTCCATTTTGTAATGTACATTGGTGTGTCAGAGGTGTGAGTCAGTTGCTGCATACCTTAGTTTTAATTAAGAGGACTGGAAAAATAAGTCTCACTGCAAAGCTTAGATATGCCTTAATTTTCTGAGGTTAAGAATTCTTGGGCTGGAGAGATGACTCAGCAGTTAAGGTGCTTGCTTGTAAAGCCTGACTACTTTGGTTCAATCCCCCAATACCCATGTAAAGCCATATGTACAAAGAGGCACATGCATCTGGAGTTAGTTTGCTGTGGCAGGAGGCCCTGCGTGCCCATTCTCCCCTCCCCCGCATCTTTCCCTGTCTCAAATAAATAAATAAAATGAAATAAAAAAGAATTCTTGTCATAGTAGTTCTTATGATCAAGTTCTAGATTATAAGAATTTTCTCAAAGAGGAGCAATTCAAGCACTATAATAATTAAAGACAGCGTTTTGTAGAGCATTGAAAATTATATATATAGATCTTTGAGTCAATGTTGATGGTAGATAAATAAGTGGGGAGACAGAGAGCATTGACATGTCCGAATGTCAGGGACAGACTGGACTGTGGGGGGGGGGGTCTAGAGTGGATACTTGGTGTTGCACTGTTAGTGTTAGATGGACTCAAGACAATGTGGCTGGTACATGCCTGTAATTACAGAACTCCAGAGGCTGGACCAGAAGGATTACAAATTCGAAGCTGTTTTGGGTTATAGAACAGGAAAAAAAAAAAAAAAAAAAAAAAAAAAACCAAACAGATTCAGGATGGAGTCACCCTAGACGCTGAGTCTAGGGACTCGTTTGAGTGAGGGACATTATACTTACTTGAGTTTATATATGATCTCACAAGTGTCTTAGTAATTGACAGACAAAAATGATGACTGTGCATGCAGAACTGGGACACTGTACTAGGTGATCAAAATTGATACCACTAAGGGCTAGAAAGATGGCTCAATGTTATGTGTACTTCCTGTGCAAGCATAAGTGCCTGAGGGGGCCTGAGACTGCCTGAGTTTGAATCTCCAGAAAAACAGATGGGTGTGGCCACACATGTCTGTAACTCCAGTCCAGCAGGCAAGCAGAGACCCTAGGCTAGTAGTAGCCTGTGAAAAAAGGGCACACTGTAGAGTTAGTGAGAGCCTCCAGTTCAAATAAGAATGGTGGAAGAGCATGGAGTGGGAAGTGTGATTTTCCCCTCTGGGCTGCCGTAGGCAGGTACACCCTAGCTATAGGCAAGCATGTGGGGTGCAACATGGGGCACATACACACACACACTCACACGTAACCACATCACACACATACACGCACATGCACACACACACACTAACAGCACTGAAAGGCAGAAGAACAGGTTAAATGCCCTGAGAAGAATATGGTTCCTCTCCTGTAGTAGGGCAGTACTTCAGATCTATCAATACCCAGAGATCTATCATAGACACTAAGTGAGAAATGTCATAAAAGAGAGGAGGGCTGGACTCTCCAATTTTGTCCATCTTGTGAAAGCTATAGGGATGAAAATGTCACATTGAAGACAGCAGAAGAGCCATGACAACTGAGTACAGTAGCTTGTCATCGGACCAGATCCTGTTCTGCAGGGAAAACACTGCTGGGAAAATTTGAAGATAATTGTGTTCCCAGAGCAGTGTGAAGTGGTTTAATTTACAGAAGTAGGAACCATGCTGAGATTATGTAAGGTATTATCCTCAGTTTTAGGAAATGTACCCCAAAGTGTTAGACCCTATTTACCCGTAAATACTTTGAGTTTACTCTCATATGCATGGTTTAGAAAAAATATTGTATAGGTTGCTAGCTGGGTAGGGAACAAGGCAGGGAAAGAGAAGGAAGAACGTTTCATAAAACAAGTAGATGAAAATGTCAAAGGTAGGTGAATTCCAGTAAGTGGCACATAGGTGTTTTTATGTGTAGCTTCTTCTGGCAACTGTTCTAAAAGTTTACAATTATTTCTAAAGAAAAGTAATTTAAAAAGTTGGCTGAGAATGCTCCTGGCGCTGTGACAGGAACTGGCTTCAGCAGCCTGAGTGAGTGGAAATGTCATCTTGCCTACTCTGCACGGCTTCTGTCCATGCTTTGTATCTCCTCATAAAATAATACTGTCACTTTACTGGCTATAAAGATTTTATTTTATTTATTTATTTATTAGAGACAGAGAGAGGGAGAGAGAGAGAATGGGCACGCCAGGGCCTCTAGTCACTGCAAACAAATTCTAGATGCATGCGCCACCATTGTGCACCTGGTTTATGGGGAACCTGGAGAATTGAACCTGGATCCTTAGGCTTTACAGGTGTAGCAGACAGATTCAGGTTCGCTGAGATCAACTTCCAGACCAGGCACAGTTATGGAGGAAGGGATATTTATTGAAGCTTACAGATCCAGGGGAAGTTCCATAATGGCAGAAGAAGCTGGCCTGCTTTCACAGGACCAAGCAGAGAGAGAAGTACAAGCCTAAAGCCACATAGCACACTTCAGGAAGTCGTGCTAGGCACACTTTGCATATCTTTAGATTGAAATCTGAAACCCACCACCACACCTTAAGATCCACCCAGTGATACTGCCTGAGCCAGGTGGCTGCAGATGCAAACCACAAATAAACAACTGAATATATTGGGGGCCATCTATTCTATTCAAACCACCACAACAGGTAAGAGTCTTAACTGCTAAGCCATCTCTCTAGCCCATACTGTCACTTTTTATATTGTTCAAACTTTTTATATTACATAAGAAATATATAAAATCCTTCTTTGTTTTATTTTAGAGACAGTAAGAGCACGCGAGAGAGATTGAGGGAGAGAGAGAGAATTGGTGTGCTAGGGCCTCAGCCACTGAAATTGCACTCCAGACACTTGCACTACCTAGTGGGCATGTGCTACCTTGCGCTTCCTTCACCTTTGTGCATTTGGCTTATGTGGGATCTAGACAGAGATTGAACATGGGTCCTTAGGCTTTGCAAGCAAGCGCCTTAACCACTAAGCCATCTCTCCAGCCAAGAAGCATTCTTTTTAAAAAATATTATTTATCTGAGAGAGAGGTAGAGAGAAAGAGAGGGGAAGAGGGCACTCCAGGGCCGCCTGTCATTGCAAAAAACTTCAGATGGATGCACTTTGTATATCTGGCTTTGTGTGGACACTGGGGAGTTGAACCTGGGACATCAGGTTTTTGCAAGCAAGCACCTTTAACCACTGAACAATCTTTCTAGCCCCATAAAATCAGTCTTGTTCTAAAGCTTAAATCATTCAGAAACTAAAATGTGATCTTTCTGTTTACCGTTCTTCTCTTTCTCCCTCAGAAGAAACCGGTATTAAAAGTTTTGCTGTCATCTTCTAGTCATTTATTATTGATTAGCACACTCACTAAAGTGTGCTTTCTTAATATAAATGGAGTTTATGTCATACTTCTCTCCCAGGACCAGTATTTTCATTTAATATGTCCTGGGAATAGTTCTGCTGTTCCTGTTTTTTTTTTTTTAATAAATATTCTATTCTATTTATTTCTTTATTTGAGAGAGAGAGAGAGGGAGGGAGGGAGGCAGGCAGGCAGATAGAGAACGGGTGTACCAGGGCTTCCAGCCACTGCAAATGGCACATCCAGCCTATGTAGGTACTGGGGAATCGAACCTGGGTCCTTAGGCTTTTCAGGCAAGTGTCTTAATCGCCAAACCATCTCTCCAGCCCCTGTTGTATTTTTTATGTAGTGACTGAAGCGAATTGGGTAGTGTAATTGTATCAGAATTTATCTGTTGGAGATCACTTGAATATAATGTAACTTTCCCCAACACCATGTGCATTATGATAAAGGGACCAGTGGCATGAATATTTTAATAGTATGAAATTAAAGAAATAGTGTTACTCTGTCATTGTATGTATATTAATTTTTTGTATATATCTGTAAGGTTACCTTCTAAATAGAAACTAACAATACTCCTTTCTCATATTCTGTTTCTGCCAGCTGTACAGTATTAGAAGATTTTGCCAATCATATGGTTAAAAGTAATACTTTTTCCTTTTTTAGTACTGGAGATTGAACCAGGGTCTTGCACACACTAGGCTAGTGCTCTGTCACTGAACTGCACCCTCATCTCAGTGATAGTTCCTTTTTCCTTTTGGAGACAGTCTCATGTCTTAAAATTCTAATCCTCCAGCTTCTACCTCTTGAGTGATGGGATTACAGGTGTGTACCACCATGCCTGGCATTGGGAATCAAACCCAGGGCTTCATGCATGGTGGACAAACACTCTAGCAACAGAGGTACATTCCCAGCCCAGTAAACATTCAGATCCCAAGAGAGGAATGGGAGCAGAATAGAGAAAGATGGGACCAAAGCATGACCTAAACCCAGGAGAGCAAACAGCATGTCCATCATCTGGGGTTACAGGTGGAGTCATCTGGGTTTCTCCTGGTATCTCCATTGCAACTTATCCATCACCTTCAGAACCTCACATAATGGTCCACGGAGTCTCTTTATAGGAACACTGACCCTGCCACACTTCTGGCCACAGTGGCTCTCTGGAACTTTGGACAAGCCTGTAGCTCCTTCCTCTTGCATCTTTCATGCCTTCGTGGATAATACTGCCAAATTCTGCTGTAACCTTGAGATGTAGCCTTCCTCCTTTGGTCCCGTAGTTGTAGTGATCTCTGTGTGCCTTGGTGGCTGAATCTGCAGAAACACGTTCCTAGGCAGTTGTTTTTGAGTAGGCATCCTCAGCTCATTTTCATAAGTTGAAACCTTTTATGGGTGGTGTCTTGATCTCAAAGCATCTTTTCTGTATTCTGTATTAGTTACTTGTTACTGTGACAAGATACCTGACAAAAGCAGTTGAATGGTGGAGAAGTTTATTTGTTGTCACAGTTTGAAGGTGCAGTGCACCATGGCAGGGAAGAAGGACATTGTGGCAGGAGCGTGAGGCAGCTTCTCCCATTGTACCCACAGTCAGAAAGCAGAGAGGTAAATGCTAGTGCTCAGCTCATTCCCCCCCCCTCCCTCCCTCCCTCCCTCTCTTTCCTTTTTTTCTTTTTTTGAAGTAGGGCCTTACTCTAGCCTGTGCTGTCCTGGAATTCACTCTATAGTGTCAGGGTAGCCTAAAACTCATGGTGATCTTCCTACCTCTGTCTCCCAAGTGCTGGGATTAAAGACGTGCGCCACCACATCCAGCTTCGCTTTTCTTTTTATTCAGTCTGGAACCCCAGCTCATGGAATAATGTGGTCTGGGACCACAGCCATTGGGGTGGTGTGGCCCTGGACCCCAGCCCGTGGGGTAGTGCTGCTACCAATAAGATGACGGGGGGGGGGGCTTCTTCTCAGTTCAAATAAATGTTTCCGGAAATATCTTCGTAGATACAACATAGTATATTCTCATGGTGATTTTGAATCTTGTCAAGTTGATAAGCAAGATGAGCCATTGCAACCCCTTATGCATTGTTCTTTTTTCTTGTTTGTTGTTATTGACCTGTATTGCATTATTTTTTAATATTTTGAATAATTTCACCATAACCCCTGAGCAATTTCTCCAACTCTTATTTTTTATGTATTTTCTTTTAACCTATCTGGAAATTTGTATATGGTTTTACTTTCATTTTTTCTCAATAGATATAACCAATTTCCTCACCATCATTTGTTAAATAACTCATCATTCTCTCTCAATAGGATTTCAGTTGGTTGAATCCTCTCTTTTCTTTTTTTTTTTTTTTTTTTTTTTTTTGGTTTTTCGAGGTAGGGTCTCACTCTAGTCCAGGCTGACCTGGAATTCACTATGGAGTCTCAGGGTGGCCTCGAACTCACGGCGATCCTCCTACCTCTGCCTCCCGAGTGCTGGGATTAAAGGCATGCGCCACCACGCCCGGCTTTTCTCTCTTTTCTTATGAAGCCAGCTGTGGTGGCATGTATTTGCACTGCCAGCTACTTGGGAGACTGAGGCAGGAGGTTTATGAGTTTGAATACAAGCCTGGACAACAAAGTGAGATCCTGTGTGAAAAAGGGAAAACAAGTACTCATGACATGGTGGGTGGGAGTGTAGGTCAGATAGGTCTCTGTGTAAATCACTAGTTTTGGGGTGATAGCTGCACCTACTGTAGAGAAATATTAGGGTGTGTGTGACTGCATGTGAAAATGCAAAAGCCTTTTATACTTGGTGCATAGATGTACTTCACAGAAACCACCAGCTGGGCTTGGTGGCGCATGCCTGTAATCCTAGCACTTGGGAAGTAGATGTAGAAGGATCATTGAATTCATGACCAGCCTGGGACTAAAGAAAGAGTTCCTGGGCTAGAGTGAGGCCCTATCTCAAAACAAAACAAAACAAAACAAACAAAACAAACAAAACAAAACAAAACATCAAAAATGTGTGTTGTGTATCCATAGTGACAGAATTGATATGTTCTGTACAGCTTTGTAGCTTATTACTCAGAATAGCATATGTGTTCATTGAAACAATAGGGTATGCATACATACACATATAGAAGGTGAGGAAAATTTGTATCTTCAGTAGCACTTGATGTGTAAATACAAACCTTAATGCATTCCTGGGTGCACTCACTCATTCTTGACTACTTTGCATGGTGTTCCTGGTTGTAGCTGCCACTTAGGCACCATGCTCATGGGTGTAGCTCGTGGATCTCCTGATGCCGGCACAGAACAAATAACCGCTCAGCTGATTGTGGCATTGTGATTGAGAGGTGTGTTGTGGAGACAAGGTAGAGTCAGCTCTAGCTCGGTGAGGTGAAGCGTACTTTGTCAAACAGCACAGTTGGTTGAGTTTACAAAATTTGCTTCTCAAAAGCACTTTTCAAAGCTGTAAGTGATGGCATGGTAGGTCAGCTGTCAGATGCTGTAGTTGGTCTCTGTGGGTTTGTTAGAACCATGGATTGGAGTTCTGAGAGCATCTGCTGAGATTTAAGCCCCTTGTGTTCCAGAACAAAGAATTGGACTAGGGACACATAGACAGTGGTAGAAAGAGAGAGACACTTTATTTTTTATTTTTATTTTTTAAAAATATTTTATTTTTATTTGAGAGGGAGGGATAGATACAGAAATAGGCAGGTGGAGAGAGAGAGAGAGAATGGGCACGCCAGGGCCTCCAGCCCTGTAAACAAACTCCAGATGCATGTGCCCCATTGTGCACCTGGCTTACGTGGGTCCTGGGGAATCGAACCTGGGTCCTTTGGCTTTGCAGGCAAATGCCTTAACTGCTAAGCCATCTCTCCAGCCCCCAAGAGAGAGACACTTTATTAAGAAAGGCAGACGCTCCCAAGAATGGAAGTGGGCTGTGAGGCTGTGAAAGGCCCTGTCTGGAAAGCCCTGGGCTGTGAGAGTTGTTATCCTTCATAGATGAGTAATACAGCACCGGCCTCCTCCCTGTTGATTGAGACCCATCTCTCCATGCTGTTTGTTAGAAGTAGCCCACAGCAGTGGTGTGGAGGTGTGGTGGGGATGTTTCTTCTTTTCTCTGCCATTGGTTTCTTTTTTTTCTTTCTTTTATTTGTAAGAAGAGAGAGAAAGAAAAAGACAGAATGAGAGTGGGCACACCAGGGCCTCTTGCCACTGCAAACAAACTGTAGATGCATGCACCACTCTGTGCATCTGGCTTTATGTGGATACTGGGGATTTGAACCCAGGCTAGCAGGGTTTGAAGGCAAGTGCTCTTAACCACTGAGCCATCTCCCCATCCTTATATGTTCATCTTGATGCCTCTTTCGTACCCTACTTTTTGCCAGGTTTAGGCCCTGATTCTGTCTCTTAACATGCTTTGTGACCCTGTTTGTGCCAAGGTCTCATCATTTGTAAACTCTGAATAGTACTGAGCTGTGTTAGCAAACTGTTATGGAGTAAACATTCAATGTATGTAAAAACATGTAGAACAGTGCCCACAGACAGTGCTGTAGAAATGGTAGCTATTGTTGTCTTCAGTATTCACTTTTTTTAGCATAATTAAAAATTTTTATGTGAAAATATTTCCTTTCCCCAAATTTTAAGAACCAAGTTTATTAATGTATACTTTACATATAATGAAATGCACCCAAAATGTATCTAAGTGCACATATTGTCATAAATGTATACACCTGATACTTTCTTGATAAAAGAATATTTCTTTCAGCCCAGCTCCTGAGACTATCTGCGGTCATTTCAGATTTTTAAAAGTGTATTTGTTTTACCAGAATTTTACTATATATATCTTTTAGCATGCTTACACTTCAAAATTCATTGTTTTGATAAATTTGAGGTAGTAATTACATGATTGATTGTACTATCTCTTCTGAAAGTTTCTCTCCTTGTTGGTTTCCATGCTCTTGTTTTCTTCTTAGCAAAAATGTGAGCATTCCATTAATGGTGTTGATTTACTTAACTTGTTCTACCATGCAATTTAATGTTTATTTTTCTGCATAATGTTGTGTAGCTAGGCTTTAACTTCTTGCATGTGAGGAGAGAATATTGGTGGAGGGGAAGAATTTATTCTTGGCACAAATGCCTATATCAAACTCTTAACCATGGGCTACAGAGTTGGTTTGGTGGGTAAAGACTTGCTGTGCAGGTGTGAGGACCTGAGTTCAGATCCCCAGAACCCATGTAAAATGCTGGATATGGTGGTGTGTGCCCATAATTCCAGTTCTGGGGAGGCAGAGACTAGTGGGTCCCTAGGGCTTACTGGCTGGTTAGTCTAGCCGAATGGGTGTGCTCCAGGTTCAGTGAGAGGTTCTGCCTTAAAAAAATAAGGTAGAGAGCTTTTGAGGAAGACACCTGGTGTCTGGTGTCAGCTTCTGGTCTACATACACATGTGCACGCTTACCCACCTTTTCTCTTAGACTTCGCACAGGAACAGATTATAGTTCTCAGCATCTCTGCTTTGCTAACACGTACAGTTCTTACAAGGATAGATATTTCGTACAAGGAAGATACTCTTTGAATGGTCTATTATGTGGACACATCTATCCTGTAAATTTTCTTTGTAGTAATTGCAATGAAAGTGATAATTTAGAGGATAGATGTGATACTTTATGCCTGTAATCCCGGTATTTGGGAGGCTGAGACAGCAAAATTGCTATAAGGTTGAGGCCAGCTTTGACTCCATAGTGAGACTTTGTCTCAAAAAAAAAGGAAAATAAGATAATTTAATATTTTATTTATTTGAGAGAGAGAAAGAGGCAGATAGAGAATGAGCATTCCAGAGCCTGTAGCTACTGCAGCGAACAAACTCCAGATACACGTGCCACCTTGTGTGTCTGGCTTTATGTGGGTACTGTAGGGAATGGAACCAGGGTCCTTAGGCTTTACAGGCAAGCACCTTAACCACTGAGCAATCTCTCCAGCCCCAAAAGAGAGATAATTCAATGAGAGTTGAACTTATGCAGTTCTTAGCTGCTGGCCAGCCATTTCATTGTTTTGATTAGCCCGTGGGTTTAAGACTTTTTTTTTTTTTTTTTTGAGAAAAGAGTTTTATTTATTTCACAATTATGAAGCTCCAGGGTCTGAACAGCATGGGACAGGCTCTGTTGAGGATGACCCCCCCCTACCCCCGGGCTGTCTCAGAATATGATACAACATGGGTATATGTCTGTTTCTATTTTGTCTCTTTCCCTCTCTTTAAGAAGCCACCAGGTTCAAGTTTTTCTCCATTTAGTATTATGTTAGCTATAAGTTTGTCATAAATAGCCTTTATTATGTTGAGATATGTTCCTTTATTCCAGCTTCTGTAGGACTTTTACCATGAAGGGATGTTGGATTTTGTTGAATGCTTTTTCTGCATCTAATGAGATGATCATGTGATTTTTGTCCTTTACTCCATTTATATAATGTATTATATTTATCAATTTGCATATGTTGAACCACCCCTACATCTCTGGGATAAAGCCAATTTGGTCAGGGTGAATGATCTTTCTGATATATTCTTGTATTCTGTTTGCCAATATTTTGCTGAGAATTTTGCATCTATGTTCATGAGGGAGATTGGTCTGTAATTTTCTTTGTTCTGTCTTTGTCTGGTTTCTATATCAGGGTGATGCTGGCTTCGTAGAAGGAGTTTGGTAGGATTTCTTCCTTTTCTCTTTTACGGAAAAGTTTGAGAAGTATTGGTGTTAGTTCCTCCATGAAGGTCTGATAAAATTCACCAGTGAATCAATCTAGGCCTGGACTTTTTTTGGTTGGAAGATTATTTTTAAATAACTGCTGGGATTTCCATACTTGTTATAGGTCTATTTAAGTGATTAATCTCATCTTTATTTAATTTTGGTAGGTCATATAAATCAAGGAAATCATCTATTTCTTTCAGATTTTCAAACTTAGTAGAGTATATGTTCTTATAGTATGTCCCTATGATTTTTTGAATTTCTCCGGTATCTGTTGTGATGGCGCCTTTTTCATCTTTAATTTTATTAATTTGTGTCTCTTCTCTCTTTCTTTTGGTTAGATTTGCTAAGTGTTTATCAATCTTGTTTATGTTTTCAAAGAACCAACTTTTTATTTTATTGATCCTTTGGATTGTTTTTTGGTTTCTATTTCTTAATTTCTGCTCTAATCTTTATCATTTCTTACTGTCTACTGATTTTTGCTTTACCTTGTTCTTTTTCCAAGGCCTTAAGGTGAAGCATTAAGTTGTTTACTTGTGACCTTTGTAATTTCTTTCTTTCTTTCTTTCTTTTTTAAAAATTTTTTTTGTTTGCTTATTTATTTATTTGAGAGCGACAGAGAGAAGGAGGCAGAGAGAGAGAGAGAGAGAGAGAGAGAGATACAGAATGGGCGCACCAGAGCTTCCAGCCTCTGTAAACAAACTCCAGACACGTGCGCCCCCTTGTGCATCTGGCTAACGTGGGTCCTGGGGAATTGAGCCTCGAACCGGGGTCCTTAGGCTTCACAGGCAAGCGCTTAACCGCTAAGCCATCTCTCCAGTCCTTTTTTTGGTTTTTCGAGGGAGGTAAGGCCTCACTCTGATCCAGGCTGACCTGGAATTAAATATGTAGTCTCAGGGTGGCCTTGAACTCAGGGCAATCCTCCTACCTCTGCCTCCCGAGTGCTGGGGTTAAAGGCATGTGCCACCATGCCTGGCTGACCTTTCTAATTTCTTTTTTTTTAAATATTTTTATTTTTTATTTTCATTTACTTATATGAGAGCGACAGAGAGAGAGAGAGAGGGAGAGGGAGAATGGACACGCCAGGGCCTCCAGCCACTGCAGATGAACTACAGACGCATGTGCCCCCTTGTGCATCTGGCTAATGTGGGTCCTGGGGAGTCGAGCCTTGAACCGGGGTCCTTAGGCTTCACAGGCAAGCGCTTAACCGCTAAGCCATCTCTCCAGCCCTTTCTAATTTCTTAATGTAGGCACTTACAGCTATAAATTTCCCTCTTAAGACTGCCTTCATTGTGTCCCAAAGGTTTTGGTATGTCGTGTTCTCATTATTATTTGGTTCTATGAATTTTTTGATTTCCTTCTTGATTTCATCATTGACCTATTCATCATTTAGTAGTGTATTGTTTAGTTTCCATGATTTTGTGTATGCTATATAGCTTTTCTTGCTGTTGATCTGATAGAGTGCAAGGGATTATTTCATTTTTCCTATATTTGTTAAGATTTGCTTTGTGTCCTAATAATAGGTCTATTTTAGAGAATATTCCATGTGCTGTTGAAAAGAATGTATATTCGGCAACATTTGGGTGAAATGTTCTGTAGATATCTGTTAGGTCCATTTGTTCTGTGACCTCATTTAATCCAGATGTCTCTTTGTTTTTTGCCAGGATGACCTGTCAGTTGATGAGAGTGGGATGTTAAAGTCACCCACTACAACTGTGTTTTATGTTATCTGTGACCTTAATTCTAATAGTGTTTGTTTGATGAAATTGGGAGCCCCCATGTTAGGTGCATGTATGTTTAGGATTGTAATGTCCTCCTGTTTTGGAGTGTTCCTTTAATCAATATAAAGTGACCTTCCTTATCTCTCCTAAGTAATGTTGGTCTGAAGTCTACCCCGTGTCTGATAACAGGATAGCGACACCTGCTTGTTTACTAGGCCCATGTGCTTGAAACACTGTTTTCCAACCTTTTACCCTAAGATAGTGTACATCTTTTGTGGAATAGTGAGTTTCTTGGAAGTAACAAATTGAAGGATTCTGCTTTTTTTTTTTCTTTCTTTTTTCAAGGTAGGGTCTCACTCTTGTCCAGGCTGACCTGGAATTAACTATGTAGTCTCAGGGTGGCCTTGAACTCACAGTGATCCTCCTACCTCTGCCTCCCGAGTGCTGTGATTAAAGGCGTGCGCCACCATGCCCAGTAAGGATCCTGCTTTTTAACCCAGTCTGCAAACCTATGTATTTTGGTTGCGGCACTGAGGCCATTGATATTAAGAGTTATTATTGAAAGATGTGTATTTATTTTTGCCATTTTTCTTGTTTTGTAGTTCCTCTGGTTTTACCTTTGCTCTCTTGTATTAAGTAGTATTTGAGTATGGTTTGTTTTTTCTAGGTTCCTTATGTGCATGCTTTTTTTTCTCTTCAGCATGGAAGATCCTTTCAAGTATTTTCTTTTCTTTTTTTTTTTTTTTTTGGTTTTTCGAGGTAGGGTCTCACTCTAGCCCAGGCTGACCTGGAATTCACTATGGAGTCTCAGGGTGGCCTCGAACTCCTGGCGATCCTCCTACCTCTGCCTCCCAAGTGCTGGGATTAAAGGCGTGCGCCACCATGCCCGGCATTTCAAGTATTTTCTGTAGAGCTGGTTTGGTCATCATATATTCCATTAGCCTGCTTTTGTTGTGGAATGTCCTTATTTCTCCATCTATTTGAATGGATAGCTTTGCCTGATAAAGTAGTCTTGGCTGACATTTGTTATCGTTTAGAACTTGGTATATACATCATTCCAAGCCCTTGTGGCTTTAAGGTTTGTGTTGAATAATCTGTTGTTATTCTGACAGGCTTGCCTTTGTATGTGACTTGATTTTTCTAACTGCTTTCAATATATTTTCTTTGGTTTGTGTGTTTTGTAGTTTAATTATAATATGACAGTGAGAGTTTTTTTTTTTTTTTCCCTGATTTTGTCTGTTTTGCATTCTGTAGGCTTCCTGTCTCTGTATTGGCATCACATCCCTACTTGGGGGAAGTTTTCTTCTATGATTTTTTTGAAAACACCTGTTATGCCTTTGGAGTGAATTTCTTCTCCTTCTACTATGCCCTGAATTTTTGTGCTTGATCACTTCATAGTGTCCTGAATGTCTTGAAATTCCCATTCATGCCTTTCTATTAGTTTGTCTTTCTCTTTGTTGGCCTATATTAGATCTGCCACCTGGTCTTCTAGTTTAGATATTCTGTCCTCTCCTTGGTCCATTCTACTTGTGAGACTTTCTACAGAGTTTTCTATTTGACTTACTTTGTTTTTTCATTTCTAGTATTTCCTATTGGTATTTTTTCATTATTTCTATTTCCTTACTCATGTTTTGTATTGGCCTACTTATTTCATTAAGTTGGTTTCCTGTGTTCTCTTAGAATTCCTTCAGGAGTTGGTTTTCTTCTTTGATTCCTTTGATTTCTTCGAGTATAGATATAATCATTTTTTTTTTGAAAACTTTGTCAGGCATTTCATCTAAAGCAGTCTTACTGAAGGTCATTTCTTTTTTTTAATTAACAACTTCCATGATTATAAAAAATATCCCATGGCAATGCCCTCCCTCCCCCCACTTTCCTCTTTGGAACTCCATTCTCCATTATACCCCCTCCTCCTCTCAATCAGTCTCTCTCTCTCTCTCTCTTTTTTTTTTTTTTTTTGATGTCATGATCTTTTCCTCCTATTATGATGGTCTTGTGTAGGTAGTGTCAGGCACTGTGAGGTCATGGATATCCAGGCCATTTTGTGCCTGGGGGAGCATGTTGTAAGGAGCCCTACCCTTCTTTGGCTCTTACATTCCTTCTGCCACCACTTCTGCAATAGACTCTGAGCCTTGGTAGGTGTGATAGAGATGTTGCAGTACTGAGCACACTGGAGGTCATTCTGATGGATTTATAATTTTTGGTGGTATTGTATTGTCTTGATTTTTTGTGTTTCTTGTATTATAATGTAGAAATTTTTGCATCTTGAGTTAATTTGATGCTTGGGTTTTCTAATTATCTTCAGTGTCTTAGCCATATAAATCCGACTTTGTATATCTTCAGTGTAGGAGTTTAAGGTGTCAAGTGTAGCTTTTATACTCTAAGAGAGACAGCAGAAGTGACCCTAGGTGTTGAGTTTGTCTGCTATTCAAGTGCTGTAGTAGCCTGGGTAAAGCAAATTACCGGCAAATTCTAAAATTCAACTAAGCAACATAGACATTCAATCAGAACCAGCGCAGAGTGTTCATACAAGCGTGGGGATTAAACTAAACAGATAATCGAATGAAGCTGAAGTCCCTAAGGGTGTGTGTTGTCCCACACCCTTAATCCTGTCAATTTAGAGATTGAGATTTCTAGTCTCTGGAAGTTCACGGCCCTGACAGTTGGGGGATAGGAGACTGCAGGATGCCTGGAGTCGACTGGAGCTGCTCAGCTGGTCCTGTTTGTATCTCCTTCAGCAGCTGCTCAGCTAGTCTCTTGTCTTCCCTTCCAGGTTTCTTGCCTTTGAGAGGAGGCTGATGTGAGTGGAAAATTCCCTCACCTTGTTTCTGCCCCTGCCGTGGGCTGTGCGAGCTCAGCGGGATTCCAGCCAGTTTCCTCCTTTCTGGAAGATCTTGGTCTCTCCTGCTTCTCTGCTGTAGTTGATAATAGCTTACATGCCTTCATTTTTCAGCAGAAGAGTATATTTTGCTGTGTTTCTGTTTATTTCCCTCCCTCGGCTGCTTTGGTATGGCTAGTATGCCCTGTCATTTTGTTTTTTGAAGTAGGGTCTTGCTCTAGCCCTGGCTGACCTGGAATTTACTATGTAGTTAGAGGCTGGCCTTGAACTCACAGTTGTCCTTCTACCTCTGCCTCCCAAGTGCTGGAATTAAAGGTGTGCACTGGGCTGGAGGGATGGCTTAGCGGTTAAGGCATTTGCCTGCAAAGCCAAAGGACCCAGGTTCGATTCCCCAGGACCATGTTAGCCAGATGCACAAGGGGGCGCACGTGTCTGGAGTTCGTTTGCCGTGGCTGGAGGCCCTGACGTGCCCATTCTCTCTCTCCCCCTCTTTCTCTGCCAAATAAATAAATAAAAAAAAGGTGTGCACCATCATGCCTGGCCCTGTTGTTATTTCTGTGTTGCAGATGATGATAATGCATAGCTTGGAGTGGTGGGGCTACAGCTTAGATTCTTTTTTTTTTTTTTTTTTTTTTTTTTTGTGGTAGCGTCTTGCTCTAGCCCAGGCTAACCTATAATTCACTATGTAGTCTTGAACTCATGGCAATCCTCCTGCCTCTGATTCCCATGTGCTGGGATTAAAGGCATGTGCACCATGCCCAGTTTACAGCCCAGATTCTTATAATTAGTTCCTCTCTGAGCTTAAAGCTTGAAGGCAAGTAGGTAGTTTTAAAAATATGTTCTCTTCATTTGCCAACCCTTGAACTTTTATTCTGTATTTTTACATCTGCTATTCACTCTATTCTCAGAGCTGCTGGTGGTGGAGGGAAGCAAATCAAATGCTTACTCAGTTGAACAAAGATAGGAAAATGATTTTTTATTTTTCAAGATAGGGTGTCATAGCCAAAGTTGACCTGGAACTCACTATAGTCTCAGGCTGCCCTCAAACTCACAGCAGTGCCTACTGCCTCTGCCTTGTGAGTGCTGGGATTAAAGGCATGCACCATTATGCCTGACTAGGAAACCACTTTTTATTTACTTATTTATTTTTTGTTTTTCTAGGTAGGGTCTTGCTCTAGCTCACACTTACTTGGAATTTACTATGTAGTTTTAAGGTGGCCTCGAATTGACGGTGATCCTACTACCTCTGCCTTGTGAGTGCTGGGATTAAAGGCAAGATGGCAGACATCTTTGGCTTTGTGTACTGTATGGCTTCAATTTTAATTGCCCAACTCTGCTTGCTTCAGGAAAGCCCATTTAGACAATATATAAATTGATTGAGTGTGACTGTACTCAGTAAGACCTCATTTACAAAAACAGACAGCAGGTAGAATTTCATCTGTAGGTTGTTTTTTGTGGACCCCTGCAACAGTAAACTGGTCAGTTTAGGGACATCAGGACATGTCAGCTAGGAGACACCAAACCTGGATTCTTTTTAAATATCTTTATTGATTATTTATTTGCAAGATGGGGGGGGGGAGGGATGAGGGAGAGAATTAGAATGAATGAATATGGATGAGGTTGGGCATGCCAGGGCTTCTTGCCACTGCAAATGAACTCCAGATTCATGTGCCACTTTGTGCATCTGGTTTTACCTGGGTACTGGAGAATTGAACCTGGGCCATCAGAAAACCTGGATCCTTGATGTCAAGAGTCCTACACTCTCCACTTCTTAACCTGCAGGTGGCAGTGAGTACCCCTCAGCTGTGCCCTTTGGAGATTCCAGTCACCAGGTAGCAGTGAGAGTAACTATTTCCTACTGAATGATCTGCTCACATATAGCATTCATTACATGGACCAATCAGTATAGCGGTCAGCTGAGGTACAAAGCTGGTTCATGGTAAAAGGAGAAATTGAACCCAGGCAGGGTGATTCTAAGCATTAGAGTTAAATTCTGTTATATTCTATTCTCTTTCCTGCATTATGGGATCTCTCAAGTTGAGGTCATCTTTGACACCTTTCTCTTCAGAAACTGTCCCGTCTGAGCCGGCATAGCACTCTAGGCAAGGGCTTGTGTTCTCTTCACACTTACTTTGAAGCAGAGCTTTAAGTAAGAGAATGTCACTTGCCTTTTTGTTACTGTTGTTAGAGCTAGAACTTAGAGGGTGGGTGAACAGAGTGATGCAGGAGGTTTCTTCTTGCTCATTCTTGGACTGCTCTGGAGATGTTTAGCTATAGAACTACTTTAATGATAATAATAGAGATTGTGGTCTATGTGTCAGTGCTGTGCTAGGCATATTAAATATCTTCTCCCAGTTCAATCTCTCATCAGTGCTATCTTTTAAGTGATATTACCCCCTTGGCATAGACGGGAAGACTGAAGCTAAACAGTGGACAACTTTAAGAAATCTGACTCTTACTTTCTTCATTTTAATACTACAATCATTCTATTTTATAGGTCCTTAGGAAAATTTAAAGAATTAATACATGTGAAGGATTTATAATTGTGCTCAGACTCTGCAATAATGTTCTGTGTTATTATTGTTGATGTTTTTGTTACCAGAATACAGTAGCCATAGTAGTAACTGTAGTGACTGTAGAGGTGAGGTACTCATTTTTATGATTACTTGTGAATGAGAAATAAGCATGTAAGTATCCATTGTAGTACCCAAGTGTTTATAGTTTATGATTTAGTCATAGGAGGAGGCTGTATAAGCTCTGCCATTTTTAATTTTAAAATACCTCTGTCAGTGATAGCTTTAAAATTAGATCATTGAAAATATTAAAACTAAGTCTATTGGCTGGGTGTGGTGGTGCACACCTTTAATCCCAGAACTCAGGAGGCAGAGGTAGGAGGGGTAGGAGGATCGCTGTGAATTCAAGGGCAGCCTGAGACTACATAGTGAATTCCAGGTCAGCCTGGGCTATAGTGAGACCCTACCTTGAAAAACCAAAATAAAATAAAATAATAATAAAAGAATATGCTAATCTGTGGGTAGTAAGAATTTAAGCCACGGCATCCTTTTTTTTTTTTTTTTTGCCAGAGCGACATCTGGTGGTTGCTTTATAACTTCATAGTTTCCTTGTGCTTGAAAATTCCAAAGCATCTATGTGTCAACTGCTTTCTTTGTCTGGTACTTAACACCAGCTAGTTAGCTAGGATCAGATTGGTGGCACTGGTATGGGCACACCATTTGTATGCAGGCCCACGCCAGCCTTCGCCAAGGCATTTGTGTGTGATGGATAAGCAGCTGCCTTGGGAAGGACTTCTGTGTGTTTCCAAGACCTGCATGATTTTGGATCTGTGCTAACTTCCTTGCTTTACTCTTGAGGAGGCAGGAGCCCAAGCATGTTGAATGTGTTGGCCAAGGTCGTACTTTTTCCTGGTGAGCTGGGGTCCTGTGAGCATGGAGTTCTCCATGCTGGACAGTCCACTTAAGAAGATAATATGTGTGAAATAATAGGAGACAAAGGTATTTTAAAAAGAGATGTCAATTAACATCTTTGAGAATGTCTTTGCTGCAAATACACCTAGCAGGTTTGGAAGATATAGCTGACCAGAGAAGAACTATGTCTTGGGCCCAAGATTTTTATTTAATGGGATCCAAAGCAAAAGAGAAGGAGGCTTCCAAACCCTAAGTAGAGCAAGGGAGCAGGTTTTAAGGGTTTTCTGGGAGGGAAGGGGGAATACTGCACCGCCAAAGGTAGCATTCCTTCTCTCAGCCCTAGTGCAGTAAATAAGGCTTACTCAGTTGCCCTTACAGTAGGTATGGATTCCAAAATCCCAGTCCTTGTGTGAGCATAGGTGTGGGAGGAGGATGGAGAGGAAGAGGCAGTATTCTTGAAATCAAGGGATACCCTCATTCAGATTTTTTTCTCCCTTCCAAAAGAGGCTCAGAATCTTTGGTATGAAAAATAGTTTCAGTGTGGATGCCTTCGCATTGCTGGCACAAAGCACCTGACCAAAAGCTGCTTGTGGGAGGAAAGGGTTTGTTTTGGCTTACAGACTCGAGGGGGAAACTACATGCTGGAAGGGAAAACGATGGCACGAGCAGAGGCTGGGGCATCACCTCCTAGCCAACAGCAGGTGTACAATAGGAGAAGGAGAGTGTGCCAAATACTGGCAAGGAGAAGCTGGCTATAACACCCATAAGCTTGCCCCCAGCAACGTACCTTCTCCAGAAAGGCTCCAATTCCCAAGTTGTCACCAGCTGGGGACCTAGCATTCAGAATACACGAGTTTATAGAGGACACCTACTTCAGTCAACCACAAGGAGGAAGTTTTAGGAGGGATCCAGCTCTGTCTTGAAGAGTCAACTGACTCATCCTATATTTGAGAACTTAATATGTCATGGAACTGTAGGGAGGAGGTTGTTTTAAGTCAGACCTGTTCTAGGCATTGTCTCACCAACATTCTTATAGTCCTGGAAAATGGTAGGGAAATACGGAGGATTGCTCAGGGTCAAGGGTGGAGTCAAGTTGCACACCTAGACAAGGTTGCCTTCCCAGACTAGATTTATTCTTTCCACTGTGGTATTGGCAGTGTAATTAGATCGTTAATGTGTATTTGCTTATAATGATAGTACCTAGGGAGGAGATACAAACTTCTTCTTAGACATTTGAGCCCCTGACACACACTTTCCCTTTCTTTTTCTAAATATGAAATTTGATTTAAGATTTTAAAATATTTTATTTATTTATTTGAGGGTAAGAGAGAGAGAAAGAGGCAGATAGAGAAAGAGAATGGGAGAGCCAGGGCCTCCAGCCACTGCAAACTCCAGATGCATGTGCCACCATGTGTATATGGCTTACATGGGTTCTGGGGAATTGAACCTGGATCCTTAGCTTCACAGGCAAGTGCCTTAACTGCTAAGCCATCTCTCTAGTCCCTGAAAGTTGCTTTAAAAAATGTTTTGGGGCCTGGGGAGATTGCCTAGTGGTTAAAGGTGCTTGATTGCAAGACTCTTGGCCTAGGTTCAATTTCCTGGCCCGTCTGGGTTTGATTCCCCACATAAGTGGGATGCCAAGTGGCATATGGGTCTGCATTTGCTTGTAGGTGCTAGAAACCCTATCTCAAAGAAGGTGGAGCATAGACACCTTGCGTTTGTCCTCTGACCACCACATGCATGCCTCTACACAAACACACATATACACAAACGCACACATAAATAAAATTAAAAAATGCTTCGACGATGATGATGATTATTATTTTTAGCTTTTTGAGGTAGGGTTTCACTCTAGCCCAGGCTGACCTGGAATTCACTATGTAGTCTCAGGGTGGCCTTGAACTCATGGTGATCCTCCTACCTCTGCCTCCAGAGTGCTGCAATTAAAGGTGTGCGCCACCACTCCCGGCTATGCTTCGTTTTTTTGAGACAGAATTTTGTTGTGTAGCCCAGGCTGACCATGAGTTTCTGATCTTCTCGCCTCAATATCCTGAGCTCTGGGATTATAAGCATTTAAATTTTTGTTTTTATGAGTCCTATATTCTTTTGAGACGCTTTACTTTTTTCTAAGCATATAAACAATCACATTTAATAAATGTCTGAATCAGCAGAGCAACCAACTGTTCTGCTTTCTTTTTAGTCTGCTGTATTTGAGAATCAGGTTTATCATCTGATCTTTTAAGCCTTGTGAAGTTTGCTTTTTTTTTTTTTTTTTCTCACTGCAAGAGCTAGCAGCAGTTACAGTGAGGACTTAGAAGTGAGCTGTCTCGGGTGTACGGGCTTTTGTGGTTAAGACCTCTGTAGGCCAGGTTTCACAAAGAAGTCGCTTTGATACTAGTTTTTGTTTTTAGATAGCATCTCCCTGTGTGGCCCTGCTGGCTTGGAACTCAGCGTGCAAACTAGGCTGGCCTCAGGCTTCTCTCTGCTGATGCTGTCTTTAAGAGACTGTGATGGCTGGAGAAATGGTCCAGTGGGTAACGCCCTTCCTGTGCAGGTGTGAGGCCCCAAGTTCAGATTCTTGGAATTCATGTAAAATGTCACACAAGGTGGCATGTCCCTGTAATCCCAGTATGGGGGAGGCAGAGACAAGAATTTTTGGGGTTTACTGGCTAGCTTGTTTGGGTGAACCAGTGGCCTCTAGGGAGAACAATAAGGGAAGACACCTGATGTTGACCTATGCGTGCCAGCATGTGCACCCTCATGCATGTATGCAAAGAAAATAAAGAGGGTGTGAATGATGCTTGCACCCCGACTCAGTGATGGGGTGCTGACAGCTTTACCGTCTGCCTTCAGAGAGCATGGAGGCTCCCTCTTCTTGTATGGAACCAGTTAATCAGAAGAGTACTGTCTATAAGAAACATCTGGGGGCTGGAGAGATGGCTTAGCGGTTAATCACTTGCCTGTGAAGCCTAAGGACCCCAGTTCGAGGCTCAATTCCCCAGGACCCACGTCAGCCAGATGCACAAGGGGGCGCATGCGTCTGGAGTTGGTTTGCAGTGGTTGGAGGCCCTGGTGCGCCCACTCTCTCTCTCTCTCTCTCTGCCTCTTTCTCTCTCTGTCTGTTGCTCTCAAATAAATAAATGAATAATAATAATAATAAAAACAGCTGGTGGTGGTAGCTCTCGGAACCCATGTGGGTTGGGTGAGTTAAATGCTTTCGGTGGCCATAGACTACTCTTGAACTTGACAAAGAGGATTAGAAAGAATTAGATGGCAGAAAATTATTATTGACAGAAGAGCTCTGGGTGCACATGTATGTCTTTGCTTAGGCTTTCTTCTAAAAGTCATGTTATGGATATATAGTAAAGGTTATTTTATTATATTTATATTTTTATTTATTGACAAGCAGGAAGAGAGAGTGACAATGGGAATGCCAGGGCCTCTTGGCATTGCAAATGAACTCCAGATGCCTGCACCACTGTGGCTTTACCTGAGTGCTGGGCTGTCAGGTTTTGCAAGAAAGTGCCTTTAACTGCTGAGCCATCTCTCCTGTAAAAGTGCGTTTTAAATTAATCCTGATTTAGAAAAACCGATGCTATTTTCAAATTAAGTGGTGTTACTTATTATTCCTTTTTCGTAGCGATGTGTGTTCTCTGTAACAGTGTGTACTCTTCAGCACTTGAGGAATCCTGGTGTGTAGCTGGGATGATAGTATGTCAGTCTGGCTTCTCATCTTGCACATCTTGATTCACAGAGATGATGGTGGTGAAGGGTGTTTGAAGTTGTTTGCACTCCAGTCCTTGTATTCTTAATTCCTGTCCTAGTTCCAGGGGGAGTGCTGATGATATCAGATATTGGGGAATGGTGGCTGTAAGGGTGCAAAGTTGTGTCCCAGAAGAAGGAATTGGATAGAGACACATGGATAGTAGCAGAAGCAGAGACAGTTTATTAAGAGAGAACCTTTCTGCTCGGGGTCCAGGAAAGTTCTTGGTTCTTGAACCCTAAATCTTAGGTTCATTTCTAATTTTAATCAAAGAATTGGATAAAAAGGCTGAGAAGGATAATTATTAAATTATATTTATTGAGGGAAGTATAGAGCCAAGGAAAGGCACCCATGTGGTTAGAGATACCATGTAGAGGGCCGGGAAAAAAAAAAACACAGAAAAATAAAGGGAGAAAAGAAAGTTCAAGGAGCTCCTCCATGTAGGAAGCTGGAGGGGATAAAGAGCCCATCTGGGGAGTGAGGGATTGGGGGGGCCTCTTTGGAAATTAACGTGGAGTATTGGAATTATTGCTATTAATATCATACTTGTCAACTTGTACTCTTTGCCTCTTTCTTGTAGGGATAAAAACAATGTAAACGTTTTCATCGTTAGTGTCTTCATAATTTGAAATAAAGTAAACATTTAAGAATCTGCTGTTGGGCTGGAGAGAGGGCTTAGCGGTTAAGCGTTTGCCTGTGAAGCCTAAGGACCCCGGTTCGAGGCTCAGTTCCCCAGGACCTACATTAGCCAGATGCACAAGGGGGCGCACGCGTCTGGAGTTCGTTTGCAGTGGCTGGAGGCCCTGGCGCGCCCATCCTCTCTCTCTCTCTCTCTCTCTCTCTGCCTCTTTCTCTCTCTGTCACTCTCAAATAAATAAATAAAAATCAAAAAAATAAAAAATACATTAAAAAAAGAATCTGCTGTCACTTAAAATGAACTCATTGCATTTTTACTACTCAGAATGTGACATAGTTAGCAAAGTCAGGTGGAAATTGTTTGGAAAAAGCGCTAGCTGTTGATGTAGTACCTCATCCCCTTTTCTCACTCGCACTTGTCGGTTTCTGTGGCCAGAGCTGACCCATCCATCTGGGGGCTGGGGTGGTTTTCAGGCTACCCATGGAACAAGACCTCCAGTGCTAGTCTGGCATCTGGGAGCTTTTCTCTGAAATCCTGTGCCTAACAGGTTAATCCATTTGTTAAAGTGCAAACAAGGTCTAGCTCTTCCATTTTAAAACAAGGGTACTCAGCCAAGCCAGTCAATAATTATTAAGCAAGAGTCCCATAGAGCCCAAAGTACTATGTTGGGCTATCAAGTGGACTCAAAGAGACTATAATTGCCCTTGACTCTAGCTTGGGAGTCAAGATAGACTCTTGAAAAGTTAGATATAGTGCATGCCTGTAATCCTAGCATTTGAGAGGTGGAAACTGGCAATAGAATCACAAGTTCAGAATTATCCTCTGATAGAGTTCTGAGGATTGCTTGTGCTACATGAGACCCTGTTTCAAAACAAACACAAATAAAACATCCTCAAACCAATCCAAGCTATTTCAAGCCAAGCCAGACTAAACCAAACCAAAGCAAACCAAACCCAAAATGAAACACAACAGGTACCATTTGGCAGCAGTGTATGAATGAAGTCAGGTGTGGTGGTTCCATATTTCCTCTAAGTTGACCCTACTATAAGAGCTGCCTTCAGGAAGGCACTAAGCACAAAATTTCCCATCAATACTCCATGCTTGTTAGTAGGAGCCCTCCTGTCTCACTGTCCCTGAACAGGGGAATGTAAATGCTTCTCTAGCCACATGACTTGAGCTGCTTTTTCTACTCATGACACCTTTTCATCTGAGAAAGTTTTATATTACCCAATATATGTAGGTATTTAAAATAAACACACAAACATTTCTTGATAATTCATAAAAATTATTATTTAAAAAATTTATATTTATTTTAGAGAGAGGGAGAGAGACAGGCAGGTAGAGTGAGAACGGGCATGCCAGGGCCTCTAGCCACTGCAAATGAACTCCAGATGCATGTGCCACCTTGTGCATCTGGCTTATGTGTGTACTGGGGAATCGAACCTGGGTCCTTTGGCTTCCCAAGTGTAGCAGACAGCTTCAGGTTCGCTGAGATGAACTTTCAGACCAGGCACAGTTATGGAGGAAGGGATTTATTGGAGCTTACAGATCCAGGGGAAGTTCCATAAAAGCAGAAGAAACTGGCCTGCTTTCACAGGCCCAAGCAGAGAGAGACAAGCCTAAAGGTCAAAAGCCACAGCACACTTCAGGAACTCCAGCTAGGCACACTTTGCTATCTTTAGATTGAAATCTCAAACCCACCACCACACCTTAAGATCCACACAATGGCATTGCCTCCAGCCAGATGGCTAGAGATGCAAACTACAAACAAATAAACAACTGAATATATTGGGGGCCATCTATTCTATTCAAACCACCACACCAAGCAAACAACTTAACGGCTAAGCCATCTCTCTAGCTCGCAAAAATTATTTTGAAACAATTTGTTTACCATTTATTTCAGATGAAAGCAAATTTGCATAGTGAGCTGGACGTGCTTCTTTGTCTTTACAGAAAGACTTAAGCCTTGTCCGAACATTTGATATTGCGAGATGCAGAGCACCTTCAGTGTTTTTCACAGTTGATCTAGGTTTCTTTTGGGGGTGTGTGTTTGCATGTGTTTGTGTACGTGCTCACATGTGTGTGGACGATTGTGTGCCATGGTGCTCGTGTGGAGGTCAGAGGGCAACCTTGGGTGTCTGTCCTTACCTTGTACTGTGTTCCAAGCAGTGTCTGTTGTTTGCTACTGCTTTTGCGAGGCTAGCTAGTCTGAACATTTCTGTCTTCATCCTTCTTCTAGTCCTAGGTATGCTGGGATTATAGACCCTAGTGCTATAGCATCCGGCTTTAGTGGGTTCTGGGGATATGGAATTCAGGCTCACATTGCAGAAGGTGCTTTATTCACTGAGCCATCTCCTATTCTTTTGATTAAGAATCATGAAACAGTAGATTAAAAATGAAAATATATAAGATAACCATACCTGAGCATGATGAGCTAGCACCCACTTTCCTCCCTCTTATGTGTGCTTTAATCTCAAGAGGGTCACTGGGGGTGCTTCCTCCCTCCTTTCACATGGCATGTCAAATCCTAGGGAGGCAGTCATGGTACTTGCCTATTTATTTATTTATTTGAAAGGGCAGGGTGGGGTGGGGGGAGAGAGAGAGAGAGAGAGAGAGAGGGAGAGAGAAAGAATAGGCATGCCAGGGCCTCCAGCTGCAGGAAACAAACTCCAGATGCATGCACTATCTTGTGCATCTGGCTTATGTGGGTCTTGGGGAATAGAATCTGGGTCCTTTCCTTTTTTAAAAAAATATTCTTTTAAAAATTATTTTTATTTGCAAGGAGAGAGAGAGAAAGAGAGGTAGTATGGGTGTGGCAGTGTCTCCTGCCAATGCAAACAAACTCCAAATGCATGTGCCCCTTTGTGCATCTGGCTTTATGTGGGTACTGGGGATTTGAACCTGGGCTCTCAGGTTTTGCAAGTGCCTTTAATCACTGAGAGATCTCTCCTTCTTTTTCTTTCTTTTTTCTTTTTCTTTTTCTTTTTCTTTTTCTTTTTTTTTTTTTTGTTTGATTTTTTGAGGTAGGGTCTCACTCTGGTCCAGGCTGACCTGGAATTCACTGTGTATTCCCAGGGTGGCCTTGAACTCACGGCGATCCTCCTACCTCTGCCACCAGAGTGCTGGGATTAAAGGCATGCACCACCACGCCCAGCTTTCCTTTTCCTTTCTTAAGATTAGTGTTACCAGGGAAATGGGTCGTAGCATCCAAAGTTGTTTATGGACAGAGTTCATCCTCAGTGACCTCCAAGCCTGCTATTGCTTGTCTTGGGTAGTTAATCCCCAATATTGAGAACGCCACTTTACATAATTACATAGTACAAAATGGAAGAAGAAGGGTCATTTCAGAAGTTGCTGGAAATTCTTCCATGATTCTAGGCCAAACTCACTTAATAAATTTCATTAAACTCAACCAACCACTCTGACAGCAGTTTTTAAAATCAAGCATTCCAACATAATGCAATCCAGCATATATTTGACACTTAAGAGCTGAAGAATGATGGTAGAAAAATATTAGATAATGTAATTAAGTCATTCTGTTTAAGCATTGAAAATTGTATATACAGTAAAAACACTGAAGTTCATAACATAACAGTTGTCTCGAATCTGAGCTGAGCTGTTTCAGCCAGTGTTGGTTGACATTGCATTGAGTGATTATATGCTCAGTTCAGAAGGCTATTAATGCAGCAGCTTCTCATCTCAACCCAAGGGGAATGAGATGGTTTATTCTGGAGCCAATTGTGAATGTCCATGGTCTGGGAACACGAATTTAGGTTACCTCAACTTCTTTGTTTTTTTTTTTTTTGGTTTTCCAAAGTAGAGTCTTGCTGTAGCCCAGGCTGACCTGGAACTCACTCTGTAATTCCAGGCTGGCCTCAGATTCACAGTGATCTTTCTGCCTTAGCCTGTCAGTGCTGGGATTAAAGGTGTGCACCAACACGCTGGCTTCAGTTACCTCCAATTCTGTGTACTGATGTGGTTACAGTTTCATAAAGTTTTTACAGTAACAGAACAAAGAAAGTCATAATCAAACCACTTTTCAAATACATCAGTGAAAACATCAGGTAGGCAGGTTATAGCAGAGAGGGGAAATCTCTCTCAATGGGTCCCTGATGCTGCCTGATGACATTCTTAGCTTTCTTCCCTTTTGGGTTGCTGGAATCCTGTGTTCCAAAAGGATTTACCTAATAGTTACAAGGATATTAGGTCATATACAGAGGTGGGCAGTAAATAACTATTTAAGGTGCTAAGATAGCCTATGATAATTTGGCTATGGACATGCGCTTCCCCTCCCCTCCCCTCCCCTCCCCTCCCCTCCCCTCCCCTCCCCTCCCTCCCCTCCCTCCCTCCCTCCTCTCCTTTCCCCTCCCCTTCTTTTCCTCTTTCTTTTCCCTTCCCCTCCTCTACCTTTCCCCTTCCCTTCCCCTTAACTAAAGAAATATTTCTGACTGTTACATGAAGCTTAGATAAACTATATTAACATTGTTTGTGTACAGTGGATTTCCCTAAGACATGGGGAGTTTTCTGTTTTCCTAAGAACATAATCATAATAAGTCACTTTTTACAAGACTTAGATTATAACCTCAGTGATAATCACCCAGAAAAACCAGCATGAACAAGACAAGAACTATCTTAAAATTACAGAGTTTTCGCCAGGCATGGTGATGTATGCTTATTAATAGCCAAACATCATGGACTTTGAATAAACCAAATTAAAATATTCTGATATCTGGAAAAGTCTGATATTAACAAAAAGTAGAGTTTACATATTTAAGGCACATGAGGCTATAGACAGTAAACTATGAACAAAAGATCTGCTAACAGAATTGAAAATAAATAAGAAATCTATATTATATAGTAACATTTTTGGCTTAGATATGAAATTTTAAAAATTTTTTTGTTCATTTTTATTTATTTATTTGAGAGTAACAGAGAGAGGAAGAAGCAGATAGACAGAAAGAGAGAGAATGGGCACGCCAGGGCTTCCAGCCACTGCAAACGAACTCCAGACGCATGCGCCCCCTTGTGCATCTGGCTAACGTGGGTCCTGGAGAATTGAGCCTCGAACTGGGGTCCTTAGGCTTCACAGGCAAGCGCTTAACCGCTAAGCCATCTCTCCAGCCCCAAAATTTTACAATTTTTTTTTCGAGGTAGGGTCTCACTCTGGTCCAGGCTAACCTGGAATTAACTATGTAGTCTCAGGGTGGCCTTGAACTCACGGTGATCCTTCTACCTCTGCCTCCCAAGTGCTGGGATTAAAGGCATGCGCCACCACACCTGGCTGAAGCTTTACAATTTTTATTTTATTTTATTTTATTTTTATTTATTTATTATAGTCAGAGGGAGAGAGAGAGAGAGAATGTGTGCGCCAAGGCTTCTAGCCACTGCAAACGAACTCCAGATGCATGTGCCACTATGTGCATCTGGCTTACATGGGACCTGGAGAATCGAACCTGGGTCCCTAGGCTTCGCAGGCATGTGCCTTAACTGCTAAGCCATCTCTCCAGCCCCAATTTTACAATTTTAAAAGTGTATCAGAATTGGGACACACACACACACACACAATTATGAGGAGATTTAGCACTTTTAAAAGCTAAATAAGATGTCCACCCAGGCTGGGTATGGTGGCGCAGGCCTTTAATCCCAGCACTCGGGAGGCAGAGGTAGGAGGATCACCACAAGTTTGAGGCCACCCTGAGACTACATAGCGAATTCTAGGTCAACCTGAGCTAGAGTTAGACCCTCCCTCGAAAAACCAAAAAGAATACGTCTGCCCAATCTAAACGTCAGTTTCTGAAATCAATTCAGCTATATTTAACATACCCAAAGAATTGAGGAACTGGACTAAACTGCCATGATCTAATGAAAAAAGGAGACAAGTCTATGGAAGAGAGGGAATGGGCATGTCAGGGCTACTTGCCACTGCCAACAGTTTCCAAATGTATGCTCCACTCTGTGTATCTGGCTTTGCAAATAAGCACCTTTAACTGCTGAACCAAAAAAGAAATATATATTTTTAATACTTAATTCCCATTTCTTTCAAGTTCTGTAAGTCTGTATACACTATTCATATTAAAAACACAGGGAGCTGGGGCTTCTAGCAAAAATATACATTTCAGATTTGGAGATTGTTGGACACGGAGAGGAGCTGCACTCTCAGCACCAGACCTGGGTGGGGGCAGGTGTGTGGCCAGAAGGGTCAGAGCACCCCTGCCCCCAAGACCTGGCGAGCCAGTATGGGAGGAGAGAGGTGGGTTGTGCTGGCATGAGTATTTGGCCCACAGAAGGCCACAGCACTGGCAGGGAGACAGCAGGCTGGTTCCTCCCGGCCAAAAAGGAAATATTTTTAACTTCCTTCACATGAATTTTATAGAACTATATTGAATTCCAAACATACACAAAATTTCATGACACAATCAATAACTATTTGAACTTTAACCAACTCTATAATTCTTCCTGTGATATTTTGGTAAACTTGTTCAGTAATGACGTAAGTTAAATTTAAAGTGGTAAGACTGATTGTTGGAGGAATTGAGGAATTATATCTTAAATCATAATGTAACTTTGTTTAGAATTTTTTTTTTTTTAACTGCTCACCATGAAGTAAAGTTTTCAAGTATGACAGATAAGTACTGTTCAGTGTCTCTAAATGTGACCTATTTACCTTATAAAATAGGAAAAAAAGAATAATTTTTTCTGCGAGATTTTTTTGAGGCAGAGTTCTAGATATAATAACCATATGAGAGAATTAAATATTAATGAGTCAATTTTAACCTTAAGATTTAGAGGCAGAGGTAGGGGGATCGCTGTGAGTTCAAGGCCACCCTGAGACTACATAGTGAATTCCAGGTCAGCCTGAGCTAGAGTGAGACCCTACCTTGAAAAACCAAAAAAAAAAAAAAAAAAAATTTAGTTAAAAGGTTGACAAATACAGGAACTTAGCTAACTTGGTTGGGTACTCTAAATTCAGTCTTTCATACCATTTTCGTGACCAGAGTAACATCAATAAGTTTAAGTTTACAACCAGAATATTATAATAACCTGCTACCGTACTTTGTTAGTCTGATGTGAGCCCTAGGCTAATAGTCATTTTGTATCTCAAGAAGTCTGTAATCTGATCAGGTACTTTGAGACTTAGTTAATCAACTTTGTCTCTAACCTTCCGTTTAAGTTTACTCATACCTTCATCCATATATTTTATTTATACCTTTATCTACATACTTTTACCTTACAATCTATATAACCATTCTGTAACAATCTTTGTCATCATTTACCATCCAATATTTAAAGTTTCTTCTCCAGTTTATCTTTTTTAGTCAGTTCTTCTCATAACTGCCAACAAAAACTTTCATTGTTCTTATCATAAGATTTTTCATATGACCATTTAAGCTTTTTTTTTTTTTTTGGTCCTCAAAAGGCCTTTTGAGCCGGGCATGGTGGCACACACCTTTAATCCCAGCATTCGGGAGGCAGAGTTAGGAGGATTGCTGAGAATTCAAGACCACTCTGAGACTATGTAGTGAATTCCAGGTCAGCCTGAGCTGCAGTGAAACCCTACCACCAAAAACCAAAATAAACAAACAAACAACAACTGAGAACCGAAAAATACCTTTGGAAATAAACTTTTTATAAAAGAGTAGACCAGATTTGACTTAATACTATTTACCTGGAATAAACATAGAGATCTTATCATTTATTGATTTTGGAACTTTGTTTCTTATAACTTTCCTGAATCACAGTTAAAAAAAAAGCATGAAAGCAGATCCGAACATTATTAGAAATTTTTGAATTTTTTTACAAAGTCAGTATTGAGTACTTCTAAATCTAAGCATAAATTTTGAGGCTGTTGTCTTGTTAGTACTTTCATAGAAGCATAGAAAGATAAAGTAAACGTAAAAACAGTTACAAATTTCTTATAAGAGATCCTCATTTGTTCACAGTGACTTGGCATTCACCTGTCATGATGCTGGGGTCAGGATCTTGAGAGTCCCTGTGCTTGCAGCCCCCTGGCTCTGCAAGGCGGGGAAGCTGAGAAAGCCATATTTTTTTCTTCCTAAATTTCAGGGAGAGTTTTGGACTTCCCTCAGGGCTACAAGGTAGCTTTCTGATCCTGGCATTTTTACATCTCTTTAAGATTAGGAGAATCTTGAATTTTTCTTAATTACTTTTAGTGTTCCTTGTGGGGGACACTCAACAGTAAAAGTTGGCTCTGTTGTCTACTACAGTGGGCTTGGTGGAGAACATCCCCCACAATGAAATGGCGGTGCTCAGAACAGAAATCATTCTGCAGCCTTAGGGCTATGAGCCACATACATACTCATACACACACATTCGTTTTAAGTGCACTTTTCATATAGACTCCAGACAACCATTTCCCCTTCATATATTCATTCATTCATTCAGAAGCTCTGTATTCCTATTTTAAATTTCTATTCTGTTTACAACTCTGGAGATCAAAATCAAACCTTGTTACCAGGCAGGGGTTCAGGAGAGGTTGAGGAAGCTGGAGGAGCTGGAGGAGCTGTTGGGGTGAGGTCATGTATGGTGTCCGGGTCAAAAGCAAAGGGTGAGGACGAGTATGGGGGAGGGGTTGAGCCCCAGTGCGGGTCAGCTGGCTCAATTTCAAAGGTTGTAATCTCTTATATAATTGCAGCTGAACAGGCAGAAATTTCAGCCCAAAGATTGCACTTCTGTGCCATATCCCTCTGCTCACACCAGTTCATTTCTACGTAATGCAACCCTGCACAAGTTCTCAGGACACAAGCATAACAGCAAGCCTCTCACACAAACTGCTAGTCCAGTCCAGGCAAAGCTCTCTCTCACTGTCATAAACCAAACCTCACAGTGCATAGTTCTTACTGCATTCAGGTCTTTCAGTTCTGACCAGAATAGTCCATCAAGCTGTACTTATAGCACTGCAAGGCATCTCTAAGACCAAGGATTCAAATCCTTCCATATTCCTCTTGAAAATCAGCTTCAAAAGGCCAAATCCACACAGTCAGGTGTCTAGCCGCAATCCCACTCCTCTAGTACCAACTTTACTGTTGCAGTCAGGTTCACATTGCTGGCAGAAATCACCCGACCAAGAGAAGCTTTTGGGAAAAAAGGGTTTATTTTGCCTTACAGACTCGAGGGGAAGCTCCATGATGGCAAGAGAAAATGATGGCATGAGCAGAGGGTGCACATCACTCCCTGGCCAACATAAGGTGGACAATAGCAACAGGAGAGTGTGCCAAACACTGGCAAGGGGAAACTGGCTATAATATCCATAAACCTGCCTCCAAGAGGTGTTAATTCCCAAATTTCCATCAGGTGAGAATCTAGCATTCAGAACACCTAAGTTTATGGGGACACCTGGATCAAACCACCACAAATTGGTTGAGTAAAAACCATCCTAAGAAAGATGGGACATTGACGAGGGGTGCAGATGAACCTAGTTTTTAAAGGAACAGAAAGAAAGCTGGGGCTGAATTGGAATGAGTCAGGGATGGATGGGTGGAGATAAGGTCAGGGGCAGACTGGGTATTTGTGGTCTCTGAAGACTGTGGAAAGGAGTTGGGAAAGCTCTAAGGAAATAAATACATCAGTGGAGTGGCATGTTCTTATTAAAGGAGAAAGCATAATTGTGGCTTTTGTATGAAGAATTCAGTGGAGGGTGTCATGAATGGGGGTAGGAAGGCAGGTAAAGGTGTTGGTGGGTTGGGCCATGGTGATAGTGGTAGTCATGGAGAGAGAAGAGTGCTTTGAGCTTAGGCTTGTTGGATGGATCACAAATCTCTGGAAGAGGAGGTCTGATTTGATTATTTATTTATTTATTTATTTTTAGATAGGGTTTTATTCTAGCCCCCAGGCTCACCCTGATCACTAAGTAGTCTCAGGCTGGTCTCAATCTCACAACAATCCTCCTACCTCAACCTTCTGAGTGCTGGGGTTAAAGGCCTGCACCACCATGCTGGGCAAAGAACTATTGTTTATGTGTGTTTTAAGTGACAATGTGAGTGAGTTTCTGTGTGAGTCAGTGTGTATGTGTTGAATGTGTGTGTATGTGTAGTTTGTATCTTTTGAACAAGCTGGTGGTATAGAGGATAGGGCAGTTCTGTTGATGACAGAAAGATTAGCTCAGAGTATAATGCAGGTAGATCTGAAATGAAGGCTCAGAGGATACTAACATAGCTGGTCACCAAGACAGTGAAGTCTAAATTGAGCCTGCCCTGTTGTTTATGTGTTATTTCTGTCTCTGTGGTGGATGAAACTGAGGAATGAAAGATAACTCCATCAAAGAAGTCATACTCTTGAAAAAGCCCAGTTTGATTGTAGGCTTTTTTTTTTTTTTTTTTTTTACCAGTCCTAATTATAGCAAAAGTGTAAAGAAACCTTACTTAAATTCACACCAATCTTTGTGAATGGAATTCCACTAGTCAGAATTGAGTGAGTCTGCTGCATGCTTTGCCCTCTTCTCCATCCTCCCATTCTCACACACACACTTCTTTGTGCATTTGAAATGGTTACAATAATAGAAGAGATAATAATAATTATTATCATAACTAATAATGGAAGAAATAACTGGCTTCAAACTCCCCTATATAGCTGAGGATGGCCTTGAATTTCTTATCCTCTTCCCTCCACCTGCAGAGTGCTGAGATTACAGGTTCCCATTTTGTTCAGTATTAGGGATTGAACCCAGAGCTTTGTACTAGATGCGCACTCTACCATCTAAGCCCCATTCCCAGCCCCACATTTGAAATTCTTGACTCTTGAGAAACTCATAGTATTTTTTATTCTCTCCTAGGACATCTTTGAAGATGCCTTGGAAACCATCACTATGTAAGTAACAATATAATAGAGTATGTTGTAGTACAAAATTAGTGGTTCTCTTGTATAAAATGTAAAGAAATTTTTAATTGTGGTCATTGGGAAAAAAAGTTCCTTCTCTGTAATTAAAGAATTAGGTTGATATTATGCTTAAGATCTACCTAACTTACACACACACACACACAGACACACACACCCTTTTTCATTCAGTAATCCTTCCTTTGAGACCTTAATTTTTTTTTTTTTTTTTTTAGGAGAGAGCAAGAAAGAGACAGGGAGAGAGAGAGAGAGAGAGAGAGAGAGAGAGAGAGAGAGAGAGAGAATTGGCATGCCAGGGCCTCAGCCACTGAATTAAACTCCAGACACTTATGCCATCTAGTGGGCATGTGCGACTTTGCGCTTATCTCATCTTTGTGTGTCTGGCAAATGTAGGATCTGGAGAGTCAAAACATGAGTCCGAAGTGCCTTAACCGCTAAGACATCTCTCCAGCTCTATTTGTTTGGTTTTCGAGGTAGGGTTTTTGTTGTAGCCCAGGCTGACCTGGAACTAATTCTGTACTCTAGGCTGGCCTTGAACTCACAGTGATCTTCTTACCTCTGCCTCTTTGAGTGCTGGGATTACAGGTGTGCACAACCATGTCAGGCCTCTCACATATATTTTGAATATTGTTTCTTGTAACATTAAGTAAAACAAAATGCTTTCCAACAAGTTATTTTGTTATAGCTAACTTTTTGTTATTTGTCCATATTTATTTACCAGGTTAGCTTCATTATAGATTTTGCTTTTGGTTATGATTTAATTTTTTAAGTATTTTATTTTAATTTATTTATTTGAGAGAGGGAAAGAGGGAGAGGGAAAAGGAGAGGGAGGGAGAGAGAGAGAGAGAGAGAATGGGTGCACCAGGGTCTCCAGCCACTGCAAATGAACTCCAGATGCATGCACCACCTTGTGCATCTGGCTTACGTGGGTCCTGGGGAATTGAACTGAGGTCCTTTGGCTTTGCAGGCAAGTGCCCTAACTGCTAAGCCATCTCTCCAGTCCTCATTTTCCTGCATTTAATTTTTAAAAATATTTATTTATTTATTTATTTGAGAGAGAGAGAGAGAGAGACACACACACACAGTTAGAAACAGAGAGGCAGATAGAGAATGGGCATGCCAGGGCCTCTAGCCACTGCAGATGAACTCCAGATGCATGTGCCACCTTGTGCAGTTGGCTTACATGGGTACTGGTGAATCAAACCTGGGTCCTTAGACTTCTTAGGGAAGCACCTAAGCACTAAGCCATCACTCCAACCCTAGCATTTAATTTTATTACGTATTTTTACTATAAACTTATATGGTTTTGTAATTTAAAATGACTAAATAATATTAACTCAAGTCCATGCTGCAGTTTACTCAGAACTTCTCCATTTTTAGACATTTAGGTTGTTACTAATTTAAGTAGGTAAAACTAAATAATGCATATTTTCATGTATATAGCTTTGTCACATATTTGCATTATTACCAAGATTAAGGTCTTCAATTAAGGATTATTGGATTAAAAAGGTTAGTATGTTTATTGTTGTTTACCTATATGAAAATGCCTCTTTGTGGTATGCAGTATGGGCTGCCATGACAAAACACAGTGAAGCATACTTTATAGCTTAAGCAGTAGAAGCTTATTTTCTCAGTGCTTTGGGCTTTGGAAGTCTGGGATGAAGGTGCTAGCAAGGTTGGGGGCCTCTTCTCTTTCTGGCTGGGATATGTGTGTCTACATTCTTGATGGCTCTTCACATGGCATAGTGAGAGCCAGAGCACCAGTGCTGTTCTTACAAGGTCACTAATGCGTCCTGACTTCATGTAAACTTACCTCCTGAAGGCTCCACCTTTCAGTGCTGTCACATTGGGATTAGGGCTTCTGTATGTGAATTTATGTGTGCTGCTTGGATAGGACACAACATTCTGAAAACCTAGAACGTTCAGAAGAGTTCTGACTGTTTGCATGGCAGTGCTGTGTAAGTGAAGCGACCCAAACTGGACCATTACCCATTACTATTTGAAAAGTAGTTTTTTTTGTTTGTTTGTTTTGCGAGGTAGGGTCTCACTCTAGCCCAGGCTGACCTGGAATTAACTATGTAGTCTCAGGGTGGCTGGTGATCTTCCTACCTCTGCCTCCCCAGTGCTGTGAAAAGCAGTTTTACTGCTTAGATGATATCTGCTTTATAGTGTTTTAAATTTTAATTTGTTCCCATTGTTTGGTATAATACATTTCTTTGACTTTTGTCTTTTAGCCTGTTTAACTTTTTTCTTTTTGTTGTTGTTGTTTTGAGACAGAGTCTAGCTGTGGAGTCCAGGCTGGTTTAACACTTGATCTTCCTGCCTTGGCCTCTAGGGTGCTAGGGTTATAGGCATGTACCACCATGCCTGGCCTTCTCTTATGTTCTCAGGGATTTTAGTACCCTAATCTGTCATATTTGCTATAGTGTATTAGTTAATTTCTCATTGCTCCCATAAAAAAAACCTGACAAACAGCTTAAGAAAGGAGTTTATTTGGCTTATGTTTCCAGAGATATATTCCATCCTGGTGGGGAGGATATGTGAGTAGGAGCAAGAGGCTGTTAGTCACGACGCATAGGAAGCAGAGAGTGAGGAGGAAGTGGTGCCTTTCTATAAGCCCTCGAGACCCACCCCCAGTGACCCATTTCCTCCAGGAAGGCTTTACTTCCTAAAGGTTCCACAACCTTCTCAAACAGTGTCATCCATTTGGGAACCAAATGTCCAAACACATGAGCCTCTGGGAGACTGTGATAGTTTGAATAAATGACCCCAATAGATTCAGGAGTTTAATAAAACTTCTTGGATTTCCAGCTACCTGGCTGGAGGAGGTGTTACTGGGCAGATCTTAGGATCCAGCCCTAAGGTATGGTGGTGAATTTTTTGCTTGTGGCTTCACTCTTTCTGCTTGGTCCTTTAAGAAGGGGCCAACTTCTGCCCTTATGGAGTGTCCCCTGGATCTGTAAGCTTCAATACAAATCCCTCTCTCCATAACTGTGTCTGGCCTGTAAGTTTATCTCAGCAACCTAAAGCTATCTACTACACAGACAGTTCACATTGAAACTACAGCAGATAGTTTCCTCAAAATTACAGTTTATGCTGCAGTTATAAATTTGTATTTTGTTCAAAACTTTTAATGTTTTTGTTGTTGAATGCAAGATTCAATAAACATGGTCATAGTTGGATTTTGAAGAATAACCTTTTTATTTTGGAGCAGTTTAAGATTTGTGGAATTATTATGAAAATAATAGAGATCCAGTAGACACTACCCTGGCTATCCTTATTATTAATTTTTTAAATCTGCATGCTACATTAATGATCCAATGTGGATACTGCTATAGTTTATAGCTGCAATGTCCCTTAAAGGCCCATGTGATACAGGCTTTTGTCAAGTGGGAAAAAATTATTAAGTGGTAGGGTTTGATGGGAGATTTTAGGTCACTGTGGGCAAGGCTTTGAAGGGGATTATGGAACCCTGTTCTCTTCCCTTTCTCTTTGTTGCACCGTTATCCAGTTGGTTTAATTCCAGAAATATAAGGATGGTTCAACAAATGCAAATCCATAAATGTAATACAGCATGTGGATATATACTCAGGACAGAAATCACATAATTGACCCAAGAGATGAATAAAAAGTCTTTGACAAAGTTCAGCATTCTTCATAATAAAAGTCCAGAAACAGAATGAACATAGCTCAACATAATAGAGGTTGTATATAACAAATATATAGCCAACATTTTACTAAATGGGGATAACAATATACTAATTGGGGGAAATTGAAAACATCTCAAATCAGGAATGAGACAAGGGTATCTATTTCCTTTCTTACCTCTTTTTAAATTTCTAGAAGATATTTTTATTACTTATTAGCGAGAGAAAGAGAATTGGCACATCAGGGTCTCTAGCCAATGCAAATGAACTCCAGATGCATGTGACACCTTGTCCCTCTGGCTTACGTGGGTACTGGGGAATTGAACATGGTTCTCTAGGCTTCTCAGTTAAGCACTTCAACTGCTAAGCCATCTCTCCAGTCCCTGATTTCTTAACTCTTGTTAAATATAATTCTTAAAGTCTTCACCAAAGCAACAGGGCAAGAGAAAAAATAAGATATACAAATAGGAAAGGAAGAAGTCAAATTATGCCTGTTGCAGAAGATATGATTCTGTATTCAAAGACTGTATCAACCCTATTGGAGAATGCTTAGGTCTCATAAACTCTTTTATCAAAGTAGTAGTATGCAAAATCGCTGTATAGAAATTAGTAGCTTTTCTGTATACCAATAATGAACATGCTAAGAAGAAATGATAAAAAGTAATTTCATTCACCATGACCTCAAAAAACCCCTAGAAATAAACAAAGAAGGGAAAAGTCTGTAAATGAAAGCTTTAAAGCACTAAAGAAATTGAAGAAGACTCTAGAAGATGGAAAGAACACCAATACGCCTATGTTGATAAAACTACTGTTGTGAAAATTTGATTCTTTTGTTTTTATTAAGACTTCCTTCATGGCCTAAAATGTGATTTACTTTAGACAAAGTTCTATGTGCTATCGAGAAGCTGCTGGATTCAGTAGATGTCTCTTAGGTCCATTTACTCTGTGGTCTAGTTTAATTCTGCAGTTTATTTAGTTGGTTTTTAGTCTGGATTTTCTATCTATTGATGAGAATAGGGTACAGAAGTCACCTATTGTTATATCAGAATCTACCAAATCTCTTGTGTCTGTTAGTGTTTGTTTTATGAAATTGGGAGCCTAAATGTTTGTGCATATGCATTTACAATTATTATGTTTCCTAGATATGTAGTGGCCTTCTTTGTTTTAATTTTGCCTTGAAGTCTTTTTCAGATATCAGAACAATACCACCAACTTGTGTTAAGCTTTCATTTGCTTGTTTTACTGACTTTTATCCTTTTGCTCTCTGTCTCAGTCTTTGGTGGTAAAATGTGTTAGTGTTTGGCAACAGATAGGCAGTTGGGTCTTTTTTTGGAAGTTAAATGACAGCTTTTATTGAGGTCAAGATTGTCCCTTAAAGAGAAGAAAACATGGACACAGGGAGCTTCTCCCATTTTCTTTCCATCTATAGATCAGATCTAGCTGAAGAAAGTACCATCTTTTGGCCACTCTTCTCTATTTGTTAGGTCATACTATAGTCAATCCATGGTATACAAGAAGTCAGCCTGTTCCTTTTAAGGATATGATGGTCAAATTGTTCCTAATTCCTCAGGATGCATCCCCAAGAAAAGTCTGTGGAGATGCCATCTGAAAGGGTATCTGATTCCCCATTTGGAAAGAGAAGCACTGAGATCCAGAGGGTAAGGGAACCTCCTTGCTGCAGGTATCCAGTGACTGCCTGTGTCAGAGTGTTCTCCCTGATGAGTTTCAACTTAGAATGGGAGGTCCCTGTGACGTTCCATAGTCAGTGTGTCAGAGTCCACCTTTCTGAATCACTTTGGCATTTCCATGGAGAAAGGCTTTTCAAAAACTCTGGCAGATAGGGATCTTGCATATACCAATGGTGCTATAGATCTTTTTTTTTTAAATGTATATTTATAACAAGGCTGTACTCTTATATCCTCTCTCCCCGCTCCAATTATGCTGAGGGTCTTCCTCAGTAGGATTATTGGTATTCATTTTGGGGACCAAGCCAGATCAGTCAGTCTCTGCAGAGGTGGGGGTAGGAAATGGTGCCTCAGTCTATTCCCACCCACCCTGAGGCTCTTAAATTCTTCTGCCCCCCTCCATTATGCTCCCTGGGTCTTGGTGGGCATGTTAGAGGTACGATTTAGTGTTGAGTTCTCTGTAGTCTCTATATCTGTTTTGATGAGGTTCGAGTGATCATAGTGTCTGTTGCCATCTCCCTGGCACTGGCTTTGCATGTGGATACTGGGGAATCAAATCCAGGCTGTCAGGCATTGCAAGCAAGTGCCTTTAACCCCTTTAACAACTGAGCAGTTTCTCCAGCCCTTGTTCTCTCTTTTTAAAATGAAAACAGGGCTGGAGAGATGGCTTAGTGGTTAAAGCAGTTGCCCACAAAACCAAAGAGCCCAGGCTTGATTCTCTGGGACCCATGTAAGCCAGATGCACAAGGTGGCACATGTGCTTGGAGTTTCTTTGCAGTGGCCAAAGGCCCCAGTGTGCCCATTCTCTCTCTCCCTTCCTCTCTCCCTGTTCCTCTCTCTTTCAAATAAATAAAAATTAAAAAAATTTAAAATAAAAATAAAAACCTTTAGTAAATCTTCCTCCTACCACCTTCTTTATCCTTCCTCACTCCTTTGAACTCACACTGTTTTTCCTACTGTCTTCTCTTCTGTATTGATGCATTTTTGGAGGGCCCTCCTCCATCATCCATGGCAACCTGTTTTTTGTAGTTATTTTCTCATTGCTGGCACAAAACACTTGACAGAAAACAGTTGGTGGGAGGAAAGTTTTTTATTTTGGCTTACAGCTTTATGATGGAAGAGATAAGGTGGTAGAGCAAATGCTGAACATGACCTTTGTCACAGCAGGTAGAAAACAGCAGTAGGAGAGTACAGTGAACTCCAGCAAAGGGGAAGCGGCTGTAACATCCTCAAGCCTGCCCTGCACAACACAGCTCCTCTAGCAAGGCTTCACCTCCCAAATTGCCGTCAGCTGGGAACAAAGTGTTCAAAGCACATGAGTTTATGGGGGACACCTAATTCAGACCACCACGGTGTTGGTGGGCCCAATATTATGCAGATAACAATAGCTGCTGTGTGGCTATGAATACAACCAGTTCTCTCCACCATTTGGCTTGTGTTTTTTTTCACCACTTCTTCCATTATAGTTCCTGAGGCACTGAATGGTATGACAGAAATTTCATTAAGTACTAAACACGCAACTCTCACTTCAGCCCTTTGGAGAATTTTGAGTCTCCCTGGCAGTCACCATCACCTGAAAAGTGAGACCTGTGTAATCAAAAGTAAGAGTAGCACTAATGTATGTGCATAAATGGAAGTATGTAGAGGGCATCTGGGGGGTATAATATATCCATGTAGTCATACAATAGTAGCCCCCCTGCCCTCTAGAGTTTGTGACTCTCCCAGCCATAGGCTTTGGACTAGGTTTTTAATATCAGGTGTGAATTCCCTCCCATGGAGCAGGCCTCAAATTGAATTAGACAGCAGTGGGCCACTCCCATAACGGATTTGATACTATTGCACTAGTGGATGCATCTTGCATGGGTGGCCAGTTGTGTAGCTTTCAGGGGACACTGCTGTTGAAGGCTACCAATGACTTTTCTCCTTCAGTAGGCTGTGTAGACTTTCCAGCACTATGGCTGCTAGGGCTTCCAGCTCAGTTCTAGCTTGGTTTCTCAGTCTCCTGCAACTGATGCACATGGTGTATTCACAATAGGGCCTTACTGGCAACCAAGAGCCTTGGCAATAGCCTGTATTGTTTCAGCGACTTCAGGGTCCTCATTGACCAACACTTCACTGGAAAATATCCTAACCCTAGCACTGAATTTTTTCTGTAACAACCTATGACTTCTGGGCATAGCATTTATACTTCCACAGGGTATTTTTGCCCAAATTGTTTTTAAAAAAAGACTTAGAGATATTTTAATTAGCTGACAAAGGATTAGTTTCCATATGCCTTGTTTATAACTTCTTTAGGTTTGATTAACCCTCCTCCTACCTGCTCCTCTCCTCCATCCATTTCTCTTCACCCCACTTAGGCCACTCGACTCCTAGTGCTCCCCTCTGTAGTTACTTATCTGCTATCCCCTTCCTTTAAGCTCTCTCCTCTCTTAATCCCTCATAGCCCCTTTCTAGCTTTTTGGTCTCTACTACTGCTCTTACTACAACTCACATACAAATTTAAACATTTGAAGCTAGGATCTGTGTATGAGAGGCAGGTGACATTTGACTTTCTGAGCCTGGGTTACCTCACTTAGTGTAATCGTTTCCAGATCCATCTGTTTTCCTGAAAATTTCATTTTTGTTTACAGCTAAATAAAACTTCATTGTATATATGTACCAAATCTTCATTACCCATCCATCATCAGTTGATGGGCATCTAGCCTAATTCCATTTCCTAGCTATTATGAATAGAGCAGAAATAAACATTGATGAGCATGTAACTCTATAGTAAAGTGTGGAGTCTTTACAGTAAATGCCCAGGAGTGGTATAACTGAGTCATAAGGTCAGTCTATTTTTATTTTTCTTTACATTAAAATATTTTTATTATTTGAGAGAGAGAGAGAGACAGACAGACAGACACTGAGTGAGTATGGACACATAAGGGCCACCTGCCACTGCAAATGAACTCCACTTTGTATATCTGGGTACTGGGGAATTGAACCTGGACCATCAGGATTTGGAGGCTGTGCCTTTAACCACTGATCCATCTCTCCAGCCCTGGTCAGTCTTATTTTTAGCTGCCTTAGAAACCTTAACACTGATTTCCTAATGGCTGTACCAGTATACATTCCCACCCAAAGTAGATAAGGATTCCTCTTTCTCCATACCCTAGTTAGCAGTTGTTGTCAATAGATCCCCCCATAAGGTCTCACTTTAGCCCAGGATAACCTGAACTCACTCTGTAGCCCAGGATTGCCCCAAACTCACAGGGGTCTGCCTATGAGTGCTGGGATTAAAGGTTTGGGCCACCACACCCAGCTCTAGATTTCTTTAATTTATTTTTTTCTCCCAGGTAGGGTGAAGTCAAGTCCAGGTCAGCCTGGGCTAGAGTGAGACCCTACCTTGAAAAATGAAAAAAAAAAAAGTTTTAATAAACTCCTCAATGTATTGGGGGGGTCAGTTATTCAAACTATCATAGAGAGAAATGTGTGCATGCACGCATGCACACTTTAGGGTTCCTGGCCCTGCAAGCAAATTCCAGACACATGTGTCACTTTGTGCATCTAGCTTTACATAGGTACTGAGGACTCAAGCCTGGGCCATCAGGCTTTGCAAGGAAATGCCTTTAATTGCTGATCCAGCTCCTCAGCTCATCAATAGATTTTTTTTTAAAACCTGTTTCAATTTTAATTTAATTTAATTTATTTGAGAGAGAGATAGAAAGGGGAAGGGGAGAGAATGGGCACACCATGGCCTTCAGCCACTGAAAATGAATTCCAGATGCTTGAGCTACCTTGTGCATCTGGCTTACGTGGGTACTGGGGAATTGAACCTGGGTCCTTTGGCTTCACAGGCAAATACCTTAACTGCTAAGCCATCTCTGCAGCCCTCATCAATAGATTTCTTGATGGTAGACATTTTGATTGTACTGAGATGGTGGAATTTCTAAGTAGTTTTAATTTGCATTTCTGTGATTGCTAAGGATGTCAAATATTTCTTTTTTTGAAAACTCTTTTTTTAATATTTGATTTTATTTATGAGAGAGAGAGAGAGAAAATATGGGTGCACCATGGTTTTCAGCCATTGCATACAAACTCCAGACACATGCGTCACCTTGTTCATTTGGCTTATGTGGGTACTGGAGAATTGAACCAGGGTCCTTTGGCTTTGTAGGTAAGTGCCTTAACTGCTAAGTCATCTCTCTAGCCTTTGAGAACTCTCTATTCAGTTCTATAGCCTATGTTTTTTATTGGGTTATTTGATTTCTTATTATTTAGTCTTTTTAGTTTTTTGTATATCTTACATATTAATCCTCTGTCAGATATATAGCAGAATTTTTTTTTCTCCCATTTTGTAGGCTGCCTTTTTGCTTGGTTAACAGTGACATTTGCTAAATCAAAAGCTTTTTAATTCCATGGGGTCCTATTGGGTGATTATTGGCCTTATTTTCTGAATGAGTGGAATTCTAGTCATAAAGTCCTTATCTATGTCTGTATGTTGAAATGTTTCGTCTATTTGACCTTCTAGTAGTCTCCAAGTTTCAGGTCTAAATGTTAAGGTCTTTAAATTTTTTAAAAATTTATTTACTTGAAGAGGGGGGTGGAGAGATTGGGCACACCAGGGCCTGAAGCCATAGCAAATGGACTCCAGGTGCATGTGCCAACTTGTGCATCTGGCTTACTTGGGTACTGGGGAATAGAACCTGGGTCCTTAGGCTTCACAGGCGAGCGCCTGAACTGCTAAGCCATTGCTCCAACCCCTAAATGGTAAGATCTATGGTCCTTTTGGAGACAATTCTTATGCATAGAGAGAAGGATCTAGTTTCATTCTTCTATGTATAGATATCTAGTTTTCCCAAGCACAATTTGTTAAAGAGGCTCTCTCCCCAGGGACTATTTTAGGCATTTTTATCAGAAATTAAATGGCTGTAGCTACCTAGGTTTATATCTGGATCCTCTGCTTTGTTCCATTGGTCTACATGTCTATTTTTATGCCATACCATGCTGGCTTTGTTTCTGTGGCTCTGTAATATACTTTAAGATCAGTCATTGTGATACTTTTAGCCATATTTATTTTTATTGCTGGGTTTTGCTTTGCCTGTCCCAATGTACTTCCAAATGTATTTTAGGATTGATTTTTCTATTTAGTGAAGAATGCCACTGGATTTTTAAATATTATTTATTATTTATTTGCAAGGGGGGGATAAATGAATGAATGAAGATGAATGGGCATAGCCAGCTAAACAAACCCCAGACACATGTGGCACTTTGTGCATCTAGCTTTATGAAGGTACAGGAGAATCAATTCCATATCGCCAGGCTTTTCATACAAGTGCCTTAACTTCTGAGCCATCTCTACAACCTACCATTAGAATTTTGATGGGGATTGCATTAAATATGTTTTAAATTAAATTGCTTTTGATAAGATAGGCATTTTTACAATATTGATTCTTTTTTAAAAAAATTATTTGAGATAGAGATAGAGAGAGAGAATGGCCACGCCAGGCCCTCTATCCACTGCAGATAAACTCCAGACGCCTGTGCCATCTTGTGCATGTGGCTTACATGGGTACTGGGGAATTGAATCTGGGTCCTTAGGCTTCACAGGCAAGTGCCTAACTACTAAGTCATCTTTCCATCCCCTACAACATTAATTCTTCTAATCCATGAACATGGGATGTCTTCTATTTCCTAGTGTTTTCAGTTTTCTTCTTGAATTTTCTAAAGTTTTAATTGTAGAGGTTTCCACTTCCCTTGGTAATTAAAAATATTTATTTATTTGAGAGAGAGAGAGAGAGAGAGAGAGAGAGAGAGTATTGGCCTGCCAGGGCTTCTTGCCACTGCACATGAACTCCAGATGCATATGCTACTTTGTTCATGTGGCTTTACATGGATACTGAGGAATCAAACTCAGATCCATAGGCTTTGCTGGCAAGCATCTTAACCACTTAGTCATCTCTCAAGTCCCCTTTATTAGTTTATTTCAAGTTTTTTTTTTTTTTGTGTGTGTGCGTGTGCGCATGTGTGTGTGCGTGTTTCCAAGGTAGGGTTCTACTCTAGCCCAGGTTGACCTGGAACTCAGTCTGTAGTCTCAGACTGGCCTTTAACTCACAGTAATCCTCCTATCACTGCCTCCCAAGTGCTCAAATTAAAGGCATATGACATCACTTTTTCTTTTTCTTTTTGTTTTTGAGGCAATTGTGAATGGGAATGTTTCCCTGATTTCATCCTTAGCATGTTTATTATTGGTATATAGGAAGGGCACTGATTTTTTTTGGTGTTAATTTCATACCCTGCTACTTTGCTGAAAATATTGATCAGTTCTAACAGTTTTCTGTTCAAAAAACTATTATTTATTTATTAATTTGATGGGGGGGGGCAGACATAGAAAGAGAATGGGCATACCAGTGCCTCCAGCCACTGCAAACTAACTCCAGATGCATGTGCCACTTTGTGCATCTGGCTTATGTGGGTACTGAGGATTCAAACCTGGGTCCTTAGGCTTCACAGGCAAGTACCAATAAGCTGACTGTCCAGTCCTCTAACAGTTTTCTTGTAGCCTTTAGGATCTTGTAGAGTGGGGTGTTAAAGTCACTAAAATCAGCTTAGTGCTATTTGTGACCTTAAGTCTAGTAGTGTTTTTTTTTTTAATAAAATTGGAGGCACCCATGTGCATATATATTTAGAATTGTAATGTGTCTTGTTAATTGTTTCCTTAATCAGTTCAAAATTACTTCTTTTGACTATAATGTTGGCTTGAAGTCTGTCCTGTCAGATATTAGAAAAGCAACAGCAGTTTGTTTTCTGGGTCCATTTACTTGAAATAATGTATTTTCATCCTTTCACCTAAGGCAGCACTTGTCTTTTATGAAGAGATGAGTTTCTTGGAGTCAATAAATAGAAGAAGCCTGTCTTTTTTTTTTAATTTTTAAAAATTTTTATTTATTTATTTGAGAGAGAGAGAGAGAGAGAGAGAGATACAGAAATAGGCAGAGGGAGAGAGAGAATGGGCGCGCCAGGGCTTCCAGCCACTGCAAACGAACTCCAGACGCGTGCGCCCCCTTGTGCATCTGGCTAACGTGGGTCCTGGGGAAACGAGCCTTGAACCGGGGTCCTTAGGCTTCACAGGCAAGCGCTTAACCGCTAAACCATCTCTCCAGCCCAAGAAGCCTGTCTTTTAATCCAGTCTGTGAATCTGTGTGTGTGTGTTTTTTCTTCCTAAGTAAGGTCTCACTGCTCACTGTAGCCCAGGCTGACCTGGAACTTTTATAATCCCAGGATGGCCTTGAACTCACACGGTTCTCATACCTCTGCCTCTCGAGTGCTGGGATTAAAGGTATATGTTTTTTTAAAAACAGCTATTTATTATTTTTTTCACAATTTTTATTAACATCTTCCATGATTATAAAAAATATCCCATACCCTCCCTTCCCCCACTTTCCCCTTTGAAATTCCATTCTCCATCATATCCCCTCCCCATCTCAATCAGTGCCTCTTTTATTTTGATGTCATGATCTTTTCCTCCTCTTATGATGGTTTTGTGTAGGTAGTGTCAGGCACTGTGAGGTCATGGATATCCAGGCCATTTTATGTCTGGAGGGAGGACGTTGTAAGGAGTCCTACCCTTCCTTTGGCTCTTACATTCTTTCCGCCACCTCTTCTGCATTAGACCCTGAGCCTTGGAAGGTGTGATCTAGATATTATTCAATACTCCAGTCACTTCTTTCCAGCACCATGATACCTTCTGAAAAGGTGTATGTTTTTTTTTTTTGATTGAGAATTGAGGCCATTAATATTCAGTTAATGAAAGCTTATTAATTCCTATCATTCTTATGATTTTACTCTCTTGCATTAAGTATCATTCAAGCATGGTATATTGATTCTTGTGCCTTCATGTATGTGCTTTTTCTTTTCTTCAGTTCATGTGTTGTTTTCTGTAGAGCTTGTCTTAGTGGTCATGGATTCTTTTAGCCTGTATTTTTTTTTTTTTTTACCATGGGAAGTTCTTTCTCTTTCAGTATGACAGATAGCTTTGCTGGATGTAGTAATGTGGGTTGGCAGTTATCTTTCAGAGCTTGAAATACATCATTCTAAACTCTTCTGCTTTTAAAGTTTCTGTAGGGAAATCTTCTGTTATTCTGATGGCCTTGCCTTTGTAGGTGACTTGGTGCTTCTCTTTTACTGCTTTCAATATGTTTTCTTTAGATTGTGTATTTGGTAGTTTATACTATGACTCTGAGTAGCTGTTCTTTCCTAGTCTTCTATGTTTGGTGTTCTAAGTGCCTCCTGTATCTGTGTTGGCATTTCCTTCCCTAGTTTTGGGAAATTTTCTTCTATAATTTTATTGAAAATACTATGTCATTCAGTTGAGATTCTTCTCCTTCTATTCCCAGAATTCTTGAGTTTGATCTCTTCATAGTGTTCCAAACATCTTGAAATTCTTTTTTATATCTTATTAATTTATCTTTCTCATTAGAATGTTCTAAATTCTCTACCTTATCTTCAAGCTCAAGTATTCTGTCTTCTTCTTGATCTGTTCTATTGGTGAGGCTTTCTATGAAGTTCTTTATTTGACTTATTGCATTTTTCATTTCCAGTATTTCAGATTTGTTTTCCTTCTATATTTCTATTTCCTGACTCATCTCTTGTATGGGCCTCTATTTTGTTAAGTTGATTTCCTGTGTCCACTTTCAGAAATTTTTGTTTTTTATTTTTATTTTTGGTTTTCTGAGGTAGGGTCTCACTGTAGCTCAGAGCTGACCCAAAATCACTATGTAGTTTTAGGGTGGCTTTGAACTCATGGCGATCCTCCTGAGTGCTGGGATTAAGGGTGTGTGCAACCACGCCTGGCTTTTAGAAATTTCTTTTATTTTTAAATTTACTTTTATTATAGAGAGAGAGAGGGGGAGGGAGAGAGAGAAAGAGGCAGATAGAGAGAGATGGGTGCATCAGGGCCTCCACCACTGCAGATGAACTCCAGATGCATGTGCCACCTTGTGCATCTGTCTTATGTGAGTCCTGGAGAGTTGAAACTGGGTCCTTTGGCTTTGCAGGTAAACACCTTAACTGCTAAGCCATCTCTCTAGCCCTGATTTCTTTTTTGATTCCTTTGAGCATACTTATACTCATTCTTTTTTAAAATATATTTTATTTACTCATTTATTTGAGAGAGAGAGGAAGAGGTAGAGAGAGAGTGTGTGACAGACAGAGAGAGAGAGAGAGAATAGATGCGCCAGGGCCTCCAGCCACTGGAAACAAACTCCAGACTCATGGGCCTCCTTGTGCATCTTGCTTACGTGGGTCTTGGGGAATTGAACCAGGGTCCTTTGGCTTTGCAGGCAAATGCCTTAACCACTAAGCCATCCCTCCAGCCCTTTATACTCATTCTTTAGCATTTTCAATCCAGTTCAGCCTCTATGGAGGTCATTACTGAATGACTCATGATTTTTAGATGGGTTATATTGCCTTTTTTATATTATTGCATTAGAATTTTTACATCTTGGGTTACTTCATTGCTTTTTTAAAAAATTTTTTTTTCTTCATTATTTATTTATTTATTTGAGTGCGACAGGCACAGAGAAAGAGGCAGATAGAGAGAGAGAGGGAATGGGCGCGCCAGGGCTTCCAGCCACTGCAAACGAACTCCAGATGTGTGCGCCCCTTGTGCATCTGGCTAACGTGGCTCCTGGGGAATCAAGCCTCGAACCGCGGTCCTTAGGCTTCACAGGCAAGCGCTTAACTGCCAAGCCATCTCTCCAGCCCCTTCATTGCTTTTTATGGATGAGAAAAACTCATCTGCAGCTGAACATTGTGGTACACACCTTTATCTCAGTACTTGGGAAGCAGAGGTAGGAGGATCACTGTAAGCTTGAAGCCACCCTGAGACTACATAGTGAATTTCAGGTCAGCCTGGGTTAGAAAAAGATCCTGCCTTGAAAAAAACCAAAACGACAACAACAACAAAAAACAAAACAAACTTATTTATATAGATGATTCACATTTTTATTTATAAGCTAGTGGACTTTTGGGTTTTTGGCTATTATGAATAATGCTGCTATGGACAATGTGTCTTTATGACTTACATTTTCTGGCAGATTATACCCAGAAGTAGAATTGATGAGTCACATGGCAAGCCAATATTTTAACCTTTCTGGTTTAAGAACTTGAATTGAATCATAAGCTGGTTTGACAGTTTTTAGTACAAGTTAATGTAACTTTAATAACTTGATGTTAGATAATTTGTTATAAGAGAGCCAGGTTGGTGTTACCATCAGCCACTGGTAGACGTTAATGCAAACCTTTTCCCTAAGAACTGAACTATACTCTAGAGTAAGCTAAACTGCTGTCAGTTTTAGAATGTATCTTTTCAGGGATAGAACATGATGAAAAATTATCTCAGCATCAGTGACATGTAAATAAAAGTTCTCTTAGGAGCCTGTAGTGAACCACACCTTAGTGTGTTTTTCATTTGTCTGTTTCTTCTTGGATTGCTTCTCTGTCCATTTTCTGTTATTCTGTTAGGTTGGGCATTGTGTTTGGACATGGTGCAGACGTGCCTCATGGATAGTTGCCCTCATCTGAGGATTGATTGGTCCTGTGAGATTTTGCTCATTTTGGAATACAAAGTGATGGCAGGTTTAAGAGGATGACTTACTTCTGTGCCTTCCGCTTTGAAGGGGAATTAAACAGGTTAGGCAGACACTCTTTAAAGTCCTTGACATGCTAGCCTGCAGAGGGAAGGCAGGTGACCTTAAGTAAACGAGACTAACACAAAAAGATGCAAAGTTGCCTGGCTTTTAGTTACCTCATGGGTCTGGATGAGGAGCCAATGCCTTTTAACAATAGCAGGTGTGTGTGTATTTTCATATGCATGTGGGCACCGGCATGTGCGTGTGGAGGCCAGGAGACAGTTTTGGGTGTCATCCTCAAGAATGCCATCAATTTTGTTTTGAGATAAGGTCTGTTCATTGGCCTGGAGCTCACCCATTCTGCTAGACTGGCTGACTAGCCAGCCTAGGGGCCCACCTGTCTCTGCCTTGCCAATGCTAGGGTTACAGATAATGTGCCAACATGCTCAGCATTTTTATGTGGGTACTGGGGATTCAATGCAGGTCCTCATGCTTGCAAAGCAAGCACTTTATTGATTGAGCTGTGTCCTTGGCCCCAGCAAAAGCAACTCCTAAGTCTGTATTTCATGCTTACATGGTAGAAGAGTTAAAAAGCAAAAAGGCCATTTGAAAAGGCCAGTAACACCATTTATGAGAGTGGAACCCTCAAGACCTAATCACCTCCCAAAGGCCCTGCCTTTTACCCTGTTGTCTGTGGTTGTTATTTAAAGAGTGAGTAAAGGTTTTTTTTTTTGTGTGTGTGTATGTTTTGAAATGTATGTACACCACAAAATTTGTAGCTGTCTGTATCCATTGACTCAAACACATGACTCAGAGTGCTCAGTTGTGTAGCACTATGCGTACTGCCCAGGGTGATTATCTCTGGCCATTTCTCAGCCATTGACTCCCTCCCTTTTTCTTTGGAGTTTATACAAATGAGCTGTCCAAGTCTCAAGTGATAGGGTGAGCTCTTGCTACCATCTTTGATTGCCTTTTCCCTGGTGCTTCCATCTTATTCCCCTTTCATCTACCTCTTCTTCTTTTATTCTGTTTTAATTTTTTTATTGGCAGTTTCCATACTTACAGATAATAAACCATGAATATTCCCACCCTCTCCAGTTTCCCCTTCACAACTCCACTCTCCATCATATCACCCCCCCTTTCCATTAGTCTCTCATATATTTTGATGTCATCATCTTTTCCTCCTGTTGTGAGGGTCTTGTGAAGGTAGTGCTAGGTACTGTGAGGTCATGGATATCGATACCAATTCCTGTCTGGATGACTGCATTGTAAGCAGTCCTACCCTTCCTTTGGATTTTACATTCTTTCCACTACCTCTACTGCAGTGGACCCTGAGTCTTGGAGGGTATGATACAGATGCTTCAGTGCCAAATACTCTGTCACTTCTTCTCAGTACTATGGTGCCTTTTGGGTCATCCTAGTGGTCACCACCATCTGAAAAGAGAAGCTTCTCTAATTAAAAGTGAGGATAGCGTTAATATATTGGTATGGACATTAGGTAAAGTGCTTATAGGGAAGTTGGGTGAATATAATATATGCCAGACCAGACCAGAGCAGGCATTACACTCCTAATGCTCATGACCTCCCTCACCAGAGGCTTTTGATTAGGTTTTCAGTACCAGGCATGTATTCCCTCCCATAGAGTGGATCTCCAGTCCAATAAGAGAGCAGTTAGTTTCCCAGTAGGGTCTTAGTGTCTGTTCTGGTGAGAAACCAAGAGCCTTGGCAATAGCCTGTAATGTTTTGGAGGTAACAGGAACTTTCCTGGCCAACAGCTTTACTGGAAGGTATCACATCCCTGGCACTGAAAATTTTCTAGTAATAATCTGTGGCTTTTGGGTATGTCATTATCCAAAAAAGTAGGCTTTCATATGTCTTATTCACAGTGTCTTGAATTTTGATTAGCCTTCCCTCCACCCTTCTTTTATTCAGTCTCTTCCACTGACCTTGCTTAGGCCATTCCACCCTGGTAAGGTAATCTGTTGTCTACTTACATATATACAATACCATCCCCTTAAGTCCTTCCCTCTCCTCCCTCCATTATAGCCCTTTTCTAGCTTACTGGCCTCCATTACTAGTTTTTTACTCCAACTCACACACAAGACCTCTTCTTTTTTAATTAATTAATTAATTAATTTACAAATGAGAGAGAGAGAGAGAGAGAGAGAGAGAGAATGAATATGAATGAGCATGCCAGGCCCTCTAGCTGCTGCAAATGAACTCCAGATACATGTGCCCCTTTGTGCATCTGGTTTTATGTGGGTACTAGGGAATCAAACTCAGGTCATTAGGTTTTGTAGGCAAGTGCCTTAACTGCTGAGCAATCCCTCCAGCCCTACCTCTTCTTTAAAAATTTTTTATTTTATTTATTTGAAAGAGGAAGGGAGGGAGGAGAGGAGGGAGGGAGAGAAAGAGAAAGAGAGAGAGAGAGAGGGAGGGAATGAGAATGGGCATGCCAGGGCCTTCAGCCTCTGCAAACTCCAGATGCATGTGCCATCTTATGCATCTGGCTTACATGGGTACTGGCGAATTGAACCTGGGTCCTTAGGCTTCACAGGCAAGTGCCTTACCACTAAATTATCTCTCTAGCACCCCCCTTTTAAAATTTTTATTTATTTGTTTGAGAGAGCTAGAGAGGCAGAGAGAAAGAGAGAGAACCTGCCTTTTCTTTTAAAAATATTTTTATTTATGTGGAGAGAGAGAGAGAGAGAGAGAGAGAGAGCGCATGCATGTATGTACCATGGCCTCTAGCCACTGCAAATTAACTCCAGATGCATGTGCCACTTTGTGCATCTGGCTTTATTTACATGTATACTGGAGAGTTGAAACTGGGTCATTAGGCTCTACAAGCAAGTGCCCTAACTTCTTAGCCATCTCTCTAGCAACCCCCTTTTTTTGGAAGCGGGGTCTCACTCTAATCCAGGCTGACCGGGAACTTACTCTGTAGTTCTAGGCTGGCCTCAAACTCACAGCAATCCTCCTTGCAGCCTCCCAAGTCCTGGATTAAAGTCATAAACCACCAGTGCGCCCAGCTCCTCTATCTCTTGTTTAAAACAATGACTTAAGGTGATGAATAAAATGCCTCAAAGCCATAGAGCTACATGGCTTAGCAACATTTTCATGTAATGTGTAGTTTGATATCATGTAGCATGCACATTTAGTAAGTGTGAAGACTTAATCACCACGAACAAATTAGAAGGCCTCTGTTATTGCTTAAAACTAGAGAGGTTATATGTAACTTTCATTATTGTGCAGTTTCTATGTTAGATATTTTATTGTTCAGAATGAAAGTATCCAAGGCAGCAAAGGGTGTTTTTGTTTTGCCTGTATGCAGAATGCTATTACTAGAACAAGGATGGTTAAAGTTCTGTGTAGCTCTTATGAATTAGACTTTTCAAGTCCACATTAAATGTGTAGGTCTATACACATTAAATCAATTATTCCCTTATATATCACATTTTTGAACAAATATATAGTTGAAATCTAGACTTAAGTTATAATACAGGAAGACAGACACTAGAAGAGATGGTTGTATGGATGCGAACAACACCATGTGAGGTATACTGTACTTAAAGTTTTGCAGTGGGAATGGTGTTCTTTTTCTGTCTTGAAACCCTGGCCTTCATAGGATAAGGTCTTTAATGTTTCTGATGTGTATGTAGTCCTCTTTTGCAGTACAGTCTTGATCACATTTCTCTCATTTGGTAAATATCTGATTTCCCTACTGGATGGAACTCCAGGGGAACAGAAACCCTCTGTTCTGCTCACCAGGGTATTCCCTGAGCCCAGCACATAGTAGGTGTACACACAGTCATCACAGGTGCTAATTCTTTTTAGCACTTGTAGAATTATGGGTGGTTTAACAGTAAGTCACATGGATGGGCAAATAGTCATAATTTCTGTGAAGAGGAATTTCTTCCGAATTGAAACATTTCCTCTTGGAAGGGGAAGGGAGGCTCTCAGGCAGAGCTTAGGAAGCTCATGAAAGCCGTGAAAGGTTCTCAGGCTGCTGCAGGGTTACCTAAGCCGTGAACAGTTGCTGTGGGAGGGGATGTCTTCGGCGAAGCTACCTCCAAGTTGAGCAGGGAGCTTTAGGGGTACAGCTTTCCTTGGTCATCATCTGTCTTATCTGGGGTGAAGAGACATTTGCTCACCTTGCCTCAAGAGATGTCACAAAAGGAGGCAATATACAACATATAAAATGATATCATTAAAGAAACAGTGTGCAATTGACAGATCCCTTCATAAGGAAGAGGAACACTAGAACCAGATACCACCAGTGATTATACATGGCTGTGAGACTGTAGCTGGCTTTACTTTTCATTTTCTAGTTATTATTTGTAATCTGGAGATATCAGAAAAATCTTACCTGGCATTACTGTTTGCTTGCCTGTCTCTCTATCTCTTGTAGCCTAGGCTAGTCTCTATTTCACCATGTAGCTGAAGCTGGCCTTGAAATATTGATCCTCCTGCCTCACCTCCCAAGCACTGGGATTACAGGTCGGCACCACCACACCCTGCTGGTGTTACATAATCAGAAACCATCGTGAGCCCTGTAAGAAGAGTGTTTCCATTCTAGTATAGAGAGCCCTTGTGGTGAGACAAGAAAATGAAGTCCTGGAATGTCTTTATTTCCCAGGAGAGCTCTTAGCCATTGAGAGTAAAACCAGTATAGCTGAACTTTAGAATCATGCTCATTTTAAGATCTTTGCTGGAATGTTCTCCAAGTGTGAGGTGTTTTCTTTTTTCTTTTTATAAAAAGCTTCATCAAATGCACTTCCAGGAGCCAGGCATGGTAGCATACACCTGTAAGTCTAGTACTTAGAAGCTGGAGGTAAGGAGTATCCTAGGGTCGTAGCCAGTTTGGGCTACAGAGAGAGACCCTGTCTCAAACATTAAAACACAAAAACAAAGACAAAAGCATGTGGAAGAAAAAAGAAACAAAAAGCAGTAGCCCACTTCCAGTATTATCTTATCAAATATCAACTTAACATGGCCATTTCCAACAACCTTGATATGACTTTCATGTCATATGTTTTTATCACTACAATAATTTTAAGTTTTATATATGTAGTCTGTTCGACTAAGAACTATAGAAGAATAGATTTTTCCCTAAGCCAAACCTGAATGACAGCCTGAATGAATGTATATTTTACTTAAAACAAAAAATGATTCATTGTATTTCTTACTCGTCTTTTATATGAAAGAAGAATTTCTAGGTCAGGTGAAAAATCATTAGAAGGTTTTGTAGTTTTTGTAAGCCTGGTCCGTTGGTGTTTTTCCTGCCTGCTTCCCTAGGATAATGAAGCAGTGATGGATTAGAACTAGGCTGCAGCAGAGACTAGGGGGAAATCTCCCAGCATTCCTCCCTGCGGAAGCGGCAGTGATTGTAGCTGCCACTTTAACTGACATGTCTTAAATTCTCCCCTGCAGAGCCCTAGAATGCTGCCAGCCACCTCTGCAACTTCCTTGCCTAGTGCCTGATAATTAAGTCTCATTGGAGACCCAGGAATAAAACAGAAGGTGAAGACTGTTGTGGGCTCTTACATTGGGGATTGTGCCTTCTCTTTGTTAGCGTTTAAAACAAATCTAGAAGAGAGGGAAAGACATCTTCATAGTGGAACTGTATTTATTCCTCCAAAGTTAACAGCGGCTGTAAGCCTGTGAGTATGTTGAATTTATTTAGCGGTGCCTGGGGGCATGATTATGAGGCTCTCTTTAAATCCCGGAGGATATAAGGAAAGCTATGTAGAATTTCTTCTGGTTGTTGTTGTTAGAAGATATTGCCTTTGTTAAAGCTTCATGTCAAGCTTGCCAGGGCTTCTCCCACGCCCCTCTCTTCTGAGTGCTGCAATTGAAGAGGGGAGCAGGTTGTACGCGGCTGAGGCTGTGGTCTTCCCGGGTGCCATGGCTGGCTGCGGCTGCTGCAAGGTGCGCTGTGGGGCCCGCTGCAGAACAATGGCAGGGTGATGGAGATTCATTTGTGCTGACTGTTTGTAAACTGGCTTCTTCCTACTATTTTATTTTGTTTTGTTATGGTAATCAAGACCTTAAAGATGAGTAAAGTGGCATCCATTCAGAAATAGCCTGTGTTGATTGCCCTAGACTTTCACCTCCAACCGGGTGATGTTGGTTATAGTCAGTCTCTTTGTAGCAGGTTGTAATGACTATTAGCTCCCCAAAGTGGCTTTGCATGATCACCTTTTTCTAATTGTGCATTGGAATCTGTGCTGTTTTTTTATTTATTCATTTATTTTTGTGACGCTGACCCTGAACTTAGACCCTGTATTTCTGACTCATCATGTCCCACTTTCCCTCTTTGGGATTTACTGAACTAGGAGTGATGATTTAGGATAGAGGTAAATTTCTGGTTACCCCCCTTAGCCCTCTTATGTTTTCTACTTGCATGCCTGGTAAGTAAACGGATTCATGATTCTTATCAGCTTGTTACTGATCTCCTTCCTTTATCTTAAGTCACATTAACTAAAGTGAATTTTAAAAGTTGTTATGTTCAGAAATTGATAATAATAAGCACTTTCAAACATCAATTGGTAACATCCATCTTTGTAGATATAATGTTTGACGCAGGCTGACAAAGCTTTTTGGGTGCTAGTATTTTGGTAGAGTTCCTGCAGAGTAAAATAAACGAAGGATTTTTAAAAAAGAAAATTTCTGCAACACCCAGAGATCAAACATCTGCTGTTTATATTTTTAGACATTTTGTCACACCTAAGCTCAGCAACTTTGAATTTAATTAGGAAGGGTTGCTAAAATTAGGAAATTCTATTTTTAAATTTGCAAAGAATATTTGATTGTTCATTCATTCTTTTGTTCACTTCTTAACAAATGTTTACATTTGTTGCAAAGCTCTCCCCAAGCTCTGGGGATATGATGTTGAATAGAATATTGTATTTGATCACATGGGGCAGATATTTTTATCAGGTAATAGAGGCAGGTAAAACTAATTACCAAATTTTCTCATTACAACCATGGTATGTATTTGAGCTGTATGAGTTTAGGTACTTTGTGGCCAGCCAGATATATGCCATACACATTTGAAGCCAATTCTGCTACACATCTGAAGCCAAAGGCCCTTTGAGTTCTTGAACTCCAAAGAGATGTTAGAAATGGTTTAATTAGCTCAATAAGCATGTAGCAGGCATTATATTAAGTGTGGAGTTTAGATCAGTAAGAAAGAACTGATCCTTGCTTTGGTGGGCATCATTATTTTCTGGGAGAGGAAAAGCAAATTGGTTATTCTGTGATTGTGTGTCATAATTTTCCTATCCAGTGAAAAAGTAATAAATTAGAGTCTTCTTCAAATGTTTTCTGTGCCAGGCCCAATTCTTTGCTTAGTCTGTCTCTCTGTCTCTCTCTCTTTTGGTACTTTTAAATCTTTCAACTGTGTCACTCTGGACTTACAAGTGAGGAAATTGGGGTGCACAAAGGGGCAAGCCATCACCCAAGGTCAGTGGGTGCTGATGTGACCCCCTATGCTGGAAGTGGCCAGCCTGTGCTCCATGCTGCCGTTGCACTGGCTGTTGTCGCTGTAGGCTGGCTGACAGGAGCTCCTTCCTTTTCTTCTGCTTTGTACTGCAGTGCCCTTCTGCAGAGCATGCATCATGAAATGTGTGTGTATGCGGGGGGGGGGGGGGTTGGCCTCATTCCCAGAGATCTTGTTAACATTTTGCACTTGCTTTCCACTTGCTAACACTACATTTGCACTTACATCTTAGGCTCATTTTAGAAAGGACAGGATTGCACATATGGACAGATGATGCTTTAGTGGTGGGGCAGTGAAGGAACATGGAAAAAGTATGTTTTAGGAAAGAAATACTGGTGGGAAGAACCAGAGATTTCTTGAGTTGTAAGTGCTGCCCATCACCTCAGTGGTTTCGGTAGAGCTGGAGTGTTCAGAGGGGCGCAGGAACAACTACTCTTACACAGTTGATCGTTGCTGATGCAGAGAGTAACTTTCAGCACACATATTCTAGCAGACCTCCTTTGATGTGTGGTAGTTACTAGATAGTGACCCACTTCTTTTGTTTTTGAAACTTTTTGTTGACAGCTTCCACAAATATAGACAATAAACCTTTTTTTTTTTTCCCAAGGTGGGGTCTCACTCTAGCTCAGGCTGACCTCGAATTCAGTATGTAGTCCCAGGCTGGCCTTGGACTCCTGGTGATCCTCCTACCTCTGCCACTTGAGTGCTGGGATTAAAGGCATGTGCCACCACACCCCACTCCACATTGACCTCACTTCTTTTTAAAATATTTTATTTTTATATATTTATTTGAGAGAGGGAAAGAGGCAAAGAGAGAGAGTGCATGCGTGCACACATGTGTGTGTTTGTGTGTGTGTGTGTGTGTGTGTGAGAGAGAGAGAGAGAGAGAATAGGCACACCAGGGCTTCCAGCCACTGTAAATGAACTCCAGATGCATACGCCACCTTGTGCATCTGCAGGCAAGCACCTTAACTGTCCCTGACCTCGCTTCTTGATGAAAACAGTGTCAAAAAATTTGCGGCCACCTGTAACCTACCATCCATTCCAAATTATTCCTCTCTCTGCTTCCAGTTATATCACACACCTTAAACTCTTCAACCCTTGCTAAAGTGGGTCTTTTCATCTTGTATTTGAACATGACATTTTACATTAAGAGAGTTGTGTTCTTCCAGCAGTCCCTCTTAGAATTGCTTGTTTAAAATTTAAATACTGATTTTTATGTCCATCATATTACTTGCCCATACATACATATTTACTGTGTACTCACTGACAATATGATGCTCATGTTGGGCAAGACAGGCCTATGTGTGTTAGAGACCTCTCCAGACTGATATTAAAACATTAAACAATGTGCTGGAGAAATGGCTTGGCAGTTAAGGCATTTGCCTGCGAAGCATAAGGACACAGGGTCGATTCCCCAGTACTCACGTAAGCCAGATGTACAAGGTGACTCATGCGTCTGGAGTTAAAAAAATTAAACAAAATGTTTTGTGGCCTTGGTAACTTAATAAAGTAAAAAATAACTTAATGCTATCCTGTGACATTATGAATTTAGGGACTTGAGGTACTCAGTATAGGAACTTGATGTGAATTTTATGCCTGCTTACTTTTCTTTTGATATTTCATTAGCATAGATGTGGAAAGTCTTTAGTGATCAGTCAAGTGGTATGAGTGGATTTCTTTTGTGTTTATTTTAGATTAGTGGGTTATAGAACACTTTATTTGAAGCAGGTACAGGTACTGCATTTTAGAAAGTAGGGAAGCATGGGACCAAGACTTGAATTTCTCCTGTGGTTTGGGGCTGAGGTCATTATCTTCTTAGTGGGTGGGACAGAATTTGAAACTTTCCTTTGTCTAGCAAACCAGGTCCTAACATACACTATTTATTTGCCATCTTACTTTAAAAATATTATCTTAATTAAAAAAACCCAGTAGCATCCAAGTATAGTAAAAACATTCAGTATGTTAGTTTTATATCCCAGGCTGAATACATACAGCACACCAGCTGTGATGATAGCCACACATGGAAATGCCAAAGATTATTAAATTCTGGGACTTGAGTTTTTATATATCCTTCCTTCTGTTTTGTTTGTTTTCCTACTAATAGATGTTTGTGGTGAGAGCCTTTGTATTAAAATTTGCTTGTGTGAATGAAGGTCTCTTTGATAATATATTCATGAGTATTTTTTGTGATCTACATATGTGACTTAAAATGTGAAGTAGAAAGACTGTATTTGACACAAGATGCCAATAGAATCAACAAAAATGTCAGTTACATATAAAACATTGAGCATGTCTGGACTGAGACCTTCCTGGGTTAAATTCATAATTACTACAATAAAAGAAGTTTACCAACACTCTTACTATAGGGAAGGCCACGGCTGGTTCCTCAAACAAAGAAGGATTAATACCCTAAGGCAAGGATGGAGAGGGCAGCACTTCAGGGTGAGGGGGTAGAGATACAGGCTATGCATGGGCCCAGCATCATGGACTTCCATTAACTGAGGCTGACCTGGCTACAGCTGCTGTTGAATGCCAAATCTGCCAGCAGCAGAGGCCAACTCTGAGCCCCTGATAGGGTAGTATTCCTTGGGGTGACCAGCCAGCAACTTGATGGCAAGTTGACTACATTGGACCTCTTCTATCATGGAAAGGGCAGCGTTTTGTCCTTACTGGAATAGACACTTATTCTGGGTGTGCATTTGCCTTTCCTGCACGTAAGGTTTCTGCCAAAACTACCATCCGTGGGCTTACAGAATGCCTTATCCACTGTCATGGCATTCCACACAGCATTGCTTCTGACCAAGGAACTCACTTCACAGCCAAGGAAGTATGGCAGTGGGCTCATGATCATGGAATCCACTGGTCTTAACCATGTGCCCCACCACCCTGAAGCAGCTGGCTTGGTAGAAGGGTGGAATGGCCTTTTAAAGAAATAGCTACAGTGCCAACTAGGTAGCAGTAGCTTGGAGGGCTGGGGGCGTGTCCTCCAGCAGGCTGTATATGCTCTGTATCAGCGTCTTATATATGGTACTGTTTCTCCTATAGCCCAGATTCACGGGTCCAGGAATCAAGGGGTGGAAGTGGGAATGGTACTGCTTACCATCACCCCAAGTGACCCATTAGCCAAATTTTTGCTTCCTGTTTCCACAGCCTTATGCTGTGCTGGCCTTAGAGGTCTTGGTTCCAGAGCGGGGAGTACTTTTGCCAGGAGGCACAAAGAATATTCCATTGAACTGGAAGCTAAGACTTCCCCCTGGCCACTTTGGGCTCCTGAAGCCCTCCAGTCAACAGGCTGAGAAAGAAGTTACAGTGGTAGCAGGGGTGATTGATCCAGACCACCAGGGGGAAATCGGACTGTTCCTTCACAGTGGAGGTAAGGCATTGTACATCTGGAGTACAGGAGATCCTTTAGGGCGTCTCTTGGTGTTACCATGCCCTGTTGTCAAAGTCAATGGACAACTACCACTACCCAACCAAGGCAATGTGATAAATGGTCCTTCAGGAATGAAGGTATTGGTCACCTCTCCAGGTAAAGAACCGGGACCCACTAAGATGCTTGCTAAAGACAGAGGAAATACAGAACGGGTAGTACAAGAAGATAATTACATACACCAGCTAAGGCCATGTGACCAGTTACAAAAACGAGGACTGTAATTTCCATGAGTCCTACCTTGTTAAGAGTGTTTGTACATATGTACATCAATATTAAGATGTTTCTGTTTTTCCTATATTTATCTATTAATATAATTCATATTGATTGAGATTGTGTCAATGGTTAACAGTTGTTGAATTTATATTTACCTTATTAGATATTAGAAACTAATCATTCCCCAAGGGACCTTGCCTTGTGTTGGGGGGAATATTGTGCATTTCAATTTGTATGTGGGATAGTTAAATTGTGTTAGGTGGAATTATGACCTTGTTATTATCTTCATTAGGAAATTAAATAGGATGTAAGGAGATAAGGTTTGGTGTCAAGTTGACAAGGGGTGGACTTGTATTGGTTAAGTTCTGTTGTCAGCTGGATCAGATTAGGAAGCCACAGACATTCCTTTTGGTTGGGTCTCTAAGGTTACTTCCAGGAAGGATTAACTGAAGGAGGAAGTCCTTCCTTCAGAGTGAGCCCTTCACCCAGAGTGGCCAGCCCTCCTGGAGGCGGGCTTTATGTAAGGAAGCTCTGGGAGAAAGATTCCTTCCTCCCACCTAGTTGCCAGTGCTGCTTGCTGCCTTCCAGCGTGGACTAAAGACCAGCGTAGACTGAAGACTGTGGACTGAAGACCAGCTGCTCTCAAGGAAGCCTTCAGGCCTTCAGTGCAAAATGGGGACTGCTGAGGCATCCAGCCACGTGGACTGAGCAGCTGCCTTGATTCTCAGGCCTGCAGACTGCTATAGGTGGACTGCCACAAACTAATCCAATAAATCCTCCTTTTTAATACAATTCATCAGTTCTGTTCCTCTAGAGAACCCTGAGTTAATACAATGGTGAAGGCTATTGTTTTGGTTGAAAGTTGATTATTTGTGAATGGAGGTCTCTTTGATAATATATTCATGAGTATTTTCTATGATCTACATATGTGACTTAAAATGTGAAGTAGAAAGTCTGTATTTGACACAAGGTGCTAATGGAACCAACAAAAATGTCAGTTACATATAAAACATTGAGAATCTCTGGACTGAGACATTCCTGGGTAAAATTCATAATCACCACAACTAAAGAAATAGACTAACACTCTTACTATGATGAGATCTATACTCTAATGAGAGAGCCAGAGGAGAGATACAAGCTAGTCTGGGAAAATGACTTTTGGTGGTCTTTACTTTTTCTCTTTCCCATGGATCATGAGGCAAATGGAAGAAAAAGTTGCCTTTGCAATTTATTTTAAAGACCAGGTGTCTTGCTATTCTTTGTTGTAGGTTTTGAGCTTTTAAAGTGGCAAATAGCTTCTCATTCAGTGTCACACTGAAAGCCTGCATTGGCTCTGCATCCTGAAAATATGTCTCTTTAATGCAGGGCCATGATGAAATTGGCAACGTATTGCTTTTAGTGGCTACTGCCCAGTGACTTCCGGAAACAATTCGCAGAGCTGCGGAGTAGCAGGAATGTCCTGGTCTGTGTAATGGGGAGTTCTTGGCTCTCTTCACTTAACTCTTGTAACAACATCAGCACCAATCACAGTCCTTCCCAGTTAGGTGATGTTTCAGTTTAAAAAGCGATTTTAATTAAGCTGGGCATGATGGTGCACTCCTTTAATCCCAGCACTAGGGAGGCAGAGGTAGGAGGATTGCTGTGAGTTAAAGGCCAGCCTGGAACTACAGAGAGAATTCCAGGACAGCCTGGGCTAGAGTAAGGCCTTACCTACAAACAAACAAACAAACAAACAACACAAATAACAACAACAAAAATATAAAATAAAAATGAGTTGATTTTACAGTACAGGATGCATATCAGTTTTGGACAACTCCACCAAATAGACAGGCCGGGGGTTGTTCTCTCCTCTGCTTTTGCAGATGGGGACACAGGCTCACTGAGGGAAGGAGGGGTGACCCAAAGTAAGACATACTTGGGATAGCATACCAGAGGCCTGTCTCCTTGTGTACCAGCTCACATTCTCCTGAATTCCTACAGTCCTTCTGGTGAGAAAGGATCTGTCTGGGGCAAAATTTTCTCTTGGAAGTGAGTCTTCCAAAAAGGTAGAGATTTTTTTTTAAATCTTTCTTTCCACTTGAAAACACGATCAGCTCAGAAACCTGGTCCTGACAATGGCAGAGAAGACTCAAAAGATTGTGAAGATTGCTCTTGGAGTAGTTGTGTGTGTGGGAAATGAAATCAGAGGAGATGAGACTATGGGACTGAGGACGGTCATCCATCCAACTCACGAATTATTGTGGAGGCCAAGCCCGAAGTTTCTGGTGAAGGTGGCCAGATAGAGGAGCAGGCATTTATCATAAATGCTTGTATAGATAACATCACTCCTGGCACTGAAGATCTGGAACCCAAACATATGATGATTTGCACCAATAATGTGTCTGAAGTTGGCTGTTATTCCCAGCCTTGAAAATAGGAGATAATAATGTCGTTGAGTAAAAAGCATATGTGGGCAGAAATGTCATGTTGACAAGTGGCTGCATCATTGGGGTCAACCACTTTTGAAGTTGCCCCAGAGAATACAGTGATCTGTGGTGCTGACCACCTTTTGCTGATGCAGGCTGAAAGACCACAGCCCCAGACACTATAGCTAGACTTCTTGATGAAAATCTTGCCCAGCTACCACCACCTGAAGAAGCTGCCACCACCTGAGGAAGCTCCACTCCAGTGAGGAATTAGGAGTGGCGCATGATGTCAAGCCAGTTTGTCTTTGCTGTCTTTTGAAAGGGCCAAAATGTTGGTGTAGCCTTAGCAGTTTGCAGAATAATACATGCTGACTTTATTTTGTAAAATTGCATTAGGGAAAGAAGTAAAAGGAATCACATTGTAAGTATACTTTATAATTTATTCAAAATATATTCTTTCCCTCTATCTATGATATAGTCCTCCTTCAGTACTTAGTACTCATTTGGCTCATTGCCAAACACTGGCAAGGGGACACTACCCATAACACCCATAAGCCCCCTCCCAACAATACACTGCCTCCAGGAGGCATTAATTCCCAAATCTCCATCAGCTGGGAACCCAGCATTCCTAATACCTCCGTTTATGGAGGACACCAGGAGGTGTTAATTCCCAAATCTCCATCAGCTGGGAACCCAGCATTCAGAACATGTACGTTTATGGGGGACACCAGGAGGTGTTAATTCCAAATCTCCATCAGCTGGGAACCCAGCATTCAGAACATGTACGTTTATGGGGGACACCAGGAGGCTTTAATTCTGAAATCTCCATCAGCTGGGAACCCAGCCTTCAGAACACCTACTTTTATAGGGGACACCAGGAGGTGTTAATTCCCAAATCTCCATCAGCTGGGAACCCAGCCTTCAGAACACCTACGTTTATGGGGAACACCAGGAGGCTTTAATTCCCAAATCTCCATCAGCTGGGAACCCAGCCTTCAGAACACCTACGTTTATGGGGGACACCAGGAGGCTTTAATTCCCAAATCTCCATCAGCTGGGAACCCAGCCTTCAGAACACCTACATTTATAGGGGACACCAGGAGGCTTTAATTCCCAAATCTCCATCAGCTGGGAACCCAGCCTTCAGAACACCTGCGTTTATGGGGGACACCAGGAGGCGTTAATTCCCAAATCTCCATCAGCTGGGAACCCAGCCTTCAGAACACCTGCGTTTATGGGGGACACCAGGAGGCTTTAATTCCCAAATCTCCATCAGCTGGGAACCCAGCCTTCAGAACACCTACGTTTATGGGGGACACCAGGAGGCTTTAATTCCCAAATCTCCATCAGCTGGGAACCCAGCCTTCAGAACACCTACGTTTATGGGGGACACCAGGAGGCTTTACTTCCCAAATCTCCATCAGCTGGGAACCCAGCCTTCAGAACACCTATGTTTATGGGGGACACCAGGAGGCTTTACTTCCCAAATCTCCATCAGCTGGGAACCCAGCCTTCAGAACACCTACGTTTATGGGGGCCACCAGGAGGCGTTAATTCCGAAATCTCCATCAGCTGGGAACCTAGCCTTCAGAACACCTACGTTTATGGGGGACACCAGGAGGCGTTAATTCCGAAATCTCCATCAGCTGGGAACCAAGCATTCAGAGCACCTACGTTTATGGGGCCACCAGGAGGCGTTAATTCCGAAATCTCCATCAGCTGGGAACCCAGCCTTCAGAACACCTACGTTTATGGGGACACCTGAACCAAACCACCACAGGGCTGAAGGATTCCTCGCAGTCAGCATCTATAGCCATGTACGTGTTGCCTGATTTTTCTTGGGGTACTGACGTGAGAAATGTGGGTAACTTACATTACTGGCATTTTTCCTGATTAGCCTGCCAAGTAAAGAGGATCAGCAGCTTTAGGAAGAACTATGTCTGGTGGTCTGATGGAGATTTGACCCTTGCCAGCAAATAAGATGGTTTGCAACTCACTGGAGTAGCCATGAGGAAGAAGTGATAGACACAAGGAAGAAGCGATAGACACAGGCACCTCACCATTAGTTTTTGCAAGTGAAAAGGAGTTACCCAGTAACCCAAGGGAAATATATGAGCATGGGAAAAATGCTCTTGGATAAAACTCATTTTGTAGCGTGGTATGCTTGTGATGATGTTAATGTAAAATTTAAAGCATAGATAAAATTTAAAGTATATTCAATGTTTATGAAAGCATGAAGGATAAGAAGGATCTAATTTAAACTTGTTGTTAGAAGCAGGTCTGGCTTACTATTTGAAAGTCAATACTTGGGAAATAAGAGATTGATGGGCGAGAAATCAGTTTTATTCAAGAGTATGTATACACCTGTAATCCTGGCACACACATACAATCCCAGCTCTTGGGAGGCTGAAGCATGACTGTATGCTTGAGGACAGCATATCTGTGGAGCGAGACCCTGTCTAGAAAAAAATAAAAACCATATCCAGTGTTTGGCACACTCTCCTGTTGCTATTATCCATCTGATGTGGGCCAGGGGGTGATGTCCACTTCTACTCATGCCATCATTTTTCCCTGCCATCGTGGAGCTTCCCCTCAAGCCTGTAAGCCAAAATAAACTCCCCTTTCTCTACAAACTGCTCTTGGTTGGGCGATTTCTACCAGCAGTGCAAGCCTGACTGCAACAGTAAAGTGGTACCGAGGAGTGGGGTTGCTGCTAGACACCTGACTGTGTGGCTTTGGCCTTTTGGAGTTGATTTTCAAGAGGAATGTGGAAGGATTTGAAACCTTGGCCCAAGAGATGCCTTGCAGTGCTGTAAGTACAGCTTGATGGACTATTCTGGCCAGAGTTGAAAGATCTGAATTCAGTAAGAACTATGGACTGTGAGGTTTGCCTTAGGAGGGTGAGAAAGAGCTTTGTCTGGACTGGGCTAGCAGTTTGTGTGGGAAGTTTGCTGTTATGCCTAGGTCCTGAGAAGTTGTGCAGGGTTGCATTATATAGAAATGAACTGGTATGAGCAGAGGGATATGGCACAGAAAGAAAACTCTTTGGGTGAACTGCTGCATGTTCACCTGCAATTGAGAGATTACAGCCTTTGAGATTGGACCAGCTGACCTGCACTGGGGCAACAGGAAGAACGTAGACTCCTTTGAAGGGGCTGAGTGTTCAAGGAGTGTCCTGTTCTTCAGTCTGCTTTATTCCCCCTGGATTAACAAATTGGCACCCTACCTGTTATTGCAGAGTATAAGAAATGCAGGAAAGAGAGGGTCATTACTTTTGCAACATGGTCTTGTGCTTTGGAAATGGCCATGGGCAGTGTGAAGCATGTTTGCTGGATGCCTGCATGGAGACCCCATGGGGCCATGAGGATGAACCGTGGATTGCAGTGGAGACCCAGTGGAGATGCTGAGACCATGAGATAGCTGCTAAGGAAAGCTGCTTGCCCTGGTGAAGTTTTTCAGGACTGTGAGTAGCCTAGCTGGAGGGGTGGAGTTGGAATGCTAGAGACTTGTTGCTGGTTAGAATTATCGGACTTGGAAATTTGTCACTGGCTAGAGTTGTTGGACTTGGAGCTACAGAGTTTGATGTTTGCCCCTGGTTGTTTTAAATCATGTATATATTGCTCGAGTTTTTCTTTGCTATGCCCAGTGCCATTTTTTGCAGTGTGAATGTTTATTCTGTGCCATTATGGTTTTTTGAGGTTTTTTTTGGTATTATGGCTCAGTTAAAAGATCTTGGACTATGGGGATGTATGAACATCATTGGAATTGATAAAAACTAGGGAAATTTTAAAGTTGGATGAATGCATTGCATTTTATATCACATATGGTTATAAGTTTGTGGGGGCCAGGGGTAGGATGTGGTGGTTTGATTCAGGTGTCCCCCATAAACTTGGATGTTGTGAATGCTAGATTCCCAGCTGATGGAGATTTGGGAATTAATACCTTCTGGAGAGAGTGTATTGCTGGAGGTGGCCTTATGTGTGTTATAGCCAGTTTCCCCTTGCCAGTGTTTGGCACACTCTCCTGTTGCTGTTGTCCACCTGATGTTGGCCGGCGATGATGTCCACCTTCTGCTCGTGCCATTGCTTTCCCCTGCTGTCGTAGAGCTTTGCCTTGAGCCTGTAAGCCAAAATAAACCCCCTTTTCCCACAAGCTGCTCTTGGTTGGGTGATTTCTACCAGCAATGTGAACCTGACTGCAACAGAAGGGTTTATCTCAGCTTACAGTTCCAAGTTACAGTTTATCATGGATGGGAAGGCATAGAGGCAGGAGCTTAACGCAGAGCTGTTCCCATTCATCCCATAGTGAGGAAGCAGAGACAGTGAAGAACTCTGCTGCTCAGCCGGGTCTCTCCTTTTTATATAGCCCAGGACCTCGCCCATGGAATGGTGCTGCCCACATTTTACATGCATCTTCTCACCTTAATAAACCTAACTGTAGTAACTCCTCCCAGAAATGCACAGAGGCCAACTTAGTCTGCATAATCCCTCACAGACACTTCTAGTTCTTATTAAGTTGACAGTCAATTTCGTTGAGCATCATTAATCAGGTAGCACCCTATTGCAAGTAGTGCTTCACTGAGGAAGCATGAAGAGAACTGCTGTAATGTGGTCACAGATGCAAGAAAATAGGTGTCCATATGTAGAGGTTAGTTGTATTTGCTGCTTGTCAAAGTCTCTAGGAAAAGATTAGTTGGTGGTTTCTAATTGGTTAAACTTAAGTTTCTTCTTTTTTTACTGTTTACATTGAGCTGAGTTTTGGCTTGCTTAGGTAATGATCTGAACATACTGGACCTATCTTAACAAAATGTCCTTCCAATTAATTATTTTCAAACCTTAAAACATATTTACCTGGCACACAGCTGACTTAGGTTTACTTTTAGTGTCTTCTGATTAAATGGCCTATCAAGTCATTGGGGAAAAATGATACACTCTTTGAAAAATGATCTTGGGGAAAAATAGCAAAAGATTAAAAAAATACACAGCATTATCTTTTACCATATACTCTAATTTTATAGATGAATCAAAAAAAAATCACATATATCAGCAGATAAAACTATCTGAAAGTTTTTGTAAGTATGTCCTCAAAATCACAAATATTTTGATGGCTCAGTGGTTAAGGTGTTTGCCTGCAAAGCCTAGTGACCTGGGTTCAATTCCCTAGTATCCATGTGAAGCCGGATGCACAAAGTGATACATGTAACTGGAGCTCGTTTGCAGCAGCTACAGGCCCTGACATGCCCATTCTCCCTGTCTCTGCTTAGAAATAAATAAATCAATAAAAATATTTTTAAAATCACAAATATTATTAAAGAATGATAGTTTTTATTAAGTAAAAATGTAACCATTGGGGATTTTTTTTTGTATTTAAAGCTAAAGGCAACTGAGCAAAGGGAGACCTTGGACACATTTCAGTGACTTTGGATTTCTAGCCTGTACAGATCAGTCTGTAGGAGAACAGAAGGGTGGAAATGTTCCCAAAGGACAGTGAGACTTCTCAAGTCTTGCTTGTAACTGCTTTCTATACTTAGTGTCCTAGAGCCTTGCCTATGAAAATGCTTGCACTTTAAAAAAAAAAATTTTTTTTTTTTTGAGGTAGGGTCTCATTCTAGTCTCAGGGTGGCTTCAAACTCAAAGCAATCCTCCTACCTCTGCTTCCTGAGTGCTGGAATTAAAGGCATGTGCCGCTATGCCTGGTTCCACTGTTGTTTTCATGTTAGGGGGTTTAGGATGTGGCTCAGTTGATACAGTGCTTGCCTAGAACGCTCAAGGCCCTTCGTTTAATCCACAGTACGACATAAAACCAGGCATGGCAGGCGAAGAAAATCATAAGTTTGAGGCCATCCTTACCTATGTAGTGAATTTGACACCAGCCTGGGATACATGAGACTCTATCTCAAAACACACACACACACACACACACACACACACACACACACACACACACAGAGTTTTTAAAAAAAATATTTTTTTGTTCATTTTTATTTATTTATTTGAGAGCAACAGACACAGAGAGAAAGAGAGGCAGGTAGAGAGAGAGAGAGAGAGAGAGAGAGAGAGAGAGAATGGGCGCGCCAGGGCTTCCAGCCATTGCAAACGAACTCCAGATGCGTGCGCCCCCTTGTGCATCTGGCTAACATGGGTCCTGGGGAACTGAGCCTTGAACCAGGGTCCTTAGGCGTCACAGGCAAGCGCTTAACCGCTAAGCCATCTCTCCAGCCCCCCCACACAGTTTTTATGTTGAGAAATAAGCTTGTAAGCTGTATTTCCTTACCTGGAGAATTTACCTTCCCTGCCCTCCCCCCCATTGGTAAGAATAAGCTCTGCTTTCCTCTATCTGATATATAAAACTTAGGGAACTTAATATGTCCAAAATACAATGAAAGCTGAATGTAAAGTGTTACTGGTCATTGGGAAGTTTGAAAAGTGGGGTACAATGAAACCCTACCTATTCAGGGCATTGAAAATCTTCAAATTAAAAAAAAAAAAAAAAAACTTCCCTAAAGGGACAGTCAGTTTTTCCTTAGGAGGCATGTACTGGTACAGTGAATGGAAGCTGAAAGAGACTCTGATTTTATTGTACTATAGGGCAGAACCTGTTCTTAGACTCTTCTCCCTTTTGTGAAGTTACTTTGGCTCAAAATAGTGACCTAAAATTCTTCAAAGTACATTGGGCCTCACTATCTTGATGTTCCTTCAGCTCTGTAGGAAATTAAGCCAGTTTATTAAAGAAAAGCTATATTTTTAAAAAACAACAATCTTTTTTAAAAAAATTATTTGAGAGAGAGAGAGAGAATGAATGAAAATGGGCATGCCAGGACCTCCAGCCACTGCAAATGTACTCCAGACACATGTGCATTGGGTTTACATGGGTCCTGGGGGAATCAAACCTGGCTCCTTTGGCTTTGTAGGCAAGTGTCTTAAACACTTAGCTATCTCTCCAGCCTACAAAAAATATCTTTTAATGTACATGCTCTTGCCCTCAGGAATTTATCATGAAACAATCAAGTAAATGTGTGGTTAGGCTTTGTGGTGGTTTGATTAGGTGGCCCCCATAAATTCATGAGTTTGATTTGATTCCCAGCTGGTGAAATTTGGGAATTGGAGCCTCCTGGAGGAGGCATGTTGTTGGGGGCTGGCTTATGTGTTGTGGTTTGTATTAGATGCCTCCTATAAACTCATGTGTTCTGAATTCTAGATGTGGACTCTTCAAAGTAGGGGGTCTGAATGTTGAAGGAGTGTCCTGTTCTTCAAAGTTGGCTTTTCCTCTCCTGGATTAACAAATTGGTAGCCCACTTGGTACTATGAGAGTATAACAAATGCAGGAAAGAATCATTAGATTTGCAGCACAGTTTTGGTTTTTTGGAAATGGCCATGGCCAGTATGAGGCAGTGTTGTTGGAAGTTCCTACTTGGAGACCCAGTGGAGCCATGACGATGAACTGTGGGTTGCAGTGGAGATGCCAGGACCATGGGATGGCTGCTAAAGGAGAGCTGCTGTCTTAGAATTGTTTCCCTAGTTGCAGCAGCCCAGATAGAGGGGCAGAATTGGAACTTCAGAGACTTGTCACTGGTTACATGGAGTTACAGGATTTGGTGTTTTCCCTGTTTGTTTTAAATCTTGTATTGATTCAATCTTTGCTTGTTATGCCCAGTGCTATCTTTTGCATTATGAATGTTTATTCTGTGCTATTATGCTTTTTTTCAAAACACATGAGTTTATGGGGGACATCTGATTCAAACTACCTCTCCCTTAGCAGTAGCATTTCTCTACACTAGAACGTCATCAGGGAGGAGGAGCAGGCTTCCAGCGTGGTTTCTCAGTGTCCTACAACCAAAGCATGCAACACTGTATTTCCTGAAAAGAAAAGATTCAGGATAAAAGCAGCTGATAATTTTAATCTCCAATAAAGTTTTTTTTTAAATAAAATTTTTTAATTAGGGAAAAAAATCTGAAATAGGCATGATGGCTCACATCTGTAATGCCAACACATAGGAGGCTAAGGCAGAAGGATTGCTGTGAACTTGAGGCCCACCTGGCCTATATTAGTGAGTTTGAGACTGGCCTGAGCTACAGAGCAAAATCTTATCTCATAAAACAAAAACAAAATAAAACAAAGGTGTGGAAGGACATACACATGAAATGAATGATGGATCAGTGAAACAGTTTAGGCATGGTAGCACACTCTGTAATCCTAATATAGCAAGTTCAGCATAGTCATGGTTACATAGCAAGACACTGTCTTGGAAAGTACATGAATAAAAGACATGGTAAGGAGAGAGCCACCCCATCATACCTCAAAAGGGCCCCGGCTGAAACTAAGAAAAATTGGAGAAACAAGCAAGGGGGCTGTTTTCCTGATGAACCGGATACCAGCACAAGGAGGAAGGAGATCAGCACAGAGAAAAATCAACTCCTACCAAATCAGAGAGCCAGAGCCTCAGAGGCCCCCAACACCTCATCACTGAAGCAGACCAAAAATGAACCCAACATGGCTCAGGGAAATTTTGCGGAAGAGGGGGCGGAAAGAATGTCAGAGTCACATGTTGGGTCATGATATGCAGAGACATTTATCTTACCCATAACTGTGGGCTAACTCCACAATGCATGACCCGTATACCTCAACAAGGAGGGGCCAAGGGGAGGGGGTAGGTCACAGATGAGCCTAATAATGGTACCAAACTGACTGTATTTGCTGAATACAGAACTGACTAATAAAGAAAAAAAAAAAAAGAGAAAAAAAATAAAAATAAAGTATTTTTTTGTTTACTTAAAAAAAAAAAAGCTTTATAGCACTATGGCTATATTTCCAGAATGTTCAACACAAAAAGGTAGAATTGGATTGAGTTTTGAATTCAAGAAGTAATGGAGTTAATTGAGTTAAAAGAGTTAATTGAGGGGCTTATAATGTGTTCTTGAATTTGTGCATTTGTACAGCCTTTTCTCATAGGACTTTGCCTTTTAAATCAACAGATCTCCCTCAGATATGGCAACAAGCAACTTTCATTTTGTGTCATGCGATACGAAAAGGACATCCAGACAGCTTGGAGCATCTGATGTGAGCAGGTCAGAAGGGTGTGGGCATTGTTGGAGGGTCCTTTGGTGAAGGAGGTACTGGTACTCAGTGCCTTGTGTTCCTCACGTCATTGAAGTTGGGGAGCTGGGCATTATATGCACAATTCGCAGACTAAGGAAGAAGATGCATAGCTGGCAAGGGACTCAGTGATTTGTTAAAAGCAAAACTAAATAGAGGTATGTGATCACAACTTCCTGTCTTGTTTTGTTTTTAAGACAAGGTCTCAGGCTGGCCTTGAACTTGCAGAATCCCTCTGCCTTATGCTGAGATTCCAGGTGTGCATCTACATGCTTGGCCTGTCTTTTGAATCTTTCTTTTTTTTTAATCTGTGAAGTTTTTTTTTTTTTTTTTTTTTTTCCCCCTTGGAGTGTGGGTGGGTGGATGTATAGTGTATGCACATGTGTACAGAGTGTAGAAGCCAGAGGAGAACACTGGGTGTCTTTTTCTTATTGCTCACCTGTGTGTCTTTCTTTGAGGTGGCTTCTCTTCCTCAACTCAGAATTGCTGTCCCCAGTAATTCTCTGGTCTCTGCTGCCAGAGTTAAAGTTGTGTGTGGCTATGCTTAGCCTTATACATTGGTTCTGGGGAGTTGAACATGGACTCTGGCCCAAGAGGCCCACATGCTTAAGTGGCAAGCACTCTTAACTGTTGAGTATCTCCCCAGTACCCATCTTTAAATTAAAATTCTTTAAAAAGGAGTCTCCCATAACTTGAACTTGATATTTTAGTCAAGGATTACCTTGAACTCCTGATCCTCCTGCTACATCTAAAGTTCTGGGATTAGAGGTGTGCACTACCATGCCTAGTTTGGCAATTATTCTTAACAATTACATGAATAATATAATCACATTATCAAACAATAAACATTAGGGAAGATAGAGGAATAAAGAAACATTAACCACATAGTTACTTTTTTTGTTTATTTTATTTATTTATTTGAGAGTGAAAGAGAGAGAGAGAGAGAGAGAGAGAGAGAATATGAATGAGAATGGGTGCACCAGGGCCTCCAGCCACTGCAAACAAACTCCAGATGCCTGCGCCCCCTTGTGCATCTGGCTAACATGGGTCCTGGGGAATCGAGCCTCGAACCAGGGTCCTTAGGCTTCATTGTTTTCTTTTATTCTTCTTATCTAGAGATATATATTTTGTTAATTAGGTTGGGTGTGGTGGCACATGTCTCTAATCCCAGTGCTCTGGAGGAGCAAGATCCTACCAACCCCCCCAAAAATGCTTAAAACACTGTTTTGTAGTCTGCTTTAAAAAAAAAATCATCCCATTTTCCCTTTCCATTAGATATTTTTTTACAATATTACACTTAATTGCCAATTACTGTTCCTTTCTAATCCATTCTGATTATGTAAGTAGATTTTGAATGTGTAGCTAGCTACTCCTTTATGAGTCACTAATGCAGATCTTTTAAAGCTGCCCAGAAAGTGCTTTCCATCTTACCTTATGAGTTTACTAAACATTTAAAATTGCATAGTACATCTTTAGTGTTCAGGATTTTGCATTTTGAATTTTAGCTAGTAACAGTGTTTTCATTATACTCATGAATTTGACAATTTGTATTAGTAGATGGAAGGGACTGAGGAATGGAAGTGAAGTTGAGTAACTTGTAAAAATCATAAAAAATTATTTTCTACATTCCTTTTTTTTTTTTTTTGGTTTTTCAAGGTAGGGTCACACTCTAGCCCAGGCTGACCTGGAATTGACCATGTAGTCTCAGGGTAGCCTCGAACTCATGGTGATCCTCTACCTCTGCCTCCTCAGTGCTGGGATTAAAGGCGTGTGACACCTTTCCCAGTTTATACTACTTTTAAAATAATTGTATTTATTTGAGAGAGAGTGAGAGAAAGAAAGAAGCAGATAGAATAGGTGCACCAGCGCCTCTAGTCATTGCAAACAAATTCCACATGCATGTGTCACCTTGTACATCTGGCTTATATGGGTACTGGGGAATTGAGCCTGGTCCTCAGGCTGTGCAGGCAAGCACTGTACCATTAAGCCATCTTTCCAGCCCTTATTTTTCTTTTTAAAGAAATAATTTTTATTTTTTAAATATATTTTGTGTGCTGTGTGTGTGTGTGTGTGTGTGTGTGTGTGTGTGTGGTGTGTGCATACATGTGCGAGTGTGGGCACTTGTGCCACTGTGGAGGTCATAGGACCACTTTTAGGTGTGTCTTCGACTTCTACGTCATTTGAGGCAGGGCATCGCATTGCTCACCATTTGTAAGGTTCAGGAGATTCTGCTGCCTCTGCCTCCCTTCTTGCCATGGGTGCGCCGCCACAGCCTCTGCTTTTACGTGGAGTCCAGAGTTCTATACTCTGGTACTCAGAGTTGAGCAGCAAGAGCTTTATTCACTAGCTATCTGCCAGCACCCACAATACTTTTATTTCAAATGTCCCTGCCCATGGAAATCTGAGGTTTTGTTGCTGCTGTTGTTGTTATTGTTTGACAGAAATAGACCCCTCTCGTAGTTACATTCTAGTTCATCTGATTCTTCTTGGTAATTACTCTATCAACATTTATGATTGTAAACTTAAAAGCTATAATAAAATAAGTGAAAGCCATAATATATAAGGTCATGTCATTTGCAGAAGCCCTGAGCCATAGCTCTGGACTGAGAATTAACATGTGTGAAGTTCCTAAAGCCATGATGCTATTTCCAAGAGAAAACCTGATAAAAGAGAAGGGAAGGAGGAGCCTTTGAGAACAGAAAGTGAAGGAGTGTTGAGGGAGTGAGAGTTCCAGCAAGAGCAACAGATACTTCTTAAAGGGGAAGACACTGAGCTAGAGGCCAGAGCTAGGCAAAGGGTTTGGGGGAGGGGTAAATTCTGGAATCTGATATATAGGGCAGATGTTGCAAAAATGTCTACATGGATATGGCTGACAATTATCCTTGGCATTTTGTGGCTAGCTTATCAGAGACCTTTATCTTAGAGGGAATTGAGGAAGTTGGAATAGGAGCCGAATGAAGCGGAAAAGGAAAATGTCAACTTATAAAGAAGAAACTTTATTTTGGCTCACAATTTCGGAGGTTTCAGTCAATGGCTTTTGGATCTGTGGTGAGGTAGCATGTCATAAGAATGCCTGATGGATCAGTGCCACTCACATCATGGCCAGGAAAGGACAGGGCAGGAGGGGAGCTGGAGCACCACAGGGTGCTCTAAGGCCATCTCCTAATCACTTAGCGATCTACAACTCTTAACAATTTTTTTATCATCTCCTCATAGTTTCTCCCTAGGCAACAAACATTTAACACATGGGCTTTTTTTCTTTCTTTAAAACTTTAAAAAAATATTTTGTTTTTCTTTATTTATTCGAGAGAGAGAGAGAGGGAGAGAGAATGGGCACACTAGGCCCTCCAGCCACTGCAAACAAACTCCAGATGTGTGCGCCTCCTTGTGCATCTGGCTTACTGGGGAATCGAACCTGGGTCCTTTGGCTTTGCAGGCAAGTGCCTTAACCATCAAGCCATTTCTCCAGCCATAAAAATATTGACATCTTCTTATAGACATCTATCTTATAGACAATAACCCATGGTAATTCCCTCTCTCCCCCACTTTTGGTCTGTAATTTTCTTTTCTTGTTCCATCTTTGTCTGGTTTTGGTATCAGGGTGATGCTGGCTTTGTAGAAGGAGTTTGGTAGGATTTCCTTCCTTTTCTATTTTTTGGGAAAGTTTGAGAAACATTGGTGTTAGTTCTTTCATGAAGGTCTGGTAAAATTCTCCAGTGAATCATCTGGGCATGGACTTTTTTTAGTTGGGAGATTTTTTTTTTAAGCTGCTTGGATATCCATACTTGTTATAGGTCTATTTAAGTGGCTAGTCTCATCTTGATTTAATTTTGGTAGGTTATATAAATCAAGGAAATCATCCATTTCTTTCAGATTTTCAAACTTAGGGAGTATATGTTCTATCTTACCCTCTCCAGTGTCTTGTGGTTCAGGTGTTCCCTGGAGTATATGTTCTTATAGTATGTCCCTGTGATTTTTTGAATTTCTCTGGTATCTGTTGTGATGGTGCCATTTTCATCTCTAATCTTATTAATTTGTGTCTCTTCTCTCTTTTGGTTAGATTTGCTAAGGGCTTATCACTCTTGTTCATCCTTTCAAAGAGATTTGTTTGTTTCATTGATTCTTTGGATTTTTTTTTTTTGGTTTCTATTTCATTAATTTCTGCCCTAATCTTTATTATTTCTTCCTATCTACTGAGTTTTGGTTTGCCTTGTTCTTCTTTTTCCATGGACTTAAGGTAAAGCATTAAGTTGTTTACTTGTGACCTTCCTAATTTCTTTTTCTTTCTTTTCTTTTTTTTTTTTTTTTTTTGGTTTTTCGAGGTAGGGTCTCACTCTAGCTCAGGCTGACCTGGAATTCACTATGGAGTCTCAGGGTGGCCTCGAACTCATGGTCATCCTCCTACCTCTGCCTCCCGAGTGCTGGGATTAAAGGCGTGCGCCACCACGCCCAGCTCCTAATTTCTTAATATAGGCACTTACAGCTATAAATTTGCCTCTTAGGACTGCCTTCATTGTGTCCCAAAGGTTTTGGTATGTTGTGTTCTTATTATCATTTGATTCTATGAATTTTTTTTAAATTTCCTACTTGATTTTTTCAGTGACCCATTCATCATTTAGTAGTGTATTGTTGGTTTCCTATGTTGTTCTTCAGGAGTTTGTTTTCTTGTTTGATTCCTTTGATTTCTTTGAATATAGATATATTCATTTTTTGAAATATTTGTCAGGCATTTCATCTAAAGCTTACTGGAGGTTATTTTGATGAATTTATAATTTTTCGTGGGATTGTATTTTCTTGTTTCTTGTATTATAATGTAGAGATTTTTGCATCTTGAGTTAATTTGATGCTTGGGTTTTCTAATTATCTGCAGTGTTCTTAGCTATGTAAATCTGACTTTATATATCTTCAGTGTAGGAGTTTAAGGTTCCAGGTGTAGCTCTTATACTCCAAGAGAAACAGCAGGAGTGACCCTAGGTGTTGAGTTTGCCTGCTATACATGTATTGTAGTAGACTGTGTGAAGCAAATTACTGACAAATTCTAAACTTCAACTGAGCAATATAGACATAAAACCCATTTGGCCCATTGGTTATTATCCCTCCTATTTGTTTAGTCTCAAAGTATTCTGATGACCGTAGTTTCTTTGGATTCTTCCTTCAGTCTGGAAAGATGAGAGATTTTGAGACAGATCCTGCTGTGTTGAAGTATATTACTAGCTAAGATGACTTGCAGCTCTGAAGTCTGTTTGCATTTGTTACTAGTATCTTTAAAGGGCACTGGTGACAAAGTTGAAGATATTTGCAAGATTGGTGTTCACCATATCAAGGCTGCTGGTATACTGTTGTTGAAATAGCTGTGTCTCGTCACTTTGGAAGAATGAGGAAAGACTTTTTGTGTTGGACCAGAGCATTCTCACCACTTTATCCTTTCAACCACATCTCTTAGACAAGAGGCATGTGATTGGGTCTTTAGATACGTGTTTTTCCATGGGTTGTTTATTTCCAAATCTCCAATCTCAAGCATATGAGTATTTTGATCTACTCAAAGAACTCATAAATACAGAAAGCAAGCATCTGGGGTCTTGGGTAAAAGGAACAGAGAGAAAACCTTATAGACTTATTTACGCTTCACTTACTAGCCTGGTACTACATCTACCCAGTGTGGTTACAGAGTGTTGCTGTCTGTAGTTATTAATGAAAACTGGCTTTGGGGAATCCCAGACTTATCAGGGAGTTGTGGCCACGGAGGAGCCTATTTTAATGTGATGAAGTTTGCACATGGCTAAATCTCTCAAGGCTAGTGAGAACAGAGGGTGACTCCTCTGGATTGGTTTTTGAAGAGTTCATGTTAGAGGGAATTGCTATTTACAAGAAAAGAGCTTTAGTTTTGTAACATATAAAAGTTCTGGAGATTTCACAACAAAATGAATATACTTAGTATTATTGAACTGTACTCGTAAGTGGTTAAGATAGCAAGTTATATGTTACGTGCATTTTATTATAATTTTTAGAAAAGAATTCAAGATAGATTGCTCAGACAATTGAGTTTTAGCTGCTTTTCATCTTTTACTTTATTTTTATTTATTTAATTATTTTATTATTTGAAACAAGGTCTCAAGCCCAGGCTGGCCTTGGACTCACTATCTAGCCCAGGCTGGCCTTGAACTTACAACCATCCTCCTTCCTCTGCCTCCTAAATTCTGGAATTATAAGCATGTGCCACCATATCTGGCTTAATTTCCTTCTTTATATTAGATGGACACCAAGTATATTTACTGTACAATGAAGACATCTATGCCATTCCTTCTTGGAAAAAATTCCTTCTTGGAAAAAATTCCTTCTAGTTTGAGAAGGAAACTTCTGGCCTGAGCTTAGGAAAGCTAAGACAGGCTTTTGGTATGCATCTTACCTTTTTGCTGTATTTCTTCTTCTTGCTTCTTCCTAACTCACCTGGCATTTATTTATCTCTGTCTAGCATTTTCACTGGTAGAATAAATTATGCTAGAGCCCAGTTTGCCAAGGAGCCATTTCAAAATGTTAATTTTATTAGAAACATGTGGGGCAATGTGAAACTGTTACCACACTAAAATAATATGAAAGAACACCTCATTGTAACTATGCTTATTAAATTAGGATAAGAAGAAATGGCAGTAAACCCTAACTAATGGAAAGGAACCTAGATGTCATGTTCTTTTTTTTTTTGGTTTTTTGAGGTAGGGTCTCACTCTAGCCCAGGCTGACCTGGAATTCACTATGTCATCTCAGGGTGGCCTTGAACTCACGGCAATCCTCCTACCGCTGCCTTCTGAGTGCTGGGATTAAAGGCATGCGCCACCATGCCTGGCCCATGTTCTTCTTCTTCTTCTTTTTTTTTTTTTAAGAAACGAATAAAATATCTGCTTTTCCTGTGAATGGACAGATCTTCTAAAATAGACGTGACAGGAAGTGCTGTGGCACCGCAGGGGTGACTCTGAATCTGACCTCCTCTGTTGATTCTGAGGGATGTGCCTGCTCTATACATGAAGAGACATTAGATGCTTTTATTTATTTTTTATTTATTTTTATTTTTTTTGGTTTTTCTTTGGTTTTTCGAGGTAGGGTCTCACTCTAGCTCAGGCTGACTTGGAATTCACTATGTAGTCTCAGGGTGGCCTCGAACTCACAGCGATCCTCCTACCTCTGCCTCCTGACTGCTGGGATTAAAGGCGTGCGCCACCACGCCTGGCTTAGATGCTTTTATTCTTTCAAAAATGGTAATATTCAGTCCCTAGTACTGCACGTGTGCGTGCGCGCCCACGCACACACACACACACACACACACACAGAGAGAGAGAGAGAGAGAGAGAGAGAGAGAGAGAATGAATGAATAAGAGAATGAATGAATATAGAAAAGGCAGAGCCAGTCATCGTTCCAAGTTACCAGTGAGGCAGCTCACTTCTTACCCAGAATAGGAATGGAGTAGAGAGAGGCCAGGACTGCTTACCCAGTAAAGTCCCTACCCAGGACATTTTAGGAGTGGGAGGAAGTGTGCCTCTCTCCTAGCTGTTGTTGTGGAGAGGGAAAGATTGCTTTACACCCTTTGCTAGGTTCATGACTGAGACGTGTATAACAAAAACCAGATGGACAAGAAAACTGCACATTTAATATGTTTTATATGATATGAGATGGGAGCCTTCATCAAGAAATGATCCAGAGAAACTGAGAAACCTAAGTTGTTAAGTTATCCCCAGTTTATCACCCACCACAAGATTAGTCCCCTTTTGACAAGCAGATTTACCCATGGTTTTTCACCTCTCACCCATTCTGTCCTAACCCAAAATAAATCAGTATAAATTGTGAGTTCTTAGAGACAGGACATCCAGGTAAATGAGTGCCTTTGGGGGTTTGTGGTCTAGTTATTCAGGAGCACATTTTAAGTTGAATTACTACATTGTGGGAAATCTTTGATTACCCAAAGAGAAGTAGAAACTGTCGGCATACACTTAGTGAAATGCCAGTATTCTTGTCTTCTTTCTGTTCCCCTGTCCCATAATTATCTCCCCTCACCCTCATAATCTACATTCTCAACTCTTCATGAAAAGCAAAATTCTGACTTATTATCCAATAGGGACTATATAATAAGTTCCATATGGCTAGATTTTCTACTTCTGTTTGCACATGTAGCTAGTTAGGTTTTTATAGGAAGAACTCTTTAGAAAACATTGTTATAGATTTTCTGAACTTTGATTCATCCTTTATTTTAATTTTTAAGTTTTTATTTATATTTATTTACTTGAGAGAGAGAAATAGGCAGGAAGAGAGCGAGAAAGAGAGAGAGGGAGGGAAGGAGAGAATGGGTGTGCCAGGTCCTCCAGCTGCTGCAAACAAACTCCTGGTGTGTGCGCCCCCTTGTGCATCTGGCTTACATGGGTCCTGGGGAATTGAACCTGGGTCCTCTGGCTTTGAAGGCAAACACTTTAACTGCTAAGCCATCTCTCCAGCCCCATTCTTTCTTTTTTTTTTATGAGAGAGAGAGAAAGGGAAAGAGAGAGAGAGAGAGAGAGCGAGCGAGAAAGAGAGATAATTGGCACATCAGGATCTCCAGCCACTGCAATTGAACTCCAGACATGTGTGTCACCTTGTATATCTGGCTTACATGGGAACTGGGGAGTCAAACATAGGTCCTTAGGCTTCACAGGCAAGCACCTTAACAGCTAAACCATCTCTCCAGCCCCATCCTGTATTTTATATTGACATTTTTTTTCTCTCCCTGCTCTGGTCATTGCTATCTTGTCTGATATTACACGACTGATTGGATAAGTAATAAAGAGTTTATTATTAAGTTCTTTGGACTGTTAAATACTTGACAGTTCTGAATTATTGCATTTCATTTAATTATTTACAAAATAATGGTGCTAATAGCTGGAATTCCTTGAAGGTGGTATTACTTGTACATATCAGACACTACTCTCAGCACATTCCATGTACCAGCTGTACAACCTATAATATGGGCACTTGTATTAGATCTATCTTAGGTACAAGGAAACTGGGCACTAGGGAAGAAAAGTGACCTGCCACAGTCATATGTAAGATTAAGTAAAAAATGAGTAAAATGATCTGGTTTCAGAGCCCAGATCCTAGTTCACTACCATACACATAGCTTTTTGTAATCAGGATTATTAAGTTAAAGGAAGAAATGGAATTGGAATGTAAGAGATAATATTAACCTTATTCTGAAAATTTTAATGTTGATTTTATATGGGTAGTATAAAAATGTAACATGAAGATAATTATTCTGCCTTAAGTTGACATATCTCCTAAACTAGAAATGAAAAGAAGGAATGTTCACTCTACAGAAGATACAAATTGGGCTGGAGAGATGGCTTAGCAGTTAAGCGCTTGCCTGTGAAGCCGAAGGACCCCGGTTCAAGGCTCGATTCCCCAGGACCCACGTTAGCCAGATGCACAAGGGGGCGCACGCCTCTGGAGTTCGTTTACAGTGGCTAGATGCCCTGGTGCGCCCATTCTCTCTCCCTCTCTCTCTCTCTGCCTCTTTCTCTCTCTGTCTGTCACTCTTAAATAAATAAATAAAAATAAAACAAAAAAAGTTAAAAAAAAAAGAAGATACAAATTAAGGAGGGTTCTTGGGCAGCTCTCCAACAGGTATGAAGTCTGAGTATGTGGAGTGATCACCACAACTTTTGGGAACTTACATATGCTTGTTAATGCATGCAGAGAGGGAAAGTTTGCAAAGTACAGTCAAGGGCAAATGGTGCCTTTGTTTCTGTTGCACAGGTTGTGGATTGTGAAAGCATTTGGGCATTTCAAAGATGAGACAAGAGAGCAAATGAGGCTGAGTGACTGGAGATGATAATGCTGGTTCCTGACTTTTTTTTTTTAGAACAGAAATCTTTCATTTCATCATGTCAGGCTTGTGGGGAATGCCATGTTGATGAGCTGCATACAAGATGCTTGGTTTTTTTTTTTTTTTTTAATAGCCTTGTTTACTACTGCAGTGTGACTGTGCAGGTATGTGAGGCCTCGTTTCCCATTGAAGTTTCTGTGGCAGGTGTAGGCCGCCAGTTTCGGATCTTAATCTAAAGCTGTGTCATGAATATCTGTTTCAACAGGGAAATCTGGGCTGGAGGCTCAGCATTTAAAGGTGCTTGATTGCCAAGCGTGACAGCCCAGGTTCGAGTTCCCAGTACCCACATAAATCCAGATGCACAAAGTGGCACATGTATCTGGAATTTGGCAGGAGGGCCTGGTGTGCCCATTCTGTATCTCTTAAATAGAAACCTGAGAATGCGATGAGGATGAAGTAAAGCATGGTTGTGCTTGGGCTTGGGCCCATCCCAGGTCTACTGAGTCAGCAGCTGGGGTTGGGAGTCTGGCAGTCTGTTTTAGCAAGTCCTCAAGAGTGTAATGCACGCCAAAGCCAGAGAACCACAGAATCAAAACAGTAATAGTCAGGAAGGCATTCTTGGGGGGTATTTCAGAATTTAGACTGATGTGACAGTGCTCTCAATTTATGTCATGTCAGTGGAAATAGAGAGGGACGTACGTGTCTCCAAGGGATACCTTAGAGAAGTTTCAGAATTGGTAGCCCAGGTGCTGTGCCGAGAATGCTGTGTTTAGTTCCAGGTGACCCTCCCAGTAAACCACTGAGAAGGGTCGCTTTTTTGTCCCTAAGCTGGTACAGGTGTAGTATATCCTCCCAGGTGACAGGGTGCCAGCTGAAACGTGGAGACGATGGTTTGGCAAGCGGATCCTTCTGGTCAAAGCCTGCTTCCTGGTAGTAAAGGATGAGCTGTAACGTTAGAGAACTGGTGGGAGTACAGAAGCAGAGAACAGGTGAGAAGCAAGCCTGGAAAAACCCAACAGTGACAGGGAAGGGGGATGAGAAGGGAATGGAGATTTCTAAGGCAGAGTGTTTCCTTTTGTTCTTAGAATAGAATCCTCCCTCTGTGCACCACAGTTCCTGGCCTGGTTTTTCTGTCCTCATTTCTTCCATCCTGCCTTGCTCACTGCATGCACAGTAGAGAATACCCCTCCCTTCAACCTAGATATTCCCACGACTAACTACCGTACAGCACCTGGGTGTCTTTCAGTCACATCCTCATCAAAGTTATGCCCCTGTTGTATGTGGGTACTTTCCTCCCCAGCCCCACAAGTATCCCAGACTGTGTATCTCAGCCTGAGATGATCTTAATCATTTATTAAAATCATCTATTATCTTTTGATCTACTTGTAAAGTCAGCTTTGCCTTCTGTGAGAAAGCCAAGGGCCAGGGTCTGCTCCTTGCTGTATTGCCAGCCTCTGGGATGGTGCTCCATAAGTATCAGCTGAGTGGATTCTGAGTAAGGGCTTGATGGGCAGTAGATGTAGGCAAAGCACAGACAAATGCACCTGTCAAGCACTGGGGAACACAAGAGAGTAGCTTGGACTGAGCAATGAAATGGGGTACAGGAGGACTTTCAGGAGGTCATGCGGACACCACTTGCAGATGGGCTGTAATGGGAAGCAAAGCACCTTCCCACAAGGGCTTGTGATCTCTTAACATGCTTGTGTGGTACCTCCATGCTCTGGAAACTCAGGAGCACAGCAGTTCTTAGCTCCCAGATAATCCTCCGTTAAGAGATGGTTTGACTTTTTTTCCATTCTAGAGGGAGTTGCCTCAAACTCTAGGTATGTGGAATTTTCTGTTTTTACCTAGAGCAGCAGTACCTACCCACCTACTTAGCTGCTTAAGAGAAAGTTATTTATTAACAGTTTTATACATGCATTTACTGTATTTTGATCATATTCATCTCCCATTACTTTCTCTTTTCCCCTCCTGTTGAACTCCTTCACAACTTGTCCCACTTCTGCTTTATTTATTTATTTTTATTTGTAAGCAGAGAGAGCGAGAGTGCGAGTGCATGTGTGTGTGCAAATGGGTGCGCCAGGGCCTCCAGCCACTGCAAGCAAACTCCAGATACGTGTGCCACTGTACATCTGGCTTTATATGGGTACTGGGGAATGAAGCCTGGGTCGTTAGGCTTGGCAAGCGAACGCCTTAATCACTGAGTCATCTTTCCATCCCGCTTTATTGTTTTGATCACCTCTGAGTTTAATGAGGGTTGCTGCGGAGGAGGGTTGGAGTTGTCCCTGAAGTACAGGCAGCTTACCAAGGCCGCCGCTGGACCTGCCTCTCAGCCAGCACTAACTTCAGTAACTCCTCAGGGAGCTTACCAGGGCCGCTGCTGGACAAAGTCCCTCCCTGTACCCGCCCCTCAGCAAGCACTGACTTCAGTAACTCCTCAGGGAGAGGCGGCATTCTCTTGAGCTCCTCCACCATCTGTGATGGAATATTGATGAGACCAGTATTTGGTGGTCTTGTGCAGGTAATGACAATCACTGTGGGCTCATGATTGCCACAGCCATATCATGTCCAGAAGACGGGATTCCACAGTACTTCTTCTTACCCTCTGGCTTTTACGTTCTTATCATCTTCTCTTCCTCAGTGTTCTCTGAGCCTTAGAGGGAGTGACATAGATGTCTGATTTGGCACTGAGCACTTAGCAGTCACTTATTTTCAGTACTTTGACAATTTTTGAGTCTTCCCACTAGTTGCTGCCCACTGCAACATGAAGCTTTTCAGACCAAAGCTAAGAGCAGCACTAAACCATGAGCGTAAGCACACGCATTTAGAGGGCAGCATGATGGGCAGAATATATCCATTTAGACAAACAATAGTAGTTGCTTCTCTGGTGGGACTGTGACCACAGGCTTTTGCCTAGGTTTTCAGTACTAGGCATGCATTCCCTCCTGTGGAGCAGGTCTCAAATCCAATCAGAAGGCAATTGGCTGCCCCCACAGAAGTCATGGCAGTGTTGCATCAATGGTGTTGCATTGGCTGCTAAGTCAGACTAGCAAGAAGGAACCATGAGAGGAGTGACAGGGTGATTCTGTGTGGCACCTCAGAAGTGACTTTTGGTAGAGGAGCACTTGAAGTGGTACTCACTGCCTCTGGAGAATGGATTTAGAAGACTGGGTTGGGGCTGTAGAGCAGTGGTAGAGTGATTGCCTAGGCTAGTGTTATAAAAAGTAAAAAATAAAAACAACCCAAAACACTGAACAATGGATGTGGTATATGCATAATCGCAGCACTTGGGAGGCAGACTTAGTAGGATCTGGAGTTCAAGGCCAACTTGGCTATATAGCAAGATCCTGTCTCAAACATCAACCACAACAACAACAAAAAAATTGAGGCTATGTCTTGAAACTTCAAGTTTAAATGCTTTTCAAGTTTATTTTTATTTGTTAATATTGTTAGGGTTATTGTTGTAGGGCTATGGATTAAACCCAGGGTTGTTCATGTACTTGGCAAGTAGCCTACCACTGACTTATCACTATCCATTTCCCTGTTTTTGGAATTTTTTTTTTGAGGCAGGGACTACAGTCTTGAACTCCTGGTGATCCTCATACCTCAGTCTCCCTAGTGCTGGGATTAATGGTGTGCACCACTACACCTGGCTCAAATTTTTTTGAAACTTTGAGACAAGTTCTTGCTAAATTGCCTAGGATGGCTTTGAATTCACTTTGTATCCTAGGCAAGCCTTGGATTTGCCATCCTCCTGACTCAGCCTCCTTGTCACTGGCAGCAGGAAATTCAGCTTGGTGTTGCTGGATTGGCAGACTGAGACCCCTCAGAACCTCAGGGACCTCTACTCAGGTGCAGTTCAGTTTGTATGTGTGTAGTATGTTGTGGCATGTGTATGTACACATGTGTGCAAACAGCATATGCCCTGTGTGCAGATATGTGGAGGGAGAGGAGAGCATCAGACATCCTCCTCTATTGCTTGTTTCTTTTCTGAGACACTGAACCTGGCTGACCAGTGAGCCCCAGTGATTTTCCTGTCTCTGTCTCTCTTGGTACTGGGGTTACAGGCATACATGACCTTGCTTGCCTGTGTACATGGGAGTTGGGGATTGTGAAATCAGGTCCTCATGTGTGTGCAGCAAGCACTCTTCCACTTTGCGCTATCTCCCTAACCCTGCTTCATCTCAGCGCGTAACACTGCAGGGAAGAACCTCAGGACACATAGGAGTGAATACTGATTAGCATGTACTCTAAGAGAGTCAAGTGTGAGCATATCTTGGCAGGATCTATAGGTGTGACTTCTGGGTCTACAACTAGGTTTAGATATTAGGGAAAGTATGCCCAGGTATATTCCTTTGTCTTTTCCATAGAATTTTGTTCTTGAAGAACAGACTTTGGAGGGGGTGGTACAGTGTTTATGCTTACAGCTGGAGAGGGCAGTGCTGATAGAAAACATTTAGGGCTGGGGAGATGGATCAACAGTTAAAAGCACGCACATGCTTGCCAAATCTGCAGGTTCAATTCCACTGTACCCACGTAAAGCTGGATGCACTAAGTGGTGCATGCATCTGGAGTTCCTTTGTAGTGGTAAAAGGTCCTGGAGTGTCCGTTTTCTTCTTTTTTTCTCTGCTCACAAATAAGTAAAAGGTCTTTCTTTCTTTCTTTCTTTCTTTCTTTCTTTCTTTCTCTCTCTCTCCCTCTCTCCCTCTCTCTCTCTCCCTCTTTCCTTCTTTCTTTCTTTCTTTCTTTCTTTCTTTCTTTTTCTTTCTATCATCTATCTATCTCACTCATTTGTCCCAGGCTGGCCTCCTACCTCTGCCTCCTGAGTACTGGGATTAAAGGCATGTGCCACCATGCCCAGCATAATAAAAATATTTTTAAAAAACATTGAACAAAGGAATCCTTACATATACATACATACATACATACATACATACATACATACAAAGAGGTACAAGATGATTGGACCTAAGGCATAGTTCAAGAGCTTTTTAAACAAATTATTATTTATTTATTTATTTATTTATTTGACCGAGAATGAATATGTGTTTGTTAGGGCCTCCAGGCACTGCAAACAAACTCCAGATGCACGTGCCACCTGGTGCATATGTGCGTACTAGGGGATGGAACCTGGATCCGTGGCTTCACAGGCAAGCCGCTTAAGTGCTAAGCCGTCTTTCCAGCCCTCAAGAGGCATTTTGCTTGTTTATTTTCTTTTTGAGACAGGGTCTCATATATTGAACTTCTACCTGCACCTCTTGAGTTCTGAGATTATAGCAAAGTGCCACCATACCCACTTTTATGCTGTGCTGGGATAGAATCCAGGGCTTTATGCCTGGAGCTATGTTCCCAACTGCTCATTAGCCATTGTTAAAAATATTTTATTTATGAGAGGGAGAATATAAATGAGAGAGATGGACATACCAAGGTCTCTTGCTGTTGTAAACAAACTTTGGACACATAGGCTACTTTGTGCATCTGGGGAATTGAACCTGGTCTGCGGAATTTGCAAGAAAGTACCTTTGACTGCTGAGCCATTTCCCAAACCCTTCAAATTTATTTCTTGAGACTTTTTGTCTGCCAAATCATCCTCCTCTTCATTTACTTACTGAAACATTTTCCTATGAAAAGTTGTTATTCAGAAAATTTTAGTTCATGTTGGGGCTCAGAAAATGATGATCCAACAGCTGAGTGTAATGGTGCATGCCTATAATCTTAGCACCTGGGAAGTGGGGCAGGTGGATCACCATCAGTTCTATGCCAGCCTGGGTTACACAGTGACTTCTAGGCCAGCCTGGACCACAGAGAGTCTGTTCAAAAGAAAAATAAATGAAAACCCTCTCTCTGTCTAAACTGCCCATGGCCTCCTCTTTCTTTCTCTTATGAAGAGGCTATATATAGATACACACACACACACACACACATATATACATATATATATATATATATATGCATGCTTCTAAATCTCATTAGGCTCATTGAATGCTCACTTTTTGTTTCTACAGTGCCCATTGCATATAATTTATGTGTACAACTTTTGTTGTTGTTGGTTGTGTTTGTTTGTTTGTTTCCTTTTTTTTTTTTTTTTGGTTTTTCAAGGTAGGGTCTCACTCTAGCCCAGGCTGACCTGGAATTCACTATGGAGTCTCAGGGTGGCCTCGAACTCATGGCAGTCCTCCTACCTCTGCCTCCCGAGTGCTGGGATTAAAGGCGTGCGCCACCACGCCCGGCTGGTTGTGTTTCTTAAAGAGTTCAGATCATCGTGCTTATAGAGGGTGGGGGAAATTTTTTTGTCCCAGCATTAGCAAGTAGCAAAGTTAGAATTCCAGCTGTTCTCTCTCCATAAGACACACATGGGCTTCTTGGAATAATGAGATAATAATACAAATTTATAGATGTTCCTTTTCTTTTTTTTTTTTTTAAATGTTTAGTTCATCCAAAGTGGATCTCAGGAGTGGCCTAGATGAGTGTGCAGTGGCATTGAACTTATTTCTGAGTAACAAGTTTACAGATGCCTTAGAATTGCTTCGCCCATGGTAAGTAACTTCATTTTTTTTTTTAAATGATTTTTTCAAAAATTTCTTTGATATCATGCATATACATTAACTCATCCGTTTCTGCTTCAAAATTTATTAGCAAATTTGAGACATCTTAATATTCCTCAGTTTTTAAAAAAATTATTTATTTATTTGAGAGAGAGAAAGACACAGGAGGAGAGAGAGAGAGAGAGAGAGAGAGAGGGAGGGAGGGAGAATATGGGTGTGCCAGGGCCTCCAGCCACTGTGAACGACATCCAGACACATGTGCCACCTTGTGCATCTGGCTTCCGTGGGACCTGGGGAATCGAACCAAGGTCCTTTGGCTTTGCAGGCAAGTGCCTTAATTGCTAAGCCATCTCTCCAGCCCCATATTCCTCAGTTTTAATCAGAAGAAAATTTGTAATTCTCATATTTTCATTTCCATACTTGCTCAAATGTTGTCATCTGGGTAGCTTGTAAGGCTACATGAAGATTCTTTTCTTAAGTGAAATAGTTCTTTAAAATTTTGTTTTGTTTTGTTTTTTGAGGAAGGATCTTGTTCTATCCTAGGCTGACCCAGAATTCACTGTGTAGCCTCAGGGTGGCCTCAAACTCATGGTGATCCTCCTACCTCTCCTTCTGAGTGCTGGGATTAAAGGTATACACCAGCATGCATGGCTTAAAAAATACTTTTATTTATTTGGGGGTGGGGGAGAGAAGAGAGTGTATGTGGGCTCACCAAGGTCTCTTGTGGCTTCAAATTCCAGATACATACATCATTTTGTGTATCTAGCTTTGTGTGCTGGGGAATGAAACCCGAGCTGGCGGGCTTTGTGATCACGTGCCTTTAACTGCTGAGCCATCTCTCCAGGCCAAGTGAAATATTTCTATGGATTTTTTTAAGTGTCTTTGAAGGCAGTTTTCCTCTGAAATGGGGAAGAACTGGAATATCTTACCTCAGTGCTAAATCAAATTTAAGATAATATGGATATTACTGGGGCTCCCTACTTATATAATAAATGTGTTAAGCAGTTTGATTTCAATTATTAGTACCTGTGAGCCTTTCAAACTTGGCAAAGCATCCTGAGCTCAGCTGCTCCCCAGCCCTCTCTGAAGGCAGTCTGCTCTGTAGTGTGCCTGTGACTTGCATGCCTTCAGACACAGCTGCATTCTTAGATGAAGCTGAGATCTCGTGTTGAAATCTGCTAGAAGGTAGCTTAGCCCCAGAAGTGGGGAGTCCCATCCCTCACACTGAGTCGTCAGTAGTGTCCTTCAGACTTCTTTGTCTCTTTCTGGCCAGTTACCCGTTGTCATCATCTCTCCTGTGTCCCCCCCTCTCCTTTCCCACTTTGCCTTCTTCTCTCCTGCTCCGCTCCCTCTCTGAGCCTCCTGACCTGTCTCTATTTGTTTTTTCAAACAAGTCTCCTTTTTTCTTCTGCCCCTGACATCTGTCTAGTTACCATCTAGGATAAAAATAAACCAGTATTCTATTCAGTCGAGTTTTACATTCTGTGATCTTCATGCATATATCCTTCTCCTCTCCTTGAATCTATTAATTTTTTGCGTTCTTGGAAAGAGCTCAGCTAAAAACATGAGATTTGAAACCACAGTTAATGACTTTGGGAGGCTTTTACTCCTTGTGGTTTCCTCACTGTGCAGGACAAACTACGCATGAGAGAAAAGAGTGTGATCTGCACTTTATCTAGCATCAGACTGCCGAGCCTTAGTATTTAAATAAAACCTCACACTGATATTTTAAACACTACATATAAAATAATTAATATAAATTTTAAGAAGAGATGGTGATGCTTCATGGCTTGGGAATCTGGATGTCTGCCATAGGTGCAAACCAATTAACATCTTTAGGTTCTCAGAAGCAGTTATCACTGAGAGCTTGATAGCTTTAATCAGCAAGAATTGACCCAGGAATTTCAGATATTACAAGTAGATTAGCTACAAGGTCTACTTTGGTCAAGGACCATGTAGATGACCCAGTCTATCCCCCCACTTCCCTTCAAAAAAAAAAAAAAATTTTTTTTTTTTTTTTGCTTTCTTTTGCTTTTGGCTGCAGAGCAGACAATTTGAAATAATTAGCTTTTTTCTTTCTCTCTGTCACAAATATACTTAATTTAGGTGTTCATTTCAGATTTAAAAAAATATTTTAATTATTTATTTGAGAGGAGAGAGAGAGAATATGAGAATGAGAATGGGCATGCCAGGGTCTCCAGCCACTGCAAACAAACTCCAGGTGTATGTGCTACCGTGTGCATCTGGCTTACATGGGTTCTGGGGAATTGAACTTGGGTCCTTAGGCTTTGCAAGCAAGTGCCTAAACCACTAAGTCATTCTTCCAGCCTCTCATTTCAGATCTTTAAAAAAAAATTATTTATTTCACGCAAAGCTTGCTTTGCGTATGTGTGTGTGTGTGAGAGAGAGAGACAGAGAGAGAGAGAGAGAGAGAGAGGCAGATAGAATGGGCACACCAGGGCCTCCAACCACTACAAACTCCAGACGCATGCACCACCTTTTGCACCTGGTTTACGTGGGTCCTGGGGATTTGAACCTGGATTCTTAGGCTTTACAGGTAAACATCTTAACCTACTAAGCCATGTCTCTAGCCCAAAAGATTTTTTTGGGGGGGTGGGGGCTCGAGGTAAGGTCTCCCTCTAGCCCAGGCTGACCTGGAATTCACTCGGAAGTCTCAGGGAGGCCTTGAACTCATGGGAATCCTCTTGCGTCTGCATCTGCCTCCCAGGTGCTGGGATTAAAGTCTGCATCATCACGTCTGGCTTATTTTGTTTTCTTTTAGTTTTGAGACAGGGTTTCATGTGGCCCAGGTTCCTTATGTAGCTGGAAATAACCTTCAAGTACTCATCATCCTGCTTCTGCTTCCCTAGTGCTAGGATTCCTTGCATGGGACATTTCACATTTTAAGACATACATTACCCTCTATTTGACTGGAAAAAACTGGTTTGCTTTGAAACCTCTAGGAAATGAAACCACAGGCTGCCCCCTTGTGTTAAAATAGAGAAAAGCATGCTGCTCATTTGAGCATTTTATTCTGGATGTGTGCCTTCACACTGCAAAGTCCTTGGCACTTGAGTTTGCACAGATATGCCTTTCATGGTCGATATGATTTTAGTGATAACTGTGAAAGAGTAAAAGTTATTACTGTCAAAGTCAGGATGTGCAATGACTAAGGTTTGCTATTTTTTTTATATCAGACAAAGCAGAGGGTGGTGTTTTTTTGTGTATTTTGTTTGTTTGGTCTCCCCCCACTCCAACTGAATTGAAATGGACTAATTCCCTGTGTTCTCTTTAGGGCCAAGGAGAGTATGTACCATGCCTTGGGCTACAGTACCATTGTAGTGTTGCAGGCTGTCATGACCTTTGAGCAACAGGACATCCAAAATGGCATTTCTGCCATGAAGGACGCTTTGCAAACCTGCCAAAAGTATGGATGGGTAGTTAAATATCTGAGCTAAGCCTCTAAATCTTCCTGCCTGTGTGATAAAGTGAATGCTCTTTGCTGGCCTGAGCTACAGAAAAGAGCTTCAGCCTCAATGTTTCTTGGCCTTGTGCAGCAGAGTTCAAAAGGTTCTACGAGGAATTACAGTATGAACCCCGTTTGACACCTGTACCTTCACTGTTAGCATGGGGCCAGGGTACAGAGGAGGTCTGAGGGAGGCTTCAGAGGGGCTGGCAGAGAGCATCCTTCAGGAGAGAGGAAGCACCACATGCCATACCAGGTCAAGCTTGCTTTGCGTCAGGGGGTTACAGATTTGGAAGGGAATGAGTGTTTTATTTGCTTAAGAAAGATGCATTCCAGCACTTGGGGCTTGTTAGAACGTGTTTAGGAAGATCTTAGGGAAAGCTATTTATTACTGGTATTGGAGAATTAAGGCAAGGGTAAATGAATTCTGTTTTAGGACCTGCAAGTGAGGAGCATTTCCAAATGTGTTTTAACTCTACTTTCCACCTATGGAGCCACTGTCCTTAGAAACTCTGGTTTTACCCAGAGAGATAAGGCAAGGTGCTGTGTGTGTACAGGATTAGTACTCACTGGAGTGTGGCCTTGTCCACACTGTTCAGGAAACATAGGTTGTGTCCACAGTTGGCAGCCTAAGGCTCGGGCTAAGGTGCACAGGGTTGGGAGGAGGTAGTCTCTTGCCCTGCAGACTTCAGAGTCTGGAGTTCAGCTTGGTGGCTTCTTGATATGAGTGTGACTGAAGTGAATATCAGTGGCAGTGAGATCAATCTGATGCTGTTATTTTTTTCCTTCTGTTTATTCAATGCAGATATAGGAAAAAATGCACAGTTGTAGAATCATTCTCAAGTCTTCTTTCTCGGGGGTCACTGGAACAACTGAGTGAAGGTAAGAGGCATTTTAAAATGACTGATTTGTATTCTATTAAGAATTATGAAGTAAAGTGAAGTATACAAAAGGAATGGAGTGTCTTCTACTCATCCTATCATGTTCACCTTCCAGAGGTCACCTTGTTAGTGGTTGATTTTTGACATTTATGACATTTATGAACAGGCACAGTTGTACACATGAGATGCATACATGCTTTGTTTTCGTATATTTTGCAAGCGTCCAATCAAATAATACATATTGTTCTATAGTGTGATCTGTTCCCAGATTAGTACACATAAGTGTGCTTCATTTCAGAGCTATTTAGTGCTGCCTTACGTGGCTTTATTATCATTTATTTGATTTTTCTCCATTGAAAACACTTACATGATTTAAAAAATGTTTTTCATTGTTAACAAATTTGTTTTCCCAAAAGCCTTATACATATGTCTTCATGTATTTTTTACAAGTATTTCCTAGGGCAGATTCCTAAAAGTAGAATTACTGGGACTGAGGGTTTGAAAATTTAACATATTTGTAGATATTGCCAGCTTTTCTTCTCCAAAAACTTAAGCCACTTTGTATAATTACATCTATGTAGGAGAGTTTCATGTTCTAAAAGCTATTAACATTTTCTTTAAAGGTAGGGTCTTTCTCTAGCCCACGCTAACCTGGAATTCACTATGTAGTCTCAGGTTGGCCTGGAATTTGTGGTGAGCCTCCTACCTCTGCATCCTGAGTGCTGGGATTAAAGGCATGTGCCACTACTCCCAGCCTAAAAATTATCAACATTTTTTTTTCAAAGGAAAGTAACATAGATGCTTTGAAAAAAGTGAAAATGTTTCCCTACACGGCTGGTGAAGATGTTTAGTTTGTGGACTTGAGGAATAATTAGGAATCCAGGGATTCCTATAGCACTCTGATCAGCTGGATTGGGAGGAATGACTCTTCACTTGATAGTGACTTGATATCCCACTGCCATGAGAGATCCCTAACCAGCTGCTTGGTTAGTGTTGTGCTCACTAGAGAGTGGCTTACAAGAGTGTAGCCTCTAGGCAATCTTGCAGAAGAAAGCATTGCTTTTCAAAAGCATCTGCCATTGCAGGAGAATTTGTACCTGTGTTTGCAACTCATTTCTATGTGTTAAGCTTGTTGTCTAGATAAGGTGGGGGCAGAAAACACTAGAAGTGGTCATGGCTGACTAAATCAAAAACAATTCTAGAACTGGTTGTTCATCATTCCTAATGGTCCACACATACCTTGAGGGTGTTTTATCCTGAAGCATTGCTTATCTTGTAGGCAAGTATTGTCAGCTTGTTTGGAACATCTGAGAAGTTGGGCACCCTTGTGTGATGTAAATTTAGAGTGTTGACCATTGAAAAGGATTATGACATACAGCAGCACATCTTTAGGACTTGTTCTAAAAGGGTATGGTGTACACTCAATCATGACAGAACCCAGTGACATTTTCTTGTTTACTCCTGGCAGCTGAAAACCATCTTATTTTTCTTTAGAAATGGACCCTAAGTATCCATAAGAATAAAAGCAGGCACTGGTAGGTCTACAGTCTGGCAGAATGGGTTGGTAGGAGACTAAATAGGACCCAAGGAAACCTGACTCTTCCATTTGTAGGCTCCTATCTCTTACCTTCCCCAGCCCATTTTTCCTCTTTTCCCTTTTTGGTGTGAGTATAAATAATAAAGAAATATAATGTTCCATTTCTAAAATGTGCTTTCTATATACTAAACACTCTTCTTTGTGCTTTCATTTAACATTAACCAACCTAATTTTTGTGATTGATGTACATAGACATTAAAGACATGACTAAGGTACCCACCTATTAGAGCAGGGCTAATTCTGGTCTGCTTTCTTTCCCTAGACCATAATGCTTTCCACTGTTTCTGCATTTTCTCCTGTAGGATAAAGGAAATGTAAGAATTCTCATTAGGTTACACATCTTGAAAATAGATGATACTGCATTCTTACCTTTTTATAATGTCTTTGGACAGAGTACTTTAGGAAATCTGGATAGAAACTTAGTTTCTACTAATTATTAAAACCTAGCCTGTGTCTGTAGCTTATTCCAAAGCATATGTTTAGACTACATAGAAAAGCTGAGCTTAGTTAACCTTTCAGTGCATGATAAGGCTCTTTCTTTCAGTAGATTAAGGAATTTTAGTTAATTGGCATTTTGGAGGCTACGTACTCATAAACCCAGTGACTAATTTTGAGAATGAAGGAACTGCCCAGTGTAAATGAGTCACAGCAAAGGAAGAAGATGTCTGTAAATTAAGTCTTATTTCCTTCCCAGAGAGTTTGGCTGTCACTGCAACCCAAACAGACCTTTTATTTGAAGGTGCATGTCAAAACATTGTTGCTTTAGTATGTGACTTGTTTTCCTTTTAGTCATTTCCATTTACGTCCTCAAGTGTCGAGTTGTATGCAGGAGTGAGCAGATTTCCTTCAACTTTTCATAGGCTTCGTGGGGAACACACCTGGACTTTTTTGTGGCTGGTAGATATGGAACAGGTTTCAGAATGGCTTTAGAGAGAGAGAGAAATTCACATGCAGTGATTAGGATGCCAAAGAGAGTTCATAGGAAGGATACTTACACGTGGATTACAGAGTTCACAGTGTTCTGCTTTCTTTGCACTTCCTTAGTTCTGCTTTTCAGTCTGTCTGCCTTTAGTGTAATCTTGGTTGAGTCACTCTCCTGCTTACCTCTGTGCAAGGACTTGCTGTTACCAACTGAATCAACGTCAGACTCTATGGACTGTCCACCATGTAGCCCCAACCTACCTTTCCAGCCTCATAGCCTCTTTTTCCTTGACACATCTCATGCCTCCTGTCTTTTTCCCAGGGTGTGCACTAGCTCATGCCATTCATTTGTTCCCAAGGCAGCTTGTAGAGTTAATAACCTGGGACAGTTCTCACTTTGCTGAAGAGTTTCCTAGGAGGAGGATATTCAGGTGACTCTATAGAGCAGTTTGAATTTCACGTTGAGGAAAACTAAAGGAGCACTTTGATGGGTGGTGTTCTAAGGACTGTGACCCTGACTTTTGATGCTGCCAGGATGCACATGTGCCCGCAGCACCAAGTCCACAAGTTCTCTCTGCATCCTGCTGGGGATCTTAGCTGCATCATTGCTTCTCTACAAATTCTCTATAAATTGAATATTTGGAATATGAGTATGGCAGATAGTTGAGTTCACATGATATTCAGTGGGGTTTGGGTGTGTGTAAATGAAAGAAATCACATTGTATAGACTGATTAACACCATTCCCAGCAACACAGATGATTCCCTATTTTCCTGCCCCTTGACATAAAAGACTTTCTGCTTTCTGAGTTTTACCAAAAAGCTAGCATTTATCAAGTGTGTGATGTCTTTGGCCAGCTTTACACACAGCACCTCATTTAATCCTTCTACTTTCAAGTAGAGACATTATTAGTGGACAGCGTGGACAGGGCAGGAGAGAGTCTGTGTAGCTAACACATGGCAGTCTTCTCTCCAGTTTTATTACTTAAAGAACAACCAGTTCACATCCTATGAGGAAAGCAGGAATCTGATGTTTTTGTTTGTGCAAAAATGTAAAATTTCTCTCCCCAGTGTCTGCCAGTACAGTGGATTGTCTAGAAAGCTGGGGCAAGTGTTTTGGGGTACTCCACATGTCTCTCGGCCAGGCTTAGCTTTGATAGCTCCTTTTCATGAGCACTCTGTGCTTGTGCTGATGTCTGAATGATGAAATTACCCTAAAACTGGTATGGTGCAAATCCTTTTCTATCATTGTGCTTACTTGGAGTCCTGACCTCAGCATCCAGGACTGCAGTTTTCACAGAACTCTAGGGAAGTGCTACTGTCTCTTCAGGTTAGTAATGTATCTGATCAGAGTCACAATTCTCATGGCTTCATATTTTAAAAACTAGAATTCACAAGTTTAATGGAGTTAAAAGTCTTTATAAATGTGTTAAACTTCCATGCCAATTTTTTAAAAAAGTAGTTTCCATCTTTTAAAAACTTTTAAAAAGTTCACATTGTTAAAGGTTTTGGTTTCCTAGCCAAGCATTTAATACCTATAATCCTAGCACTCAGAAGACTGAGACAGGAGGATTGCTACAAGTACAAGGCCAACTCTGGGCTACATAGTTCAAGTCCTGCCTGGGCTCCAGAGTGAGACCTTGTCACTGACCTGCAAACAGTTGGTTTCCTCTTACAACCGAGTTTGTGTCTCTTGACACTAAGTGCCCTGCTCTGCTGTTACATTAGAATGGGGTCAAAGATGGAGATGACGTCCCTAGACATTTTTCATGGATAGGAAGATCTGTTCCAGCACTAAGAATAAGTCATCATTCCATTTTTATGGAAGCCCCAAAGCCATTTAGGTTTTTGTGTCTCTCTCTTGGGCTCATTTACCTTGCGGTCTTTTCAGAACATCTACTGTGAATAACTGTGAATGTGGGATAGCCTTAATATAATTTTACTTGTTTTTAATAGAGGAAATGCATGCGGAAATCTGTTATGCTGAGTGTCTCCTACAGAAAGCAGCTCTCACGTTTGTGCAGGTAATGAGCTTGCCTTGCAGTTGGTGTTGGGTGAGGGGCCTGCAGATACTGTACAGAAAAAGGTGGCCCATTCTGTGTTAGTGCTGTTGAGTGATCGTGAAAGACACTTGTTATTTTGGTAAATGGTGACTGAAAAAGGACTCCAGAGAGTGTTATTTCTACACAAATGCACTTAGTGTCTTTTTTCAATTTTCAGTCTACTGGCCATCATTGCCTCTTAAAGAAAGTGCCTCCAAATGCCACCCCTGATTTCATGTTGCTTGTTAGTGTGGAAACTGAGGTGACTCTGGTTTGCACTTGGGGTGATAGAGGGCTGCACACAGGAGTGGCCCGAGCTGAGGAGGCCTCCGTAATCTTGGTCAGGGTCTTCTTGCACCACTGTTTGAGTAAAGCTCAGCTCCCTGTGTGCTGTTAGCCACACTTGTCAGGGATGCTTCAGAGTTTTATTTCCCCTCACTTTCTGTCTGATCTCCCTTTTGTTTTCTTCCTTCCCATGGAAGAGCAGTGTTTTAAAGCCACTAAACCTGAATCTTTTTTTCTTATAAGCCACATGGGGACTTGAAATTAGGCTTGTGGGAGCTATGCATGGCTTTTACCTCCTCCTCATGGCCACATACCCAGTCACTTTCATATTTATTCTCTGTGGTTGTTACAGGATTTTCCAGCTTCATCTCTTCTCCGTTTTCATCCTCGGTGTCCCACCCAGCATGCTCACTCAGCAGCTTTGCCCAGACTGCACGCAACCTCGTGACCCTGTCTTTAATTTCTTTTTACTTTTAGCTCATTCTCCATTCTGCAATTGAGTGCCCTACCAAAAATGAGATACTCATCCATTATTTAGTGTTCTGGATTTAGTAGCTTGCATTGACTGTGGCATTGCTCTGCATCAGAATATCACAAATGGGGGAGGGGTTCTCAAATGGAACTGGTGTGTCCCTCCAAATTTCCTGCTTCTCTACTTACACATGGCCTCAGGTGCTCCTGCTGGGATGTGTTGAACCTTCCATGCATAGATGTTTCACCAGCGAGGACGTCTGTGCATACGGATGGCCTAGCACACAGTGACCCTTAATGCTTGCTGGGTGTGCTTGCAAAGTTCTCAGCAGTGTCGCCTTCCCTCACCTGACCACGCCCTGATCAGTTTTTATGCTTTGAACACTGATGCTGGGGTCAGGGGTGCTCTAGACATCTTCATTGCCCACTTTGTGTTCTCATGGCGTCCTGTGCATGTCTCCATAGCGTTCGTTCTTCACCCCTTAGCATATCATGCTGCTTTTGTCTGTTTTTTTTTTTTTTTTTTTTTGCATTCATGTGTCCAGTGTAAAATAGGCATTTGGTCAGTGTTTGATGAATCATGAAATGCAGTGCTGTTATTTGAATCAGATTTTAATCTAACTTAAGAAAATGCCTTCACGGCTTATATTAGAACTTAGGTAAATATAAGAGTCCTTAAAGAAAGAAGATAAACATGTAAGTTGTGTAATGAATTTAGCATTTACTGATTTAAATACTGAGTAAGGAAACACAATTAGTTTTTGTTTGCTTCAGAAGGATGCTCAAGTGCACAGTAAAGTACTGGACACCTTTCTCATCTCTGTAGATCAGTAAGACCTTCTTGGAAATGTGAAACCTAGGACTGTCCCTGGAGCACTGACTATTAACATTACTTTCTGTGGCCAGTGCGTTCGTTTATCAAGAGACCCTATGAGAATGCTGATCATAAAAACGCCATACAGCTGATAGACAAGTAAAATCTGCTCCCCCAACATACTGCATATTAGTGACAGCCACTTCAGAATTGAGACCAGTTATTTTTGGTCTGGAAATGTGTAGGAATGAAATTTACACACTAAATAGACTGCCTACTCAAGCACCGGTACCCAGTGAAGAAGAACTGTTGTTCATTTACTGGGGTGATGGACAGAAAGCTTGGCCTTCGAGTGGATTCTTACAGTCAGCCATTGTAGGCACTATGAACCCAGAAGGGAAATGCTCCATAGATGAAGCTTTCAGTAAAGTGGGTTTGTACTGCAGTTAGCTCCAAATGTATGAGGCTACTTGCTTAAAATACAAGGTCATGCAAGGACTTTAAAGTGGCTTTTCACTTCCCTCTAACTTGTAAGAAAAAGGACAAAAAAATACAAGGTCATGCAAGGACTTTAAAGTGGCTTTTCACTTCCCTCTAACTTGTAAGAAAAATGACAAAAAGCAAGAAGAATGTATTGATTTCAAAATTATGTCCTCAAAAGATTTGGGACTTGGGGGTGTGCTCAGTGGTAGGATGTTTGCCCAGCGTGCATAAAGCCCTGGGATCTGTCCCCAGCAACACACACACAGTATTTTTTCTCATTACCCAAATATACACCATCAGGATAGTTTAACAATTTTTGCTAAGTGCTCTAATTATATAATTTTTATTATTTTTCAGGATGAAAATATGATCAACTTCATCAAAGGTGGACTCAAAATTAGAACAAGTTACCAAATATATAAGTAAGTTACAAAAAATGTGGCTACAATTTATTTCTTTTTGGAGACATGGACTTATCCTGTAGCACAGGCTGCCCTTGAACTCATAGTTCTCCTGCCTCAATTTCTCAGGATCTGAAAGCATAGGCATATGCCACCACACCTTGCTGAGATGTGGCTTCTAAGTGAATCTTGTACTTAAACAACTTTGTTTTTCAAAATTCTTAGAAACTGAGTATGACTAGTTTTTCTTCATTTGATATTGGAAAGAGGTACTTGATTTTTGGCTGGCATGTCCAATATTCAGGATTTAAATATAAATAAAACAGGATTTGACTTTAAATACCCCTTTAAAGGTATTATAGTGGGAAAGAAAACAGCTGACATGATTCTACTCAGATAGTCTTATCTCTCCTAAGAATAGTTTATTCATTTTATTTTATATATTTGTTTTATTTTAATTTTTTGAGACAAGGTCTTGCTATATAGTATATCCTGGCTTTAAACTCCTGTTTTTTCTGACTCTGACTCTAGAGTGCTGGGCTTATAGGCAAGTGCCATCATGTCTAGCATACTCTAACAAAAAAGAAAACAATTGTACAATCTGCTGTAATACTGTATCTCTACTTTAAAAAAATTACTTACTTCTTTTTATTAGTTATATACACAGTGTATACAGTCATGTTGGTACCATCATTAGCCTCCTCCCTGTCCATCCCCCTCTGAAGGGACCCTCCTCATTGAGGAATATGGGTTGTATATTGTGGGGTTAGCCATCAGTTATGGGTAAGAGGCAATGTCTTTGTGTGCATAATGACCCAATGTGTGGCTCTAACATTCTTTCCACTCCCTCTTCTGCAAATTTCCCTGAGCCATGTTGGGCTTATATTAGGTCTGCTTCAGTGATGAGGTCTTGGGAACCTCTGTGTCTCTGGATATCTGGCTTGGTAAGAGTTGAGTATTCTCTGTGTCTGTCTCCTTCATCCTTGTGCTGGTACCAGGTTCACCAAGGAAGCAGCACTCTTGCTCATTTCCCCAAATAATCTTAGTTTCAGCTGGGGCCCTTTTGTGGTGTGATGGGCTGGTTTTCTCCTTAGAATCTGTGTCCATTTGAAAAAGAGAAGCAAATTCTCCAATGGAGAGTGAAGTTAGTGCCAGGTAAATGGGATAACCATTGTTTTTTTAGAGAAAATTTAATAGGTGTAGGCCCTCTTGTAGCCCACGATTGGTGGGAGCTTGAAAATGGAGAGTAGGTTCATTTTTGGATATGGTTCTGACTTGATTCCTATCTCCAGCTATGGGTTCCATTCCACTGAGCAGATCAGTTAGCCAAATCAAGAGCAGCTGGTTTCCCATTATGTCTGTGCACCTCTATTGCACTTGTGTGAGCATCACATTAGGTTGTTTGCTGCTGAGTAGCTTAGACCATGAGTTGCTTGGACAGATGTTGGTCATTTTCCTCCAGTGTCTCATGTAGCACCTTCTGGCACTAGACGAGCTAACTGTCTGGGGACTGACTCTTCCAGATTCCAGCCAGGTCACTCTATGTTACATACCAACAGCAAATGGTATCTTCAGAGGTAGGGTCTTATCACTAACCTTTGGTGGGTCATCAAGTACTCTGACAGAAATCTGGCTTCTTTTGGGAAACCTTGTAGGTCTCTCTGATCAACAGCTCATTATGTGGCCACATGCTGGTACTGGAAGTTACAGGTCAGTGCCCAAGAAGAGAAGGAAGAAAAAGATAAGTAATATAAAAGAGATAGAGAGAAGAGAGAAAAGAGGGAGAGAGAAACGGGAGAAGATTAAGGTCAGTCTTCATCATACTCTCTCCAGGGCCTTGTGATTCAGGTGTTTCCTCTGAGGGCCTGATGCAGGTTCAACCACTTAGTCTTTTAGGATGTAGCATTTTATGGTATCATTGCCATTTGGGTCCAGTTTTGTGTCCCCCACCCCCACTGTTACCCTCCCCTCCTGCCCCACCATCCCTATAGTCCAGTCTTCGAGATGCTTATTAGGTATGACAGCATCTCCGGTACATTCAGTTTAGGTGCCGTAGATGTATGAGACTATATGACCATTATCTTTCTCTAATTGGGTGAGTTCACTGAGAATGAGCTGTTCGAGGTTTGACCATTTTTCTTCACATTTCATTCTGGTATTTTTCCTTACTGCTGTGTAGAATTCCATTGTGTAGATACACTGTAACATCCTGGTTATCCATTTGTGTAATGATGGACATCTGGGTTGATTCCAGCTCTTATCTATTACGAATTGAGCTGCTATAAACATGGTTGAGCACATCTCTCTGAACTGAGGTGTAGAGCATTTAGGATAAGTGCCCAGTAAGGGAATAACTGGGTCTGTTGGTAACTCTATAGTCAACCTTTTTAGGAGTCTCCATATTGCTTTCCAAAGTGGTTGTATCATCTTACACTCCCACCAACAGTGGATGAGGGTTCCTATTTCTCTACATCCTTGCCAGCATTTATTTTCCTTTGATTTTTTAATGTTTGCTGTCCTTACTGGGGTAAGCTGGAATCTCATAGTTGTTTTACTTTGCATTTCCCTGATGATTAGGGATGATGATCATTTTCTTAAGTGTGTGTTTGCCATTTGTATTTCTTCCTCTGAGAACTGCCCTATTTTGTGAGTGGGTTGTTTGACTTTTTATTGTTGAGTTTTTTTTTTAAGTCTGCTTTAAATATATTTCTTTTGAGTGAGTAAGGACACCATACTTTAATGAAGAAAAGAATTTTTACAATCTAGGTCTGATTTATTTAGGAAAGCCATGAACTCATAGGGAATAGGCTTTAGCAGCTCCGGCTCTTTTCCATTAGTCCTCACAAAGTGTGCTGCTGTGGGCGGAGCGGGCTGCCGCTTCAGCTGCACCCAGGTTCCCTTCTCTTTGGCCTCCTTCTTCTTCTGGTCGTTTTCCTTCACCCGTTTCAGAAAGCTGTCTCGGCTCTTAGAGTGCTTAACATGCTCGATACACACTTAATTCTCTTGGCAAGAATCTTGCCCTTGACTTGCTTGTTCACAACAATGCCAACAGCATGCTGAGTGACATTGTAGACTCTTCCAGCCTTCCCATGGTGACATTTATAAGGCATTCCTTTTTGGACAGTGCCCACTGTCTTGATGTCTACAATATCGCCCTTCTTGTAGATTTGCATATATGTGGCCAACAGAACAACTCCATGTTTTCTGAAAGGCCTAGAGAACATGTACCAGGGTGCCTCTCCTCTTTCCCTTTGTGTTTGTCATTTTGGCAAATTACTGGAAGATGGCGGCTCCAGCCGAAAGGATTGTTTAGGCTTTTGAGTTCTTTATAGATTCTAGAAATTAGGCCTCTATCAGTTGGATAGCCAGCAAAAATTTTTCCCATTCTGTGGGTAATCTATTGGCTCTGCTTATTGTATGTTTGTCTGTGAAGAAAATTTTCATCTTCATGAGATACCAATGGTTGAGTGATTGTTTAAGATCCTGTGTTACTGGGGTTTTGTTCAGGAAGTCTTTTCCCATTCCTATATCATGGAAAGTCCCTCCTATTTTTTCTTCCAGTATTAACTGAGTTTCCAGTCTTATATTGAGGTCTTTGATCCATTTGAACTTGATTGTTGTGCATGGTGAGATGTGTGAATCAAGTTTCAATTTCCTGCATATGGATATCCAGTTTTTCCAGCACCATTTGTTGAAGATGCTGTCTTTTTTCCAGCCTATATTGTTAGGGCCTTTTTCAAATATTGTTGCAGTCTGGTTCGCATTGCAGAAATCACCCAACCAAGAGCACCTTCTGGGAAAAAGAGGTTTATTTTGGATTACAGGCTCGAGGGGAGGTTCCACAATGGCAGGGGAAAATGATGGCATGAGCAGAAGGTGCATATCACCCTCTGGCCAACATAAGCTGGACAATAGCAACAGGAGAGTGTGCCAAACACTGGCAAGGGAAAACTGGATATAATACCCATAAGCCCACCCCCAACAATATACTGCCTCCAGGAAGCAAATATCAAGCAGCTGTAGTTACCTGACCCAAAATCCAGGTCCTCGATTCTGTTCCATTGGTCTATTCTCCTGTTTTTATGCCAGTACCATGCTGTTTTTATTACTATGGCTTTGTAATATAGCTTTAGATTTTAGGTATGGTGATGCCTCCAGAGGTGTTTCTTTTGCTGATGATATTCTTGGATATCGGAGGCCTTCTGCCTTTCCATAAGAATTTTTAGATTATTTTTTCTATTTCTGTGAAGAACAATGTTGAGATTTTGATTGGCATTGCATTAAATCTGTAAATTGTCTTTGATAAGATTACCATTTTCACAATGTTAATTCTGCCTATCCAGGAGCATGGGAAGTCTTTCCATTTTCTCAAGTCCTCCTCAATTTGTTTTTTGAGTGTTTTTATGTTTTCATTGTAAAGGTCTTTCACATCCTTTGTTAATGTTATTCCAGGGTATTTTATATATTTTTTTATATCTCTAGTTTTTATAGCTACTGTAGTGATTATAATGACCTTCTTGGCTTATTCTAGTTAGCTTAAGATTTAGTATTGAACTATTGCAACACAGTTTAGGAACTCTGAAAGTAGCTTAACTTGCAGTTTGTCTTGATATTATCCATATGCTAATGTAGTATGCCTACCCCACAGTATTGTGTCACACTTTGGTTTTAAAGTCACATTCTGTAGTCTTCTCTACTTAGCACTACACTTATCATATTTTATATTCTTCATGCATTTCTATTTACTTTCAGGGTGAAGCACTTCATTAGCTTTCTTTCCCTTTGATCTGCTTTTTTTTTAATTATTATTATCTGTTCTCATTTATTTGAAAATCTGTTCACTTGGGCCTTCACCCTCCAAGATATTCTTGCTGAAGTATAGTATTCTGAATTGTCAGAATGTTTATGCTTTTCTGAACAAACTAAAGTAACTTACAAAGTAGATTTCCTTATGGTTTTTTCTTACATACTTAGCTTTAGTTGCCCCTCCATCCTTTCTATTCCCCCATCTCCTTACTCTCCTCAATTCCTACTTATACCCTTCCACTTCCAGTATTCTCCTTTCATTTTAGTATCTGGTGTGTTCTCTACCCTCCCCACCCATCTCCCTTAAAACCTTTTTTTTTCTCCCTCTCATGTTCCCCCATCTGGCTTTTGCCTCTACACACATTATTCACTCCCACATAAATACACTTACATAAAGGTTGGAACCTAGAATCCATAATGATAAAACGTGATATTTGTCTTTCTGAGCCTGAGTTACCTCACTTAATATTGCTAGTTTCCTCCATTTCCTATAAATTTCATTATTTCATTTTTCCTTCATGGGTAAATAGATTTCCATTGTGTAAATATACCATATTATCCTAATATTCATTCCTTTGTTGATGGACATTAAGACTGGTTTCATTTTCTTGCTACCATGAATAGAGTAGCAGCAGTTGTGGGTATGCAAATATCTCTGTGGTAGGATATGTCGTCCTTTGGGTCTATGCCCAGGAGTGATATGGCTGGGTCATATGGGAGTTCTGTTTTTGCTTTTTCGTTTATTATTTATTTATTTATTTATTTGAGAGTGACAGACAGGGAGAGAAAGAGGGAGGGAGGCAGGGAGGGAGGGAGAGAGAGAGAGAGAGAGAGAGAGAGAGAGAGAGAATGAATGTGGGTGCGCCAGGGCCTCCAGCCACTGCAAACGAATTCCAGACATGTGTGCCCCCTTGTGCATCTGGCAGACGTGGGTCCTGGGGAATTGAGCTTCAAACTGAGGTCCTCAGGCTTCACAGGCAAGAGCTTAACCATTAAGCCATTTCTCCAGCTCTGCCTTTAAAAAAAAAATTTTTTTTTGCCAGGCATGATGGCACATGCCTTTAATCCCAGCACTCTGGAGGCAGAGGTAGGAGGATCACCATGAGTCCGAGGCCACCCTGAGACTACATAGTGAATTCCTGGTCTGCCTGGACTAGAGTGAAACCATACCTTGAAAAAGCAGAAACAAAAAAAGTAATTATTATTTGTATTTATTTGAGAGAGAGAAAGAGGTGGGGGGAGGGAGGGAGGGAGGGAGGGAAAGAAGAAGGGAGGGGAGAAAAATGGGTGTGCCAGGGCCTCCAGTTACTACAAATGAACTTCAGGTGCATGTACCACCATGTGGGTCCTGAATAATTGAACCTGGGTCCTTTGGCTTTGCAGGCAAGCACCTTAACTGCTAAGCTATCTCTCCAGCCCCTGATTTTGCTTTTTGAGAACCCTGCACTCTGCTTTTCACAGTGGCTATGCCAGTTTCCACTTCCATCAACAGTGAGTCAGAGTTTCCCTTCTTCACATCTTCCCAGCATTTGTGGCCATCCTCTCCTCTCCTCCTTCTCTCTCTCTTTCCCCTCCCCTCTTTTTGTTTTTATTTTTTTTGAGGTAGGGTCTCACTCTAGCCCAGGCTGACTTGGAATTCACTCTGTAGTCCCAAGCTGGCCTCTAACTCACAATGTTCCTCCTACCTCTACATCCTGAGTGCTGGGATTAAAGGTGTGCACCACCATGCACAGCTGCCAACTCTTCTCTTGATGATAGCCAGTCTGACTGGAATGAGATACAGTCTCAAAGTGGTTTTACTTTGCATTTCCCTGTAGCTTAGGGTCTTGAATGTTAAAGTGTTTATTGGCCATCTGTATTTCTTCTTTTGAGAACTGTCTGTTCAGCTCATGTTTTGATTAAGTTTTTTTCTTGTTTAGTTTTTTCTAATGCTTTATGTAGTCTAGATATTAATCTTCTATTGGATGTATAGTTGACAGATTTCCTCACATCCTGTAGGGAGAGTCTTCACTTGATTAACTGTTTCCTTTGCTATACAGAAGCTTTTTGATTTCATGAAGTCCCATTTATTGATTGTTGGCTTTATTTCCTGAGCAGTTGTGCTCCTATTGAGAAAGTCCTTGCCTCTGCCTACTATCTTGAAGTGTTTTCCCTACTTTTTCTTCTGGTGGTTTCAGGTCTTACATTGAGGCCTTTGCTGTATTTGGATTTGATTTTTGTGCAGGGTGAGAGATAAGGATCTACTTTCATTTCTGCACAAGTGGATATCCAGTTTTCCCAGCACCATTTGTAAAAGAAGCTGTCTTTTTTTCCCCCAATGTGTATTTGTAGCATCCTTGCCAAAATCTCATGGTCATGTCTGTGGGTTTATATCTAGTCTGTTCTGTTAAATTGATCTACATGTGCTGTTGAGAAGAATGAATAGTATGAAATGTTTGGATGAACTGTTCTTAGATGTCTGTCAAGCCCAGTTGATTTATGATGTCATTAAGCTTCTCTGTTTTTATTTTCTTGGGATGACCTGCCAGTTGGTGAGAACAGGATATTGAAGCCATTACTATTATGCTTGGGTTAATCGTTACCTCTGGTAGTATTAACTTGATAAAGTTGAGTCTACCTATGTTTGGTGTGCAGGTGTTTAGAATTGCTATGTCCTCTTCACAGTTGTTCCCTTAATCAGTATAAAATGATCTCTATTTCTTCTGGAGAGGACTGGCTTTCCTCTCAGTTCCCATGTGGTATCTTGGTGTTCTACTGTGTTGGGTAACCAAGTGCTTGGCAATGACCAGCATTGCTTTGGGGACCTTATGGGTTGCCCTGGCCAACTGCTTCATGTAGGGGGTAACATAGTTCTGGCTTTGGTTCACAAGCCAGAGCCAGTGGTTTTGGATTCAGCTTTCTCCACATTCTACTGGGCACTTTGGTCTGGACTGTCCACCTCCCTTAGTTGGGGTTATATCTTGTATACTGGTATCCAAGAGCAAGTTTCCTATTCCACTAATAACTTTAGTCTTCATGTAGTTCTGTCCCCATTTTTTCTACACCATTCTACTCTTTCATTTCCTCTGAGACTTGAATTGTGCATGCCAGTCAGCATGTGTTCAGGAGGTTACTCAGGGGCTGTTTACTTAGTTTTAGATTAGACATCATCCCAGCATGTTGGATATCTTGGCATCAGTTTCTGTTGTTGGCTTTTTCTCTTGACTCTGTGTCACGTTTTCCCATTTATTCTCACATGCAATAATTTTCTAATTCTACCCTATTAATATATCATAGAGACTCTGGATTTTGTTATCCTTGCTCTGGGGGACTCTGAGCTGTCATCTAGGAAGTATTTAATTTGTCTAGACGTAGGCTATAAATTCTTAGTCTTGGAATGAAGAGCACTTGATCAGTGCTCCAGTATTTCTCTTGTCTTGTCCCCGCCTTTCCATGGACCTTGTCCAGCACTCATTTAGTTTCTGTTCACTCAGCCAAGAATTTGATGGAGTTAACACACAGATTTTGATGTTTCCCTTCAATGTAGTTCTCATGTATATGGTAATTTCATGATGACCCCAGTACCTCTGGCAGTCTTGAACTTTGAACTCTGACTTTTAAGCCAGTGAGGCTGTGGCTTTCTACTTGAATTCTGTGCACGCCATTGAGTGGACTGGGGTGTACTTTCAGGTACTGCATAGATGCAAAGTTCATTCCTTTTAAAAAATATTTTTTATTTATTTACAAGGAGAGAGAGAGAGAGAGAGAGAGAGAGAGAGAGAGAGAGGGAGGGAGGGAGAGAGGGAGAGAGGGAGGGAGGGAGGGAGGGAGGAAGAGAATGGGTACACCAGGGCCTCTAGCCACTGCAAACAAACTCCTGATACATGTGCCATTTCATGCATCTGGCTTTATGTGGTATTGCAGTCAGGTTCGTATTGATGGCAGAAATCACCCACCAAGGGCATCTTGTGGGAAAAAAAGGTTTATTTTGGCTTACAGACTTGAGGGGAAGCTCCATGATGGCAGGGGAAAATTATGGCATGAGCAGAGTATGGACATCACCTCCTGGCCAACATCAGATGGACTACAACAGAATAAAAGTGTGCCAAACACTGGCAAGGGGAAACTGGCTATAACACTCATAAGCCCGCCCCCAACAATACATTGCCTCCAGGAGGTGTTAACTCCCAAATCTCCATTAGTTGGAAACCCAGCATTCAGAACACCTAAGTTTATGGGGGACACCTGAATCAAACCACCACATGTGGGTACTAAGGAATCAAATCCAGGTCATTAGGCTTTGTAGGTAAAGTGTCTTAAACCGCTGAGCCATTTCTCCAGCTCCCCAAAGTTCATTCTTTTTTTTTTTAATTTTTTTGTTCATTATTTATTTATTTATTTGAGAGTGACAGAGAGAGAGGGAGAGAAAAAGGCAGATAGAGAGAGAATGGGCGCTCGAGGGCCTCCAGCCACTGCAAACGAACTCCAGACGCGTGCGACCCCTTGTGCATCAGGCTAACCTTGGGTCCTGGGGAATCGAGCCTCGAACCGGGGTCCTTAGGCTTCACAGGCAAGCGCTTAACCGCTAAGCCATCTCTCCAGCCCCCAAAGCTCATTCTTGAGTTACTCCTTGCTTTCAAGTCCAGCTGCTCTCGAGTTTCTGCTTGTCTTTTCTTCTTTCTGTTTCCGGTGCCTGCATAAGTATCTTAAATATTTTGTATATTTTTTTCAGAGTTCATGATTTTTACCTGTAGGAGGATAAATCTAACATAATTTCCTACCATTACTGGAAAGAAATATCATTACTAGAGACAGAACCATAATTTAGTGCTTTTACTCATAGTCATTGCATAAATGTATAATCCATTACAAATATCTTGCAAGAGGGGTTGATTAGGGAAATTACCATATTGTTTTTAGATTTTTCTCTCCAAATATTTTTAGGAGGTAGGAAAGAAGGTGAAAGAGTTGATTGCTTTTCCAATCATCAGAACTTTAAAAGACAAAACAATTTAAATAGTCCTGTAATATCAAAGACATCTTTACCAATATAATGACAGGGCTTTGAAACTGGCTATATATGTATGGTAATGTGTGCACATGTACTTACATACATATTATATTTAGCTATATATAATATTCATCTAGAATATATAATATAAATAATATTTAGCTATAAATTAAAATATACTGTTTCTATAAATACATAGATCTCCCTCAAAATAGTAAAGATAACTACTTTGAGTAAATATTTTTGAGAAAACTTCATTTTTAAATACACCTTTCCAATTTTTAAAATTTTATTTTGAATGTGGTATGTGTGTATGTGTGTGTGTCTGTGAGAGAGAGAGAGAGAGAGGGAGGGAGGGAGAGAATGTCTATGTGGGGTATATGTGTGTGTTCAGGTACATGTGTGTGTGTGTATGCCAGAGGACAACCTTGGGTGTTATTCTCATGTAATGAGTCCATCTTAGTTATTGTTTTACACAGCATCCCTCTTTGGCCTGGAGCTCACTGATTAGGTTTGCCAGGAGGCTCCAGGGAGCTTCCAGACTCCAACCCCCATGCACTGAGATTATTAGCACATGCATTTGCATAGGTACTGAGGATAGAACTGAGGTCCTTCTGCTTGTGAGGCAAAATATTTTAATGATTGAGCCATCTTCCTAGCCTAAAACTGTTCATTTAAGAAAAAAAATTCATGAATAAGTTTAATTAATAAATTCATTAATAAATTTAATTAATACAAGAAAGTATGTTATAGTACTAAAATTAAAAAAGCTTTTCTTTCATTGAATTTTCTACTGTGAGGGTTAGAGAGATGACTCAGTACATAGAACACTTGCTAATCAAGCCTCAGTACCTGAGTTCCATCCCCAGACCCCATGCTTCAGCAGGTGTAGGCTTTTGTAATCCCATTATGCTGATGGTAAAATGGGAGGTGGAAACAGGAGAACTCAGCAGCTAACAACAGGAGAGGGAGAGGAGGAGAGCGGAGAGAAGACAGCCAGAGCGTGAGATAGAAGGTGAGAACCCATCTGAAAAGTTGTCCTCTGACCTCCACACGCGTGCCATGGCACACGCATCCATGAGTACATACACATACATACACAGAATTTTCTACAATTATTATAAACGGTTTTCATACATCCTTTACTCAGATTTACAAGTTTAACATCCTACAAAATCACTGATGGATTATTAAGTAACTAACATTGATATACTATTCTTACACTCTACTGCCCTTACAGTTCTTCAGCTGTCCCACTAATGCCCCCTTTCTGTGTAGGCTCTAACCTAGGACTTTGGATTTGTGTTTGTCAAGTCTCCTTAGTATCTCATCTGTCTGTCTGTTTATCTTGAGACAGCCTCCCAGGTGCTTGGTTCAAAGGCATGTGCCACCATACCCAGCTACGGTTACATTTCACTACTTTGTTGTTGTTGCTGTTTGTGGTACTGATGGTGGAGCCCAGGACCTCATGGATGATAGGCTAGTGTTGTTCTCCTGGGCACATCCTTTGTGTTACCTTTTCAAAAGTATGTTGTCAGTTTGATAAGCACTTCCAAGTTATTTCCAATCTGAATATCTTGGTCATTGTTTTATTTTGTATTCCTTTGATTGTTTGCTTTTTGAAGGTGATGTGATGGATGTAGCTCAGTGGTAGAACACTTGCCTAATATGTGAGGCCGTGGGCTCAATTCCCCAGCACCTTTCCTCTCTCCCCAAATAGGAAAGAACAAGAAAAAGTAGGAAGAAAATAGGACAGTTGCAATTAGAATTTGCTGTGTTCTTTCAGGCTTTTCCAGTCATGATAGGCTTTAGGACAGAGTGAGGCAACAGCAGTTAGATTAAAACTGAAATCTCTTTGCCAGTGGCATCTGAGTTTCTGCATAGGAGGCAGGGCTATGAAGTGTGCATGTGGCTGAGACCTGAGCACTCCTGTAAGTCTTCTGTAAAATGCTGCCAGAAAGCTATGAGATTGCAACCCCATGGGCCTCTGGCTCCTAGGTTGAGCTTCCTAGTTGTTGAGCCCCCTTTAAAAGTTTTTGTATTTATGACTTTTAAAATTGGCACATAGAGATTTAAACACCATTCTTTCTAGCATTTTCAAATATAATTAAAATTTTTTTTCCCCTTCCTATTCCCTTTCTCCCTCTTCTCCCAATTCTCCTTTCCCCTGTATCACATGTATATTTTTGTCCTTCCCTGCTCATTCTTCCAGCTCTTTATGTTCACTTTTGGTTACAGTTCTGTGTTTTGTAAGTTTAATTCACACTTGCCTCACCTCTGTATACATACAGATATTATATACTAGGACCTGTATATTAGAGGAAGCATACAGTTTGGGTCTTTCCAAATTTGAGTCATTCACTTGATGTGATTCTTTTCAAATCCATCCATTTTCCTGCAAATTTCACTACTTCATTTTTTTATACTGTTGCTTAGAACTTCATTGTGTATATGTACAACCTTTTCATTATCCATTCGTCTGTTGATGGGCATCTTGGCTGGCTCCAAGACCCCCTTTTCTTTAATACTGTAAAATGATACTTTAAAAATGGTTGTCTCATTCTCCCGTAGTGAGTATATTATCTAGGAGCCTTAAGAGTGAATTCAGCATACTATCAAACATTTAGGAATTTTTGTGTATATTTGGATAATGACATTTATAGTGTACAAGAGCAAAATTTGGTTTAATATTTATTCTTAGAGTCATAGGAAACTTAAGGTTTAACCTTTTTTTCTTCACTCCAGAGAATGTCTTTCTATCCTGCATGTGATTCAGAAGAACAAACTTGAGCAAGAATTCTTCTATGAGTTTGAAGGAGGTGTAAAGCTCGGAACAGGGGCCTTTAATTTGGTAAGGAAATAATTACACAGAAACTAGAACCTATGTAGAACTCAAGGCTTCCAGTGGCTTCTCTCATATATTTTGCTTCATCCTCAACCTCCACCTGTGTTTGGTTGATGAGTGCCTAGAGTGGACCAGATTTACTTGTTGTAACCCAGTGGAGGCTTTGCCAGTGTGTTATAAAGTTCTGTACATGTTCAGAGTAGCTTCAGTTTGGTTGATGAGTGGCTGGAGTCGACAGGTCTTCCTGTGCTGTGACCCAGTGGGGCTTTGGCCAGTATATGCTATAAAGTTCTGCTCATTGTCTGAGTAGCTTTGGATTGTTCCAGGTGAGGGACTATTAAGGCTTTAGTAATGAGGGGCTGAGGCTCTTGTTCCATTTTCATGCTAAGAGTATTCTTTCTGTAACAGTGGTGGTACTGGAATTGAAAAACATGTGGGAGAGTGATGAAACATGATCTTTAGGGAGATCTGGACTGAGTAAGAACCTGATACATTCCAACATTTTGGAATTTTATGAAGGCTCAACTAGAATTGATAAGAAAATGAAGTAGTGAAGAGAATCATCCACATGGGCATACCGACCACACATGGCCATGTTGTTCGTGAGTCCATATGTGATGGTCAGTGGCTGGGGATAGAGGCTGATTTGTATGCATAGAAAGCACCATCCTACCCAATTGGTTGCTAAAGTCCTCATCTTTCACACAGGATACAGAGGTGTTCACTTTATATCTATTAAGAGAGACATACCCTTAAACCTCTTTTCCCCTCATCAGGTACTTTTCAACCATGTTCCTCTGAGTGCCTGATTATCTAGCCATAATCATTGGCCCCAGCCCTTGAACTGGTGTATAACCACATGGATGGCCAAGCATCTAGGTGCATTGCCCAAGGCTCTGCCCTACAGTCCTTCAGGAAGGAGCTGTGCTGTGCACAGTCCACTTCCATTGGTGCCTACATGGTGCACTGAATACCCAAGACTTTCGCTGTCTAGGAAAGGAAGCTAAAAAGCCTTATCTGGCCTGGACATGGGGGCTCATGCTTGCAATCTCAGTACTTGAAAGGCTGTGAGGCAGGAGAGTCACTACAAGTTTGAGGCCAGCCTGGGTTATGGATAAGATCCTGTCTCAAAAAAATAGAAAGGAATAAGGAAAAGGGGGAAAAGAGAAGAAAAAAATAAAAGGAGAAAGAAAAGAGGAAGGGGGAGGGGAAAGAAACCAACCTTGTCTGGTGTCATGCAGCTGGGAATTATTTACTTGTCCTTTCATCATCTCACATACAGAGCTGAGCACCTGGTTAGACCATCATAGAAAGGCCAAGCTTTTTTTTCTCCCCTTGTTTATGAGACATATTAGTGGCTGAAGTGTGCTTTTTAATTGTACAGAAGCATTTAAATGTGTAGAGTACCATTGGTCTGCAGTTGGATCCACTATCATGTAATCACACTCACATATGTCTCTCTTCCTACAGATGCTATCTCTTTTACCAGCCAGGATCATCAGATTACTTGAATTTATTGGATTTTCTGGAAACAGGGTAAATGTAGTTTTATCTAAATTTTGACAGAACAGATTTCTTTTGGTCTCTGTTTTGAACATCCTCCCCCCCCCCCGCTTCTTTTCTAATGTTTGCTTGAGTTCTTTTGTTCTTTGGGTTTGAGATGAGTATATCTCTTCTGTAGAGCATCCTCTAGACTTCCCATATGAGGCTCAAGCATTCATACCTTTCAAAATCTTTTATTCTTCTTTCTGACAGTGCTTATCCTGTTCTAATAAACCAAGTGATCATGTCTTCCCTATTGGATACCAAGGTCTATACAGGCATGGACTCATACTTGTTCTTGCCCAATATAACATGCCTTGCACTTGATCCTCAGTAGGGGTTTGTGGTGCCAGGGTCAAACCCAGGGCCTTGCTTGTACTCTTAACACTGAGGCACATCTCTAGCAACTCAGTATGTTTTCATACATTAATATTTTTATCAGAGAAAAATGGCATTTCTCTGAAATAAACCCCTTTTCTCTCCCTGGAATCACAATAACTATAAGAGGATTTGTAAGATTGTCATATGCAAGTTTAAAATGTAAAGCTTGTTTCTCTTTAAGCACCACCACTATTCTAAGTTCCCAAAGAAAACTCCAATGACACGGAGGGCTGGATATATAAATTAGCACATGAAAATTCTAAATAAATGATCCAGTCTTACTTTTCTCCTCCTGTGACTCATCATTTAATTTACACAGGATCTGGGCCTCCTGCAGTTACGGGAAGGTGCGTCGGGACGAAGCATGAGGTCTCCACTGTGCTGCCTCACCATCCTAGCTTTCCATACGTACATCTCCCTGATACTTGGTAAGGTCTTCAGTAGAAGCTGACTGTCTTTAATTTGAAAGAGTAAGAGCTTGGAATAATTAGTAAGAGTTAGTAGTCTTTACCTGTCTGCTTTTTAGGTTTTAGAGTTAAAATGAATATTTTTTTTTTTATAGTGACATTTGGTTGAGAGAATTGACTGGTTTCTTTTATTAAATGCTTTTTAAAAATCTATTCTCAGATAAAATTTCTGTGTTAAGGTAGTCTTTTTAGCACATTCATGTTAGAAAATTAAGTTTTGGGGTAAAATAAGTTAGTATTGCTGTCAAAAGCAGAAAATCCAGCCAGGAGTGGTGACTCATCCCTATAATCCTAGCATTCAGGAAGCGGATATAGGAGAATTTCTATGAGTTAGGCCAGCCTGGGCTACAGAGCTTGGGCAAGAGTGAAACAAAATAACAAAGAAAAACCAAGTAGATATTCTAGATATTCTAAATTGTGAATCTAAGATAGCCAGCTCCATTCTCAGGAGTTCTCTTAAAGTCATATATGGGACTTTTCTCAACTTTTCAGATGTAAAAAATGATAGAATAATAGTTTCATCTTTTCCATGAGTGCTGCTATGTCATGAACACCATGCCTGTTGTTACATTTCAGGTACAGGAGAAGTAAATGTCGTGGAAGCTGAGAGTCTCCTTGCGCCCTTCCTTCAGCAGTTTCCAAATGTACGCCTCCTGTTTCCTTTATTTCCGTTACGTGTTCCCACTGAGATTCATCAGCCAGTGCTATCCAGCTGAACAGTGTGGCTTTTCCTTTCTCCACAGGGCTCACTCATGCTGTTCTATCATGCCCGAATTGAGCTGCTGAAAGGGAATGCTGAAAAGGTAACCCCCCCTTTTTTTTAAGGTGAGGGTGACTTAGGGATAGTGTGCCTGTATATCTGTATACTGAAGTTGCATTGCATCATAAATATCAGTAAAACTGGCTATGTGTACTAGAAAAAAATACAAAGGCAGTATAAGTTTTAAAGTCCAAACATTACTGTGTATATATCCTGTCATATTTAGTAGCTTGCCTGTTTATACACAGAGTACATGAAGCAGTTCAGGGTAGAAATGTAAAATAACAGATGAGCAGTCTAAAGGATTTTCCCAAAACCTTTGACTATTAGTTTCCACATGACACACTGACTTGGGAACCTAGCCCCTATATAACTCCACTGTTCCACATGTGAGTTCCTCCTCAAAGGAAGTCCATTATCAAGTCCCTTGAAGTAGAAGAGTGAGGAGCTATGTACATATATACTCACAAAAATTTTCTTGGACACAAATGAGATCAAACACATTTTTGGTGTGATTTATTGTTTTCTATTTATAATATACCTTGGAGTTTCCTCCAGATCAGTACATTTAGATCTCCCTACATTCATTTTGGTGGCTGGTTTTCATCCATGGAATGGATATTCTATACTTAAGACAGTAGTCTACTGCTGACAGACAATGTGCCACTGCAAACAGTCCTCACTGTGAGCACATTTCTGTGCTCAGGTGTATTGATATGACAGATTCTGATCATTAGAACTTCTGAGTCAGATATTTTGACAAATGTAACCAAATTGCCTGCATTACCTAAGGTTCTTTCATCTTAAACACCTGTGAAAATAGAAAAATTTGTGTTTCAATGTCCTTTGTCAACTTTGAAACTTCTCTGTCTTTAATTTTTGCCAGTATGATGGCTATATAAAATATAATTGAAGCCTGGTGTGATGGCACACGCCTTTAATCCCTGCACTCAGGAGGCCAAGGTAGGAGGATTATTGGGAGTTTGAAGCCAGCTTGGGCTAGAAAAAAGCAAACAGAAATTGAATTTTTATACATATGTATGTGTGTGCTTGTGTGTGTATAGGCGCATGTATGTGCAGACTAAAGGACAACCTCAGGTACCCTTCCTCAAGAATGTCATTCATCATTTTTTTGTTTGTTTGTTTTTGTTTTTGATGGTCTCTCTCACTGGCCTGGAACTTGGCAACTTTGGTTAGACTTGCTCGCCAGCAAGCCTAAGAGATTTGCTCTCTCTGCCTCCCCCACTGCTGGGATTACAAGTGTGCACCACCATGCCCAGCATCTTTATGTCAGTTCTAGGGATTGAACTCATGTCTTCATGCTTATAAGGCAAGCTCTTTACTGATTGAGCTATCTTCCCAGTTCTGTAATTGAAATTTTCATTTATTTTTATCATACTTGTGATTGAACCTACGAACTTGTATATGCTGGATAAATAGTTTACCACTAAGCTACATCCTCAGCTCAATTTAAAAAATTCTGCTAACCAGTTTATACTTTTTTTTGTTGTATATAGACATATATTTGTCATTACATGTCTTTTTTTCCCTCTGATTTGCCTGTTTATATTCTTACTGATTTTTCCATTGAGTTGTGTTTTTCTTATAGAATTTTATAAAATTTTTTGTCTAAAAAGTGTTTAAAGTGCCAAGGTTCTCTCACAGAGTTAAATAAAAAGGCAAAACTTAACTGTCTGTGAGGAAAGGAGCATAATACCATATTGAACAGTTTGAGTAATAATTTGTTCTTTTTGTACAAAGTCTTTTGTGTATTTTTCCATTAGGTTATTATCTCTTTGTCTAATATGTGGATGGTCAGCTTTTTGCAATTGACTTATAGGCTCAAGAGATATTTCGAAAATGCATTTCAGTTCAAGAAGAATGGAAACAGTTCCATCATCTCTGCTACTGGGAGCTTATGTGGATTTACATATTCCAACAAAACTGGATGCAGGCGTATTATTATTCAGATCTTCTGTGCAAAGAAAGTAAATGGTCCAAGGTAAAGTGTAGTGCTTTCATTAATGGGTTTGCTGAAGTGGCCCGGACTGTCTGTTCTAGAGCCTGACAGTTACAGTTTTCCTGCCTTAGAGGTGTGCAATAGGAGTACCCTACCCTCTGCATTACATGCTTTCGAAGCCACCCCAAAGGTTCTTTCTATCAAGGAGTAGTTCTGTAAGAACAGCATGTATATTTAAAGTCTTACTATAGTCTTGATAATTTTTGCAGACCTCCCAGTATTCCAGTGACCAGGTTTTTGTGATAATTAAAGTTAATTTTGATCCATTTATGAGAAGTTGGAAGGAATGAGGCAATAATCGTTTGTTCCTTCTGCCCGCTTTTCCATCCATGTGTGATATGGTCCTGTAATAGGAAAATGGCTATAATTAAAAAGTATTATTGCCATTGGAAACAGGCAATTTAAGACTTCATTTCCTTTGATTTCCTTGATGCCTCTTCACATTTTATCTGGAAGATTTATAGGTCATTTCTGATTTACAAGGTTGAAATGTTGTGTACCTTATAGATATTCTCCACTGAGCTCCTTTTCTTTTCCTCAAGGCAACGTATGTGTTCTTGAAAGCTGCCATTCTGAGCATGCTTCCAGAAGAGGATGTGGCAGCGACAAGTGAGAATGTGGTCGCTTTGTTCAGGTGAGGCACACAGGTTCATCTGGCCTTTTACCCTCGTGCACTCTGGTGCTTCACTTCCGTAGTTTTCATTTCTCTACTCATTGATCGAGGGACCCTTAATACAGGTAGCGTAGAATCAAAACATTCTTGTAGCAAGATTTTTCAGATATCCTTGTGCATCTGGGCACTGTAAGAATGTATGTGTTCTAGAATTAAAGTTTCATCACTGGGGCTTTGCAACTGGCATGTTTTTCTTTTAATTCATCTTGTTATTTCTTTAAGTGACACAATTGGATATTTCATTGAAGCCTTTATCAGCAACTTGTTCATACACACATAGAATCATGCCTAAGGAAGTGCTCCAAAGAACATGCAGTCTCTCTGTCCTCTTTTTGTTTTCATGTGATTGTGAATTTTATAATTGGAATTTCTTAAAATTTTGATGTGTAGTTAGTTAATGTGATGTATGTTCTAAAATGATTATTTCCAAAATCACCTGTGTTTGGGAAAGCTTTCTCAAATTATACATTCATAGGTAACTTTCTTTGAGTCACAGTATGCTATTGATCTGTATACCAGCTGTAAAAATGGACAGGAAATGTACTGGTTTCATTCTTCTTTCTGGATAAATGCTTCATATTCTTTCCTACTTGCAGTGTCCAGCACAGCAGGGTTCATAGAATTCTGAAGAGGGATGGCTGGCTTAAACAAGATACAAGACAATTTGGGGAACTTGAAAGTGAAGTGGGGGAGCAAGAGGGCTCTCTGTCTCCATGGATCAGTGGTTCTGAGCCTTAGTACACTGTGTTTTATTCTTAGGTTTACAAATGCATCACAAATAACCACTTTTACATAATACAAACTGTCTTGAGAGAACTTACCTGATTTTATGGTATGTTGTTTTAAAGATAAAGGCTTTGTTTGCTAAGAAGGAATTTGACTAAGTTAAACAGAGCATGGTGGACTGTGGTTAGAATTTAACTTCTTGATCTAATTTGGGGTAGGAGCAGCCGTATTCCTCAACCTACATTAGCATACATGTTTATCTGGCTTTGCCATTAGAAATATTCTTGACTCAAGGTGTTTTTCATGGTCTAGCATGCTGTCAGCAACATTTAGGCAGGGCAGTAGTCTCCAATACCTACCTTCTTAAGGAAATCGGTAGCTTTATACCTAGATTATCTGAACCATTTTTGATAGACAGAAGACATGAGCTAAGCTAATGAGAGGGAATTGCTATCAGTGTTTCTCACTGGAGTGTATCCAAACCACCTGCATGTGCACCAGAATCCAGATTGCCCTTCCCACCTCTAGCGCTGCTGGTTCAGGTCTAAGGTAGAGTCTGAGAATTTGCATTTTGAACAGCTTCCCAGGTGTTACTGATGCTACTGGTCTGGGATGCAGCATATAAAGCACAGGTATAAGTAACACACTTGCTTACTGACCTTCCATTGCTGCTGGACTCTTCACAGACAGGTGGATGGCCTGAAGCAGAGGATTGCTGGTAAATCTCTTCCGACGGAGAAGTTTGCTGTGAGGAAGGCTCGGCGTTACTCCCCCTCCTTGCCTGCGCCTGTGAAGCTCGTCTTGCCAGCCCTGGTATCTGCTTTTATTTATTGTTTGCAGGCTAGAGATGAATTCATTATTGAGTATCAGGGAGCATATTTAACTTCAGTTAAAAGCCACTGTAAGTTGTGTTAGAAAATAATTTCTAAATTAAGAAAAAATGAAAATTAGAGCTAATGTTTTTTGACTGGTTAGTATATTCTGGGCACTGTGGCAAAGGCTAATTAAAAATATTATATTTTTTTCTCACAATAAGTATAGTTTCATTAGTCTCATTTTACAGATAAAGAAGTTTAGGCATAGAGCGGGAAGTTGACTCCATTGAAAATGAATTGAATTAACTCCCCCTCCCCAAAATATAGTTTTGTTTAAACTGTATGTGCAAATTTTGTTATTTCAACATGCAATTAATAGAGACTTATTCATGAGCAATTTCACATCCTCTTATATTGCACTAGTCCTTAGACATTTGGTCTGTTTCTCGAACAGAGGACAGCTCAATTTAGCTGTATCTCTACTGCTCTGAAGCCTTTCTGAAGCCTTGGGGCTGGTGGGGCCTTAGTCCAGCTGGAGCTCACTCTTGATCACCTTGCATTTTGGCCAAGCCTCTGTGAAAAACACAGTTTGACTTAAATTTTCTTTCTTTCTTTCTTTCTCCTTCCTTCCTTCTTTCTTTCCTTCCTCCCTCCCTTGCTCCCCTCCTTCCTCCCTTTTCTCTCTCTTTCTTTCTTTTTCTTCTTCTTTCTTTTGGGGAGAGAGAGAAAATTGGCATGCCAGGGCCTCAGCCACTGCAATCAAACTCCAGATGCTTATGCCACCTAGTGAGCATGTGTGACCTTGTGCTTGCCTCACCTTTGTGCATCTGGCTTGCATGGGATCTGGAGAGAGAACAAACATGGTTTTTCAGGCAAGCACCTTAACTGCTAAGTCATCTCCCCAGCCCTCTTTTTTTTTCCACATTTTATTTATTTATTTAAGAGAGGGAATGGGCATGTCAGGGCCTCCAGTACTGAAAGCAAACTCCAGATGTGTGTGCCACCTTGTGCATCGTCTTATGTGGGTACTGGGGAATTGAACCTGGATCCTTAGGATTTGCAGGCAGATGTCTTAACCGCTGAGCCATCTTTCCAGCCCAGAGTTTCTTTCTTCTTTATTTTTTGAAGACAAACATAATCTTGGTTCTCTTTCAAAAATCCAGAAAATAAAGCCTGGAAATGTACACTAATCAGTATTTTTAATTTCATGATCTCATTTAAAATTTTATAGACGATAGCAAGGTGCAGAGTCGTTTTTAACTATATCATGAAACAAATATAGTGAATTTTCTCATCCAACAGGCTGGGCTAGTCAGTCGCTCATTCAAACATCCATATTAGAATTTACTCAAGTGCAGGTAATTATTGTGTTGTCATACCCTAAAATCACAACAAGTGATTTGACAGTGAAATTCTACCATATTTGGGAGTCAGAAAGATAGCACATTATAATTACTAAAGTATTTCTTGATATATGCAAAAATGAGGCTGACTTTCTGAAATCACTATTTTGACTTAAAATTTCTTAATGAACTCACAGAGATTCCCCCTACCTCTGCCTCTTGAGTGCTGGGATTAAAGGTGTGTGCCACCACACCTGGCTACTTACAGAAATTTTTAATGTATTCTATGAGAAATAAAAATGCAGCCCCTGACGGGTGTCAAGTTGGACCTAGCCAACAACTAGTACCTAGGCCTAGGTGTCCCTTGAGTCACCAGCATCAGACTGTGATGGAGTGAGAACATAGTATGACCACAGCAAATCAACCAACCAACCAAGCAAGCCCATCAAAAACAAAAGCTGGCTGGGTGTGGTGGCACATGCCTTTAATCCCAGCACTGGGAAGGTGGAGGTAGGAGGATTGCTGTGAGATCAAGGCCACCCTGAGACAACATAGTGAATTCCAGGTTAGCCTAAGCTAGAGTGAGACCCTGCCTCTGGGGGTGTGGGGGGATCTGGGTGTGGGGGCTATGGTAGGAGCATTCCTGTGAGTTCAAGGCCAGCTTGGGGCTACAGAACGAGTTCCAGGTCAGTGTGGGCTAGAGTGAGACCCTAACTCGAAAAACAAAGCAAACAAAACAAAACATAATCAGTTATGTGCAAGTCACAGAGAACCAAATATGCCCTCTCCCAGATAACAAGGTGAATCTGTGTTGCCTTCTCAATTAGCTTCAGCTCCATTCCTCATTTATTTTATTTTATTAAAATTTTTTCTTTATGAGAGAGAGAGAGAAAGTTGGCACAGCAGGGCCTCTAGCTACTGCAATCAAGCTCCAGATGCATATACTACTTTGTGCATCTGGCTTACATGGGTTCTGGGTAGTCATACCTGGATCCTTATGCTTTACAGGCAAGCTCCTTAACTGCTAAGCCATCTCTCCAGCACCCTCTTTCATTTTCATTAACTGATTTGTACTGGGAAAGTTTTTCTGTTTCACAGAACTTACCAGAAAATTTACTGAGCTGTCATATTTGTCTATAGTCATGATGCAGGATTTTGGGTCTAGGGATGGATTAAATTTCATAAAGATTCAGGAGGTCCCAGGCCCATGGACCCCAACTTTTGGTCATGTTCACAAAGAATTGAGAATGTGGGCTCAGAGAGGGGTCAATTATGAATTATAAGGTTTATTTTAGGGAGAGTTGGGATCCAGAGGGAAGGCTAGCAGGAATAGCAGGAAGTCCCAAGCCAAAAGCCTTGCTGGGAATGGGGAGGGGGGATGCAGAGAAAGTCTCCTTCACATAGAGAAACACACACACACACACGCATGGAAGGCAAAGCATGAGAGCCCAAATACAAAGATTTTCCTCACACAGAGGATCAGAAAAGACAGAGATAGTAAAGGACTCAGAGCTTAAAGAGAGATCATACATGTAACCAAAACAAGGCAGGAAAGGGCATGGTCAAAAAGAAATCTTCTGCCTTCCCAGTCAGGCCAGGAAGAAGGAGAGGAGACTGAGAGAGACTTACATGTATACATCCAGAGAGAGAAGTTAAGAGAGTTTTGCACATGTGGTTAGATGACTTTATATGGGTCAAACGTCCAACTGGGATGAGTCTTGTCATCAGACTCTGGTGTGTAAGGGAGAGAGTGGCTTGACTGGTAAATTCAAGAGGTCACTCAGGAGGGCCAGCCCACAGCTGAGCTAAGCTGAAGAAGTGGAAAGCCCTGTTGATGGCTTGCAGCCATCTTGGATGATACTGAATCAGCTAGTCTTGCCAGGCAGGCAAGATGACATTTCCTTGGACCTCTGTCCCTGGATGACTACCTATAAATAATCTATCTTACTCCTACTCTCCTTCAGTAGTACGTAGATACTGGTTTGAACAAAGATGCATCCTGCTTTACTGCTAAGAATCACTACCCTCCCTTGTTCAGGCCCGTGGGTATAGAATGACAAAGAAATTGGCTTGAATTGATGGTACTTAGATATTTTACGAAAAGCCTGTTTTTCATAAAATCATAGGCTTAGGTTTGCCTCCTTTTGATAAGGCATTAGTAAAAACATTTTAAAATCATTGTCATTAGTTAAAAGAATTCATTAGTTACTGAGTTGAGCTGTTACTGTATCCGCAGTAAGAAACTCACATGTCAAATGAAAGACAGGGTAGTGCGCTCTTAGCTTTCATTGCCATAAAGTAACTTAACACAATTCTGCCTGAAGGGCTTTCTCATTCCTGCTGCTGCCCTACCAAGAGGCTTTTTAAGTGATCGCTATTATATTTAAAATTTTTTATTTTGTTTTTGGTGTTTTTGAGGCAGGGTCTCATTCCATTCCAGGATGACCTAGCACTCACTCTGTGGTCCCAGGCTAGCCTTGAACTCACAGCAGTCCTCCTACTTCTGCATCCCAAGTGCTAGGATGAAAGGTGTGTGCCACCACACCTGGCTTCTATCATATTTGAAATTCACTTATTTTTACAAAGATGTTAATGACCCTGTTCATTGTATACCTTTCAAAATATGAACTGTGCTGTCAGGAACATTAGAAAAATATTTTCAAGCAAAACCACATTTGCTTTTGATCCAAAAAAATTCTCATCTGTTAGCCCATTAAATATAATCTGTAACGATAAGTCATTAGTTTACATTTTCAGGAGCTGTCATTCAGCCATATGGCCTTTAAATGAATGTGTTTTCTGCATATTGGATTGCATTACTGGACTGACGCATGTTTTTAATGGTATAAAAGAACCTGAGCCTGCAAAATACTGTAATGTTCATTTTAGTGATATCCTTGGAAACATTTACATAAACAACTAACAGACATTTAAAATATGTTCCCTTAGTTAAAGTAACAACAAAAATTTACATTAAACAGAGTTGTTTATAGTGTTAGCTTAAAATATTATTTTACTTCTGTATCTGTGTTTAATTCTAAAAAATTATATACTAGTAGGAACTTAATATGTTTATGAAATTAGTGGATAAATTATTTTTTTCAGTAAAATAAGATATTTACTAAAGTGCATCATAGTATAAAAGACAAAAGGCATAAAATAAAACAAGAGGGAATAATGACACTAAATCTCAAGGTCCTTAGCAACCAAGGCAAGACTCATGTATGCATTTTTATTTGTGGAAATAAAAGATGTTGAATAATGTAGTAGACAGCTTTATGTTCACTGAGATGAACTTTTAAACCAGGTACAGTTATGGAGGAAGGGATATTTATTGAAGCTTATAGATCCAGGGGAAGTTCTATAATAGAAGAAGTTGGCCCCCTCTTGAAGGACCAGGCAGACAGAGGAAGTCCACAAGACAAAAGCCATAGAACACACTTTAGTAACCCTAGGTGGAACTAGGCACTTTGTATAATTTTATATTGGAATTTTAAATTCACCACCACACCTTAAAATTCACCCAGTGACCCATCCTCCAGCCAGGTGGCTGTAGATCCAAACTACTAACTAATAAAATATTGAATATATTGATGGGGCTATCTATTCAAACTACCACATTCTGCTCTTGTCCTCCAATAGATATAAAACCATTATACATTGTAAATTTTATTTAGTTCAGTTTTAAAGGTTTTAACAGTTTTGAACAACTTAAGATAGTTCCAAAGTTTTAAGTCTTTTTTGAGATTTAAGATTTTTTTTCTTAGCTGTGAGTTCTGTAAAATCAAACAAGTTAAATATTTTTAACATATAAAGGTACAGAGTAAACATTTTTAATAGGTATAAGGTATAGCAAGGAGAAACTAGAACAGTGTAAACTCAACAACTATCAAACAAACATCAAACTTTTGTAGTTAAGCTTAATACTAACCAGTGACTGATAGTCTCTGGATTTTTTAATTTTGCCCCTGCAGCTAGGCAGAATGGCCAGGGAAAACTTTCATCCCAGGCCAACAATGTACTCCATGGTAGCCCTTGTACAGTCCTGGTATATCCAAAACATCTTTGGGTCTTTATGTAAATCATGGTCTATTTTTTAATGGCTTTGTCATCCTATCAGGGTCATCAAGCCTTGTCTCATATCACATCTCAGCAGCAGCTCTTTGAATCATGTGTGTACTTTTTGACCTACTCTGGGTATTTTTGTTTTGTTTTGTTTTTAAAACCCATATCAGGTGTGTAGGACACAAACAGCCATGTTTTTAGTTTAGGGACTTGAAGAACAAGTTCCTTTTCTAGTCAACTCTTTCCAAAAGAGTTTGTATTTCTATTGTAGTATTTTCTCAGGCATTCTCTCCATTGTTTTAATGTAAATCAGTTGGGTCATTTCTTTTTTTTAATATTGTTAATGTGTTGACAATAGCAGCTTCAGTAACCTAAAACCAGTCTCTGTGCCTGTAATTTTAACTTGTTTGAGGTTTTCCAACTTAAAATCTTAAATCTGTCAGTCCAATATCTTTAGCTAAGTACTTTAGTCTATTACAAATTTAACCTTGATTAAATTCTCCGGGCCTGGGCAGCAGAATGCAGCCAGCCCTTATGCCAGTAGCTCAGTTCTAACAAAGTTCTTTGTAGTCTCTTTTTCCCCTTAGAAGTTTTATAAGCCAAGCTTCCAAGCTTAATATTGTTAGCACTTAGTATTTTCAAACTCTCACAAGAATAGTTTATAAGACTTGGGTTACCACTCCAGAGGCATCTTTAGTTGTAAGCACCAAGTCCATGTCTGTTCCTCCAAGACCAAAGTTTCAAAAGACCAAAATCCACATGGTCAGATTCATTTCATCCCACTTCTGGTGCCAATTTCTATAGCAGACAGCTTTAGGTTTGCTGAGATGAACTTCCAAACCAAGCACAGTTATGGAGGAAGGGATATTTATTGAAGCTTACAGATCCAGGGGAGGTTCCATAATGGTAGAAGAAGTTGGCCCTCTCTAAAAGGACCAGGCAGAAAGAGAGAGAGAGAGAAGCCACAAGCCAAAAGCCACACAGCATACTTCAGGAACTCCAGGTGGAACTAGGCACTTTGCATATCTTTAGACTGGAATTTCAAACCCACCACCACACCTTAAAATCTGTCCAGTTACACCTCCTCCAGCCAGGTAGCTGTAGATCCGAACTACAAACTAATAAAACACTGAGTATATTGGGGACCATCTATTCATACTACCACAAATAACCTCACATAACTGCAATGGTTTTTCATTCTTCTGCATTAGGAAATGATGTATGTCTGGAATGGTTTTTCAATAGTGGGCAAAAGAAAAGACCTGTCTGAAAACCTTCTGGTAACTGTTGAAAAGGCTGAGGCAGCTCTGCAAAATGAAAGTAAGTATTTAAAACCCTGCAATCACCTGTCTGTGCTACATTAGCATCTTCCTGTCTTTTCCTGGTACTTGTCTGTGTATTTTAGGTTTTTTTTATTTTTATTTTATTTTATTATTATTTTTTTTTTACAGTCAGTTTGGTACCGTTATTAGGCTCATCCATGACCTACCTCCTCCCCTTGGCCCCTCCTTGTTGAGGTATACGGGTCATGCATTGTGGAGTTAGCCCACAGTTATGGGTAAGCTAAATGTCTCTGCATATCATGACCCAACATGTGGCTCTGATATTCTTTCCGCCCCCTCTTCCGCAAAATTTCCCTGAGCCATGTTGGGTCTGCTTCAGTGATGAGGTGTTGGGGGCCTCTGAGGCTCTGGCTCTCTGATTTGGTAGGAGTTGATTTTTCTCTATGCTGATCTCCTTCCCCCTTGTGCTGGTATCCGGTTCATCAGGAAAACAGCGCCCTTGCTTGTTTCGCCAATTTTTGTTAGTTCAGCCGGGGCCCTTTTGAGGTATGATGGGGTGGCTCTCTCCTTAGGATCTACATCTATCTGAAAAAGAGGAGCAGATTCTCCAATGGAGAGTAAGTTAGCATCAGGACAAATGAGATAACCCTTTTTTTTTTAATAGAGAATTTAATAGCTGTAGGCTCTCTTGTAGCCCACAATTGACGGTAGTTTGATATTGGAGAGTGGGTTTCTGTTTGGATATGGTTCTGACTTGTTTCCCAGCTCCAGCTATGGGTCTCATACCAGTGAGGGGATCAGTTAGCCGAATTGAGAGCAGTTGGTTCCCCACCATGGCTGTGTGTCACCACTGCACTTGTGTGGGCATCACACAAGTTATTTGCTGCTAAGTAGGTTAGACCATGTGTTACTTCGACAGATATTGGTCATATTCCCCCAGTCGCCCATGTAGCACCTTCTGGCACTAGATGCGCTGACTGTCTGGGGACTGACTCTCTTCCAACTTCCAGCCATGCCATTCTAATTTGCATGTCAATCACAGAAGGTGTCTTCAGCAGTAGGGTCTTATCACTAGCCTTTGGTGGGTCATCAAGTACTCTGACAGAAATCTGTCTGTCTTTTAGGAAACCTTGTAGGTCTGTCTGATCAAAAGCTCATTGTGGATGATAGCCCCATGCTGGTTCTGGGAGTTACATGTTAGTGCCCACTAAGAAAATGAGGACAAACATAACTAATATACAAGAGTTAGAGATAAAAGAGAGAGAGAGAGGGAGAGGGGAAGTGAGGGAGGGAAGATGTAGAAGATTAAGGTTAGTCTTGATCATATCCTCTCCAGTGTCTTGTGGTTCAGGTGTTCTCTGTAAGGGCCTGGTGAAGGATCAGCCATTTGGTCTCTCTTTTAGTAAGTAGAATTTTATGGTACCATTGCCATTTGGGTCTAATTTGTGTTTCCCACCCCTTTGATGCCCTCCCCTATCTCCCCTTCTATCCTAGTGGCTAGTCTAGGAGGTGCTTGCTGGGTATGTAAGGTATCTTGGGTAGATTCAGTTTAGGTGCTGTAGCTGAGTGAGACTATGTGGTGATTTTTTTTCTGTGATTGGGTAAGTTCACTGAGAATGATCTGTGTATTTCAGTTTGTGTGCATCACGGGGGCTGACGAGCTTGAGCTTGAATGTCTGGTTGGGTGCAAGCAAGATGAAATGAGGATATACCTTCTGCAGTGTGGATGAACCTAGGACCATTGGCCTAAGTGAAAGAAGCCTGTCACATGTAGTGACATGTAGTGGGTGACTAAGACAGAAAGGACATGAGTAGTTGCTTAGGGAAGCAGGAACTGCCTGGATGGGCATGGAATAGTTACAGGGCATGGCACATTATTGAGTGTGTGTGAAATATTCCAGAATTGATTGTGGTGATGCATGTACTATTCTCCAAATATACTACCCATTTTATTGAGTGCTTTAAATAAGTTGTATGTGAATTATATTTGAAAGCAGTGACAAGAAAGATCCAGGGGCCTGGGATGTAGCTAAGTAGCATAGTACTCACCTAGGATGTGTGAAGTCTAGTGTTCTAACCACAGAAGTAAAACAAAAAGCTTTGTAGCAATAAACCTGGTAAAGGGTATACACATTAAGAATGGTGGAGGAAACAATAGCAATTGATACCTTTGTCCTAGGAAAAGATGGCCACGTGAGGAGTCCTGGCTCCATAGCTTGCTCCCCTGGGTGGGATATATGCTCCAGGGGTGTGGACTATTACTTTTTTGAATACATAGTCATAATTCTTAGATGTAAGTGTGGAATAGTCATTCATATTTTTGCCTGTATAGCATAATTGTATTTTATTTTGATTTTAGTTGAGAGACAAAGAAAGAAGCAGATAGAGAGAGAGAGAGAGAGAGAGAGAGAGAGAGAATGGGCACATCAAGGCTTCTAGCCATTCCAAACAAACTCCAGACACATGTGCCACCTTGTGCATCTGGCTTATCTGGGTACTGAGGAATCTAAGCTGGGTCCTTAGACCCTCACAGGCAAGCACCTTAACTGCTAAGCCATCTCTCCAGCCCTTGTTAAAATTTTTGTGCACTCTTCTCTAGTCTTATTTATTAGAGTTACAGAGTATCTAAATATATACCAGTATAATTTTCTTTTCATTTAACATCACATAGATGTTCTAAGTGTTGATAAATAGCTTTTATAAATAACAAAAGCTTCACAGCTTTTTGCATGGAGGCAAGTGACATACCATAATTCGTACCATTCTTTCAGTCTTATGGGGCATTTACACTGCTTTCCTCATTTGGATTTCCATCAGTAGAAGAGATAACAAGTTAGACCTGAGTCTGTGGGCTTCTCTACTCAAAGGGTCAAGATTTCAGTGGGATAGCTACAGAATCAGAACATAAAGGCAGTGCTGTTTCAGGCCACAGACCCTCCCCTTCCTGCCATGAGCCTGCTTCAAACACAGAGCACTGTTGAAAATCTGCGCAGGCAAGCTCATCTTTGATGAAGGGTCAGTACTATCACCTTCCACAATAAAGACAGCACTTGACTGAAAGCACCAGTTTCCTTTTCCTGGCTTAAGTAGAATGTCCTCACGGTGGAGGTGTTCATCTTCACAGAGTGTCATTTGACACTTTGCTTTGACTTTTGAGCACTAGGGAAATAAGCAAATGAGTTTAAGAACTGAAAATGTGTTCTGCTTAGCACGGAGCCAGCATGGCAGTACAGAGGCCATGCTTGCCACAGGGGTGTTTTGGGCTCTATGTGTTCCAGAGTGTTTTCTGCATAGCTGCTGTTGTGGAGACTTATGGTATGAGTCCTTAGTTTTTGCCTTTTTTTGTTTGTTTGTTTGTTTTTTTTGAGGTAGGGTCTCTCTGTAGCCCAGGCTGACCTGGAATTCACTATGTAGTCTCAGGGTGGCCTTGAACTCACAGCGATCCTCTTACCTCAGCCTCCTGAATGCTGGGCTTAAAGGCATGCACTACCCTGCCCAATTCAGCTTTTGTTCTTATTATGATATACTTTGCTTTTATATTTAAAATTTTTAATTGTGATGGAAACAAAATTTGTCATCTTAGCTACTGTGCAGTTCGGTGGTGTTACGTGTATTTACATCACTGTGAGCATCTTGGAGACCTTCTCCATATCCACTGAAGAGCAGCCCCTCATGCCTCCCTTTCTCCTAGCCCTGGGCAGCCTATTACTGACTCTGGCTATTCTAGGAACCTCATGTCAAATGGTATCATGCTTGGGAATTGGAGACAGAAATTCAAGACCATCCTCAGCTATTATGGCAAGTTTAAGGTCAGTCTGGGCTACTTAAGGTCCTGCCTCAACACAAAAATAAAATATAAAATAAATATAATGTAATGTAAATAACAAAATAAAATAGAAACAAAAACAAAGTAAAGGATAGCATATTTGTCTTTTTGTGACTGGCCTGTTTTACTCAGTGTAATGTCCTCAAAGCTTATAGGTGCTGTAGTGTGCTAGAATTTCTATCCTTTTGAAGGCTGCAGAGTACTCTAGTGTGTGTGTGTATACTATTAAATTTTGCTTACCCATCTGTCCATCCATTTGTTGTAGACATTTGGGTTGTTTCACCTTTGGCTGTTATAATACTGCTGCCATGAAGGTGGATGAACAGTTATGTCTTCAAAACCCAGCTTCACTTTTCTTATTATTTTGGTTAAATATTACCCACACTTGTAGCTGTTGGATCAGCTAGCATTTTTGTCTTTAGGTTTATTTTTTCCTCTGGTTTTTCATGGCAGGGTCTTGCTCTAGCCAAGGCTGACCTGGAATTTACTCTGTAGTCTCAGGGTGGACTGGAATTCATGGCGATTCTCCTACTTCTGCCTCCCGAGTGCTGGGATTAAAGGTGTGGCGTGTGCGCCGCCACACTAGGCTTGCTTCTAGGTTTTTGAGAAGCTGCTTGTCTTCGTCTCTCTTTTCTGTTGCTGTAATAGAGTACTTCACAGTTCTGGAGCCTGGAAAGTACAGTCTTAAGATGCAGCATCTGATGAGAGGCTTTGCTGCTCCTTATCACAGCAGAGAGACAGCGGCAGAGATGGAGACACAGAGCACATGTGCACGCCTTCTTAAAGTTCCCAGCGCCCAATGCCATCATAGCAACAAGTTAATTGCAGAGGATATTCAAGCAGTAGCACCACAATGCTGCTCTTTCCTTGGGGTTCTGTCATTAGATCTTCACACCAACCACACACTGGGGCTCCAGGTTCTCCACACCCTCACCAGTACTTGCTATTTGTTGTATTTTTCTTAGATAGTGTCAATTCCAACGGATGTAAGTGATTTGTACTGTTTTATTAGGAAATAATTCCAGAAAAATATTTTATTTATTTATTTGCAAAGACAGAGAGAATGAATGTGGGTATGCCAGGACCTCTAGCCACTGCAAATGAACTCCAGGTGCAGGTGCCACTTTGTGCATTTGGCTTTGTTTGGGGAACTAGGGAATCAAACCCGGGTTGTTAGGTATTGCAGGCAAGCACCTTAGCTGCTGAGCCATCTCATATAACTTTGCATTGTTTTGAAATGGAAATACATAAAAGTTTGCCTTTAAAATGAGATTTCATGAGATATATGTCTATAAAATCCCTTCAAGGCTTTAAAAATATTTTTATTTTTAAGTAAATATTTAAAAATAAACATATTTTATTTATTTGAGAGAGAGGCAGATAGAGTGGCAAATGAACTCTTGATACATGTGCCACCTTGTGCATCTGGCCTTATGTGGGTACTAGGGAATTGGGCCTGGGTCCTTTGGCTTTGTGGTAAGTGCCTTAACTGCTAAGCCATCTCTCTAGCCCCCCTTTGAGCCTTTTGAACAAATTTACAAGTACTCCTTTTCTTCTCTCTCTTTTTTTTTTTTTTTTTTTTTGAGGCAGAGTCTCACTCTAGGCCAAGCTGACCTGTAGCTCACTCTGTAGTCCAGGCTGGCCTTGACCTCACTGCATTTCTCCTACCTCAACCACCTTCCAAGTGCTGGGATTATAGGTATGAGCCACCAACCTTACTAGTGTTCATTTTTATTCAGTGCATTTGGCTATTTTATTAATTTGCTGATTTGAACACCTTTAGTATTTTCATAGTGGGCATAGACATGATAAGTAGAGAAAACAAAGTTCTTATCCTTAAGGGAAGTATCTATGATTAAAGCCCACATATACACTGTGGTGGTTTGAATCAAATGTTCCCCATAAATTCATGTGTTTTGAATGCTTGGTAGCCAGCTGGTGGCAATGTCTGGTGTAGCTTTGCTGGAGAAGGTGTTTGGCTGGGGTGGTCTGAGGGGTGTTATAACCAGCTCTCCCTTGCTAGAGTTTGGCTCACTCTCTTGCTGCTGTTTGCTACCTGCTGTGGCAGAGGTGGTGTCCAGCCTCTGTTCATGCCATGCTTTCCCTGCCATCACAGAGCTTCCCCTTGAGACTGTGAGCCAAGATAAAAACTTCCCTCCCATCCGCTGCTTTTGGTTGGACATTTTGTCCCAGTGACACCAAGGTAACTGCAACACCCGCAAATTAAATGGATAAATGAACGTGCTTATTTAAAAACTGGAAGACCTCTCTTTCATAAGGAAAAAACTGTAGGGTATTGTTTCTCCAGAAAAGTATGCCACTTCATTCTGTTCTTCTGCAGTAGTGAGGTTTGGGATTCACTAGAGTTAATTCTGGTATGTGAGGGGAGCACTAGCATGCCCACCAGAGAATGGAACCTTAGTAAGCCAAGGGGGCCCAACTCTCCAAATGACCATTGGTTTTTCTCTTTATGAGCACTCTGTATCACCATATTATTTTGCTTTGGAGGAAAAAAAATCAAAGGAGTACATATATGCCTAACAACTATTTTTTTAGTGTGTGTGCACACATGTTTGTTTGGCATTTTTTTTTTTTTCTTTTAAAGACATCCTAGGTGAGATGTTAAGAGAGACTTAAGCAGAGTCAGGGGCAGCTGAGACACAAGGCAACACACCACAGTTGCCTGCATTCCCATCCTTGCATGTTTCCCTCAGGGTGAAAGACCTGCTTTCTTTCTGTAAGGACCACCTTTGCCAGACACTGCATAGGAGAGTTATGATGACTTCTAGGAACATTGCCTCCCCACCCCACCCCACCCCATGAATTGGTGGGTTCTTTTAAGTGTCTGTTCTTCAGAGTGAGAGGGGAACAAAATCCATGACAGAAAACAGAATGAAGTTGTGAACCTGAGGTTACACTGACCTCCTCCCTATCCCCACCCATTATTAGAAAGTGAGTATGCTTTAGTTTCTAGCTTAGGCAAGTGTGGCTAAAGAAATGGAAGGGGGAGATACAGGTGATCTACTCTGGCAGTGGTCACTTAGGACTAGTCACCCACACAAGAGGCCCCAACTCTGCAGATGCAGAAGCATTTGGTGACTGACATGCCTCGAGTCAGCCTCTGGTATCTGTTGATTCCACCAGTATTTCCAGGGAAGTCTAACCAAATCCATCATGTAGCCAAAAGTTGGCACAGCAGATCCACGTGTCTATTTATTGCAGTTAACTTGCTTGGTGGAATTACATTGCAAATATAATCAGTTCCATGAACGGGGAATGTTTGGCTGCCTTGATGGCTTGTCGCTTTCTCAGTTGATTTTCAAGTTTTCTTCTTGATGCATTACAAGTTTCTAAAAAGTTCAGCATGGATATTTTTGCAGTCAGATCTTCAAGTTTCTGCTCTCCTTAGCCTACCGCATCTTATTTAGGAAGCTCGGCCACTCTTCTGTGCTACACATGTGCTCCGGGCGTCATCACGTGGGGGTTTTCTACTGTCAGAGTAAAAACTGTCAAAATGTTCAGCTGTGAATTCATGCATGAGATTGAGAACCATGATAGGAAAGTGATCATCTGTGAGACAGTACTTTGTGGTCAATGAAAATAGTGGTTTTGCTTTTAAGGTTTTGGAGAATGTGGAATTTTGAACCCATTTTCCATTATTGCTAACTCAAGCATTCCATCTATGTCATATGTGGCTTTGCTGATATTTTCTGCTCTTATGTCTGTTCCTCATTAAAACACCATCATTCATCAAGCAAGAGGCTGTTGGTAAAACACAAACTGTCAAAAAACTGCTACATAAAATTCAGTAGAATGCACAAAAATGACACTAAACAATAGTGTTTTTAAGGCTTTGAGTGTAGGCCTTGAAACTATTTCTTGAAGAATATGTATTTCAACAAATGTCTCTGATTGGAAACATGGATTCACTTGAAGGGGGGAGGGACGGGAGATATGGTTTGACCTAAGTAAGAGGAAAGGTTGGTGGTGTTGGCATCTGCTGTTTTCTTTTTTGTGGGGGAGGAGTTTGAGGTAGAGTCTCGATCTAGCCCAGGCTGACCTGGAATTCACTATGTAGTCTAAGGCTGGCCTTGAACTCACAGCAATCCTCCTACCTCAGCCTCCCCAGAGCTGGCATTAAAGGTGTGCACCACCATGACTGGCTTCCTTGTTCTTTAATTTTTATTTATTTGAGAGAGAGAGAGAGAGAGAGGGAGTTTCAGACAAAGAGTGAGTATGGGCACACCAGGGCCTCCTGCCACTGCAAAGTTCAAACGCATGTGCTACTTTGTGCATTTTCTGGCTTTACGTGGGTACTGCAGAATTGAACGGGGCCATCAGGCTTTTTAAGCAAGTGTCTTTAACCACTGAACCATCTCTCCAGCCCTCTTTTTTTTTTAATGAATTACATCTCAGCACTTGAAAATTACAGGTAAATTTCAGATGTTTTCAGCATCACAAAGTAAAGTGACCCTCTTCTAGTTGACATTGTAAACCTCCCATGAGCAAGAATTTATCAATAACCAGCATATGTCACTGGTGATATCTGAGGTTTGCTCTGAAAACAGAAACTCAATATAGGGACTTTCAACGTCTCATTAGTTCCTTTGTTGTCCCCTCTCACTCCTGCCTTTGTCACAGCCTGAAATGTGTAAATTAGCAGTCTGTCTTGGAATGACTTCATCACTGTATGTACCTTGCAAAAAGAAAAGGCTTCAAAAGTGGTAAATGTGGTGTAGTCACCTTTGTCAGCTGTCACATGTGGTCGCATGGTTCATTTTTTTAATACATACTGACATGCATGCAAAAGAAAAAGTGTTGTTTTCAGAAGGGGCCAAGTGGTGAAAGAAAATCCTTGACAATATTCTCAAGCATGGAGAAGTCTGGGGGGAATTTCAGGTGCCGTTCCTGTACTTCAGAACTGTTTTACTCATTTTATGACATAATTCCCCCCCTCTCAAGAACATAACCTGGGAGAATTGATAGGTTGTAAACATAATGATCTGGAGTGGGGCTCTGCTTCCTGAATTTTAATGGGTAGGAGGCCATCTGCTTCTCCATATGGAAGTGTTATCCTCTCCTGCAGGACGCCAGCAGTTAGAAGCCAAAACAACAGGAGGAGACAGCTTTGTTTCTCCTGGCTTTACCTCAGATCGAATTAATAAAGCTCTTCCTTTATTGGGAGTTCAGATTTTCTGTTGTACCTCAGGTCAGAAAACTCAGTATGACCACCTGAAACATCTTTTATGGTGAGCCCCCTTAATAAAATGGAGTATAAATATAGTTAATTCAGCATTCTTCTGATTGAAAATATTTTCCTTGTGTCTTATTTAGTGAGACATAATAAATGCTGAATTAATTGTCCTTATTTTGAAATGGTCTCTCTGAAACCTAAGAGCATTTAGTGTTCTCTTAATTGGGATTGTAAAAGTATTGTCCAGCTGGGAGGTTGAGCTCAGCGGCAGAGTGCTTGCTTACTATGGCAGAGGCCCTGAGTTCAATCCCAGCAGCACAACAAAGAGTTTTTATTTTTTCCTTTTGTTTATTTCTTGTTTGTTTCAAGACTTCAGTGACTACTCTGTGGATGATGAGTGCCTAGTAAAGTTACTTAAAGGGTGCTGCCTCAAGAACTTACAGCGGCCCTTGCAAGCTGAGCTGTGTTTCAATCATGTTTTGGAAAGGTAAGAGCAATGAATCCAGCCTGACTACGAGTTGTGCTTTCAGAATTGCTGTGATACAGTCATGCCAGAATGCTTTTATCCCAGATTTAAATGCAGGAATGCTTTCATTGTACCTCCTGGACAAAACTGTTCTCTCTGGAATATGGTCTTATTGGTGCTAAAAGATCATCCAAAAAAATCTCAAACTATGGCCAGGCTAACAGGTGTCTATCCAAACACTGGCCGTGGTATACTGAGCTTTGCAGACTCTTTTGGTCTATGTCTTCTTTTTTTAAAAAAAAATATTTTATTTATTGAGAGAGGCAGGTAGAGAGAGAGAGAGAGAATGGGTTCACCAGGGCCTCTAGCCACTGCAAACAAACTCCAGATGCATGTTCTTGTACACCTGGCTTATGTGGGTACTGGAGGATCAAACCTGGGTCTTAGGCTTTGCAGGCAAACGCCTTAACCACTAAGCTATCTCTCCAGCCCAGTGTGTCCTCTTTTTATCTGCACACAGTTGCAACACCCACTGTGTGCCAGAGACAGAACTGTATCCTAGAGGATGAGCATTAACAGAGTTGCCATCATTGATAATTTAGTACAGAAGAAAGACATGTAACACTCTTATTTCTCTCCCTCCCTCCCTCCCTCCCGCCGTTCCTCCTCCCCTCCCTCCTACCCTACCTCCCTTCATCCTTTCTTTCTCTTTCTTTCTTCCTCAGGGAGCATTTCTCCTGCTTATATATATTTTTTTCTGATAACAATGACACCAGTCGCCTCTTTACTAATCAGAGTTGAATCAGTGTATTTCAGATGCAGATACCTATAGGACTAGTCAAGTAACTAGGCTGAGTGATGGCAGGAATAGGGACATTGTGTGTTCTCTCTGAAGAGTACAGCTGCTCCTCAGGTATCATTAATCACAGTGTGGACCCAGTGACAGTAGTCCCTACCATTCTTCATGAAGAGACTAGGAGCTGGATTTTATATCAGACCTCCTAATTTTTAAATATCAGCTCAGTGTTTGGAAAACTGTAAGCCAAAAAGATCACAGCCTTATATGGCCAGTTGACATCCAGTTTTCTGTATCACATATTGTTTCATGCATGACTACCTGGTCCCCTTCCTTATGACAGTACTTAGGAGAACATACAAGACAATAGCTAGTTCCCAAACAAGTAATCTAGTATGTTTAGTGAACATACCAAAGGTTTAAGCATACATGAAGTTCCGTTTTATAAAGAGCAAAGGAGGGTGACAGTGATGACCTTTTGTGGTGTGTTGATTGAATCTCAGTAGATAGTTTTCGCATGCGTTTATCAACTTCAGTGGGATTTTATCTTTGGATTTTTATGAGGAAGGATTTCCTCAAAGTACTTTTGCTTGTAGCAGGTACCTGAAATACTTTTCTATCATGTAGCCACTTTCATGCTAATTTCATTGCGTATAGGTTCTTGGACCATTTAAGCAATTCAGATTGCAAGTTCATGTGAGGACAGGACTATTGATTATTAATTTCCTGAGGAATGCTTTTCTCCTGCCAAACACACAAGCCAAGGAAGCTGCTGTCTTTATCTTGTTCCTATTCCAGTGAGTGGGTTTCTTCTAGTCTTTGTTTCTCTGAAGGAGTTACACTTCCATAATCCCATGGGGCAGGCCAGGTAGCCTCAGCCTCAGTCACTAGCTCTCTGTGGGCCCAAGGCCTCATCTCCTTAGACATTAAGCCACAGCCTTGGAGACTCTGATAGAAGCAAGCCCCAACCTCAGCATCATCCTGTAGACCTAGAGTCCTGCTTTCATGGGCATAGCTCTGTCTTGTCTTTCCATTTCTTTCCTTTCCTTTTATTTATTTATTTTTTCGAGGTAGGGTCTCACTCTAGCCCAGGCTGGCCTGGAATTTGCTATGTTGTCTCAGGCTAGCCTCAAACTCACAGCAGTCCTCCTACCTCAGCCTTCTGAGTGCTGGGATTAAAGGCATATGCCACCACACCTGGCTTCTTCCTCTTTCCCGCCCTCCCTCTTTCTTTCTTTTTTATTTTTCCTTCCTTCCTTTCCTTCCTTCCTTCCTCCCTCCCTCCCTCCCTCCCTCCCTCCCTTCTTTCCGTCCTTCTTCCTTTGCTCTCTTCCTCCCTCCCTCTTTTCTTTCTTTCTTATTATCTTTTTCTTTATTTTTGGCTCCAGAAAGTTTTTGTTGTGGTCTGGTGAGCTAAGTCATACATTTGAAAGGTTGTTACATTTTTTTCTGAATTTCTGGGTATTTCATAGTCAAGAGTTTTCATGATGGTGCTGAAAATACAACTGTTGATCCCTCTTTATTGGCAGTTTGAAGCATTCTTAAGAGTTAACATGCAAAGGAAATTGATGCTTACTTTAAAAATATACATGTTTCTTATTTCTAAATAGTCACATTTTAAAATACATTCATGCTTAGAAGGATAATCTTGTCATTTCTAAGGCTCACTTGAGATGTCTGTATGTGTTCATTTGCCCAAGAAACAGTGACTCTTCCATACTGGCTTTACATTAAAGACTGATGAAAACAATTAACACATTAAAAGCATGCTGTTTATCTCCACAGTTTATTAATTTCTATAACTATATAATAGTAGCTTTTCTCTTGTAATAGGCTTAATATTGTATCTTTTGGGGGAAATAAGGAATAATATGCATTTTAAAATGATATTTTTTGTGTTCTGTTAAGTCTTAATTTATTTTCACTTGTTCTTTCAGCGAAAAGCTCCTGAAGTATGACCACTACTTAGTGCCATTCACTCTGTTTGAGTTGGCATTTTTGTATAAAAGCCAAGGGGACATTGACAAGGCTATAAAGGTCCTGGAAACTGCAAGGTGAGTGCCGAAGGCAGCTTTTCCGTGATTAAATGAAGCGAGGAAGACCATAGCACCATGACAGAGCAGTGACATTATTCACTTTGAAATTAATAAGCTAATGCAAACTAAGCATGATTATTTTTGCTAACAGGCTTTATTCATGCCCTGGGCTTTTGGTGTAGCTGTGTGATTTCCAGTCTCTTCATGCATTGTCCTGTGGAGGCTTATAGGTATAACTATGCATAACGTTCATGTTAGGAGTCAGGGAACTTTTTCTGTAAATGGCTAAACAGTATGCATTTTGGCCTTTGGAGTAAATACTGGCTTTGGAGCATAAGGTCTCCATGGCAACTACTCAATTATATCAGAAGTAGCTGTGTGAAAAATGGGCAAAAAATGGTCAGAAGTTGTGGACCAACAGAAACTATCATCATTGAAGAGTCACTGATCACGAGAGGCTTTCTGATCTTCCTCTTATTCAGTTGTTTGTGAGAGCATCCTTTAGAGGTCAGGCAACACCATATCAGAGGGTAGATTGTTGGTGACCTTGACAAGTGAGGTGAAAGAAATGAAGGCAGATTTAGGCAAGACATTTTGGATGTTTGCATTGCAGCTGTGTAGAGTATTATTATGTGGAAGAAGCTGTAAAAACATGGTGCAGCCAAGGACTTGGTTACACAAGCGTGAGGGCCCGAGTTAGGATCTCAGACCCATGTAATCTATAGTCCTAGTGATCTGTGGTGAGATGAGAGACAGAGACAGAAGCTTTCGGGCCAGCTAAGCCTGGCAGACGCGGTGGTGAGCAAGCAAGACTGTCGCACATAAAGTAAGGTGAGTTCCAGCACCCAAGGCTGTCTTCTACCTCTGTATACACGTCACTGTGCACACATACTGCACTCACACAGAGAAACAGGCACACACGTCATACGTACATGTATACATACATACTTACACACAAAAGATAAAAATAGAAGCCAACAGTGTTTGCAGTGTTTATAGTTTGTAGTGTCCTAGTTAAGCTGCATTTGAAGATACATAGATGTCACAGTTGAAATATCAGTCATTGTCAACATGTTGGAGCATATTCAGTGCTGCATAGAGCATAGTAGATAGAACGGCTTTATATGAAAGAAAGGACTGGCCATTCACTACTAAAAAGCACCTAAAAGCCACCAGTAACCCCAGGAATCTCAGGACTGTCTTTGTCTACAGTGTTCTTATGTAGTAGGAGCTTTGCAAAGTTGTCAGAATCTGTAGCCAGATTGGGACTTAGGGAAATACTCAATTATATTCTTTGGTCTTAATAAGATGTTTCATTTCAGTTTATAAATAATTCATTGCAATAACTATCAAAGTTTCCAGACCTTTCTTAGAAATTAGAACTTTAAAAAGTCAAAGAAATGCTACTCTGAAGAAAGAGATACAGGCTGCCTATCTGCCACAGAAAGCAGAGACAAGGGTTGAAGCTATTCCCCCATTTTTTCCATTTATTTAACGTTTTAAAATTTTATTTATTTATTTGCAAGCACAGAGAAAGAAAGGAGAGAGAGAGAAAGCGAAAGAGAAATGGGCATACCATGGCCTCTAGCCACTGCAAGCTTAACTCTAGATGCATGCACCCCTTTGTGCATCTGGCTTTATGTAGGCACTGGGGAGTCAAACCTGGATCATTAGGCTTTGCAGGCAGGTGCCTTATCTGCTGAGCCATCTCTCCAGCCCCATTTTGTTCATTCTTAACAATTCCAGGTCAACATGAATGAGCTGAGTTCGGTTTTAAAATAATTTTGGATTTTGTGCTGGGGATTGACCCGGGGCCTCCTGTGTGCCAGGCAAGCTCTGCCACAGAGCTACACCCCTAGCCTTCTACCGTCCCTTCTAACATTGGCCTAATTACCATATCATTATTGGCAGAATCACTGATACTTGTGTGAGAAGGGGAGTAAGTTATTTTTGTGTCACTAAGTAATCCTGCTGTCTTTGCTACAGTTGTCATTTCATGAGGATTTCAGGGCATTTTTCTTTTGTTAGTGATAGTTCATGCTCACCATGTTTATGTGACCTACCTTAACATTTTCCTATTTAAAGAATAAAGTCAAAGTATTTAGGAATATTTCACAAAATGCGTTATATCCTCCTTGTAGCCTTGCTATGGTTTTAGTTTGGTAATTAAGTAAAATGTTGCTATTCAAAGTATGACCTTTTAAATTACTGCCAGGAAACTTCTATACATAGATTTCAAGACTTTCTGTCCCTCTCTCCCTCAGAAGTTGAATCTGCCTTTTACTGATGTCCATCCACTGTTGGGTATATAAATATTTGAAAGCAGATAATGACAGGAGAGAGAGGCAGAGGAGGGACCACAGTGCGGCAGAAGAAACTGACTGAGTTTTACTGTTACTGTCTTCAGAAACAACTACAAAGATTACTCCTTGGAGTCCAGACTGCACTTCAGGATTCAGGCAGCTCTTCATCTCTGGAAGAAATCGTCATCAGATTGATCAGAACACGAAACACACAGTTCCCCATCAGCACTGGCTTCTGCTGTGGACCAGGCTTTGTATTAAAATGGAAACATGATCTTGTGAATAAGAGACAGAAAGCCAGTTTCATGATCAATATTTTCTATTGTCTGAATGGTTTACTGTTAGTCTACATTGTTTTCCCTTTACGGAATGGCATCTAGAACTATATAGGAAGTCTTTATATTTTACCTCTTCAAAAGGAATTTCATATTAGATTTTATTTGTGGGGTGAAAAGGTCTTTTAAAAGACAGGTACAACAAAGTCTAGTTAGATTATTTATTTTTTTAATGTGGAAATTAATATTAAGTACCAAATGGCTTTACAAGTTGAGCCATTTTTATATTTTTAGATTGGTTGGTTCATTAAGTTCAGAGATATTTTGTTGCTTAGTACTTAAATTTCAGAGGGAAATAAATATCTTATTAAAAATAGCATAGCAATGAGTTTCAAAGATTCTGAAAGGAAAGATGAACGGAGGGCATACACTGGGTTAGGATAATGTGCTTCATCAATTGAAGAGACCTGCATCTATAACATACGATGAAGTTGTAAATTAATGGGGTTCTAACCCTTTGTGTTGGTTAAAGGTGGTGACATTCTTGAGAATTACCCTGTTTTTGAATGTACTTGTCTATTACAATAATAACTTTCAAAAACATAGACACATTTCCTGTGTATCTAAAGTGAAGAAAAGGCCATATTTTAGAAATTATCTTTAACCTTAGTGATGAAACCTACAGTATATACATTGATTATTTTTCTTATAGGAAGGAGAATTCCTGTTGCTTTAAATGATACACAAAATCGCAATGATTTTTACACTTACAACATTGCTAAGATCTCATTTTCTAACCTCTGTAGCACTGTGATGGACTGTTCTTGATTCTCTAAGTAGGAAACAGAATCACTCATGGAGCTGCAAGCTCAGCTCTGTGTGGTCCTGGCTCTGCTACTGGTGAGCAGATAGCCAGAGGCCTTTCTGGAGTCCCCACTCCCTGCACATCACTAAATCTTCCTCGTTTGTGAAGTGCAAAAGGAACAGATGACTTTCAAGTTCTCTTAGTTTGCTAACTGTGCATCTGTATATTAGGTATTTGTTTTCAAAAATGTTCAACATTTAATCCAGACCATTCCCAATTAGTGTTTTATTGTTACTTTTTCCATCACCCCTCCCCCAATCAACTGCTCTTACATGTATTGTAACTAAGAGCCAGATTCCATCCACTGAAGAATACAGTTGATGAATCCATGAATCTGGGTTTTGGCTTGTGTCTTTTGCAGTGAAGAGTAACCTGTCCGTCTCTGTGGGTTAATGGTTCCGTGACATGGAGCAAGTGACTTACTCTTTCTGGGGCTTCATTTTCTTCAGTGGGGATAGCATGGTAGTGCTTGGTGCTCTGAGGGTTCAATTAGACCATGCATAGGGCAGCTTTCTCTCCACCAGGGGAGTGTGTGGTTGTAGTAACTGTGGCTTTAAGCACTGATTACAACATCTTCATAGAAGTATTTTCTGCATTTGTAATCTCTGCTGTATGATGCAAAAAGTGCTTGTTGAGAAACCTTTCCATTTATTCACGTGTTTGGTACATATGCTAGCCCAGTCTGTGAAGTTGCTGTCCCCACTGTCCATACTACATTGTGACAGGCAGGTGTTTAGCGGTGATTGATTTAAGGTACTGATGATTCTTGACCAACATTGAGGAAGTGCTTTAGGGTAAGGTAATTATTGCACATTGAATTAGAATACACCACCTCAGATAATATGGGGTAGATATCGTTGTCCTGTTAATGTAACATGTCATATACTGTATGTAAACTTATGTCATATACTGTAACTAGTAGTGACAATATGATCAGTGATTATTTTATTAAAATAGTTTGGAAAAAAGTTTATAAATTCCTTAGAAGAGCTTTGATAACATTATTTTTAGACTATATGCTCATGTTATTAAAGCACACACACACACATATATACACATGACTATATGTGCTCATGTTATTGAAGTGCACACACACACACATATATGTACATATATATACCACACACACACACACATATTTTGTGGGAAGCTATCAAAGCTGAAAATGAGTAAATTCTCATTCTGGTATAAAATTAAAACCTTAAAATGATACTGAGTATTTTACTTTTAGATATATTATCAAATATAAAAAATATCTCATTTTTTCCTTTTATTGTTATTAATCTTACAGTATCTAGTAATTGGCAATCCTGGGTCATCTATTTAATGGGTTTTTAAGTACTGTAATAGCATTAGTGCTGTAAGTATTTATTTCTTATCATGTTCAAGATATTGTGCTGGCACCAATTTCTTGTTACATCAGCTAAAGACCATCTTTTTTTCATCTGTTTTGTGGTTTAGGGTGTTTTGTGAAGAGTGAGTACCTAAATGGCCATGTTTAGTCTTTTGAGAAGCAGTTTGTTTAGTTGCTGGCAAAATTGCCTTTATTTGTTTATTGAAATAGAGACAGTGTTCTCATTAGTGCTTTGTAAATGTAAAAGTTATACTTCATAGGATTGGTGAGAAGGAGGGGAATGATTTCTACTTGACAATGCATGAAAGATTAACTACATTACCTGTATTTTAACACTTACTCTGCCTGCACAGGACTGGTAGGAAACACTAGTTCATTGGTTCTTTGTCCCATCAGAGGGAAGAGATGAGAAGTATGTAGAAGCTGTAAGGAGGGAAATTCCGTGTTAATAGGTATAAAGAAAGATTAGTAATCATTAGAAAATTCAAAAGTCTGAAACAGTCCAACCAGCTCTTTGGCAAAAGGATGCATTTAGCAGTACTATGTGACTGTCATTCTTACCTGACCTGAGTATTTGGCCTAATTGAATTTCAAATCACTCAGATTCTTCAGCTGGGCTTAAAATCTGGTGGAGAAAGTTAACAGAAGAGATTCCTCTCTTCAAATAAAAGTGGACAGTTATTCTTTCTTAATCCCAGGCATTCCACAGATAGGCGTCAATAGTCTCTGCCATTAATACTCATGATTTTATTTCTCGTCCATCCCTGTGAGGTCTTAACTGTTGATCTTAGTGAGTAGAGCCCTCTCCTCAATGAACAATAAAAACAATAATTAAAAACTAGTTTCAGTCAGTTGTGGTGGTACACGCTTTTAATCTCAGCACTTGGGAGGCAGAGGCAGGAGGAGTGCTATGAGTTCAAGGCCACCTTGAGACTATATAATGAATTCCAGGTCAGCCTGGGCTAGAGTGAGACCCCCCCCCCAAAAAAAAATTGATTTTGTGACCAAGTAGAAAATGTCTGGATTTACTCTGTTTACTATTAATTCTTCCGTGATTAATTTTTCCTGTTTCTGCTTTTATTTTCTTGAGTTGTTTTTTTTTTCTATATGCCCAAGTCTGTTATCCCCATATATTTAGTTGAAACTAGTTAATGAATAATCCAGTGTTTTTGAAACCCTAGGGTTTTGTGACTCATCACATTTGGAATGGACCTTAGGAATTTTTTCTAAAAGGAAGGAAGGGGGAAAGGAGGGAGGAAGGAAGGAAGGAAGGAATGAATTTTTTTTACAAGTATAGTTTTTATTTATTTGAGAGAGAGAAGCAGATAGATAGAGAGAGAAAATGGGCTCACCAGAGTCTCCAGCCACTAAAAACGAACTCTAGATGTGCCACTGTGAATCTGGCTTATGTGGGTTCTGGGGAATTGAACCTGGATCCTTTAGCTTCACAGGCAAGCACCTTAACCACTAAACCTTCTCTTCAGCCTGAAATTTAATTTATTGTTTTTCACCCTTTAAGTAGTGTTACTCTTTCTGTCTCTACTGCTAGTGCCTTGGCTTCTTGCCAGATGCTTTGTGCGGAACCCAATGCTTGAATGTCAGCTGCCTGCCTTTGTACAAGCTGATGTTCTGCTCAGAAGCCTTCCAGGATCCTGCCTCCCTGGCTTTTACTTGCTGCTTGCTCTGACTACCCAGTCACCGTCAGTCACACCATCAGTTATGTTTCAAATACCTGTTTATGGTTTTTGTTTTGTGTTTAAGTGCCCTTAAGCTTTTATTTCAACATGGTTAGAGACAATTGAGCTCATAGGCTCAGTGGTCTTACCTCCTCATGTCAATTACTAGTTTAGTAGTAACCATAAATTTTTTATAGGCATTCATTGCTTTTAGACAAACTACAATTGTTAAAGTTGTATGAAAGTGGCTGTCACCTTTGAAATGTTAATAGATTTCGTGAGTAAATTAATCAGATTGCATTTTGGAAGGCAGCTGTGCTCACCACTATGCCACCAATGCACACGTAAGATAACATTCTGGAAAATTGGGTTTTAATCCCTTTATATTATTGATTGACTCTCAACTGGCCCAGCATCACTATTTAAAGATTGTTAAATACAAGTTATCTGTTTAGAGAACAATGTGGCAGATGATTTATCTAAAATTATTGTATGTCTTCTTGCTGCCTGTTGTGACTATTTGAGTCTGGTATGCATCAATATGTCCCATTCTTAATCTCTTTGGACAGTCTTGACTAGATACATTGATAGATCTAACTTATCAGAAGTTGCATCTGACAGGTTCATAGGCAAATACATACAAAGCCACTTATGCATAGTAGATAATAGTTCATGCAGGACATCCTCCAGGTTGTTCCCTCTCTCACAGCCCAGTTAGCTACATATTTGTCTTTATGTATTAGCTGCCCACTTCTACATCTTTGTTTCAGTGTTTTTGTCTTCCCTTGTTAGTGTTGCAGCTGCTGTTAACTTTCATTATTTTAGAATGTTGAACTTCAAGCGTAATGCAAAGAGTGCATCAGAATATATATATTATAGTATATTTATTATACTCATGTCCAGTAGTTCTATCTCATCATTACATCATAAGAAGTGACTACGAGAGTCCATTATAAAAACTCATCACTACAGAAAGACGATGAAAGAACCATCCTGTGTATTGAGATAGCCAAGCAGGTTCTTGGCCTGAACCACAGAGAGATACATAGACAGCACAGAGGAAGCCTAAGCCTGTTCCCTCTGGGTTGCAGTGCACACATGACATGGTCCACACAGTAATGCTGTAACCGGACTTCCATGCAAAAACAGAAACAGCAGCCTCACTGTATTTAACTAATAAACAGTGTCTGCAGGTTGGATATTTTATGTTTTTCCAAGCTAGAGCTGGAACCCCAGGGGTGGGGCAAGCACTCTATATAAGCCATCCAATAGGAAAAGCAAGGTACAGTTATAACAAACTTTATTAGTTAAACTTGTTGAATGTTAATATACAGTACACTTTGTAGTCTAGTCTAGCGGTTCTCAGAAACACATAAGTGATGCTCGCATGTACCATTGGAAGCTTTTGCTTTATTGCTATTTAATATTTTTTTAGCATATTGGTTTTAATTACCAGTAGTTTTTTGGGTGACAAACGCAAACAGAAGTTGGTTTCAGTATAATAGAACTGATAACCAGAGAAATTGAATATCGAAGCACATTAAAGATATTACTTAAAAAGTAATTTATCTTGAAGGCATGGCCCTCTCTTGCAAGCATTTTCTTTCATTCTTCAAGTCACTTTCTTCCTGACTGAAGTGTTTTATTCACAGTAGACAGTTACTCTCTGTAGAGTGATTGTGTGTGTGTGTGTGTGTGGTATTGGACACTGACACCAGGGCCTTACATTTGCAGACAGACACTATCACTGTGCTATATAAGCTGTTTACCTAGCTTGAGTAATTGTGTTTAAGAAAATAATTGACATGAAAAGAAAGGTCATGGTAAACATTTTAGATCATAGGCTGTTAGTGAGGTTTAATGACTTAAGAAAACAGCACTATTGGGGTCTGTTTAGCCAAGATTTTCAGAGGGAAAAACACATGTGTTTCATTGATCTGTGCTATCCTGAAAAATGTGTAAACCAAATGGTAATTCTTGCCAGTATGTTGCATTCTCTTATTGTATCATGGAATTTAAAACTGTTGTTTTTTATTGTTTTTCTCTTTGCTGACTGTTGACATCTAGACACCTGAATAACTCATTTATATATTAATGTATTTATTTCAGATGTTCATAGAGTGCTTAAATTTTCAAAGCAAGTTGCTAAATTATGTACAGAGGCAAATATATATTTAATAAGTGAGATGTATTATTTAATTACTGCAACTTATTTCCAAAGCAAATTTATTTTGTAGATGTTTCAATTGGGAAATTTTTCTTTACATCAAAACACAAAAAAGAAATAAACCTGTCTTGTCTTCTGGTATGTAGGAGAATTTCAAAATTCTAAATAACATTTGTTTTTCACTTATTTTTGGATTAAATAAAAATAAAGTTGGAGGCCATAGCTTTTGGTGAAGTTTCCTGTTGAACCATCCGTGCTACCTGGATGTACTCTGTAACTCACTGTTGGGGTAAAATTGTCAGCATTTGTCTCAGTTCTTTCCTCATCACATTTGAACTCTGTCTCTTGCCTTTCCCATTCCTAGCAATCACAGGTTTTTCTTTTCTTTTCTTTCTTTTTCTTTTTCTTTTTCTTTCTTTTTCTTTTTCTTTTTCTTTTCTTTTCTTTTTTTTTTACAGAAAAGCAGTTTTAGAAAATGAAGATGTGAGAGTCTTTGTAAACCAAATGTGTTAGCAACACCCATCTGCTAATCAAGTAGGCATTGGACTGGTAACAGAAAGGAAAATAGATTGTAGCTATAAAAGCATTTTATCAATATGAGTCAAGAAGAAAACTGTGAACTGTTATGTTAATGTACAATTTTTTTCTCAGTGAATTTTCTCTCGTGTTACTTTTGTGTTAATGCTATTCTCTCTTGCTTATAAGTTAATGTTGATATGAGGTCTAAATTTTCAACATGAAGACAGCAGTTCCTATAGTCTATTTTTTAACATTTAGACATTTTTTAAAACAGATGTCATCTTAGAAATTGTATTTCAAATGCAAATATATTATCCCAACTTGAAAGTCAATGTTTCCTTTTCCCTGTTTTAGTATTACAGAAGACTGATTGCATTATTGCACACACAGTTAAGTTGCAAGATTGCTTTTAGAATGCTGATTTTCATATTGCAACCAATTTACCTGCAGTGTACAAATTGTTATTTAAATAAATGATACCTGATGGAATTACAATTTTAGTCTAGTTGCTTGACATCTGAAAGTTGTGTATGACATCTGTTTTGGCCTTTAATTGTCTTATCTAGACTTGAATTCTTTTTTTTTTTAGCCCAAGTAGGGTCTCACTCTAGCCCAGGATTCACTTTGTAGTCTCAGGCTGCCCTCGAACTCACATCAGTCCTCCTAGCTCTGCCTCCTATGTATTCGGATTAAAGGCGTGTGCGATAATATACTTGAATTCTTGTTTCTTGGTGAGACTGTTTTCTCCTCCCAATCTTGAAGGCAGGTTTGAAGACCCTTCCTGCCATGTTCTTGGCTAAGTCCTGGACATGAAGAGAGAAATGGGATCGAGCTGTTGTAATGACGTAAAGTTGCCTTCTCTTGCTGTCTTACAGTCTTCTAAATAGCCCAGGGAAGTCTGGCCTGGCGGTGCACTCATTTAATCCCAGTACTTGGGAGGCAGAGGTAGGAAGATCCTATGAGTTCAAGGCCAGCCTAGGACTACAGAATATGAATTTCATGTCAGCCTGGGCTAGAGTGAGACCCTACTGCAAACAAACAAACAAGACTAAAGAAAGCATAGTAGCCAGATTTTTGAAAGTAGGAATGGAATAAACACTACCAAATTCATTCTAAATGTCAGAATTGCTCATCTCTTTATACACACACACACACACACACACACATGCACGCGCACACACACATACATACTTATACACATACACACCCAATTCACAAAATAGATCAAAGATCTGAATGTAAAACCCCCAAGATTTGGAAGTGCTAGGGGAAAACGTAGGTAAAGCACTTTAAGATACAGGCAAATGGAAAAGCTCTTTTTATTTTAAAATATTTTATTTATTTATTAGAGAGAGAGAAAGAGGCAGATGGATAAAGAATGGGCATGCTAGGGTCTCCAGCCACTGCAAATGGACTCTAGACACATGTGCCACCTTGTGCATCTGACTTATGTGGGTCCTGGGGAATCAAACTTAGGTCCTTAGGCTTCAAGCTAAGCACCTTAACTATTAAACCATCTCTCCAGTCTGGGAAGGACTCCTGACAGGACTCTAATATCACAGAAAACCCCAAAAATTGACCAAGTAGGGTTAAAAGAAATTACAAAGTTTCTTCACAACAAAGGTAATTATCACCTGGGTGATAAGACAGCTTACAGAATGGGAAATATCTATATCAACTATACATTAGCTAGGAGATTGATATCCAGGATATATAAAGAAGCATAAAAATTAAAGCAATCAACCAAATCATTCAATCAATAACTGGGCTAATGAACTGAATAGAGCTCAAAAGAAGAAATATAGTCAACAAATAATTGAAAAAAGTGTTCAACATTCTTAGCCAAATTAAAACTGCTTTGAGAACTCATCCCAGTCAGATTGGCTATAATCAAGGAAACAAATGTGGGCTGAGAAGATGGATCCATAGTTAAAGGTGTTTGCTTGCCATGTCTGATGGCTCAGGTTCAATTCCCCAGTACCCATGTGGTCAGATGCACAAAATGGCACATGCCTCTGGAGTTTGTTTGTAGCAGCAAGAGACCTTGGTGTGCCCATATACACACATTCTCTCTTAAATAAATTTTAATTTGCTTTTAATTTTTAATTTAAAAATTTAAAATTAAAATAGGCCTATAGAGATGGCTAAGTGGTTAAGGGACTTGTCTATAAAGCTTAACAACACAGATGTGATTCCCCAGTACCCATGTAAGCCAGATGCACAAAGTGGCATGTGCATCTGGAGTTTGCAGTAGCTAGAGGACTTGGTATTACCATAGTCTCCCTCCTTCCCCCTGGCCCCATGTCTCTATGCTTGCAAATATAAAATATTTTTTAAAAAGAGAACAAATGACAACAAATGCTGGTAGGAAATTAGGGAATGTAAACTCGTAATGGTAATATGGGCTTATGCAGCCATTATGGAACTCAGTGCAGAGGCTCTTCAAAAACTTCAAATAGAACTAACATATGACCCAACTCTTCCACTGTTGGATATATGCCTGAACGACTAAGCAAGCACACCACACAGATATTTACACATCTGTGTATATTGATGCACTATTCACAATAGACAAGAAATGGAACAAATTCAGATATCTATCAACAGATGAATGGATAAAGAAAATATGGCACAGAGGGCTGGAAAGATAGCTCAGTGTTTAAAGATGCTTTCTTACAAAACCAGATAGCCTTAACTTCAAAATTCCCAAGCCCACCTATGTAAGCCAAGGTGCATAAAGTAGCACAAGTGTCTGGTGTTCGTTAACAGCAGAAGAGGCCCTGGTGTGTCCATAAAGTCGTATGAGCAAAGACATGTGTGCACATACACATGTAAATAAATATTAAAAAGAAAGTATGGTATATACCTATGGTAATTTGAATAGATGCCTGCCAATAGATTCAGGAGTTTTACTAAAGCTTCTTGAATTTCCAGCTACCTGGATGGAGGAGGTGTCACTGGGGGTGGATCTGAATTCCAGCCCAAGATATACAAAGTACCTGAGTTCTGCCTGGGGTTCTTGAAGTGTGTTTGCATGTGCTGGTGATGTGGCTTTTGGCTTTTCTCTCTGCATGGGCCTATAAAAGGGGGCCCAGCTTCTTCTGCCATAATGAAACTTTTCCTGAATCTGTAAGCTTCAAATAAATTCCCTTCCTTCCATAACTGTGCCTCATTTGGAGGTTCATCCCAGCAATCTGAGGCTGACTGCTACAATGCCCAATGAAACTTTATGAACCCATGAAGAAAAATGAAATCATGACATTTGCAGGAAAATGAATGCAACTGGAAACCAGTAATAAAACAAACCAGACTCAGACAGATATACCACATTTTTCTAGATGTGGAACCTAGGTTTAAAATTATTTATGAATGTGCATGTGTTTATATAGGACATGGAACTGTAATGAGGACTATGAAAGGGGAAGAAGAGATCTTAAGAGAAGAAGGAAATAGAGAAGATACTGGATTACATGTAGTAAGAAATTGGAAGGGGTAACTGTTGTTACCTTCTTGTTGCTGGGACAAAATACCTAACCAAAAGTAGCTCATGGGAGGAAAGTACTTATTTTGGTTTACAGTCTCAAAGGAAAACTTCATGATGACTGGGAAAGATGGTAGAGCAGATGTGGGACATCACCTCTTTGCTACAGCAGGTGGAAAACAGTAGCAGGAGAGTGAGCTGAACTCTGGCAAGGGGGAGATGGCTAGAATGCCCTTAGCCTGCCTCGAACAAAATACCTCTTATAGTAAGGCTCCACCTTCCAAATTGCCACCAGCATGGAAGTCAGCATTCAGAACACATTCAGAGTAAGCATTCAGAGTTTATGGGGGACATCTGACTCAAACCACCACAGTAACTAACTGGGGAAAGAAATGGAATGAGCTGGAGCAGGAAAGAGACATGGGCAGGAAATGGCCAAGGAGAATGAAAGAGAACAAAGTATAATGACATATATGAATGAAGATGTCACAATAAACTCATTACTTTGTTTATCAGTATAAACCAGGTAAGTTACCTTCAAAATACCATCTGTGGGTTTTTCATTCATTCTTTCTTGTTTTCTTTTTTGAAGTAGTGTCTTACTCTAGCCCAGGCTGACCTGGCGCTCACTTTGTAGTCCCAGACTGGCCTTGAACTCAAACTCATAGTGATCTTCCTAATTCTGCCTTCTGAGTACTTGGATTAAAGGTGTGTGTCACCACACTCAGCCCATCTGTAGTTTTGAATGTGTTTTAAAGAGTGATCCACAAGTACATGTTTCCCAGTTGTACATTTGGGTTTTTGTGGGGGAGGGGCTTGAGGTAGGGTCTCACTCTAGGCCAGGCTGACCTAGATTTCACTATATAGTCTCAGAGTGGCCTCGAATTTCTGGTGATCTCTTACCTCTGCCTCCTGAGTTCTGGGATTAAAGATGTGCACCACCACATGCAGCCCCAGTTGTACTTTTTTTTTTTGGTTGTTTTGAGGTAGGGTTTCACTCTAGCCCAGGCTGACCTAGAATTCACTATGGAGTATCAGGGTGGCCTCGAACTCACAGCAATCCTCCTACCTCTGCCTCCCAAGTGCTGGGATTAAAGGTGTGCACCGCCACGCCTGGCTTCCAGTTGTACTTTTATTTACCAAGTATTTACTGAGTTTTGGCTAGTTCTTTCAGGCACTGTTCCAGGCACTTGGGAATACTTGGCAAAATGATTGTCTTCTCAAGGATGGGAAGACATTGAACAATAAAGTTGGTAATGGCAATCTAAGATCCTCTTGCTGGTTTTTCAAGTAGTGAGATTAGGAAAAAGCTACACCCACTCATTAACATATGTAACTTTTCCACCAGAGCAGAGGAATAATTGAGCCTGAAAACTTACAATATTTATCATCTTTACTTCTTTCATTTTTATTTTTATTTATTTGAGAGAGAAAGAGACAGAGAGAGAGAGAGAGAAGGAATGGGTGCACCAGGGCCTCCAGCCACTGCAAATGGACTCCAGACACATGCACCACCTTCTGCATCTGGCTTACCTGGGTCCTGGGGAACTGAACCTAGGTTCTTTGGTTTTGCAGCCAAACACCTTAACTGCTAAGCCATCTCTCCAGCCCGATCTTGATTGTTTTAAAAATATTCACTGGCCTCTATATTGTCTGTAGAACGTGGTTAAGAACCATGGAGTTGAGTAAAGGGAATTGGGAATGCTGAGGTAGAGGTGTGTGTGTTGTAACAGGATTCTCAGACAGAGAGGCAGGACACTGAGGCTTTTCTACCAGGAAGAAGCTTTAATTGTGCCAGCACAGGCTCAGTGGATTCCCATGCAAAGACTGAGCCCTGAATGCAGCAGGGCCTTGCCTTTTATACCTTCTGTCAGCCGCTGCCTCCCGTGTACATTTTAGGCCCTTTATGTCTCATATACGGCAGCATGCTACTACTGGGTTGCTACATGCACATTCTAAGGTACTGGGCACATTTTGGGCTCCAAGTTTACTGCATGTACACAGGCACGTAGCTGCCTTCCCTTTGCTCTGGGAAGACCCTTCCCACAGTGTGTCTGTAGTACTGTGGTATAGTGTGTGTGTGCCTCATGTGCATGTTTGGGGAGGCCAGAGAAGAACATCAGTTGTCCTCCTCTCTTACTCTTTTGCATTGCTTCTCTGTTCTTTCTCTCACAGAACTTGTATCTGCCATTTTCAGTCAGATTGGCTGTTGGGCCTCAGCAAGTCTTCAGCCTCTGCCTCTCCCAGCACTGGGTTTACACTAGGTGTACACAGCCACACCTAACTTTTTGTTGTTGTTCGCACCTGGGTGCTAGGGATTCAACTCAGGTTCTCTTAGGCCTTTATGCTTGTGGCGTAAGCGCTCTTATCCACTGAACCACCTTGCCAAGCCCATCAGTTGTGATGTTAAATAGTCTGCACATTGAAAAGGAAAAATTAGAATGCCTACTTGAATAGATAAGGAGGTACATGGATATCTAGGGTAAGAGTATTTTAGGCAAAACAAACAAACAAAAAGAACATGCCAGTGCCTCTACAATTATGAATCAGATAGGTGTCAAGGATCTGGAGAGTCTGAGATTTGACCCTACTTATAAGCTAACAAGTTTAGCTTGTTGTTTTATATGGGTTCTGGTAGAGCACATGTCTCCTGGGTGGGAGACAAAAGTATACCATTACTCACACATTGAGTGGCATGAACATGTGCATCTTTGCTTCACTTCCCTTTGTCCTCTAGTTCCAGGGGTGGCAGTGTTGTAGAAATTCTCTGGAAAGATCACTCTTAACACCAGTATAAGTGAAAGTAGAGGAGTTTATTACCCCAGGTGCCAAAGAGCTTGAGGCAGTTCTCTAAAGACGCTCTGGCCCCAAGCTGAGATTTCATCTTTATTGGACAGTTTTTATAGCCCAGCAGAGGGTAAGTGAACAAACAAGATGTGGCAATTTGTATATCAATCATTTTTGTAGTCAGGCCACCCTAACAATGAACTCCATTTTACTTTGTTTTAGCCTAAACTGTCTTTCCTTCTTATTGTCCCTTTAGGTCCTTTCTGGATAGGTTTTCTTTTTGGGGGGGAGGGGGGGTTCCATCTGCTGACAAAGCTAAGTTTTAGCTCCTCAGAAATTATCTCTCACAGTAACTCAGTGTTGCAGTCAGGTTCACATTGCTGGCAGAAATCACCTGACCAAGAGCAGCTTGTGGGAAAAAAGGGGGTTATTTTGGCTTACAGGCTCAAAGGGAAACCCCATGATGGCAGGGGAAAACGATGGCATGAGCAGAGGGTGGACATAACTTCCTGGCCAACATACATTGGACAACAACAGCCGGAAAGTGTGTCCAACACTGGTAAGGGGAAACTGGCTATAACACCCATAAGCCCGCCCCCAACAATACACTGCCTCCAAGAGGCATTAATTCCCAAATCTTCCTCAGCTGGGAACCTAGCATTCAGAACGCCTAAGTTTATGGGGGACACCTGAATCAAACCACCACACTCAGTGAATCAGTTCAACTTTTAGCTTTTTTTCTACCACAGTCCCTCCTCTTTATCATCATAACACCTTGTGATTTTGTATGTAATGGCGGGTATACCTGGTGTATCACCTGTATTTTAATTATTTCTATCTTAGATTGGAAGAACCTGGACAGAACATAGGATCTTAACATAAGTCCCAGCATAATTATTATGAGAGGCCCCATTAAAGAAGCTAGCCAGTGTCCCCCATGTGGTCCACATCGGGGCAGGCCCAAGGTCTGGGGTACATCAGCTGTCAGACCTCCAGAGTCTTGGGTAAGCATGACCTTGAGGGCCAAGCATGTGTCAGTTGTCATTGGGAACACTGACACTGTTATCATTAAATCTTGTATTTAATTTTCAGAAGTAGGAACTAGTTCATAATCATTATTCTTGAAAATATGGATGACAACACAAAAGAATTATTATAATAAAGTCAAATAAAGAGAGCCAGGAGGTCCTTTTCTGTACAAGATTAGTCAGCAGGAGTGACTGTGACTAACCCTATTGTGAGGAGGAAAGCACAAGACATTCCTGCAGCTAGAGGGAGGGGGCTGTTCCACAGTCCTCAAAAAGAAACAGATATTGCTGTGGAAGGAAAAGGATGTAATACAAGGCAATAACAAAGGACTGTATCTGTCCATGGGTGAAAGAATAAAACTCCCTTGGAACTAATGTTTTCCTATGGATGCCACAAGGTTATCAAATGAGCTTATGAGTGCAGCCAATGGTAGGAGTTAGGATCCTACCCATGTGTCTGATTTTTTTTGGTATCTCATGTTGAAGTTCTCAGGCTTTTGTCATGCGTGGACCAGTCAGCTTTCAGGATTGTGATTGGAGCAGGGCCACAGTCTTTTTGGTGGGGGCAGATGTCCTCCAGAGCTTGACTTTGAGGGGACCCTCTGGGTCCCTGGTGACCTGTTAGCTGTTACAATTGGCTGAGGATACTGTCTTTTTGATTCCGGTATGCTGAGTTTATATCTCTTGGCTGATGGGTGTGTGCCAAATTTTCCAAAGGTATGTAGGTGCCCTTGTGTTAAAAATGTTAAGGAAGCATCATCAGTGGCAGGAGGATCTGGCTTACCTCTAGAAATCTAAGCCAAGAGATACCATCAAATAACCAGCACCCCCAACATTAGCAAGTACAAACAGAACTCTAAATTGATTTTACATCTTAGGGCTAGGGTTTACATTTGCCCTAAATATACTTTAGGGCTTGGCTCTGAGATTTGTCCTTAGTGATATACTTCCTCTTAATAAGACATATCAAAGAGAGATTGGAGTAATATTATTTGATAACTATCAAGTAAACATAATCAGGACAATTTTTGGATCTTTGATTTAAAGGCAAACAGTGGCTGACTAATCAGGGCCAGGCAGAGGCAGAATGCATGAGTTAATAGCTTAGTATTGTAAGCCAGCATCAGTCAGGGCAGTCTATTTGTCTGAATCTTGGCTTATATTGTAATATCTTGTAGTTATATTTTTTAACCTGGTGTTTAAGACCATGTAGGCAGCCAAAATTAACTGTGTATTATATTTTAGAGGTCATCCATGGCTCTGTAGGAGAGACTTTAGGGACCTGTGAGGAATTTATGACTCTTAGCATTGTCATCCGCTAGGATAAGTAAAGACTGTGCTGACCAAGTGGCCCTCCCTTCTTTTGGGAAGCCTGGAGGACTGATTTCTTCCAATGTGACTCTCCTGTTGCAGATTTATTGATTTGGAGTCCATCTCTGGGTCTCCGTGTCCTCCCTGATCAAGAAGACAGGAGACTTACCAGAGGCTAGAAGTTATCAAGTGTCCCATCGTCTGCTGTATCCTTCTGACCTGGGAGAAGGAATCAAAATATTGGTTATCCTTTTAACTTCAATGTTTCCAATTGACTTTGGCTTCTACACATGGTTATTAATCACTCAGAGAGACTGCACATACCTGATTAGCAAAACGTGTTTAGTTAAAAAGGTACAGAACGTATCTGGTTAGCAAAGCAGATCTAGTCAGAGCATGACACAATAATTTAAAATCATTCTGATTAGCATTTAAGTCAGTTGTCAGGTGACAGTATAAGCTATATCTGGAACATAGAAAACATGCATTTTATCTTTTAAGTATCTGTTAGTTATAAGTAGAGGCAGAACATGTTAGCATCCCTGGAAACAATATTTTACCCACAACCATAAACCAATTGATTTGATCTAGAAATTGCATGTCAGGAAAAGACATGGCAATATAAAAAACTTAGCATCTGTGTTTGAAAACAACTTTGCTAGTCTGAATACCTATGAAGGTACCAATTACCCCCCAAACTGGAAGCAGAACAGCAGAGTTTAAGATCTTTTTTTTAAAGCAAGGAACATGTCTTAAGTATCAATATATCTATAAGCAATGAACTTAGGATACCAGAAATGAGACAATTACTTAAGTAAAACCTTGACTAAGACTGATTATACATAGTTTAAGAATAAAGCCAAACCTGGTCACTGTTGAGCTAAATTAGTCTGATTTTAACATACACTAGAGACATTATGACAGACATAAAGTGATTTTTTAAATCAAGTACCTTTAATCATTGAACCATTTTTAAGTTTAACATAAAGCAATATTTATGACTTGTAGAATATATGAAGCCAAGACAAAGTATATTAACATTGTTTGTATATAGCAGGCTTCCCTAGGACAGGAGGAATTTCCTCAGTTTTGATAAGAACAAAGTCACAATGACTAAATCACCTCTTATAAGACATGGACAATAATCTCAGTGATAATCAACCAGTAAGACAGCATGAACAAGACAGGAACCATTTTAAGGTTACTGAATATCGTAACATCCTGCAACCAGCAAGGGCCATCCTTTGTTAGTCTGATATAAGCTCTAGGCTAATAATCATCTTAATCTCAAATCATCTGTAATCTAATCAAGCACTTTAAGACTTAATCAACTTTGTCTTTAAACTTTATGTTTTAAGTTTACTCATACCTTCATCTACATACTTTTATAATCTGTGTAACCATTCTGTAACAATATTTTTTATCAAGTTAATCTGCAACATTTAAAGTTTCAGTTTATCCTTTTATATATTTTATTTCATTATAATTACCAGTAAAACTTTTATTGTCCTTATCATAAGACCTGTTTTTTCTTTTATTTTTTTCAAGGTAGGGTCTCACTCTAGCCCAGGCTGACCTGGAATTCACTATGTAGTCTCAGGGTAGCCTTGAACTCATGTTGATCCTCCTACCTCTCCCTCCCAAGTGCTGGGATTAAAGGTGTATGCCACCATGCCCAGCTGAAATAATATTTTATAAAAGAGTAGACCAGACTTGACTTACATTATTTACTCAGAATATACATAGACTTTATCATTTGTTGATTTTTGGAACCTCTTTTGTCAGCTTTCTGAAACACATATTGTTAAAACATGAAAGCAGATTAAGGACATTATTAGACATTTTAGAAATTTTCTGACAAACTCAATGTTGAGTACTTTTCAATCTAAATACAAACCTTGGGACTGTTGTCTGTTAGAAGTTTCATAGAAGCATAGAGAGATAAAGTAAACTTGAAACAGTTCCAATTTTTTTTATATAATATGTCCCTATCTGTCCACAGCAATTTGGGACTCACCCATCATCACGTTGGGACCAGGACCCTGAGATTCCTTGTGCCTGTAGATTCCCCTGGCTCTGCAAGGCAGGGAAGCCAAGAAAGCAGAACCTTCAGGGATTTCCCTGGAGATGGCATAAACCCAGGGAGGTTTGTGCCTTGTCTCCCTGTCCAACAATGAAACTTGGGTGTCAGGTTCCCCCTACTATTCTAGGGCCGCCACGTAGGTCAAGCCCTGTAGGGGACGCACTAGTGACACACTGCCATTGCAGGTGCCTGCTCATGCGTAGTCCCCCATTTTGTCCTTGTCTTGGAGAGCTGCCCCAGCTACAGCATGTCAGAGCAAGGCAGGAGAGTTTCCCCAGGTTTCTAGCATTTGCCTGGGACTGGCCCCAGAATTTAGCTTTTCCTGATTGACCTTTTGCCCCTGGGGAACACAGCAGGACAGCATAACCCTTCTCTGCAAGTGGAGGGGTTCTCCCTCCCCTTCTGGTAAGTATATGGTTGAGATTAGGGCTTGAGTGACTTTTATAACATCGTTTAGTTCAGAAGCATTTGTAAAACCTTGTAGTGAGACTTTTATCTTGGTTAATCTTTTTCATCATTTAACCTTTTTCTTAGTGTCAGGCCCTGGAGTGGTGGAATTCCCCAGTAGCCTAGACAACATTATCTCCCTTTATCCTCCTTTCTATGGCCTTGGGTTTTGCCAATTTTAAGCTATGCTAGCTAGTGCCTCATTACTGGAGCAGTGTGTTAGGAGGCAGCTGTGTGGGGGTGATCTCTGGCCTTGAAGCTTCTGGTCTGACTCTAGCTGAGCTGTTTTTGTTGTTGTTGTTTGTTTGTTTGTTTTTGTTTTTCCCCAGGGAGAGTTTTGGATTTCTCTCGGGGCTACAAGGCAGCTACCTGATTTTGTCATTTTATAACTTCTAAGAGTAGGAGAATCTTGCATTTTTCTCTGTCTATAATCTTAGTTACTTTCATTGTTTCCTCTGGGGGCCATTCAACATTAAAAGCTGGCCTTCCTAATTTACAGAGGTCTTTAATTTTCCTGGTGTCATCTTAGTGTTATAACCTCCTGAAAATTCCCTTTTGAAGTATGGTTTGTTTTTGACCATGCAGTCTAGGACAGTGGGCTTGGTGGAGGACTTCCCCTACAATGAATTTCCCACTGTATTAGTGTTGCAGAACAGACACAGTGACAAAGCCTTTCTGAGCATGCCCTGCTCAGGACAGAAGTCATTCTGTAGCTGTGAGCCACGTACATACTTGTGCACACATTCATATCAAGTACACTTTTCATATAGACTCCAGATGGCCTTCTCCCCCTCACACATTTATTTATTCATTTAGAGTTTAAACAATTTTTCTTACCTAATCCTATTCATAACCCTGATGGAGCTAGTTATAGAGACCAGAGCAATACTGGTCCTTAGCTAGATAGTTACCAAGACTGGAATATCATCGGTTCTTGACCATTGGTCCTCCAGATGGAAAGAGGGCCGTCACCTCGAGGCTCGGGGATTCCTTTTGCAGGGATCAGTCTGCACTCACTCCTTCAATCCCAGTTTCCAGTCTCTCTGGGGAATTCTTACCTGGTCCGGACGTCTGACTCAGTCTAGTCTCATTCTACTCAGGTCTGGGGTTTCACAGTCTCCTTGGGCCACTTGGAACGGGGACCCTACAATCATGTCAGGGGTGTGTGCTTCCTAGTCCCAGGGACCTTAGGCAGGCAGGGAGGTGCAGGAGCAGCAGTCCTTCCTGACCAAAGGGGGTATGGCAAAGGAAAATCTCCCTGGGGCCTCCAGAGATGTTGTAGAAATTCTCTGAAAAGATCACTTCAATGACAGAATGAAAGTAGAGTTTATTACCCCTGGGGCCAAAGATCTTGAGGCAGTCCTCTAAAGAAGCTCTGGCCCCAAGCTGAGATTTCATCTTTATTGTACAGTTTTCATAGCCAAGGGGAGGGTACGTGAACAAACAAGATGTGGCAATTTGTGTATCAATCATTTTTGTAGTCAGGCCACCCTAAGAATGAGCTCCATTTTTTTTTGTTTTAGCCTAAACTGTCTTTCCTTCTTATTGCCGTTTAGGCCCTTTCTGGACAGTTTTTTTTTTGGGGGGGGGATTTTTCCATCTGCTGAGAAAGCTAAGTTCTAGCTCCTCAGCAATTAACTCTTAGATTAACTCAGTGAATCAATTTAACTTTTAGCTGATTTTCGACCACAGCATGAGCAGACCAAGTGAATACTGCATCCCTAGCAGGTTGTTGTCATAATTAGGAAATCCCCAAGCTCAGGGAGCCTGAATTTTTATTTTTATAGTGAACTATAAGCAAACCTTCCTGTCCTTTGCTTGGAAAGGAGATATTGTCTTTATCACACAGGACAGCAAATAAGACTGACTTCCACTCTGGATGGTATAATATTTTTTAATTATTTATTTTTATGGTTTTCTTGTTTCATTTATTTGAGAGACAGAGAGAGAAGAGGGTGGGGCAGAGGGAAAGAGAACAGGCACACCAGGGCCTTTAGCTGCTGCAAACGAACTCCAGACGCATGCGCCCTCTTGTGTTTATGTGCCACATTGTGTGCTTGCATCACTGAGCCTCTGGCTTACATGGGACCTGGAGATTTGAACATGAGTTCTTAGGCTTCACAGGCCAGCATCTTAGCTATAAGCAATCTCTCCAGCCCCTTTTAAGTATTTTTATATATTTATTTCCAAAGCGAGCGAGAGAGAGAGAATGGGCACAACAGGGCTTCTAGCCACTGCAGACAAACTCCAAATGAATGTACCACTTTGTGCATCTGGTTTTATATGGGTATTAGGGAACCAGACCAGGATCATCAGGCTTTGCAAGCAAGCACCTTAACTGCTGAGCTATCTCTCCAGCCCTGGAGATAATATTTTATCTTTCCTTTGATAGCTATCCAAATATTTTTAAAAAGATAGTTGGAACAAAGCTTATCAGTAGCTTTTCTTTATGATAGGGAATAGGAGTCAGGAAGCCTCCATTTTGTAGGCAGGTAGAAAAGGTTGTAGGTAAAAAAAAAAAAAAAAAAAAAAAAAAAGCTGATAATTGTATGACCTGATAGAACCAATGAGCACAGAGATTTTTTTAAAAATATATATATAGTAAGTCCAGACAGCAGAGTCTGGGAACTAAACTCCAAAAAGCCCTGACTTTCAAAAGGTCAAAAGCCTTGACTTATACTCACTCACCAGGAGTTCAGCTGGTCTACACATGCAGAGTAACCAAATCTTGGTCCAACTCATCAGCCTATTAGGGACCCTCCACAGGCATTCAGAGTATCCCACCCAATCCAGTCCACTTCCAAGCTACCTGCTTGGGGCCTTGCCTACTTTCACTTTCTGCTTTTCTAATAAACCTTTGCTCAATCTACCCTTCTGCCATATCTGCACACAAGACAAGGAACTGACAGCCACTGACTTGACTGACAACCACTGGTTTGCGAGCTCCCATTGCTCTGAACTCTGACGACACTTGGAGGTAAACAGACAGCCAAGATTCCTGTGGGGGATTGCCTCGCATTGGCAAGTAGAAGGATACATGGGGCTACTTTAAGAACTTCAACTCAGAAATAAGCAGCCCTAGCAGTTTCCAGTGAGGGAGTGGCGTGAGCTGATTGCTGTGGAAAGACTACCCTGCTGCATTGTACAGAGTAAAGCGAGTGGACGAGTTCAGAAGAGGAGACAGGAAGCTATGGCAGCAAGACAGCAGAGAAGTAATGATGGCTTAGACTAGAACGTGGCTCTGGAGTCTGGGCCTGACCCACTGGGAAGATGGAGCCATGTAGCGGAGATGGGAGGCATGACAGACAGAACAGTTTTGGGAAATGTTCAAAAATCAGTTTTGGACATAAAAATTGAAGGTCTCTGTTAGCTACCTTTATATTGGGAGGGCAGTTGGGTAAATGACTGGAATTTTGGAGAGAGGCTTGAGTTGGGACAAAGTTGGGAAGTGTCAAAAACCATGTGACTAGAAACACTTATGAGGAGAGCTCAGGAAGTACCTGTAATCAGTAATTAGGATTTGGCCTTAAATATACATTCTGGTTGCCCTTAAAAAATTCAGCCTGCCAGGAGTAGGTTGAATAAAATACAGCATATGAAGCTGGGTGTGGTGATGCATGCCTTTAATCCCAGCACTTAGGAGGCTGACATAGGAAGATCGCTGTGAGTTCGAGGCCACCCTGAGACTACATACTGAATTCCAGGTCAGCCTAGGCTAGAGTGAAACCCTACCTCAAAAAAAAGCAACATATGAATAATAAATGTTAAGTGTAAACTTAAAAATGAGATCTGAGAGCTGGAGGGATGGCTTAGCAGTTAAGGCGTTTGCCTGCAAAGCCAAAGGACCCAGGTTTGATTCCCCAGAACCCATGTTAGCCAGATGCACAAGGGGGCTCACGCATCTGGAGTTCATTTGCAGTGGCTGGAGGCCCTGGCGCACTCATTCTCTCTTTTCCTTTCTCTGTCTAATAAATAAAAAATAAAATATTTTTAAAAATGAGATCTGATAAAACCTCCAGGGCATTGTTGTTTAGGAATTTCATCCAAATTGAAACATTTCATCTTGAAGGAGGACCCTTAGAAAGTTCCAAAATGAAACACTGATTCCTTAAGGCTCAGGAAATTCTGAAGCCAGCTAAGACTCAGGAAGTAAACGCTGCGCAAGTATCAGAAAGTTCCGAAACGTACAGGAGTCACAAGTCAGCTCCCAAAGGTGATATCAGGAGTAAGAACTGCTTGGGAGAAGACACTGTCAGATCAGCCCTGCTGTAAGCCCTAGGGATGCAGCTTCTGTGCCTTGTCAGCAATGCTGGGGCGGGCTTTCTGGTGACACTGCCTTTGAGTCGTTCATGCTCCTGTAAGCAACCCCAACAAACTCATTCATTTACCAAGTTGGACTTTGGTGGAATTATTGCCTTGGAGTATTGTTGGTGCTCTATTTGGGAGTGAATAGATGTTGATGTCTCCCCAGGAGACGTTAATGCTTTTTGAAGACTCCCGTATGCAACAACAGAGTTACAGCGCCATTTGAGCTTAAAGGAGGGGAACGAAGACCTAACATAAAAGCTCAAATCTTAAGTTTTAAAATTTGACAAGGTTAAATAAGAAGCAGCATTTTTTAGCCCTGCTTTGAAAGCCTCTGATGATCTTTGGAATAGAATGGAACAAATTGTTACAGATCTTGTTTTCTGAGAAACCAGTTATATCAACATTGTAGCATGCCCCTGCTGCAGCCAGTATGCCAAAAATAACATGAAGAGGAATGACTACAAATCCATTTAGAATCAAGCCAGTAATTATTGCAACTGTGATCATTTCCAAGAATTGTTCCTACCCAAACATCAGATGGGAAACAAGAAAAACTCATTGTAGTCTCGAAAGTTTCCATTTTATTTTCCTCCTTCACTTACTAATGGTTCATGCAAGTATACTGCTAATAGTTTTAAAGACAGCACTTCCTTCTGAACAGAAATTAGAAGTAATTTTAGTGACTTAGAGATGATGCAGTTTGATTTAAAATCCTGGGATATGAAACTATTTCCTGATATGCCTGCCATTACCAAAATAAATCTCAATTGAGCAAAAAAAATCCCTTCAGCAACCTCCAAGTGACAGCGAGGTTAGTAAAGGCAGTGTGGTTGTAGTTACCTTTTCATGGCTGGGAGAGAGCACTGGCTCAAAAGCAGCTGATGGGAGGAAGAAGTTTGCAGCTTAGTGATGGCAGGGGAAGACGTGGCATGAGCAGAGGCTAGCGAGGACCTCTGCCCCAGCAGGTGAAAAACGACAGCAACAGAGAGAGGCAAACTCTCGCACAGGGGAGCTGGCTATAGCACCCCTAAGTCCACCCTCCATCTCTCAACTCAATCTGCTGGGGACCAGATATTCAAACCACATGATTTTATGGGGGACATCTGATTCAAGCCACCACAGGTAGTGATAATGGAGCCTGTACAGGGGTAGAGCAAAATGTTCTCTCACTGGTCCATACATGGTTTCTCTGAAAAGAGACAGATTCCTTTGATTTATTTTAAGTGGTCACAGTATAATGCTGTGACAACCCTTTATTTATTTATTTATTTGTTTTTTTTTTTTTTTGAGGTAGGGTCTCACTTTAGTCCAGGCTGACCTGGAATTCACTATGTAGTCTCAGGGCATAGTGGCCTTGAACTCACGGCGATCCACCTACCTCTGCCTCCCAAGTGGTGGGATTAAAGGTGTGTGCCTCCATGCCCAGCTCAACCCATTTTATAATTGTCTAGTTCCATTGGGAGACTATGCAAATGTTTATGCTCATCCTTCTAGTAGGAAGTGTGTCTCTTCTGACATTCCAGAGACTGGGGAATTCTCTTTTTCTTTTGTTTTCTTTTTTCTTTTGTTTTCTTTTCTCTTCTCTTCTCTTTTCTCCTTCTCCTTCTCCTTCTCCTTCTCCTTCTCCTTCTCCTCCTCCTCCTCCTCCTCCTCCTCCTCCTCCTCCTTCTTCTTCTTCTTCTTCTTCTTCTTCTTCTTCTTTGTCTTCATCATTGCCAGATTTTTATGCATAGCTTTTATTTCCTTGAAAAACTACACATCCCTCCACCATTTCTCACCCATGTAATCGTCCTAAGGCCAAATCAGGCAAATGAGCACACAGGTGACTACTGACTAGCAGTCAAAAAGATTCATTGAAAAAGAGCTGGTGTGATGTTTCCTGTCAGTCAAGCTGACTCTTGGAAACATGTCTTCCTACATGTCTGGGAAGAAACTGAGTGTGGTAGTTCATGTGACTTACTTTTTGTCTCTCTGTGTCTCCCTCTGAACAGAATGGCTTTACTAGGGTGAATAGGGTGTTTAGAGCATTTGCTGAAGAGATAAGCATGTTGGTTCTTTTCCAAACATTAGTCATAGTTTGACAAGACTCATTCTATATACCTTAAGAAAGAAAGATTTAATATAGGAAATTAAACTTTTATAAAATTATTAGTGTATTGTTCAAGGAGGTTCTAGGAGGTCCTCCAGGAATGACTGTAGAACACGGTAGAGAACTAACTGCCAGGGGACACAGTCAGCAAGGTGGAAAATTAAGTGACTATGACACACAATCTGGAATTAAAAGCTAAGTACATACATATAGTGCACACTAACATAGCACCTGTATGCAGCATATATAACACAGTACATACACACACTGCACAGCTGTAATCTTGGGATTAGGATATCACCTGCTCTCTAGATGGGGCACACAAGACCCTGCAGGAGAAAATTCTATGTGTATACAGATATGTTTTCTAGGAAAATATCCTGCAATTGCAGGAAAATGCTATTTGCTTTACTTGTTTCTCCAAATCTCCTCTCAGGACATCTAGCGGAATTGATGCCCAGATCACAAGCAGTGAGCATATGTGAAAAATGCAGCACGTGTGTGGTGGAGATTTTAATCACACTGAAGCCCCTCTCCCCTTTCTGTGTTGAACAGTGTTTTTCAAACACCTCAGACTGTAAGCTAAAAAGAATGTAAACAACCTTGTCCTATTATCATGTCCCAGCACAGCTGTGTCACTACATCCCATCCTGGGTCAGTAGATATCTTACAAGAACAAACCATGGGTAACCCCCTTCTGAGCTAAAGCTTATTGTTTTGCTTCTGTATACCACTTACCACCTTCTGCCTGTGCCCCCAGTCATGTAGCCCAGACCTTTAACCCACCAATAGTGTAAAGAACTTAAGGTGATGCCGGACTGCCTGCCATACTGTCTATAAAAATTTAGAGCTATCAGAGATCAGTACTCAGGCTTTGGAAGTTGTTATTCCCCTGAGTCCATGTCAACATGAATAAATATTCTGATTCCCCACTCTGGTGCCAACTCTGTGTAACTCAGTTTCCCCTAACACTTTTACTTATCAATATTCTTCATTTCAGGAAGGCACAGTAGAAGGGAGGTGGGCTGGATGGCTAGAGTTCAGCACACTTTCACTGCGGGCTGGCCCTCTCAGCTGGGCAGCAGCCTGTTTTACCTGGCAGGGGAAGGATGTGAACCCACACAGATGGTTCTGGGTAGGTATGCCTGAAGTAATTTCCTTTGGCCAATCTTATTCAGATGACCTGGGCAGGTGGGATGGCAGCAGGCATGGAGGTTATGGTGACAACTTCACTAAAATGACAGAGACTGGCTGGGTAAGAGGAGGGCATTTCCTGGTTTGCTTTCCCTCCGTAGCATTGGTGGCTTCAGTCATCAGGTGGGCATTTTTGTAAGTGTCTGAAGGTCGGAGGGGATTGTATAATTGAGGGGTGTCTTCTTCTGGGACTTGCTGATGGTTTCTGGACTGGTCACTAGCACAGTAACTGTGTAACCAGTGTGGGTGTCCTAAGGGTGGGGGGAGTTCATGATCCTACTGCACCCATTCAAAAAAGATGTTTATGGTCTGGCTTCTTTCAGTTGTGAGAGGCTTCTCTCTGGCTGTGGGATCTTGGACCTTGGTATGGGACAGGGGGCCATGCTAATAGGCCAGGACAGTAATTTACTGGCTAGACCAAGTATAGCTTATCTTCCTATGAGACCTTGTTAATGTTTGCTTTAAAATCTGTGGCATCTGGGTGGGGAAATGATTCAGGGTTTGACTATTTGCCACTTAAGTATGAGTACTTCCTGGGCTGTATATCACCAAGTTTGACTCCCCAGGACCCACGTAAAAAGAAAGCTGGGCGTGACCATGCACATATGTAACCTCAGTCCATCAGGAGCGGAGACAGGAGAGTCACTGGGGATTATGGATGACAGCCTCTCTGGATTGAAGGAGAGACCCCATCTCAAGAATGTATGATGAGTGGTAAAAGAAGGACACCTGACGTTCTTGTGGTGGTTTGAATCAGATGTCCCCCAGAAACTCACGTGTCCTGAATGCTTTGTCCCTAGCTAAAGACCATTCTGGAGCCTTGCTGGAGGAGGTGTGTTGTTGGGGGCAGGCTTATGGGTGTTAGATCCAGCACCCCCTTGCCAGAACTTGGTTCACTCTCTCCAGCTGTTGTTTTCCACCAGCTGTGACAAGGAGGTGACATCCAGCCTCTGCTCATGCTTTGCTGTCCCCTGCCATGGTGGAGCTTCCCCTCGAGACTGTAAGACACTCTGCCCGCGACTCACCTCATTGCCTGTCTCCTTCCTTGCTTACTAGGTCTTGGATACTTGCACATTTGCTCTGTCCTTCAAGATGTCAACCTGTGTTTACTTCATAGCCTTTGCACTCACCATTTACCTGTGCAGTTCTTGTTCCTCAGCTCTTTGCTTGGCTAAGTTCTCATCAATTGAAGTCAATTGTCACTTCCTCATAGGTTAGAGTATCTTGTTATTCTCTCAACAAGGAACAAGACAATTACATGTGAGGACAGTGGGAGATATAGAAGATTTGAATGGCAGTAAAGAGACACCATATTTATGAATAAAAAGATGAAATTTGCAAGTATATATATATATATATATATTATATATATATATATTTTTTTCAAATCAGTTTTCCATAATAGCAATACAGTAGAGGTAAGGCACGGTGACACAGACATTTAATCCCAGCACCTAGAAGACTGAGATAGGAGAATCACTGTGATTTTGAGGATAGCCTGGGGCTACAGAGTGAATTCCAGGTCAGCCTGGGTTTGAGTAAGAGCCTACCTCAAACAAACAAAACCATAAAAACAAACTAGTAGCATAATAAGCCATCTATAGTGATGGTAGGGAGTAATAAGAAAGCAAAAAGAACTAGGAAGTAAGAAAGGAATTAGAGACAAGATTGGCTCATCCCATCCCATCATGGATGGTGGGGAGTGTGAGACCCCACTCTTCCCAGAGGAACGATCGGCAGTTAATGGCTATTGTGGTGTATTTGTTATTTTCTCATTGCTGTGAACAAATGTCCAATCAGAAGCACTTAAGGAAAGAAAGGGGTGTATTTTGCTTACAGTTTTTTTTTCTTTTTCTTGGTAGGGTCTTGCTCTAGCTGAGGCTGATCTGGAATTCACTGTGTAGTCTCAGGGTGTCCTTGAACTCACAGCGATTCTCCTACCTCTGCCTCCTGAGTGCTGGGATTAAAGGTGTGCCCCGCCACGCCCAGCTGCTTAGTTTTGAGGGGTACTTGCACCATGGCAGGGAAAGCAGGGCAGGCTGGCTCATCACATTGCAGCTAGTCAGGAACAGCAAGCAAGAAGTGGGCATGGGCTCTAAAACCTCGAGACCACTCCTGAGTGACCCACTTTTTCTAGCAAGGCTCTATGTGCTCAAGGATCCTTCCCAAATAGTACCAGCAGTTGGGGAGTTCAAACAGTGAGCCTGGGGGGAACCTTTTACATTCAAACCGCAACACTGTGGGAAGAGAAGTCTTGGGCACTAGTGTAGTCAGTGGTAAGCTATCCACACTCCAGTAACTCCCATCCATGCTCATACTTGTGTTCATGGAAATGTAGCCTGTTCACATATTCTTAATCTAGAAGGCCTGTTATAAGTCTTAGGCAGACTTTCTTGTTGCTTGGGTTTAAAATTCTTGTGTGTGTGTGTATGTGTGTGTGTGTGTGTAGTGTATGGGTGCATTATGGCCTCTTGCTGCTGCAAACAAATGCCAGACACTTGCATTGCTTTTTGTGTCTGGCTTACAGGGGAATCTTGGGAGCTGAATCCACGCTGGTAGGCTTTCTAAGCAAGTGCCTTTCCCAGCCCTCCCCAAACCAGCTTGGGTTTTTAAAAAAGGGCTCTTTTACATATTTTTTCTTGGTCTCATATGAGCCTGAGAACTACAGAATGCTATATTCCAGCAAGAGCTGGCCAAGACAACAGACTTCTAACCACCTTGGATAGTGAACTATTTTGTATAAGCAAGAAAAGGCAGGAGAGAAAATACACAGAGAGCCAAAAATTTTTATATGGTAATCCTGCAGTTGCAGTTTGGTATATAAAAGGCATCTGCTCCCCTGAAGAACTGGGGGAGAGACCAAATGGTTACTTTTTCCTAGAAGACTAAGGGGAGGGAGGAAGAAACTAGTGGTACAGGCTGGACAGGAGACTCGCTGCAGAGTCCAGTGACAGCAGGCTGGACCCAGAGCGCTTGTCTTCTTTACAACATACATAGATTTACCCAAACAATACAGCTACCTGCTGTGCTGTGTATTGGAAAGGGACATTGACAAGAGACAGAAAACAGCTCTTTCCTCCCCTCAGAGTGCTTATTCTCCAGAAATAAGGAAAAGTTACTAGGAAAGGGAATGCTTTGTTAAGAAGGGATGTCCTCTGATGTTTTAAACTTTCAAATAATAAGTCTAATCATTTTAAATTTATAATAATATCAGGTTGTATTTAATTTAATTCTCCACAGAATTTTGAATTAATGAAAAGTATATAAATGTTAAAGCAGACTTGTCCACAGGAATAAATCATCTGAATTGGTGTCCAACTCACGGTTTTCGCAGAGACTGAGGTTGTCCCCTGAGCAGAAGGAAACCAGGGCACGGAGAGCTTTTCCCTGTCTCTCTGTTCATCTGTAGGTCTTACTGGACTATGGTGCTGGAATTTGTTACTGCCCAAGGGCTGTGTTACCTCATCCACAGTTCATATTGGGGTTATGCTGCATTGCAAAAGAAAGCAAGTCACCTCTTTTAGAGGGTGCCTGGATCAAACATCTCACTTGTTTAGGATGTAGAATAAGGGGTGTGTGATGAGGCAGAGGCAGACCCGGCTCCCCGTTGGCAAGGGAAGGGAGAATGAGTCAGTAAAACTGCAGCTCCTAAACTGAGGTGTCTTTCAGTCCTATCAGGTAACTCTTTACCCATGTTCAGGTATGCACAGCCCCTGTGCATAGTTTGGTCCCTGGGGACAGTCTGAAGCCCTCTGGGTCCCCAGGGGTTTCATCCTTGTGACCTAACAGTGATTTGTCTTGGGTTTCTCCTGAGGGATCCTTGCCTCACTCCACACTTGCGCTATCTTCTCATAATACATTGGTCCAATTCCAAGATAAGTTCTAGACCCAGGCCATTTCCCTCTGGAAATTGTGGTCGCCTTTTCTAGGGGATATAAATCTGGTGTTGGAGAGTGTTGGGGTTCTGTTGACTTGAGCCCACTGGATCAATACGTACAGAGACAGGAGACACCTGTCATCAAGGAGCATAAGTTTCTGCTTTGCTCTGGCATCTGGAGTTCAAAGAGGCCTTTCAAAGAAGTAAAATGGGACAAGAATTTTCATATCCAGTTCCCTGTGGAAGGAAGGCCATTAGGTACCATCTCCTACCAGTGGTCTCTAAGTTTGCCAGGGCCTACGCCAGGGTTTCATAATGAAAAGGTTCCTGAGTTAAGGGAAGAAGTCCCATCCTGTGGATCTGGCAACACAGTTCATCAGAACCTTACCCTGCAAACTCTTGGGACTTCTCTAGGTAGGCAAGGCCACAAACAGAATAACCAGGTCAGGAGGAGTTCCCAATGTCTTCCCAGGACCTGAGTGAGGAAGGAAAGGGTTGAGGAATTTCACTGGGGTAGGGAGGAGAAATCCAGGTACAAGCTACAGCCCAAGAAGGCACCATTCCTCAGCTCAACAAAATGAAACAAACATGTTGGTGACTGGAGATTAAACCAGGGGTGGCTGGCTGGGCATGGTGGCTCATGCCTATAACCTTGAGAGAGGAATCACAGAGAAGCTCTCATGTGCGAAGAAAGCACAGGTGTCCCCCAAGGGAGGAAGTGATCAGAAGAGAAACACTCAATCCACGTAGGATACAGAAGAGTAGTGAAAAGATGCAGGAGGCAAGTAGAGTCTTTGCCACACATGGAGAGAGAGAGAGAGAGAGAGAGAGAGAGAGAGAGAGAGAGAGAGAGAGAGAGAGAGAGAGGAAGAAAATATGAATGAGTATGGTGGCCTCAACTAGATGGGGAGTCCATCTCATTTTTCCTTATCGCTGAAGAAAGTTGGTCTGAGTCATGGTATCAGATGTTAAGGGGAGGTCTCAGGTTTTTTCAGGCCTTGGCCTCAGTGGTAGCCTCAGTTAGTGGTGCTCCCCAAAGAGAAGACTTCAGAGGGGACAGACCAGTAATGTAAGCAGTCTCAAGTTCAGTGACAGCAGGCAAGGAAGTGAGAAGACCTTCCAGAAAACGAGCAGGCTGAGCAGAGCAGTAGCGGCCTTGATCCTGGCGGGCATGGTGTTGGTGTTTCTCCTAGCCCTGTCATCCTCTCCCCCAGGCTGGGCACTTTCAAGACAGGGGAATGCTTCCAGGAAAAGGAAGCCCATTTTACCCAGAATTCAGTCGAAATAGCTGCATGTGATGCAGGAGTATGTACAAGGGGTTAAATCCCCTTAAAAGTTGGAAAGTTCACCAGGCGCAAGGTTAACAGCACTGTGCGCATGCTCCCCTGGTGAGTAGGTCCTGAACCTGTTTTCAGCTGAACCAGCAGGAGTGGAGGCCCGTGCATCACTGCTGTCTTCGCTCTGTTCTGCGGACCACCTCCGACATCCTGCTTCCAGGGCTTTGAGCTGCTCCATCTGGAGTGACCTATTGTTCTTTATGTCCTGTTTTGGGGATCCCATTCGTCAGTCCCTCCCAGAGCTAACCCTCTGCTTAATAGCAGCCTTTTGTCTCTGCCTTGTCCTTGCTGCCTCTCTCAGGTTGAATCAGGACAATAAGGCTGTTCTATCAGAAGACTGTGCTAATTAGCCACAATTTCTCAACATTCTTGGACTGCTTCTGAACACTAATTACTGGGAACCAGAGACTATACGAGAATACACACCCTGCGGACATGTAGTTAATACACGCACCTCTCATGGGCCAGGATGGGACAGGCCATTTAATTTCCCCAAAGAGGATCCCCTGGCTTTTCCCCTCCTCATCTTTTAAGTTTTTCTTTTTTAACAGCTTTGCTAATTTAGGTTAAGTGGTTTGGTTGTCATGGAAACCTGTATTCCTCTCAGGCTGATTGTGTCAAAGGCATCATTAATCTGTTTTCTCAACTGCCTCTTCCTCATCCATCTAATTGCAGTCCCCCTCCTCCCTCCTCCCTTTGGATGACATCATTTTGGACATTTTTAGGACACCATATGTGAGATTCAGCACAATTTATTTTCTATTCAAATTCCATATCACTGTGTTAATTATCATAGTCCCACATCAAAGGAGTGAGGTGGCTCCCCAGGTGCGGAGCATGACATCTCCGAAGGTGAGGCTGAATCTCTCTCTCTCTCTCTTTTTTTTTTCAGTACGCCTCAGGTGCGGTTTAGCGCCCCACATAAAGGAGGCTTTTGAAGCCTTGACTCTTCTCACCTCTTGAATTTTCTGTTTAAAAGCAGATTCTAAATAATTGAGTGTAAACGTGTTTCCTGAAAGAGTGAAGAGCCTGTCCTGTGGGGATAGTGCAGAGGAAGGATAGCTCAGAGAGCAGGCTGGCCACCCTGCCACTGAGACGGCCTTGATCTGGGGAGTGTGCATAGGGGCTCAGTGTCTCATCTAGTCCTCTCAGAAACACTGCTGGAGAAAACTTCAGTCTCCTTCGTGTTCTTTTGCCTTGTGTTCATTTTAACACAAACCTTCCCAACAAAGAGAAATGCGTGACTGACACTTTGTTCCTTGTAGCTCTGACTCATGGAAACTCCACTGATTCGCCCTGGAAGAATTTTGAGAATTACTGGTCTTACCACCATTCACTTGGGAAAGCCTAATCTTGTCTTTCCCCTCTTTGGCTGGTGTTTTTATGAGGTGGTGCTGAAAGAAGGAAAATCATGTTTACTTAAATTTAGTCACACATCATTTTGTACAGAAATCCTGAAGCAGAATGAAAATTTCATTTCATTACAGCAGGTAAAATTAGCTTATGTTCCTTACATTTTGGTGTCACATTTACTTGTTTCATGATGTTTGCATCCTTTTCTCATCTCCATTCTTGAAGCAAGACTCATTGTTTCTTCTTCTTTTTACCTAACATTTTATTTTATTAAGAAATTTTAGCCAGGCGTGGTGGCGCACGCCTTTAATCCCAGCACCCAGGAGGCAGAGGTAGGAGGATCTCTGTGAGTTCAAGGCCACCCTGAGGCTACATAGTGAATTCTAGGTCAGCCTGAGCTAGAGTGAGACCTACAAAAAAAAAAAAAAAAAAAAAAAAAAAAAAGAAAGAAAGAAAGAAAGAAAGAAATTTTATTAGCATGATAACAATTAGGTTTCTGTCAAATGTGAAATGCCCCCCCGCCATAGGCTCATGTGTTTGAACACTTGGTCTCCAGCAGAGGTAAGCTATTTGGGAAGGTTGTGGAACCTTTAGAAGGTGGAGCTTCCCTGGAGGAAGTGGGGCACTGTGGGCAGGTTTGACGAGTTACGTCCCTCACCGCCCCCCCCCCCCCCCCCCGCCTTGTTCTTCTTTGTCACCTTCCTCTCTGTTTTCCTGTGTTGGGAGTGGGTGCTAGCTTCCCAGTCTTACTACGCTTTCTATTCCTCGGTGGACTTACCTCCAAGACTGTAAGCCAAATAAAACCTTCATTCATCCTTCCATAAACTGCATCTGGTCGGGTATTTTGTCCAAGCAACGAGAACATAACTAATGTATCATGTCTTTGCCTTTTGGCTAAAATCAAGTGTGCAAAGTAACTGGTATAGTTTTATTGCATTTTTCAGACAAATATTTTGATTTCCTCCTCTTCTCCCATATCCTCTCCCCACCATAGCCTCCCCTTCCATGGTATAATAATACTTTTGTCCATCCCCCCTCCCTCAATACCTCTTGCCCCCCTTTCATGTTCACTTAGTTTCATAGCCTATACCCACTCTTGGGCCCCTATTTACATACATAGAAATATCAAAAGTTAATATTCATATATTAGAGGATATGTGATTTCTGTCTTTCTGGGTTACTTTACTTAGTATAATCTTTTCTAATTCCATCAATTTTCTTGCAAATTTCATACTTTCATTTTTCTTTATAGCTGAATAAAATTCCATTGTGCATATGTACCATATTTCATTATCCAGCCATCTGTTGATAGGCATCTAAGTTGATTCCATTTCCTTGCTACTATGAATGAAGCAGCAGTGAACATGGATTTGCAAGTATCTGTTTATCTCACATTTTAAAGCACATTTATTATAGACTGTCTCCCATTTAATTATAGTTAATTTGGATGTATGTCTCTTTAAACGTGAGTTATCCCTTTCTTATCCCTCTTTCTAGCAGAGTGCCTGACGCATAGCATTTAGAGTATTTGTTGATAAATAAATGTTGACTTCAGACTGAACCAGTATTGGTTTATAGGTAAATCAATTTATAATATGAAGGAATGCTTATTTGTCTTGTCGACAATGGTGATAGAATTGATAAAATTCAATGAGTTAACTAAGAAACATTTCTATTTTAAAACACACAAAGCAAGACAGTAGCTAAGATTATCTTTCTACAAGTTAAGATAAACAAATTTAGTGGAGAGATGGCTTAACAGTTAAGGCATTTGTCTGTGAAGCCTAAGGACCCAGGTTTGACTCCCCAGAACCCATATAAGCCATATGCACAAGGTGGTACATGCATCTGGAGTTTGTTAGCAGTGGCTAGAGGCCCTGGCACACCCATTCTCTTTCTCCCTCTCTCCCTCTCTGATAAATAAACAAATAATAAAACAAATATTTAAAAAAACAACACATTTAGTGACACCAAATTGGATGTGAGGCATGAGAGGGTCTTGGAATGATTCCTGCTTACTGGCTTAGGTTTCTGAGAGGTTGGCCACACAGGGGTAGGATGTTTGGGTCATGGCCAGGGCTAAGGGGTGGTATGGTGATGAAATTGACTTGAACTTGAGAAATTTAAACTAGCACCAGTGCAGGACTGAACTTAGCTTTTCTGAGAAAACACAAAGGAAAGTCCCCCCCCCCCCCCGCCTTCAGATGGCCAAATCGTTAATGCACATATATTGAAACTAAGTGCCGAGCATCTTCTAGTTTAAAGAAGAAGCCTTCTCTGTTTGGGTTGTTGAGCATCACAGACAAATAAGGAATATAGGACACAAGAGTAATTAGGAATTTATAGAGCATGAAAAGCAAAATCCAGATTTGTGAGACAAGTTTGATATTTTAATTAGGAGAATTGAGACTATTTTGTGTGGCTAAGAAATCACTTATTTCCTCCGTGATTCTGTGTGTGTGTGTGTGTGTGTGTGTGTCTATGTTGCTGGGGATTAAACCTCGAACTTCCTGAAAGCTAGGAAAGTGCTTCCCAGCCCTCTTTCTACTACTTATTTGAGTGAGACTGGGTCTCCCTAAGCTGCCTAGGATAGCCTTGAGCTCACTCTGTAGCCTGGGCATGCCTTGAATTTTTGCTCTTTCTGCCTCAGCCTCCTGAGTAGATGGGATTGAATTGCTGGTATTATAAGCCTGTGCCACCAAGCCCAGATTTGTACTTGTGTTGTGAAGATGCACACACCCATGCTCATGTGTGGGAGGCCAGCGGAGACTATTAGGTATGCACTTCTTGCTCACCTGTGTATTTCCTTGAGATGGAGGGCTCTTCCTCAATCTGGAGCTGCAGTCAGTGAGCCTCAGTAATTCTATGATCTCTGCCCCTGGTAGGTTACAAACGTGAGTGGCCACACCCATCTCTTAGTGGGCGTTTTGAAGGAGTGAACTTGGTGATGTCCAGTGACAGGCCCTCATGCTTAAGTGGAAGGCTCTCTTAACTGCAGAGCCTTCTCCTTAGCCCTGGATTTTTAAAAAAGTCAAACAGTAAGCCCAAGTGTTTTGTCTAGCAAATGATCCACAATAGCCATGATTTTGCTTTGAAAGAATGAGTTTATTAGGGCTATAGCAAGAGAAAATAAAGGAAATGGCAAGCAGCAGATGGATAACAGAACATCCTATCAGCGCTTACAACACACAGCAGAAATGCCTGCAGAAGCCCCATAGCAGCCTGCTGGCATCACCAGTTGAAGGTCCCAGGCAGAGGTCTTCGGCCCGGGTGAGGCTTCCAATTAGCATTTCCCACAACAGCCATTTTTATACCAGGAGGTGTTGATCTCTGTTTGACTCTTAATGTCTAAGGAGGTTGTAGTGGGGTGTGCACCAGACAGCCTGGGAAATGGTTTACCTTCTAGCTGTTCTCAAGGACATTATGTTTTCAACTGTTGACCTGCAAATATTCTTGGGTTTGAGATGGGGTGGGATTTAACCTAGTTCCAAAGTCCACTGTCAATCAGCTGTATCAGTACATGGCAATTTACTACTATAACTTGTATTATGCCAAGGTAGCCCATGAATCAAGCTGCACTGAGTGCTTCTCCTCCTTCATTGATTTTCTTATTTTTCTCCCACACTTTTTGGCCTCTCCACACATTTGTTTATTCCATCATTTTCTTTCTGGGATAACTTGTCTGCATCTCCATTGTTCCCACTTCTTCAGAATTCTCCTGTGGATAGAGCTTATATTAGTCACAGAGTACTTTTTATTTTCAACCTTCTACAGAGATAATAATATTTTTGATTGTCCCAGTTCCTGAGTCTTAATTGTCCGTGACATTATTAAAGTCATGATATAGGGGGGTGGGGCAGGGTTGCCTGGCTTGACACACACTTGTTGGGTGTGTGTGTGAATTCCACTAGAGACAAGAGCAGGCAAGCAAATCTCACTGAAAACCCAGCCTGGGCACATGCCATACCCTCGGACCCAAATGCTCAGGTATTTCCCCTGCCACCTTCCCTGCAGAGAAGCAAGGACTTCTGTCCACTGCTTCTTCGGCATGGTCTATGACGGCGTGATCTGTATAAGCATGTGCATGGAGGACCTTCAATGTTAACTTTTCTAAGGTCCTTTTCCAGGGCTCCTTGTATTTCCCCTCAGTGTTTATTGCTTCGGATTTCACCTTTATTTCTGGCAGTAAGATGTAATAGGACTTAGAAGCCACTAGATGTCACTGTTGCAGGCAGCATTCCACATTCTCCAGTGCATCTGATAGTGTCTGTGTGAATATTTCAGTAAAAGTTGATGGGCCAAGATGTCATCACAACTGTCTATGACAAAAAGCCCTAATGACCAGACAGCCTGGTTGGTTTGCGTTTAGTGTGCCTTTAATGATCTTTAGATAACGAACTTCTGGGTTACAATGTCACCTACGTTCACCTAAGCAAACTTGCTTCCAAGGCCTTTTTTTTTTTAACCTCTGAACAACCATGATCTCTGAACATCTGTGAATCCATGACTTTTTAAAATGCATTCATTTTCAACATATTGCATATTGGTCATATTTCCAGCAGGCTATACTCTTATGGTCCCTTTCCCCACCCCCATTCCCTTAAGGGCCCTTCTCAGTGGGGTTATCAGTGTTCATTATAGGGTCATGAATGCGTCAGTCAGTTTCTGTGGGGAACATGCCTCAGGATACTCCTTCCTACCTTGTGGCTCTAACAATATTTCCGTTCCCTCTTCCAAAATGTTCCCTGAGCCTTGGAGAGTGTGTTATGAGTCTACTTAATGTTGAACTCTCTGCAATCTCTGATTTTCTGCTTAGATGAGTTTTGAGTCTCGCCAGCATCTACCACCATCTTCCTTGGAGAAGGTTCTCAGGCAAGCCATGAGAGCAGCACTCATACTTAATCACTTCCTCTGTATGTTTCCTGGGCTCTGGAAGATGTGATAGAGATGACTTGTCTCATGTTAGACATGATGCAGGGGTCTGGGAAAGGGTTGCTTGACTTGACACACTTGTTAGGTGTGTTCTTTCTGTTTTGTTATACTGATGGGTCTTGAGTTTTCCCAGTATTCACTACCATCTATAAAAAGCAGATTCTGCCAGGTGTGGTGGCGCACACCTTTAATCCCAGTACTGGGGAGGCAGAGGTAGGTGGATTGCCATGAGTTCAAGGCCACCCTGAGACTACAGAGTGAATTCCAAGTCAGCCTTGGCTAAGTGAGACCCTACCTCGAAAAAACAAAAAAACAAGAACAAGAACAAAAGCAAACAAACAAATAAAAAGCAGATTCTTTAGCCAAGGGTGAGAGCAGCATGGATCAAAGGGGATAAATATAGACAGTTAGAAGACTTTTTGATGGACACATCTTCTCTTTTTAGCCAAAGAACAGTGAGCACTTACCTCTAGAGACTATGACCAAGGCTTCTGACTTGGTTCTCAGTACAAGGTATGACTTCTGTCCCACTGAGTAGGATTCATGTCCAATCAGAGAGCAGTTGATTATCCCTACAGCCTGTGTGCCACTACTGCACAGATGTGTAAATCTTGCTGGGTTGGTTGATTTTGTAGCTTGCAGGATCCCATTTGCTCACACTGTGGTGTATTCAGCAATAGGGTCTTACCATTTACATCTGGTGGGTAATAAAATACTTTGGGGGCTGGAGAGATGGCTTAGCGGTTAAGGCACTTGCCTGCGAAGCCTAAGGACACAGGTTCAATTCCCCAGTACCCACGTAAGCCAGATGCACAAGGTGGCCATGTGTCTAGAGTTTGTCTGCAGTGGCTAGAGGCCCTGGTGTGCTTATTCTCTCCTCTTTCCATTTCTTTCTCAAGAAAATAAGGAATGAATGAATGAAAGAAAGAGCTTTAGCAATGTCCTGTATTATTTTGGGTGTCTCCCTTATTGAAGAAATACTACATTTCTAATGTTTCTAGCTTATATCACACTATAACCTACAGCTCACTATGAGGGGTTAACCCAGTTCTGGCACTGGGATTTACCAGCAAGAGCCTATGGCTTTTTGATAAAGCTTTCTCCTCTCCTTACAGGGTATTTCTGCTTAGTTAACTGAAAAAAATGGCAAGACTTTCTTATTTTTGGAGGACTTCTCAATGCTTGGAACAGTTGTAGCTTCAGACTATTAGTTGAGTATTCATTGTGGGCCCAGCATTGTCCTAAGGATGCACAGACAAATAAGACTGAGCATTTTGTTCAGAAGGAAATCCAGAGACAAATAATTTAGTATTAGTACTTAACTCATAAACTCTTAATTCTGATAGTCAATGAAATGTTACTTGTGACATCTTAGCACCCTTTAGAGTATGTCCTGAATAAGTAAGGTAGGTCTTGAAGAGAACATTATAAATAATTTAGCTCCTTAAAACTTCTTTTCCGGGCTGGAAAGGTGGCTTAGCGGTTAAGCGCTTGCCTATGAAGCCTAAGGACCCCTGTTCGAGGCTAGATTCCCCAGGACCCATGTTAGCCAGATGCACAAGGGGGCGCATGCGTCTGGAGTTCGTTTGCAGTGGCTGGAGGCCCTAGCACGCCCATTCTTTCTCTCTTTGTCTCTCCCTCTCTCTGCCTCTTTCTGTCTGTCTGTCACTCTCAAATAAATAAATAAAAATTAAAAAATTAAAAAAAACTTATTTTCCTTGTGAATTAAGAAAACCAAACACAAAATTCAAAGAGGTGGCTTCCCATTGTAACAAAAGTTCACTATAGGATATGCCATGCCATACCTGACAGCTACAGGAAATACTTTTTTTACATTTATTTTTATTAGATATGGACATACTTAGTATGTAAACAACAGGTGTTGGTACCATCCTTTACCTTATCCTTGCCCCTTTTCTGAAGAGGCCAGATGCAGGTCAACCCCATGGGGATTGTGGGTCATACATTGTGGGAGCAGCAGTCAGTTATGGGGGAGAGGCAATGTCTCTGTGCATAATGTCCTCACTTGTGGCTCTCACAATCTTTCTTCCCCCTCTTCCACAAAATTCCCTGAGCCATGTTGGATGCATTTTAAACCTACTTCAGTGATAGGCTCTTAGGAGCCCCTGGATCTCTGCTTTGGTAGGTGTTGAGTGTTCTCAGTGTCTGTCTCCTTCACCCTTGTGCTGATAGCAGGTTCATGGAGAAAGGAGCGCTCTTGCTCATTTCCCCGATTCCTCTGTGGTTTCTACTGGGGCAGGGCTGAAGTGTGATGGATCGTTTATCTCCTCAGGTTCTACTCCCATCTGGAAAACAGAAGCAGATTCTCCAACAGAGTGAAGTCAGCATCGGTTAGGTGGGATAACCATTATTAATTTAGAGAGAATTTAAAGGGTGTAAACCCTCTTATAGCCCAAGATTAGTGGGAGCTTGACGTTGGAAAGCAAAATCGTTATCTGGATATGATTCTGACTTGTTTCCCAGTTCCAGATATGGTTTCCTTTCTACTGCATGTATCTGTTAGCCAATTCAAGAGCAGCTGGTTACCCACCATGTTAACATGGTAATACTGTACCACTGTTGCATTTGTCTGAGCATCATGTCAGGTTGTTTGCTTTTGAGTAACTTAGACTTTGAGTTGCTCAGACAGATGTTAACCACTTTCCCCCGGTAGTTCAAGTAGCACCTGCCAGTACTGGATGGGCTATATGGGGACTGGCTTTGTTCTGGATTCCAACCAGGTCTGTGCTGACAACGTATGGTGTCTTCAGTAGTAGGGTCTTACCATTAACCTCTGGGGGTAATAAAGTGCTCAGACAGAAGTCTGTCTTTTTTGTTTTGGGAGACCTTGTAGGTCTGTCTGATCAACAGCTCATTGTGGATATTAACTGTGTCCTGGTACATGGAATTACAGGCCAGCACCAAGGGAAAAGAAAAAAGAAAATACAGGAAAACAAGAGAGAAAAGGCCTAAATGAGGTCAGGGGAAGAGATTGAGTAAAGGAAAGGTGGAGGGAAGGCTAATCAAAATCTAAGAGGATCTAAGTAAGCCATATGGAAACCTACTTTTTTGGTTAGGACTCCTTACAACATGCTCCTCCAGACACAAAATGGTCTGGATATCCATGACTTCACAGTGCCTGACACTACCTACACAAGACCATCATAATAGGAGGAAAAAATGATGACATCAAAATGAAAAAGAGACTGATTGAGAGGAGGAGGGAATATGATGGAGATTCGAGTTTCAAAGGGAAAAGTGGGGGAGGGAGGGGATTATCATGGGTTATTGTCTACAATTATGAAAGTTGTCAATAAAGTAATTAAATTAAAAAAGATAGAAAGGAGAAATTTAAGGTTAGGCTTCATCTCACCCTCTCCAGGGCCTTTCAATTCAGGTGCTCCCCCTAAAGTCCTGTTGAGAGTTCAACCTTTAAGTCTAACTTTCAGGATATAGGTTTCTATGGTACCAGCTCAATTTGGGTTCAGTTTTGTGACCCTCGCACCTTTCCCCTTACCCCAAGCCCTACCCTCCCTATTGTCTAATCCTTGAAATGCCCATTTAGGTATGTCAGCAACTTAGGTTGACCCACACTAGGAACCACAGATGAGTGAAACCATGCAACAACTATCTTTCTGTGATTGTGCGAGTTTGCTTAGTATGATCTGTTCCAAGTTTAATCATTTTTCTACAAATTTCATCGTGTCATTTTCTCTTACTGCTGAGTAGGATTCCACCGTGTAGATATACCACATCTTGGTTATCCATTCATCCAAAGATGGGCACCTGCGTTGATTCCAGTTCTTAGCAATTATGAATTGAGCAGCTATAAACATGGTTGAGCAAATATCTCTGAACTGAGGTGTGGAACTTTTAGGGTAAATGCCCAGTAAGGGAATAACAAGGTATGTTGGTAATTCCATATTCATCCTTTCCAGGAATCTCTATATTGATTTTCATAGTGGTTGTACCAGCTTACATTCCCACCAAAAGTGAATGAGTGTTCCTATTTCTCCACATCCTCGCCAACATTTGTTGTCATTTGAATTTTTTTTTTTTTTTGGCTTTTCGAGGTAGGGTCTCACTCTAGCCCAGGCTGACCTGGAATTCTCAGGGTGGCCTCGAACTCACAGCAATCCTCCTACCTCTGCCTCCCGAGTGCTGGGATTAAAGGCGTGTGCCACCACGCCCGGCTAGTCATTTGAATTTTTAATGTTTGCTGTCCTTACTGGGGTAAGGTGGAAGGAATTTCATAGTTGTTATAATTTTCATTTCCCTAATAGTTAGGGATATTGAACATTTTCTTAAGTCTGTGTTAGCCATTTGTAATTATTCCTCTGAGAACTCCCTATTCAGTTCTCTCTGCCCACTTTTAGAATGGGCTGATTTTTTTTTGTTTAGTTTTTTGAGGTTTTTTTAGATTCTAGATATTAGGCCTCTGTCAGTGGTATAGCTGGTGAAGATTTTCTCCCATTCAGTGGGTAATCTATTGGTTCTGCTTATGGTATGTTTGTCTGTGCAAAAGCTTTTTAGCTTCATGAAATTCCATTGGTTGAATGCTTGTTCAGTTTCCTGGGCTACTGGGGTTTTCTTCAGGAAGTCTTTTCCCAGTCCTATCTCATGGAGCATGTGTCCTATTTTTCATTCCAGTAGTTGAAGAGTTTAAGGTCCTATATTAAGGTCTATAATCAATTTGGACTTGATTTTTGTCCATGGAGAAATGAGTGGGTCTAATTTCATTTTTGTACATATGGTCATCTAATTTGTCCAACACCATTTGTTGAAGATGCTATCTTTTCTTCAGTCTACATTATTGGAACCTTTGTCAAAGATCAAGTAGCTATAATTACTTAACCTAAGGTCTTGGTCTTCAATTCTGTTCCATTGGTCTATGTTTCTGGTTTTATTCTAGTACCATGCTGTTTTTGTTACTATGGCTTTGTAATATAGCTTTATACCTTTAGATCGGGTATGGTGATACCTCCAGAGGATTTTTTTTTTTTTTTTTTTTTTGCTGAGGATATGTTTGGATATCCAAGGCCTGCTGCCATTCCATATGAGATCATTTTTTCAATCTCCGTGAAGAATAATGCTGGCATTTTTATTAGCATTGCATTAAATCTGTATATTGCTTTTGGTAGAATTGCCTTTTTCATAATAATAATTCTACCTATCCAAGAGCATGGGAGGTCTTTCCATCTTCTCAAGTGCTCCTCAATTTCTTTCTCAACTTCTTAAAAAAATGTTTTCATTATATAGGTCTTTTACATCCTTGGTTAGTGTTATTTCAAGGTATTGAATTTTTTTGTTGTTGCTATTGAAAGTGGGACAACCTCATTGATTTCTTTCTCTGTATATTTGTCCTTTGCATATAGAAAGGCTATTGATTTTTGTGCATTGATTTTGTATCCTGCCACTTTACTGAAGGAATTAATCACCTTTAGAAGTTTTTGAGATGAAGATTTTCAGGTCACTTATGTATAGAATCATGTCATCTGCAGATAGGGCTAACTTGACTTCTTCATTTCCAATCTGAATCCCTTTTATTGTTTTCTTTCCTGTCTTATTGCTTGGACTAGTATTTCTAGTAATATGTTGAAGAGCACTGGTGAGAGTGGGCACCCATATCTTTTCCCCAATCTCAGTGGAAATTCCTTGAGTCTTTCCCCATTAAGTATTATTTGGGCTTTAGGTACTTTATATATAGCCTTTATTGTGTTGAGGTAAACCCTCCATGCCTATTCTTTTCAGCATTTTGATCATGAAGTGCTGTTGTATTTTGTCAAAGGCTTTCTCTGCATCAATTTAGATGATCATGTGGTTCTTATGATTAAGTTTATTTATGTGGACGATTTGCCGTGTGTTGAACCATCACTGCATCCCTGGGATGAAGCCTACTTGTTCAAGGTGGATAATGCTATTGATATTTTGTTGAATTTGGCTTGCAAGGATTTTGTTCAGGTTCTTTGCATCTAAGTTCATCAGGGACATAGGTCTATAGTTTTCTTGTTGCATCTCTGTCTGGTTTTGTTATTAGGGTGATGCTAGCTTCACAAAAGGAGTTAGGGAGGATTCCCTGGTCTCTGACTATGTGAAACAGTTTGAGAAAAATTGGTTTAAGTTCTTCAATGAAGGTTTGATAGAATTCAGCTGAGAAACAATCTGGTCCTGGACTTTTCTTTTTGGGGAGGTTTTTGATTAGCTTTTCAATGTTCATTGATGTGATAGGCTTCTTTAGAAGATTAATCTGCTCAGAGTTTAGTTTTGGTAGGTGGTATGTGTCTAGTAACTCATCCATTTCTTCCAGATTATTCAATTTTGTGGAGTAGAGGTTTTGGAAGTATGCTCTGATGATTCTACCAATTTCATTGATGTCCATAATGTTCTCTCCTGTTTCATTTCTGATTTTGTTAATTTGAGACTTTTTTTTTCTTGATCAAATTGGCCAGAGGTTTGTCAATTTTGTTTATTTTTTCAAAGAACCAGCTCTTCATTTCATTATTTTAAAAATTGTGTTCTTAGTTTCCAATACACTAGTTTTTGCTCTAATCTTGATTATTTCTTTCCATCTGGAGCACTTCAGGTTCAGTGGACAGTTAGGTTATTAATTTGGTATCTCTCTGTCTTTGTGATGAAGGCATTTAGCCCTATAAATTTCCTCCTTAGGACTGCCTTCATTGAGTCCCATAAGATTTGGTAGGTTGTGCTCTCATTATCACTCAATTCTAGGAATTTTACAATTTCCTTTTTAATTTCTTCCATGACCCATTCATTCTTTAAAAGTGTGTTGTTTAGTGTCCAGGAGCTGGTGGAATTCTTGATGTGTCTCTTGTTAATTTCTAGCTTTAAAGCATTGTGATCTGATATGATACAGGAAGTCACTTCAATTTTCCTGACTTTATGGAGGCATGCTTTATGGTCTAATATATGGTCAATTTTGGAGAAGGTTCTGTGGGTTGCTGAGAAGAATGTGTATTCTGTAGAGTTGGGATGGACAATTCTGTAGATGTCTGTTTGGTTTAGTTGATTTATGATGTTGTTGAGCTCTATTATTTTCCTGTTGATTTTCTGCTTGGATGATCTGTCTGTTGATGATAGTGGAGTACTGAAGTGTCCAACTATGATGGTGTTGGTGTTTATTTCTGTTTTGTTGTCAAGCAGACTTTGTTTTATAAATTGTGTTGTGCCTGTGTTTGGTGCATATATATTTATGATTGTGTTGTGCTCATGTTGGGTCATTCCCTTGATGAGTAAGAAGTGGCCTTTTTTTTTGTCCCTTTTGGTTACTTTTGGTTTAAAGTCTATTTTATCAGGTACTAATATATCACACCTGCTTTTTAAAAATTTCCATTTGCTTGGAATATCATCTTCCATCCTTTCACCCTGAGGAGGTGTCTATCTTTAGTGGTGAGGTGGGTTTCTTGAAGACAGCAGATAGAAGGGTCCACTTTTTTTTTTTTATCTTTGAACTGAGAATTTTTATTTATTATTTATTTATTAATTAGTTTTGTATTCAGCAAATACAGTCAGTTTGGTACCATTATTAGGCTCATCCATGACCTACCCCCTCCTCTTGGCCCCTCCTTTTTGAGGTATATGGGTCATGCATTGTGGAGTTAGCCCATAGTTATGGGTAAGATAAATGTCTCTGCATATCATGACTCAACATGTGGCTCTGACATTCTTTCCACCCACTCTTCCGCAAAATTTCCCTGAGCCATGTTGGGTTCATTTTTGGTCTGCTTCAGTGATGAGGTGTTGGGGGCCTCTGGGTCTCTGGCTGTCTGATTTGGTAGGAGTTGATTTTTCTCTGTGTTGATCTTCTTCCCCCTTGTGTTGGTATCCGGTTCACCAGGAAAACAGCACCCTTGCTTGTTTCGCCAAATTTTCTTAGTTTCAGCTGGGGCCCTTTTGAGGTATGATGGGGTGGCTCTCTCCTTAGGATCTATATCTATCTGAAAAAGAGAAGCAGATTCTCCAACGGAGAGTAAGTTAGCACCAGGACAAATGAGATAACCCTTACTTTTTTAAATAGAGAATTTAATAGGCCCTCTTGTAGCCCATGATTGATGGTAGCTTGATAATGGAGAGTGGGCTTATGTTTGGATATGGTTCTGACTTGTTTCCCAGCTCCACTATGGGTCCCGTACCACTGAGGGGATCAGTTAGCCAAATCAAGAGCAGTTGGTTCCCCACCATGGCTGTGTGCCACTATTGTACTTGTGTGGGCATCACAACAGGTTATTTGCTGCTAAGTAGGTTAGACCATGAGTTGCTTGGAACAGATCATTCTCAGTGAACTTACCCAATCACAGAACAAAAATCGCCACATAGTCTCACTCATCTACAGCACCTAACCTGAATATACCCAAGGTACCTTACATACCCAGCAAGCATCTCGTGGACTAGACACTAGGATGGGTGGGGAGGGAAGGGAGGGCATCGGAGGGGTGGTAAACACAAATCTAGACTCAAACGGCAATAGCCCCATAAAATTCTACTTCCTAAAAGGCAGACCAAATGGCTAAACATTTACCAGGCCCTTAGAGGGAACACCTGAACCACAAGGCACTGGAGAGGGTATGATGAAGACTAACCTTAATTTTCTACAGCTTCCCTCCCTCCCTCTCCCTCTCTCTCTCTCTCTGTCTCTCTCTCTCTCTCTTCTCTCTAACTCTTGTATATTAGTTATCTCTTTCCTCCTTTTCTAAGTGGGCACTGTCCTGTAACTCCAAGTACCAGCATGTGGCTATCAGCCACAATGAGCTTTTGATCAGAGAGACCTACAAGGTTTCCTAAAAGAAAGACAGATTTCTGTCAGAGTACTTGATGACCCACCAAAGGTTAGTGGTAAAGACCCTACTGCTGAAGACACCTTATGTGGTTGACAGAAGGGTCTATTTTTTTGATTCACCCTAATAACTTGTATCTTTTGATGGGTGAGTTAAGACCACTAATATTTAAGGTTATTACTATGAGGTTTGAATTAATCTCTGTCATGATGAGGTGTTTTATAGGATTTGGTACTTTCTTGTGTTGAGCCTGGTCTATTTTTGGTTATTGTGATCTTCTTGTTGTTGGCTCTTGAGATTATTATTATTTTTTTTTTTGACTGTTCTGTGGAGTATTTGCTGAAGTAGTCTCTGTAGGTTTGGCTTTGTGTTCATATAATCATACAGTTGACTTTTTTCATGGAAAGTTTTCCTTTCACCATCTATTATGAGGGATACTTTTTTTTGTTTGTTTGTTTTGTTTTTAGTTTTTTGAGGTAGAGTTTCACTCTAGCTCAGGCTGACCTAGAATTCACTATGTAGTCTCAGGGTGGCCTCAAAGTCGTGGTGATCCTCCTACCTCTGCCTCCTGAATGCTGCGATCTCAGGCGTGTGCCACCACACCCAGCTTTTTTTTTGGTGGGGGGATGAGGGATACTTTTTGTGGTTAGAATAGCTTGGGTTGGAAGCCATAGCTTTTTAGACTTTGAAGTATTCCATTCCAGGACCTTCTGGCTTTCAGAGTTTCCACTGAGAAATCTGACATAATTCTGATAGGATTGCCTTTGTATGTTGTGAGTTTTTTTTTTCTCTCTTGCTGTTTTTAGCACTCCCCCCCCTTTTTTTTTTCATTGTTAAGAGTTTTAACTATGATGTGCCTTGGACAGTTTCCTTTTTTGGTCCTGTCTGTTTGGTGTTCTGTGTGCTTCTTGTATCTGGATGTGCCTCTCTTTGGAGAGATTTGGAAATTTTTCTTCAATAATTTTGTTGGCTATGTTCTCTATGCCTCTGGCCTGGTTCTCCTCTTCTGCTGGCATACCCATGATCCAGATGTTTGGCCATTTTAGGGTATCCCACTGTTCCCTGGTATTCTTTTCACTTGAGTTTTTTTAACTTAGTGAAGTTTTTGGCCCCCTGATCAATTTCTTCTGTCTTGTCTTCCAGGTCAGAAGTTCTGTCTTCCACATGAGTAACTCTGTTAGTTAGGGGTAATAGAGAGGTTTTTATAAATTCTATTTGATTTTTGTTTTCTGTTTTGTTGTTTTGCAGTCTGTCCATTTCTTTTTTCAGGTACAACTTCAGTTTGATTTCTGACTTTCTGGATGCTTCCTAGAATTCATCCTTACATTTGATCAAGTCTTCATTAAGTTTAATCAGTTGTTGAGTTTTTCCATTTCTTGACTTACCTTCAATTCATTCAAATCTCTTTTGAGGGTTCTAACATTTTCTTCAGTCAAATTCAGCCTACTGTCAAAAGTTGAATGCTCTGAGAAACAATTCTGATTTCATTGATACGATTGTTGGTTCTTTGATGGTTTGCTTCCAGTTCAGCTATTTTTATTTTTGTTTTTTGGATCACGGTCTCATTGGTTGTTGTGTTTCCATTTTGGGATTGAATTTCTGTTCATTTCTCTATTATTTCATTGGAAGCTTACATTGTAAGACTAGGCATCCTTGGTGGAGATCTCTCAGTATTCTGATTTTTATTGGCTTTTTTGTGTTGTGGTCTACCCATTTTAGGGACTCTTCATTTTATTGAGGAGGAAGCACACTTTTGCCCTTTGGCTTGTGCACCCTCTGGCTCAGGTGAACAGGGATGTTGGTACCCAGTGGCCAGTCAGGATACCAGGGCAAGAGGCCTGATTCCACAGCCCACACAGGGACCAGGCCTCCCCAACCAAGGCACAACAAGACCTACTGGGACTAGGGAACTGGGAAGAGTCACAGAACAGGGATCTGGTCTATTCACTCCACACTGCCCATGCACTATCCAGCACAGGGAACACAGACCAGGGAATTGGGAGAAGCCAGGAAGCAGGGATCCGGCCTACTCAGGAAGCATTTTTTATCTGTATCTCCACTAAACTCAGGCACTTCACCTTTTTTGTTTGTTTGTTTTTTGAGGTAGTATCTCACTCTAGCCCAGGCTGATTTGGAACTCACCCTGTAGTCCCAGGCTGTCCTCAAACTCACAGTGATCCTCCTACCTCTGTTTTCTAGTGCTGGGACTAAAGGTATATGCCACCATACCCAGCCTGCAATTTATCTGTTTTTAAGTGGAGATCATTATAAGCATTTCATTTTCTCGGTACCAAGACAAAATGGTGACTTGGTGTTCTGTGGCTATTTCCTCCAAATTGAAACATTCCCTCTTGCAGAGATACAGGCACACAAGACTCAGTAAGTGAGTAAAATGTACCAGGCTTAGGAAGCTCATAAAGCTTAGAAGAGTCAGGAAGTTCAGAAAGTTATGACTCCCAAGGTCCCTCCTACCTCAGGTTATATAAACAGTAAACTTTTTTTTTTTTTTTTTTTTTTTTTTTTGGTTTTTCGAGGTAGGGTCTCATTCTGGCTCAGACTGACCTGGAATTCACTATGTAGTCTCAGGGTGGCCTTGAACTCATGGTGATCCTCCTACCTCTGCCTCCCCAGTGCTGGGATTAAAGGCATGTGCCACCACGCCTGGCTGCAGTAAACATTTTTTTGCTGGAAAACAAACTCTTTGGTGGATGTGCTTGTCTAGGAAATTCCATGGATGTAGCTTTCATAAGTCACCCATTCTGGGGTGAGTTTTTGGTGACTTTTTTTTTTTGCTGAAAGTCACCCATGCTCTTGTAAGTAATTCTAATACAGTCATTGGTTCATCAAGTTAGACTTGGGTGGGATCATTTCTTCAGTGCCCTATCTATAGTGAATAGATAGATATCTCTCTAGGAAACTTCATGCAACAGTTGGTTTTACTGTTGGAGATGTGAATGGAGGGGTGACCTAAGCAGATCACTAGTTTTTCCTCTCAAACCTGGACCTGTTGTATCTTCAAGGTCATTAATGCTATTTCCTTGGAAATTGCTTCGACATCCAGTTTATGCCATTTCACAAGCATGCTATGTTACAATCATAGTGGCTCTAAGGGTCTTCTCATTTGTTCTTAAACAAGACATTAAAAGAAAGCCTGTCGAGTTCTTATTGGATTGACCTACTCATACTGCTCCTTGAAAGACAAGATCAACTTCCTAGAAATAGTCTTTTCTTTGACAGGAAATCTTGGATGATAGTAACAACTTCTTTGTAGATAGATGCATGATCCAAAAAGACATTCCTACTTGAAACAAGAGATCATTTTTCAATATCAGTGAAAGTTCAGCTCATAGACAGGATAAATGATTTCTATACAGAATTTAAGAAAAAAATCTTTGTGAAAGTTTCTTATTGATTTATGGGCCTTATAAATATAATTCCTGGGAGATAGTGTGTAGGATTATGGGGTTTATTTTGTGTGTTTCCTATTAGGATGAAATAGAGTTTTGGAATTATTGAAGCCAGATGCAAAAGGAAATTAAATAAGCTCTGTAGATGAAAAAAATGTTTAAAAAGTCCCCTACAAGACATATCAGGTAATAAAGTACCAGGGCCAGATGGACACACAGCTGTATTGTACAGAACACTCCGTTATAAATTACTTCTAATTTTAAAAGAGGTTTATAAACATGCTTCAGGAACCATAGAAACTCTTCCTTGTTCCAATTTCACTGGCAAGAAAAAGAAAGTACACACTATAAACTCATTGTATTTTTTTTCATTCTAGCCAAAAAATTATGACTGCTAGATTTATAAAACTACTAATCAACATATTTAATTCATCTAAGAGGATTTATTTTATGCAGGTTTTCTGGAAGATAATATCTACTACCTAGCTAACTGAAAACTAGTACAGAGAAAGGCTTCACTGAGTGAACAGAAGAGCTGAAGGAAACAGTCAACTCAAAGAAGTAGTCACAGAAACTCTTGGACATTTCAAGATTGACCTGGACTCAGACAGAGTGCATGACTTGTTCATTTCTGTAGACACATTCTTGGATTAGTCACACATGCATGAAACTATCTGATATCCTCTCCATTTTATTTATTTGTTTATTTATTTATAGGCTCTCACTGTGTAGCTAAGACTGGCCTTGAACTCCTTATCTCCCTGCTTCCACCTCCAGATATGCTGAGATTCCAGGCATGTACCACCATGCCTGGCTTATCCTACACATTTCTTAAAGTTTGGTTTGCTATAGCCAAAAGCAAATCAGAGCCTTCCATATTTTTATGTCCAATACCAGGTTTAGTAAATTACAAAATATTCATATAATAGAAATTATGTTATCATTGTAAACAGTATTATCATTGTAAACAGTATTATCATTGTAAACAGTATGGCATGTTTTTATTGGGCTGAAGAGATGGATTAGCAGTTAAGGCACTTGCCTGCAAAGCCTAAGGACTCAGGTTCAATTCCCCAGTACCCACATAAGCCAGATGCACAAGGTGGCACACACATCTGGAGTTTGTTTGCAGTGGCTGGAGGCCCTAGTATGCCCATTTTCTCTCCTTCCCTCTTTTTTTCTCTGTGTCTCTGGATCTCTGGTTTAGTAGGAGTTGAGTGTTCTCTGGGTCTATCTCCTTCACCCTTGTGCTGATACCAGGTTCAACAAGAAAGCAGCATTTTTGCTAATTTCCTCAATTACAGTATGGTTTCAGCTGGGCCCTGGTGAGGTGTGATGGGCTGATTCTCTCCTCAGGTTCTACATCCATCTGAAAAAGAGAAGCAGATTCTCCAATGGAGAGTGAAATTAACACTGGATAAATGGGATAACCATTATTATTTTAGAGAGAATTTAATAGGCGTAGGCACTCTTGTAGCCCAAGATTGGTGGGAGCTTGATATTGGTGAGCAAATTAATTTTTTGGATATGATTTTGACTTGTTTCCTAGTTCCAGCTATGGGTTCTGTTCCACTGAGTGGATCTGTTAGCCAATCCAAGAGCAGTTGGTTACCCATGATGGCTGTGTGCCACTATTGCACTTGTGTGATCATCGTGTCAGGTTGTTTGCTGCTGAGTAGCTTAGACCATGAATTGCTTGGACAGATGTTGGCCATTTTCCCTCTAGACAAGCTAACTGTCTGTCTTCCAGATTCCAGCCAGGCCTATCCTTGTTCTGTACCAACAGCATATGGTGTCTTCAGCAGTAGGGTCTTACCATTAAGCTTTGATGGGTAAGTGCTCTGACAGAGTCTGTCTTCTTTTGGGAAAACTTGTTTGTCTCTCTGATCAACAGCTCATCGTGGATGTTAACCACATCCTGGTACTGGGAGTTACAGGTCAGCACCAAGAGAAAAGAAGAAAGAAAAAGATAGGTAATATGAAAGAGAGGAGAGAGAAAAAGAGAGGGGGGGGGGAAACAGGAGATTAAGGTTAGTCTTTATCATACCCTCTCCAGGACCCTTTGATTCAGGTGTTCCCTCTAAGGACCTGATGAAGGTTCAACCTTTTATTTTGTCTTTCAGGATATAGGATTTTATGGTACCAGTCCATTTGGGTCCAGTTTTGTGCCCCCCCACCCTCCCCTCCCACTCCACCCTCCCTATTGTCTGGTCCTTAAGATGCCTGTTAGGTAGGTCAACATCTTGGGCAGACCCAGGTTAGGAGCCATAAAATGAGTGAGGCCATACAACAGTTATCTTTCTGTGATTGGGTGAGTTCACTGAGAATGATCGGTTCCAAGTTCGACCATTTTTTTCTTCAAACTTCATTGTGTCATTTTTCCTTACTGCTGTGTAGAATTCCATCATATAGATATAAAACATCTTGATTATCCATTTGTCTAATGATGGACATCTGGGTTGATTCCAATAAGGGAATAACTGGGTCTGTTGGTAACTCTGTAGTCAGCCTTTTTTAGGAGTCTCCATATTGCTTTCCATAGTGGTTGTACCATCTTACATTCCCACCAAGAGTGAATGAGGATTCATATTTCTCCACATCCTCACCAGCATTTGTTTTCATTTGATTTTTTAAATCTTTTCTATCCTTACCAGGGTAAGGTAGAATCTCACAGTTGTTTTAATTTGCATTTCCCTGATGGTTATGGATGTTGAACATTTTCTTATGTGTGTTTTTACCATTTGTGTTTCTTCCTCTGAGAATTCCCTGTTTAGTTCTCTGCCCCATTTTGTGAGTGGGTTGTTTGATTTTTTTTTTATTGTTTAGGATTTTGAGTTCTTTGTAGATTCTTGAAATTAGGCCTCTGTCAGTTGTATAGCTGGCAAATTTTTCTTCCAGTCTGTGGGTAATCTATTGGCTCTGGTTATTGTATGTTTGTCTGTGAAAAAACTTTTCAGCTTCATGAGTTACCAATGGCTGAGAGATTGTTTAATTTCCTGAGCTACTGGGGTTTTGTTCAGGAAGTCTTTCCCCACTCCTATATTGTAGGAAGTTCCTCCTATTTTTCTTCCAGTAGTAGAAGAGTTTCCAGTCTTGTATTGATCCACTTGGACTTGATTTTTGTTCATGGCAAGATGTGTGGATCTAGTTTCATTTTCCTGCATATGGTTATCCAGTTTGTCTAGCACCATTTGTTGATGATGCTGTCTTTTTTTCCAGACTATGTCATTAGGGTCTTTGTCAAATATCAAGTAGCTGTAGTTACTTGACCCAAAGTCTGGGTCCTCTATTCTGTTCCATTGGTCTATAATTCTATTTTTACACCAGTACCATGCTGTTTTTGTTACTATGGCTTTGTAATATAGCTTTAGATCAGGTATGGTGATGCCTCCAGAGGTGTTTCTTTTGCTGAGTATGTGCTTGGATATAAGAGGCCTTCTGCCATTCCTTATGAATTTTGAGATCATTTTTTCCTATCTCTTTGAAGAAAAATGTTGAGATTTTTTTTATCAGTATTGCATTAAATCTGTATATTGCTTAATTAAGATTGACATTTTTCACAATGTTAATTCTGCCTATCCAGGAGCATGGGAGGTCTTTTCATTTTCTCAAGTCCTCCTCAGTTTCTTTCTTGAGTGTTTTTATGTTTCTAGTATATAAATCTTTCACATCCTTGGTTAATGTTATTTCAAGGTGTTTTATTTTTTTATGCTATTGAAAATGGGACAATGTTGCTAATTTCTTTCTCTGTATCTTTGTCTTTTGCATAGAAAGGGTCCTGATTTTTGTTTAATTTGAATCATCCCCTTTTTTCACTTGATCAGATTGGGCAGGGATTTATCAATCTTGTTTATTTTTTCAAAGAACCAGCTCTTTATTTCATCAATTTTCTTAATTGTTTTCTTAGTTTCCAATTCATTAATTTCTGCTCTGATCTTAATTATTTCTTTATGTCTGGAGCTTTTTGGGTTGGATTCTTCTTGTTTTCCCAGTGTCTTTAGGTGGATAGTTAGGATATTGATTTGGGATCTCTCTGTCTTTTTTATGAAGGTATTTAGTGCTATGAATTTTCTCCTAAGGAAGGATACTTTTGCTGGGTAGAGTAGTTTGGGTTGGAAGCCATAAGTTCTTAGACTTTGCAGTGTTCCATTCCAGGCCCTTCTGGCTTTCAGGGTTTCCATTGAGAAGTCTGAAGCAATTCTGATGGGGTTACCTTTATATGTAATGTGTTGTTTCTCCCTAGCTGCTTTTAGGACTTTCTATTTGTTGTAGATATTTAGAGTCTTCATGATAATATGTCTTGGAGAATTTCTCCTTTGGTTCAGTCTATAGTTATTTTCCTTGGGAGGAGGTTTGCAGAGAACCTGAAACCATCATTCCAACAATTTACTCCCCATACTTGCTAATAATTCAGATGTGCATCACGGACCACCAGCCTATAATGCTGTGCATTTATGTTGACTTAATTTTTTTCAGTCTGGAGATTGAACCCAAGATCTTTCAAATGGTATATAAGCTCTCTACCACCAAGTTATATCCCTAGCTTGACCTCAGTATTCTTATTTTGCTTATCTATATAGTTTTGCAGCAGTATATTTTTGAGATGACAAAAAAGGCTTTTCCTCCAAGGATCAAATAAATTATTTTTCTTTTGTTGGCTGGGAACAAAAGGTTAACATCATATCTACCATCCATTCTCTCCCTTCCGTTGAGACTCCCTGGAAAGAAATATGTCATGGCCAGATCTCTATAATTACTCTAATGACAGGTCTCATGGCAAACACACCAATGGCTTCACTGATGGACAGTGGTGAACTCTGCAGTGTTTTAGTGTAACAGGGTTGTGTGGAACTGATCATGCTAAGTAGACCAGGAGTCCATGAATTTATGGGGCATGGCTCTCTGCAAAGTCATATAAACCATGTAACTATATAACGAGGTATTTATTGACAGAAATAACTTTCTCTTGTGAAAATGATTACTGCATATATGAATATTGCCTACCAAGGCAAGAAAGGTTCTAGGAAGCTGTTGGAGGTTTTAAAATTTTCTTGTGTTCCAAACAACCTAGTTTGGCATCAGATCTCATAAGACTTTGATGAGGCAGGCTTGATAATCCAATCCCCTGCATGATTTCCATGTCAACTAGGAAAAAAAAGAGCTACTTTCTTAGCAGCCCTTGTAAGGTTCAGCACTTTACTGAAATGACATTGGATGTCATTGAACTCCTCTCAGGTAATCAATACTTAAATTCAGCAGGAGCAGAAAGCTGGAACTTGTGTCTATTCACCGCCAGCACCGCTAGTTGTAACATGATAGCTAAAAGTTTTGAAGTAGTTGGGCAATGTATATTTAGGTCCATTTTATCTGAAAACCAATTTACCCTAAGTCAGTTTGACAGTTGATTGAAACAGTTTCTGGGAATTGATTTTTAGTGAGTTGAACTGCTTCCAGGTGGTGTAATTAAAAACATGAAAATATTTAAACCAGTCCATGGGATATTTCAGGGTGCCTAAGTGTTGTGTCTTTTTCTGAAGAGACCTGAACAAACATCTATTCTCTCTGTTGACATACCAAAAAAAAAAAAAAAAAAAAAAAAAAAAAAAAGTGATTCTACCTAATGCTGAACCAGTGGGTTTACTGGGGCTACTTAGATCAACATGGCAGCTGTGTCATGGAAAAGGCCATCCCAGTGTGAGTGATGACTCAAGAAAGCTGTATCCCTGGAGCTTCCTGCCCAACTTCTAGGCAGCTCTTCCTGGAGTCTCCTCTTCCCCTAGCAATTGTTCACTGATTATTCAGCCTTGGGGAGGGGCCTTGTAAACTTTCTTTTCCGAGCTTCCTCAATCTTCGGAACCTCCCTCTTACTTCCTAGAAGGAATGTTTTACTTCATAGGGAATTGTTATATACACTGAGTATAAAAAATGATTTTTTTGTCTCTTTCTCTTTTATGTTACCTATCTTTTGTTTCCTTCTTTTCCCTTGGCACTGGCCTCTAACTCCCAGTACCAGGATGCAGTTAACATCTACAATGAACTGTTGATCAGAGAGACGTACGAGGTTTCCCAAAAGAAGACAGCTTTCTGTCAGAGCACTTGATGACCCACCAAAGGTTAATGGTAAGACTTTATTGCCAAAGACACCATATGCTGTTGATATGGAACATGGAGAGACCTGGCTAGAATCTGGAGGAGAGTTAGTTCCTACAGAGTTAGCTTGTCTAGTGCCAGAAGGTGCTACATGAACTACTGGGGAAAATGACCAACATCTGTCCAAGCATCGTGGTCTAAGCTACTCAGCAGCAAACAACCTGATGGGATGTTCACCTAAGTGCAAAATAGTGGCACACAGCTATGGTGGGTAACCAACTGCTCTTGGATTGGCTAACAGATCCACTCAATGGAAAGGAACCCACAGCTAAAACTAGGAAACAAGTCAGATTCAAAAAATGAGTTTACTCTCCAATATCAAGCTCCCACCAATCTTGGGCTACAAGAGGGCCTACACCTATTAAATTCTCTCTAAAGTAATAATGGTTTTCCCTTTTATCTGGTGCTGACTTCACTGTCTGTTGGAGAATCTTCTTCTCTTTTTCAGATGGACTCACAACCTGAGGAGAGAATCAGCCCATCGCATCTCACTAGGGCCCCAACTAAACACAGAGTAATTTGGGAAATGAGCAAGAATGCTGCTTTCTTGGTTAACCTGATACCAGCACAAGGGTGAAGGAGATAGACACAGAGAACACTCAGTTCCTACCAAACCAGAGATCCAGAGACACAGAGGCACCCAAGACCTCATCACTGAAGTAGACCTAAAACAAACCCAACATGGCTCAGGGAAATTCACGGAACAGGGGGCAGAAAGGTTGTTGGAGCCACAATTTGGGACATTATACACAGAGAAATTGCTTCTTCTCCATGACTGATGGCTACTCCCACAACACAATCCCCATGGGGATAACTGGCATCCCCAATGAGGAATGTCTCTTTGGAGGGGGAAAGACAGGGATGAGGGTAGAGATTGTACCAACATGTGCTGTTTACACAATGAGTATGTACATAACTAATAAAATGGTAAAAAGAAGATTGATTGTTGCCAGTTGTGGTGGGGCATGCCTTTAATCCCAGCACTTGGGAGGCAGAGACAGGAGGATCGCTGTGAGTTTGAGGCTACTCTGAGAATACATAGTGAATTCTAGGTCAACCTGGGCTAGAGCGAGACCTACCTCAGTAAACCAAAATAATAAATAATAAATAATAATAATAAGTGATTGTTGAGAGTTGTGGGAAGTGAATTACTTTTCTCCCAACTTTGAGAGGTTTCATGCTTTTTCTGTGTTATGTTCACTTTCTTTGTAGAAAATCCTTACCCCTTTATGTCAAACTCATAATTCAAAGAAAAATTTAAAATATATAAAATATAAGAAATAGGAAGCCAATCAATTTTTATTGCATTTTCTTCTAATCTTTTCTTTAGCTATGTGGCTTTCCCCACATGTACACAAATCATTCTATAGAGAGTCAAAACATCTTAAATGTTCCAGGTCAAACCAGAAATTTGCCTGCAATGCCCAATTATTCAAATAAGATGAATCATTAGAAACTCAGCAAATGATTGGCTCTCCATGTGGATTGGTGCAAGTAGGAAAAAACATCCTGGTCTAGGGCAGTTCTTCACTGGCATTTGAGAAAGGAAACTGAGACCATGAGGCCCTAGCCCCAGGGATCATTGGGTTTCACAATTTATTTTTACTATTCTTATTTCTTTTTATTTTATTTTGAATTTACCTAGTGTGTGTGTGTGTGTGTGTGTGTGTGTGTGTGTGTGTTGTGAATGTTTGCATGTGAGTGTTGTGCACGTGTGCCACAGCATGTGTGTGGAAGTCAGAGGTCCACTTTTGGGTCAATATTTGCCTTTCCATCTCCTTTGAGGCAGAGTTTCTCTCTGGATTCTTGCTTTGCTGTTTTTTGCTGCCCACAGTGAGCTTTTCAGGAATTCTCCTGTCTCTGCCTCCCATCATGCATCACAGCACCACCAGAGTCATTACTGGGATTTACAGAAGCCTGCTGTGACTTCCGACTTTTCACATGGAGTCTTCGGATCAAACTCTAACTTGAGTGGCTTTTATCCACTGACCCATCTTCAAGGCCCTCAGGCATTATAGTTTTGATGACTGTTTCTTACACTGTGATGAGGGCATGGACCAGCATTTCTCTGGTACCTTATAGGAAGAGAACCCACCATCATCTACCAGCATGACTCTGCATCTCAGCTGCTTTTATTGTATATGAAACAGTGGCCTTGTCTATAGATTTATGTATGAAAAATTGACATTCCCCAATATGTTCAAAATGGTTGTTTAGTTAACTTAGTTTGCATTTGCACACATTTCTTCACATAAGTGATGGCTCAATTTCCAGCAACTTGGCCACAAGAGAGTTTTAAATGCACTTCATCTTTTATTTTCTTCTATGTCACAATGGATCCTATGATCTATCTGGGATCAGAAAGCTCGGTACCATATGGCATAGAAATAGTGTAAAATAGTTCTAGTATTTAGAGGCCACCTCTTCTCTTCTGCTCTTCCTCCTCCCTCAATGTTCATGCCCCAGCATAAAGTCAGAGTGGATTAATAATGTAAAAAATAACACTGGCTAATATTTGTTGCAGGTACATCGTGTTCCAGTCATTGTGGTCAGTGATGTACATGAATTTTCTCATTTACTCTTTCTGCTTTCCCTAGTTTGTATATGAGCAAAGAGACCTAGAGTAGAAATGGCTTTCACAATGAAACATATCTGTTAAAGATGGAACCAGGGCCAAGATTTCCAAGTATGTTCCTCTACTGAGATGGAAATTGGGGTAAGGAGATTTAGGTCATAAGCCCCTTTCCCAAAGTTATATCCTATTCTATATAGTCTTTTGTATTAGATATGTTTAACACTACTATACTGTATAGTCTTTTGTATTGGTTATGTCTAACATTACTGTACTGTATAGTCTTTTGTGCTGGTTATGTGCAACACTGGTCTTTTTAAATGTTTCAAAGTAATAATTTGTATTGCAGCTTCTAACCTTTACTGAAAATCATCTTATATTTCTTTCTTCCTTTTTTTTTGATGTAGGATCTCACTCTAGCTCAGCCTGACCTGGAATTCACTATGTAGTCTCATGCTGACCTCGAACTCATAACGATCCTCCTACCTCTGCTTCTGAGTACTGGGATTAAAGGCATGTGCCACCATACCCAGCTTTCTATTTCTTTTTATCTCCATAGCACAGGTGCAGTCATCTGTCTGCTAATTACCTTTTTTCCCCCCTGCTTTCTGCAAATCTTGCTTATCTCATACTCAAGGTCTCTACACTATGCTGGGGCTCTGATCTCTGAGATCTAACAATAATGAAAGTAGGTTAGTCATAGATAAGATCTGAACCACTAAGAATCAGCGTCCAGGCTTTGGAAGAGATTCCCCGGGGCCCACGCTGGTATGAAAATAAACTTTCATCCTGGTTCTCCACTCAGTCTCTGGTGCCAGTTTTGCGAGCCTGTTTCCTGTAACACTACTCTAGCCAATAGTCAATGTGTATTGGCCAAATGTTGTTTCCTCAGTAAGAATGTCCTTGCCTGTCTCGGACTGGCTCAGTTGTCCTTCACGACCCTGAATGCGCAGTCCTTGCTATGGTTACACTAGCAAATGTGTGGTGATTTGAATAGCATCTCCGTCCTCTGCCAGTCCATAAGCGCCAGGGATTATATCTGTCTTTTCACCACTCTCTTAATGTTAATGCTAGCAATATAGTTGAGGGGGCTTAATTAATATATTTAAAACAAATGAACAAGGAAGAAATGTGGGCACATTCTTCTATGGGGGCAGAGAAAGGTGTATGTATGTAGATAGAACACTGGCTTCCATGTCTTGGGGGCAGAGTCGGGCTCCAACATTGACAGATCTTGAGGGGAGCTATAGCCGTGTTGGCTCTTTATGCCATGTGGAGAGGGATGTCCAGGGTGTGCATGTTAGGGAAACCATTGTATCTGTCAAATTGTCATGCCAATCTTTAATCTGGTTTTTCTTTTTTTAAACACAATTTCCAAACAGATTTGCCATCTGTACAGAGATTTCCATTTTAATTTATTTTTATTCTTTTGAAACAGGTTCTCACTCTGTAACCCAGACTGGTCTAGAATTCACTACAACAGCCCAGAATGCTCTGAAATTTACTAGGTGTCCCAGTCTGGCCTTGAACTCGTGGCAATCCTTTTCCCTTAGCCTTCTGAGTGCTGGGATTATAGTTGTCAGCCACCACATCCAGCTTTGCCCAGGGATATCTAATTGAGTTGTTTTCCTGTCGCATTGGTTAATTTTTTTAAAGGAAATATTTGATTTATTTGACAATTTACATATTTGAACATAATGTAATTTGATCATATTCCCTTTCCAATACCTACTTCCTCTCTTCCCCTCCCTTCCGCTGACTTCCTTTACCGGAGTAGTCCCTCTTACCAGTGGTTCTTAACTGCTGGTCATTTGTCCAAGGCCCTCAGAACGTGCTCTCATTCCCTAGAAATTCTTAGGGCAAATGGCCTTCTACAACCAGCATTGCCTGCTCCCTGGGCCCTACCTTCTCATTTTTATGCTTGGGTCCAAATGACTCCTATTTCAGTCTCCTTAGCCTTCGGTAAGTCCTAAAGACCTCTGAAAGCCCAGGTAGACCTCTTCCAACAAGGCTTCCAGATCGAGGGGTAGCCTGCCAGGTAGGTGCTATTCACCACACTCCTTTGTGCCTTCTGCTGGCTTGCAAAACTCACCCCGCCCTTAATGAACCAACTGCCTCTCCTTAGCCTGTCGTCTTCTGCCTTGTCAGGTCTGCTGTAGTACTACGTGCTCTTCAGCAGGTGGCAGCCTTCCCAAGCCGAATCCTAGCAATTTTGCTGCCTTTCTTGTCTTCCCAGAGCAGTTACCTCAGCTGATCTTGTTCACTAATTAGAAACATTTGCTTCCTTGGAGTCACAAAAATGTTCCCACTGTTATTCTGTTTTGTGAGGGGAAACAATCTGGGTTGTTGTTTAAGTGATTCCATTTTCCAGCCTTCATGTGCTGGGAAGATCAGAGGATAGGAAAACAACACTCCTCTTACTTTCTTTCCTCCAGTGAATATATATATTTTTACATCTTGATATGGGATTTTTGTTTTTACCAGATGATCATAATGTTAAAATTTTGTAGAGGAATCTTTACCATTAAAAAATAACGGGAAAGAGAATATTTTTAAAAGCACAAGGCTACATTGCTAATCAAAAAGGACACTGGAAATGTAGGCTCATTATGCAGAATTCTGTATCTAGTTAGCAAGAATAGTTGACGGTTAGTGGCATTATGAAATGGGGAAGTTAGGGTGACATTTGTTATTTGGACATGGAATGGTCTGGATTATATGCAAGAGTTCTTGCATACTCTTTCTCTGAGTTCATGCAGAAGGAGTCTGAGGGGAAATAGGAGCACTTCCTTTTTTTCTTGGGTCCCTCTAGAGCCTGGGACCATCACTGTCAATCTCACTTCCTCTAGGGCACTTTCTTTGGATCAGCCAAATCCTAATGTCACTTTTCTTTCAAACTGTCTTTAACTGTACCTATGAAACTAGTACAAAGAAGTGAGATTGCATTTTAGCAAGAAGACAGAAATTTCTCCTAAATGTACATTGTATTCTTCAAAGAAGCAATGTATTTATTTTAAGGATGATTTGATGAAACATTTAAAATTTCACTTTTGGGTTAGAGAGATGGCTTAGTGGTGCTTGCCTGTGAAACCGAAGGACCCAGGTTTGATTCCAGGACTCACTTAAGCCAGATGCACTAAGTGGCACATGTGTCTGGAGTTTGCAGTGGGTGGAGGACTTGGCATGCCCATTCTCATTCTCTCTCTCTCTTTCCCTCTCTCAAATAAATAAAGAAGTATTTAAACTGCTCTCTTTTGATCTTAATTCAGAGCTTTTAGCACTGAAGTAACATCTCTCTTGGGGCTGTCCCATTAATTCCATGTGAGCTTTTGTGTTCTTGAGTTGTTCAGGTGCTGAGTATCACAAGAGCTTCGCCCTATCTTAGGAGTAACAAGTATATTAATACCACCTTCTAGTTTCCTTCAAGACAGCCTTATAGTATTCTCTTATTTGTACCTTGGATATAAAATAATTTACTCCTGGAAGTATTTGCATCTCACTTGAGAATCAATAATCCCAATGGTTTCTATGTTACAAGTATATGGAGTTCTTCAGTTTGTGTTTCACTCATCCATCTTCATCATCAGGCCTCAGGACTAGAAACCTATTTTCCTTTTGTGAAGCTAAAACCAAATGTTCACTGAAAAGTCATGTAACCATAACATTTTTGGGGTAGTGAAAATATTCAGTAAGATTGTAATGAAGGGCTGGAGAGATGGCTTAGCAGTTAAGCAATTGCCTGTGAAGCCTGAGGAATCCGGTTCAAGGCCCGATTACCCAGGACCCACGTTAGCCAGACGCACAAGGGGGCGCACACGTCTGGAGTTCGTTTGCAGTGGCTGGAAGCCCTGGCCCATTCTTTCCCCCTCCCTCTCTTTCTCTCTCTCTCCCTCCTTCTCTCTGTCTATTGCTCTCAAATAACTAAATAAAAATAAACAAAAAAATTAAGAAAAAGATTGTAATGAATACATCATTGGATGTGTCATTGTACACTTATTCAAACAATAGAATGCACAACATTGAGTGAACCCCAATACAAACTATGGACTTTGGATGAAAATGAGGTGTGGAATATGGGTCCATCAATTACTAATACTGGGTCAGAATGTTCCTACTGCATTGTGGATATAGGGTCTATAGGGAAATCTCTGGGCTTTCTGCTTAATTTTGCTGTGAACCATTAAGACTACTTAAAAATACACATTAAAAGAACAAACAAAAAGGAAGAGAAAGAGCACACAGTTTGTAAAATAAAAGCCAGAAGACTATTTGTTTTATCCCTCTAATTAATACACATGCACTTACACCACTGTATATGTGTATTTTAATGGATAAAACACTCAATGTTAGCAATCTCAGAGGACCTCTTTCTTTAAACACACTCCTTGGTTCAGGCCAGTTCAAATTCCCATCTCTGACATATTAAAGGGCTCCAATTTTGGGATTTGTGGAGGTGGTTGAGCACATTAGTTGAGAATGACTAAAAACTAGGTGTTCATGAGAGAGCTATGAATATATTTTTACATGAAACAACATGTAAAAGTCAAAACACTCAAACAATGCACAGCTTTAGTTAGCTTCCAATTCTCCACTAACAAAGGATTGCTAAAATTGAGTCAGGTGAGCCTGCACAGTGGTGTCTGTCTGCTACCTTTGACCCTGCATCTCTGGATGTCCTCATTCTGCTGTCCCATAGCATGTAGGGGATGAGGGATGACACTCTTGTGTCACAGCCCTCACTCCCATTTGGGGAGATTTCCTCATGTGTGTGCACCTCTTCCCCTGGGCTCTCTATGTAGTTGTACTCATTTTTACTTTAGCATTACTGCATATCAAAGCAATGCATGCACATGTTTGACTAATCAAATGGGACTAAAACCTGATGAGAAAATAGCAGGACCCCCTTCAGCCTTCCCACCCTTTGCCCTTGGTCTCCCTAGGAAGTAATTATATTAGAATCTAAAGGTTTTTTAGCTGTTTCTTTTGGTATTTACTGTATGCAATATGCTCATCTAGATTTTATATTTTTCCAGTTTTAGACATTGTTGTGTATTTTTAAAATATATTTATTTATTTGACAGAGAAAGAGACAGAGAGGGAGAGAGAGAATGGGTGCACCAGGGCCTTCAGCCACTGCAAACGAACTCCAGATGCATGCACCCCCTTGTTCATCTGGCTAACGTGGGTCCTAGGGAATCGAACCTGGGTCCTTTAACTTAGCAGGCAAACACTTTAACCTCTAAGCCATCCCTCCAGCCATGCTGTATTATTTTTTTGATCACGTTTCTCTTTTATCCTCCTGTTGCCACTGCTTGTTTGGCTCTGACCCTGGTCTTCATAATGTAGTCACATCTGAAGTTGTTCACTACAGCAGAAGTAATTTTTTTTTTTAGAAGTAATGTTTGATAGCTGCATTTCACATTTATATAAACTTTTAGTCTTGATGTGAATTACTGCCTTAAATTTTCATTTACTTATTTTCCTATATATGCCTTGATAATTTTTTCCCCAACATATTTCTTAAACATTTGTCAACAATGTTTTAAATTCTTAAACCAAATTTACAAAAAAAAAAAAACCTGCAGGTTCCATTCCTTCTCTTCTTTCTCCATCAAGGTTTCCCTAGTTTCGAGCACCCTGTGTCCTGAATTTCCTTTGCTATTCTTCTTTTGTTTTTAGAAGTACAACTTGTGCTTGCAAAGCATTTTTTTTGTTCCTGTGCAGCTTGAAAATAGTTTTATTGTACATCACACCCTAACTGTGTGACTGGATGTTGATGCAGAATTCTTGGGTAAAGACTCCTGCATGCCAGCATTTCAAAGGCTTTGTTTACAGTCTTTGATAATATAGTTCTGCTGTTTAAAAATCCGATGCCAACCACTGGGGTGACTCAAAACTCACCAAGATGCTGAGAAATGGAGTGTTGAGCACTAAGTGAGACATCTCTATCATACTCTCCAAATCTCAGGGACCATTGCAGAAGAGGTGGTGAAAGAATGTAAGAGCAAAGGAGGGAGAGGACTACTTACAATATTGTCTTCCAGGGACAAATTGGCCTTGATATTCATAGCCTCACAGTGGCTGACACTACCTACACAAGACCTGCAGAATAGAAGGGAAACTGTTGACGTCAAAATGTAAGTAAGTCTAGTTGGAAAGAAGAAGGGATTCAGTGGAGGGGGGATTTGAGAGGGGAGAAGGGAGGGTTGTGGGAAGAGACTAGGATCATGGTATATTGTCTATATGTATGGAGGTTGTCAATAAAAAGTTAAAAAATTTAAATAGCTAAGATAATGTGCTTACCAAAAAATTTACTGTTGTATGTTTTCCTTGTCAAAAAATAAAAAATATGATCCCAATAGCATGGTGTGTAGTTAATAATAGGATATTGTATACTAGAAATTTGCTAGGAGAGTAGATTTAAGTAGTCTTACTATATATAGTACACACAAAATATCATCAAGTGAAGCAATGTCTATGTGATGGTGATAGTTATCTCATAACTTCTACACATATAAAAATATCAAGTATGCTCTCTCTCTCTGCCTCTTTGTTGCTCTCAAATAAATAAATAAATATAAACAAAAAAATAAAAAAAAGAAAAGAGATGGCTTAATGGTTAAGCACTTGCCTGTGAAGTCTAAGGACCCTGGTTAGAGGCTCTATTCTCCAGTATCCATGTAAACCAGATGCACAAGGTGGCACATGCATCTGGAGATCGTTTGCAGTGGCTGGAGGCCCTGATGCACCCATTCTCTCTCTCTTTCTGTTGCTCTCAAATAAATAAATAAAAATAAACAAAAAAGTTTAAAAATATCGAGTATGCCTTGACTATGTGTAATTTTTATTTGTCAATTTTACCTTAATAAAGATGGAGAAAAAAATCAGATGCCATTATAATCCCCATTTTCTTTAAAAGTGACTTATTAAATTAGTATAATCTCTGTGATGGTTGACCTTATTTGTAAGCCTGACTGGATTGAGACATGCCTAGGAAATTAGTAAAACACACTTCTAGGTACTTCTGTGAGATATTTTCCAGGGAAGATTACCTAAGAGAGGGAGATCCCATAGGCTGGGGCCAGGCAAAAATAAATGGAGAAAAAAAGAAAGAAAAAAAGGAAGCCCACATAGGCATTATCTCTCTGTGCTTCGGGATACCATAATGTGTGCTTCTCTGCCTTACCACATCCTCCTTGTGTTGATGGACTGAGTCCTTTGAAACCATGGCCCTTCTGTTAGTTGTTTATGACAAACATTTTGTCACAACAAAGTTTGAGTGACATAATTCCTTAGGCTTTTTCGTTTACCTATATGCTTTAAAATATTATTTATTTATTTGCATGTGTGTATATGGGTGCTCCAGGGATTCTTGTTGGTGTAAACAAATGTCAGATGCTCTATTATTATTTATTTTTTGAGAGAGAGAGAGGGATTGAGAGAGAGAGAATGGACATGCCTCTGTGAATGAAATCCAGACATGTGCGCCCCCTTGTGTCACTGTGTGTCCGGCTGCATGGGATCTGGAGATTCAATCATGAGTTCTTAGGCTTCATAGGTAAGTGCCTTAACTGCTAAGCTGTTTATCAAGCCCTGTACTACTTTTTTGAGTCTGCCTTTACATGCATACTGGGAAATTGAACATGGGCCAGCAGGCTTTGCAAGAAAGTTCCTTTAACCACTGAACAATCTCCAAAGCCCAAGTTTATCTATATGTTATGGTTAATATTGTTTGTCAATTTCACAGGATCTACAACCACCTAGAAGACAAACCTCTGGGCATGCCTGGGCAGTTTCTAGATTAGGTTAACTGAGATGGCAAGACCCATCCTAATGGCAGGCAGCATCATTCATTGGCTGGGGATTATATAAAATATAAAAATATATATGAAGAAGAGAAAGGGAGCTGAACTCTTTCTCTGCTTCCTGACTGCAACCAGCTGAAGTTTGTACCCTCAAACTGTGAGCCAAAATAAACCCTTCTTTCCTTAGTTCCTTTTATCTATTTATTTATTTGAGAGAGAGGGAGAGAGGCAGATAGCTAGCTAGCTAGCTAGCTAGATGGATAGAATGGGCACGCCAGGGCCTCCAGCCACTGCAAACAAACGCCAGACACATGTGCCACCTTGTGCATTTGGCTTTACATGGGTGCTAGATCCTTTGGCTTTTCTGGCAAGCACCTTAACCACTAAGCCATATATCTTGTCCTCCTTAGTTCTTTTTGTCAGGTGTATTGTCAAAGCAGAGAAAAGTAACATATATTTTGGTATTCTAAAATTCCATGGTAATGTACCTTAATGTGGGTCTTTTATATGGCATCTTATGTTCAGTTGTGGGTCTTTTTTGCCTATAATAACTCATAGCTTCCATCTTTTTGAAAAATTATTTAATTTTATATCTTGTGGATATGTGTGGGTGTACATGCATGTGTATGCATGTGGGTGTACAAGTGTGTGGGTGCATGTGTATGTGTGTGGAGGGCAGAGGTTAATGTCTTCCTGATTGCTCTCATTTATTTTCCAAGGAAGGGTATCTTACTTGAGGCCAGGGCTCATGGAATCAGCTCATTTAGTCTAGCCCCTTGGTTCTGGGAACCTCCTCTCCACCTCCTGATAGGCAGTTGCCAACCTGCCCAGTATTTATGTGGTTGCTGGAGATCCAAATTCTGGTCTTCAAGCTTGTATGGTATATTATTGACATTATTCATTGCTGTGACAAAATACCTGATGAGAAACAACTCAAGGAAGGAAAGGGTTTCTTCTGACTTTCAGTTTCAAGAGGATACATAGATATATAGTGGGGAAGGCATGGCAGCACCAGCTGAAGGCCAGCTGGTCACACAGCAGCCAAAGTTAGGAAGCAGAGAGCAAACCATAAGTGAGACTGGGCTATGAAACTACAAAGCCCACTCCCAGTGCGGGTCTTTCATTCAGAAAGGCTCTACTTCCTAAAGCTTCACAAGCTTTCCCCCATAGCACCACCATGTGGGGGCCAGGTGTTCACACATGAACCTATGAGGGACATTTTACGTCGAAACCACAACATGCCATTGGTGCTTTATCTACTGAGCTGTTTCTCCAACTCCCCATTTTATTTCTTGAGTAAATTTTTCTATTTTTTTTACACTGCTCTATCAGGAACATCTGATAATTAGATCATTCTAATTCTATTTTTGGATTCAAACTAAAGGTCAACCCAAATTATAAATAACAAAAACATACTATCCTCAGCCTTTTCATTCTACTCTTCTTTCCATTATGCTGAATATATAAAAATTTTAGCTAAGATATTTGCTGTTATAAAATGTATTTATTTATTTTCAAACAGAGATAAGAGAGAAGAGAGAAAGAGAGAGAGATAGAGAGAGAGTGAGTGAGAGAGAGAGAGAAAGAGAGAGAATGGGTATGCCAGGGCCTTCAACCACTGCAAACAAACTCCAGATGTGTGCACCACTGTGCATCTACCTTTACATGGGTATTGAAGAATTGAGCCTGGGTCGTTAGGCTTTACGGGCAAGTACCTTAACTGCTGAGCAATCTCTCCAGCCCTAGAAGAGCTTCTATATTGTCTTAGCACATCAATATTTTATTCTTATCAAATGAAAATAGTACCTACTTTTAGCCTTTAAGATTAAGAATAGTTTTACATTGAGCTTGTTTTTTACTCTTTGTTTTTATTTAACAAATTATTTTTTTTTGTTTCTGCCACTTTTTCTTTTTTTTCTTTAAATTTAGAACATATTGTATGGCTATACTGTTTACATAAACCAGATTTTCTGTATCTACTTATGTTGATAGGCAGCTAGGCTGATCCTATAACTTGGCTATTGTGAAAAATGTCATAAAATGGTTTGCATATAACTGGATCATATCTTCATTCTGATTTTAGTTTGCTTAGGAACTTCAATATTGATTTCTGTAAGGCTGCACTACTTTCCATTCTCATCATCAGTGTATAAGTTCCCCCTTCCTCACCTCAGCATTTGTTATGGTTTGTTTATTTTTATTTTATTTTTTATTATTTGTTTTCTTGATGATAACAATTCTGACAGAAGTGAGATGGAATCTCATTGAAGTTTTGATTTTCATTGCCTTGATATCTAAGGATATTGAACATTTTTTCATATGTTTATTGTTATTTGTACTTTTGAGAACTATTCAATTCATTTGCCTATTTATTTATTTGGATTATTTGGTGTTAATTCTGTGAGTCCTTTATGTATTCTGGATATTAAGCCGTTGTAAGATGGATAGCTGGAAAAGATTTTTCCAGTATAGGCTATTGATTCACTTTGGTAATTATTTACTTTGCTGTGTAGAAGCTTTTTAATTTCACTTATCAATTCCTGCTATTATTTTCTGAACTACTGTCATCCTTTCAAAAATTGTTGCCCATGCTTATATTTTGAAGTGCTTTCCCCTAGTAGATAGGAGGCTTCAGGTATGATATTCAGGTCTTTGATTTATTCTGAATAGATTTTTGTACAGGGTGAAGGGTAGGGATCTAGTTTCATTCTTCTTTTCACATGTGGATATCCAGTTTTCCCATCACCACTTGTTAAAGAGACTGTCTTTACTCCAACTTATGCTTTTGGTACTTTTGTAGAAAACCAGGTGGCTATAGCTGTGTGAGTTCTCTATTTTATCGTCTGTGTCAGTAGCATGCTTTTAGCTACTATGGCTCTAAAGCATAATTTGGAATCAGATATTATGATACTTTTAGAATTACTCCTTTTGCTCAAGATTGCTTTGGCTAGTTGGAGTCTTTTTGCACTTTCATATGAATTTTAGGATTGTTTTATTTTTATTTTTGAGGTAGGGTCTCACTCTAGCCCAGGCTGACATGACACTCACTCTGTAGTCCCAGATTGGCCTTGAACTTACAGTGATGCTCCTATCTCTGCCTCCTGAGTGCTAGGATTAAAGGTGTGTGCCACCAGCAAATTTTAGGATTAAAAAAAAATTAGTTATTTGTGAGAGAGACAAGCAGAGAGGAAGAGGCAGATAGACAGAATGAGTATGGGAACATCAGGGCCTCCTGCCACTGCAAAAGACTCCAGACACATATGCCACTTTGAGCACCTGGCTTTACATGGGTACTGAGGAATTGAACCCAGGCCACTGGGCTTTGCAAGTAAATGTCTTTAACCACTGAGCAATCTCTCTGACCCAGTATTTTTTTCTAGTTCCATGAAGAATGTCTTTAGATTTTCATGAGGAATTGCTTTTGGTAATATAGCCATTTCCACAACATTAATTCTGCTAGTCTATAGGAACAAGAGGTCATTCCATCTTCTAGTGCCTTCTGTTTTATTGCTTTTTCTCTTTCAAACTACTCACTTATTTGTATATGTGAGTATGTGTATGTTGTAGTCAGATTTAAGTTGTTGGGATAAACTTACAAATCAGGCATAGTTACAGGAAGAATGGAATTTATTTGAAGCTTAAACATGTAGAGGAAGTTCCATAAGGGCAGAAGAAATTGGCCCCTTTCACAGATCCACACAGATAGAAAAGCAACCACTACCAGTACGAGCAAGCACACATCAGGAACCCAGGCAGAACTCAAGAAGTTTACAGCTGGAAATTCCAGATCTGCCCCCAAACACCTTGGGGCTGGACCTAGGGCCCACCCAAAGTAATATCAGATTATGAGCTTAAATAAAACCCCAAAATTGTCTGGACTAGAGAGAGACCCTACCTTGAAAAACCAAAATAAAAACAAAACAAAGCAAAACAACAACAACAAAAATCCCTAAGTCTATTGGGGGACATCTATTCAAGCTATCACAACTCTTTTATATATGCATGTGAGTATGTGTGTTTGTGTGCTTGTATGCATGTGTGTGTGGAGCCATAGGCAAATGTTGGATGTCTTGCTTAGTTACTGCCTATCTTTTTTTTTATTAAAATATTTTGTTTCTATTTATCTATTTTATTAGAGACACAGAGAGGGAGAGAAAGAGAGGGAGAAAGTGAGAATGGGCATGCCAGGGCCTCTAGCCAGTGCAAACAAACTCCAGACACATGTGCCACCCTGTGCATCTGGCTTACATGGTATCTGGAGAATCAAACCTGGGTCCTTAGGCTTCACAGCCATGTGTCTTAACAGCTAATCCATCTCTCCAACCCTTACTTTTTTTAAAAAAGTATTTATTTATTTAAGAGCAAGAGCGAGAGCGAGAGCGAGAGAGAGAGAGAGAGAATGGGCACACCAGGGCCTCCAGCCACTGCAAACGAACTCCAGATACATGCACCATCTTGTGCATTTGGCTTACGTGGGTCCTAGGGAATTCAGCCTCAAACCAGGGTCCTTAGTCTTCACAGGCAAGTGCTTAACTGCTAAGCCATCTCTCCAGCCCCTCCATCTTACTTTTTGAGACAGAGTCTCTCATTGAAGCTAAAGCTTGCCAATTCTGCTAGACTACTTAGCCAGAAAACTCCTGAGGTCCTCCTGCCTCCCCGTTCGTTCACAATGATGGTATTATAGGTGCATTTCACCACATCTGGCTTTTAAAAAACATGCTTGCTGGGGATCCAACTCAGGTCCCTGTGCTTGCACAGCTGGCACTTTATCCATGAGCCATCTCCACAGCCCCTTATTTCTTTTTCCTGCTTTATTGATGTGACGAATACTTCAAGCACTATATTGAATAAGAATGGAGAAAGTGGGTACCACTGTTTCATTCTAGATTTGAGAGGAAAAGCTGTGAATTTTCCTCACCTAGTGTAGTGGTAGGTGGATTGTCATAGATATCATGTCTTTATCAGGTTGATGTGTGTTCTTTATATTGCTAGTTCTTCCTGGATTTTTATCATGAAAAGATGTTGTACTTGGCCAATAGTCTTTCCTGCATCTGTTGAGATGAGCATGAGATTTCTGTCCTTTAAGCCCCTCACTGATGTGTACAAAGGCTAACCTGATCTATGTGATCCCTCATAGGTGATTCTAGGTCTTGTCAAATTGATAATCAATATGAGCCATCACATATGTTAATTGGTTAACATCAGGTTAATTCAAAGCACTTTCCCCAGACCTTGTTGTAAAGATGAAAGTGGAGAAGCCCTCCTAGTTATCATGTATGTATCTTCAGGAATCTATTTGCCTATTTCCTTAAAGTTTTAGTTTACGTGGTGCTTAACATGAATAACTCCATTTTGGCTTGGTTTGCCATGTTGGGGACTAATAACCAGGCTTAGTCCAAAGTCATGCCCATCTCCCCGATCAGTTTTGTTTGACATGTGTCACCCAATAATAACTTATTCTTCTGCCGGCTCAGGACCATATTGAGCTGTGCCTCTGGGATGAGTACTTTTGGGTACTGAGTAGGGTTTCTGTTCTTTATAAATTACACTAATGGTAGGCAAGGGTGACTTTTATTTGTTTTGATATGATGAATTGCGTCTTAGCATGGAGCACAAGCAACTTTGCATATCTATCATCTTGGACTTGAACAGCTCAGAAGCTGTTTTCCTAGAAGAAGTTTTCCTAGTCTGTGTGGCAAAGCTGTGAACCATGTGTTTCATATCAGTTGGGAACTCTTTTTTTTCTTTTGAAGTTTTTTTTTTTTTTAAATTTAGTTGAGAGAGAGAGAGAGAACGAATGGGCTTGTCAGGGCCTCCAGCCCCTGCAAATGAACTCGAGATGCAAGCACCACCTTGTGCATGTGGCTTATGTGGGTCCTAGAGAGTCAAACCTGGGTCCTTTGGCTTTGCAGGTAAGTGCCTTAACCACTATGCAATTCTTCCAGCCTTCGGTTGGGAACTCTTGTTCCTCCGATGTAGATTTTCCACAGAGTGTATGCAAAGCCACAGGGAGACCATTACTCCTTTGACAAACACATTCATGTTTTTCTTCAGCCTGTGCTGCTGCAGCATATTTATAAGACGAAGACCTTGTCCTCTTCTCAAAATGCTCACACATCATCTCATCACAGAGCTGCATTTAGCTTAGAAACCTTGGTAGAGTGGAATCTAGTTTTTTTTTTTTTTTTGAGTAGAGTTCGAATTAGACTGAATTTGGGCTGATTCAAGTGTTGAGTCAGAGAGGACTTTAATTGGTTAGAAAATAATTTGAGTAGAGAATGAGTTATGCAGAAGTTGAGTTTTATAAAGATTGAGTTCTTCAGAAGATGGCTTGAGTAGCTTGGTAGAGAATTGGGTTGTTCATGGAATAGGGGTTACCTACCACCTATTAAACAAACCAAAATCTACCCAAATCTCTTCAAAATCCCTTTGGGCACTTCCACGTAGGGTCATCCCTTGTTTCTTTCCAGCTGAAAAAAGGACCACATTTATAAGGCATTCTACTTGCTCTGCCCTCTTTCCCCTCTTTCCATGTTTGTCCCACATTCTAAAACAACAAAGGAATTCCTGTTCTTTCTTCTCTCAGAACTCTTCTCTGACAGCCAGATCCTCATTGTCTCACTTATAATCTGAGAGCTCAGCAAATGTGTTGCAGCAACCAGTGTATCTCAGGAAGGCATGAGAAAACTGCTAAAATAACCTTTTCCTCTAGCATCATTTTTTCACTTTTTATTTGAATACACACACATACACACACACACACACACACACACACACACACACACACACACACACACGATATCAGGTAATCATCTTTTATCAGCTAGCCTCTGCTCCTGTTACCCTGGGGCCCTCCTCAGTGGGATTATGGTAGTCACTGTGGGGCCATTGAAGACTCAGTCCATCTCTGTGGGGTAGCTGGGGACTATAGCATCATTTTCGATTGGTCTAATGATAAATTACAGAATTCTCCTTCTTTCTTTCTTTCTTTTTTGCATTGACCAGATCACCAAAAGTGTATTAGTCTAGACTGTCATGGCAAATAAAAAGGAGAACTCGACTTCCGGCCAAGATGGCCACCGCCTAGCTGTGCTGCAAATCCCGGGGAAAGAAAGATAGATGTAGATCCTAAGGAGAGAGCCACCCCATCATACCTCCAAAGGGCCCCGGCTGAAACTAAGAAAAATTGGTGAAACAAGCAAGTGTGCTGTTTTCCTGATGAACCGGATACCAGCACAAGGGGGAAGGAGATCAACACAGAGAAAAATCAACTCCTACCAAATCAGAGAGCCAGAGCCTCAGAGGCCCCCAACACCTCATCACTGAAGCAGACCAAAAATGAACCCAACATGGCTCAGGGAAATTTTGCGGAAGAGGGGGCAGAAAGAATGTCAGAGCCACGTGTTGGGTCATGATATGCAGAGACATTTATCTTACCCATAACTATGGGCTAACTCCACAATGCATGACCCCTATACCTCAACAAGGAGGGGCCAAGGGGAGGGGGTAGGTCACAGATGAGCCTAATAATGGTACCAAACTGACTGTATTTGCTGAATACAAAACTAACTAATAAAGAAAAAAAAAAAAAAGGAGAACTCAGTGCTTGCTCATTGGAAAATGCTAAGATGTGAAACAGTCCCCCTTGCCCACAGCACTTTTTGAAATTTTATTAACTTGTAGCCAACTGTGATCTGCAAATGTTTGGTGGGAGGCTGGGGAGATGGCTAGTGGGTTAAAGTGCTTTCTGTGCAAGCACAAGAATCTGGATTTGATCTTTAAAAACCCACATAAATTGCTAGACATGGCCACACTTGCCTCTAACCTCAGTGCCCAGGGGGCAGAGACAGGAAGATAATTGGGGCTCATTGACCAAGAAATGGGGAGGTCTAGGTTCCTTGAGGGACTGTGTCACTACTCAGCAAGGTGGAGAACAGATAGAGGAAGACACTGCATCTTCCTCTGGCTTCTGCACACAGGTGCATGGGTGTATTCATCTACATACATGTGCACGCACTGTACTAATACCCCCCCACACACAAAGAAAATATATTAAATAAAAAATTCTAAACATGAACATTCAGAATTTTTATTTTTTGGGGGGAGGTGGTATTAAGTATTGAACTCAGGGCCTTGTGCCAATTTGTAAGCTTTAAATTGCACTGTTGTGTGTAGTGTGATGACATTTTATGCTGTTCTGCTTCCTTCTGCCTGGGACATGACTCATCCTTTTGTCCAGCATATCTATGCCGCATGGTATGTATGCAATGTATACACAGGAAAAATAGTTTATACTGGGTTTTGGTATAATGTGTGGCTACAGGCATCTGCTTAGGGTCTTGGAGCATCAACCTTGAGGATAAGGGGGACAGTTGTTGTACATCAGCTCATACTTTTGTAGTTTTCTGAAATTCTAATACAATTCAATCAAAGTGGCTATGGTAATTTATTCAATTAGAAACGTGTCGAATTGACTATAATGAAAGATGTTGCTGTATTATAAACCACCCCTCAAAATCTCTACCTATGTATTTACAAAATTATGAAATTTTATGTGGTAGATCTAATTTTCAAGACAAATTACGATGGCAGTCACTAGGTTTTTATTAAGTGCCTGGTAACATTATGTGCCAGCATAAAGGATGCACGAGGTTGAGAATCTTATTTGTGGGATCAGACGTAAGTAAAAATGATTTCTAGGCTACAGAAAAGAGCTAAATTGTGGGATAAAGTTCTGTGATTTAACTTTGGTGAAGGGAAACTTGGTATGATCTAGTCAGACTGAAGGCCTGTGGGTGTGGCTAGAACTCAGCCATGCTGGTGCAAGAGTCGTTGGACAGGCCAGGCGACAAGAGAAGGACTTGGACAAAGTTTGGATTGTGGAGATGGTTTCAGTGGGGGATGGCAGTCAGATGAGACTTCATAGTAAAAGATCTTCCTTTCTCGCCCTCCTTTCCTCCCTCCCCCTTCCTCTCGCTCTCCCTCCTTTCCTTCTTCTTTCCTTACTCCTTTCCTTTCTCTATCTCTTTCTCTCCTTTCTTTCCTCCCTCCCGTCTTTCCTCCCTCCCTCTCTCCTTCCTCTCTCTGTCTCTTTCTCTCCTTCTTTTCTCCCTCCCTTCCTGTCTTTTGATAAGGTCTTGCTATATAGTTTACTGTCTTTAAACATGTGATCCTCCTGCCCCAGCTTTCCCAGCAATGGAATTATAGGCCTGTACCATCATGCATTTCTAGAATATTCTTGAGGTGTTTAGGTCAGATAGGTAAAATGAGCATAGATTTCAGTTTTAGGCTTAAAGAACTAGGCTTTATCTCCTAGAGGAAAGCTTTCTGGATATGATTGTCTACAATGAATAATGATAACATTATCCAATGAATATATTTCACGTGTTGCTGAGCTATTATTTAGTTCTACATGTTCATGATTCTGTCTTAGCAGAAAGAGGGGAACTGCTAAGTTTGGATCTTCAACATTCCTCAAAGGCCCATGCATTGAAGGCTGAGTTCTCAGCCTGTGATGATATTCAGAGGTGTTGGAACCCTCAAGTGCTGGGGCCTACTGGACGGAAGCTCAGCTATTGGGGCATTCATTACCTTGAAGGGATGTTGGAATCTCAGCTCCTTCCTGTTTCTCCTTGATTCCTAGCTGGTGCGAGGGAAGTAACTCCTCTGGCATGCCTTCCCACCACAGGGCCAAGTGGCCATGGACTGGGACCTCTGAAACTGAGCCACAGTAAACTTTTCTTCCTGAAAGTTGATTATCTTAGATATTTTGCCTAACACAGGAAAGACTTTTACACTCTCAAGGAGAATTCAATGAAGGAAAAAAATTAAGTACAAACTTAATTTGTTTTGTATAATGTAGACTAAAATTAAACTTGGGGGCTGGAGAGATAGCTCAGCAGTTAAGGCACTTGCTTGCAAAGCCTAATGATCTGAGTTTGATTCCCCAGTATCCACATAAAGTCAGGCACACAAAATGGCCCTGTAGTGCTCCTCTCTCTCTCTCTTTCTCTCTTAAATAAATAACTGCTGTTAACTATAACCTTTTTGCTTACCTATTTCTGCCAAGTTGTCAGTCTACTGTAACATGAAAACTCCTTAAAAACACATGTTCTATTCGAGTGGAGCAGGGCAGCTGCATTTGGTTGGGGACGTGCCCGCGAAGGTGCTGGTGCCTCCAAAGCCACCATTGGTGAGGGGCTCTCTTGCTTGCTTCTGCAGAAGAAGGGCTGGGACTTGGACCAGATGAAGCTGAAGGATGAGAGGCAGCAGCCTGCCAGGACACAGGTAAACCTGTATTTGGCACCTCTGCCCATCTCTTTCCATTCTTCTTTCCAGATCCTTCCTCATTTTGCAAGCTTCCCAGTCCTCTCTGCTATGAAACCTACTCCTGGTCTAATATTAGAGATTCCACCCTCCCTCCCATCTGTCTTTCCATTTCTTCTTCTCTAAGCATTATCTACTAGGATTTTTCCTAGGCCGGAAGTAGCTCCAAGATTTGGAGAGGGTAAAGTGGCTTCCACTGATGTTTGCTTGAAGGCTAAGGAAGGGCTATAAATTAGATTGTAAACCAGTTGGCTATGTGGTGATGTTCAGAATTCCTCAATTTTTTTTATGTGTTTTCATGATTTTGCATGTAACATGAAAAAAGCTTTGAAGATTTTTTCTATCAAATATTACCTGTGAAACGATGTGGTACCTGGAATTCATTTGGGGGAGGAAAAGGGGGTATGGATTTGCCATGGGTGGACAGCTACTGTTGCCAAGTGATGGGCATATGTAGATTGGGAGTATTTTTACCACTTGTCATTTCTATAACAAAAGATTTTGTTTTCAAGTCAGGGTCTCACTCCAGTCCAGGCTGACTTGGAAATCACTCTGTAGCTCGAGGCTACCTCAGCCTCCCAAGTGCTGGGATTAAAGGTGTGCACCACCATGCCTGGCCAAATGCTTTTTAACTTTTTTAAATATTTATTTTAGTTGGAAGAGCAAGAGGTGTGTGGTGTGTGTGTGTGTGTGTGTGTGTGTGTGTGAGAGAGAGAGAGAGAGAGAGAGAGAGAGAGAGAGAATGAATGAGAATGGTTATGCCAGGGCCTCCTGCTACTACAAACAAACTTCAGACACATGCACCACTTTGTGCATCTGGCTTTATGTGGGCACTGGGGAATTGAATCTGAGCTGTCAAGCTTTGCAAGCAAGTGCCTACAACTGCTGAGTTGTGTCTCCAGCGCAGTTTTTTTTTTTTTTTTTTTTGAGGTATGGTCTCAATCTAGCTCAGGCTGACCTGGAATTCATTATGTAGTCTCAGGGTGGCCTCAAACTCACAGTGATCCTCCCACCTCTGCCTCCCGAATGCTGGGATTAAAGGTGTGCCTGGCTTCAGTTTTCTATTTTGTATAGGACTAAGGTATGTCTACAACTGACTTGAAGTGTTTTTAGAGAATGAGGTGGTTATATATGCTCAGAGAAAGCAGGCTGCAGGGAGGGATGGCATGCTTGGATCTTCTAATGAGCTGCTGTGACCTTCTGAGTCTCTCAGCTCTCTTACTTTTAGAGAAATCAGCTGACAACAACGGGAGATGTGTTCTTAAGGATAAGTGGCCTTGAAATGGAAATAGTGAGTTGATGTAATGTTACTGTTGGTGAATCTATTTATTATAAGTCAGCATGTTCGCAGGCTATTGACAAAACACCTGGAAGGCCACAGACATGTGCCTACAATACCTACTGTCAAAGCACCCTTGGTGGGAGGACACCTGAGTGTGTTTTCTGTGGGACAACAGGACTTGGGGGACTCAGCAGGAAGGCTGAAAGTCCTGACACTGTCACTTGTACCCATCCACCTTTCTTCCTGAGAAAGGAAGGGGCAGAGATGCTGGGTGGTTGTTGCATGAGGACCCACCTCTCCTGTCTCCCGTCTGACTCTTGCAGTGAGCTTCCACCTGTGTTTCAGCCCACTGTTGGTGAGCTGAATGGTTGCAGGGAGCCTGCCTGTCCCTTCTCACTTCCCACAACATGACCCGCTATTATGGCATAGTTGGAATTGAAAACCTGAGGTGGAGTGAGCTTGCAGAGAGAGGCAGGGCTGGGGCCCAGGGGAAGGTGGGGCTCAGTTACTGCGAAGAGGTGGCAGTCAGCACTCACCGTGAGCTCATGTGAGACAGTCTCAGAGGAACTCTGTAGGCATGGGTTCTAGCCTGAGCCATATCCATATACCTCTTGTGACCACCTGTGAAACCTAATGTGGGTGAGACTCAGATGTCTCTACAGGTTGGTGAGCTTGGGGCACTTTCAGGTTTTGCCATTGACCCACTGTCCTGTCCTGTTTCTTTTGAACACTTAGGGCTCATTCATTCACTGACTGTGTTTCCAGTGAGATCTTAGAGGCAGAGAGGAATAGTTCTGTGACTTCCTCTTAAATTATTCTGAATATATCCACAGACTGTGCACATAAATCTGTCCTGAGAACACTGACACAGAGCTCACCACCCTGCCTGGGGAAGGGAGTTGTACCAAGGAAACTTCAGAGAGGGGTTCTGAGTTGGGTCTTAAAGGTAAGGTAGGATTAAATATGTTCACAGGTAAGGTAACATACCTGGGAGCAGTTTTTTTGTTTGTTTGTTTTGTTTTTTTGAGGTAGAGTCTCACCATGCCTGGCCTGGGAGTAGTTTTAGCTTAACTGAAACCATAGTAACAAGCATGTATAGAAGTTTAGTGTGCCTGGAATTTTTCTTTTCTTTTCTTTCTTTTTTTGTGTGGTTTTTTGAGGTAAGGTTTCACTCTAGCTCGTGCTGACCTGGAATTCACTATGTAGTCTCAAGGTGGTCTTGAACTCTGGGGGATCATCCTACCTCTGCCTCCCATGTGCTTGGATTAAAGGCATGCGCCACCACACCAGGATGTGCACCTGGAATTTTCTAAGCACCTTATGGGTATTCTTTTAATATCTACCAGCATCTGTATAGTAAATTTAACATAATTTACTTTTTGGACCTTTTCATATGGCTTAATATAGGCATTACTTTTGTTCTCACCTGCAGGTAACATGTCACTTTATACCTCTTGGCTCTGGCATTGTTTATATGTGTGTTTTATCAATAGTCCTGTATTCCACTCTTTTGGTAATTAGCCACACTCTTCTGGCATATCTTGAGTAATAGAATATTTCAAGTATGTATATTATTTCCAATAAGATTAGGTTCTTTTGGTTGCTTATTTGTTTGTTTCAGGCATTGAAACCATTTTGTTCAATTTTGTCTAAAAATTGTAAAGCAAAAGAGTGTGAATTTTTTGAGGCAAAGAACAAAAACTTCAAGTCTTTCACGGTGGCCATGTGGTGTACATCAAGTGCCCAGTTTACAAACTCTAATATAGAACATATTTGAAAAGACTCCCAGCTAATCCACACTGAGAATATTTATGCACTTTTGGGGGGATTTTGGCATGGGTGTTTCTTTTCCGGAACAGGTGGTGAAGCTAAATTTGTTTGGTGTGCTTGACATACTTGGAGCCTTATATTCAAGACATCAGTGGCTGTAATGAGCAGTTCTTTTCTTTGTTTACAGGGAGTTGGGACTGTCTCTGGGGTGCTGGATTTCTGTTTTTGCTCCCAGGCAGACAGGAAACCATTCCTGGCCTGCATTCTTCCACAAAGACAGAGATCTGGGGTTGATGTGGCCTGGAAGCCTTGTGACTTGGCTGTGAGATGTGGCCCTAGTTCTGTCACTGGGTCAGAATTCATTTCAATAATCTACTTAGTTCCACAGAAATGAGGAGAATCCGTATAATGTCTTCATATTTGTGCGAAAGGATTTCTTTATAGGGTTTCAGTATCACACAATGACAGGGAAGGGGTGGTGAGAGGATGGGCAAATACCTATGAAGCATGCTTACTGGCTGGATTCGAAAATCTCTCAAACCTAGAAAAAAATGACTCAGTATTTTTGTTTGTGTCGGCTGAAGCAAATGAATGTCCCCACAGAAACTCTGTGACGGAAAGTGAGGCTTGCTGTGGAGAGAGCATGTTTTAGGTGGCTTAGGTCCCTGAAGTGGCTAGCTGGTAGGGCCAGGCCTGCCTCTATCAGGATCCAGGGCACTACTGGGAGCTGGGCTTTAGAAATGCCTTTGATGACCTGGGTGAGTTGACCGCAACCGAAAAGCTTGATGCTGCTGGTCAGTGTCAGCGACATGGCTTTATCAGCACGCTTGTTTATGATTCTTGCTTCCCACAGCAAGCTCAGAGCCAGCCCTTATCTACAGCTGTCAGAACCGTGTTTGTATAGCACAGCCTTGAGGAATGCCTGCCCCCAACATCCTTCTCGATGTTTATTAGTGTTTCCATTCAGGATTGGGAGACCCAGGCTCTGAATGTAAAGTGGCACAGGCTTCTTTCATGCCTTCCAGCTAAAATTAACTTGCGCTCAGTGCCTTCCCCGGGCATCCTTTGTTACCCTTTCTGTTTTGAAGGTTGTAGGCAATACTACATGATCTGTGACAGACCTGCCTTCAGCTTTATACCAATTGGAGTTCAAATAATGCACTCTTTTACTTATCAGTAATGTGACCTCAACAATGAATTAGTTATGATACAGATCCAGCTGTTGTGATGAAAGCCGCAGTACAGTGGTTTCAATGGCATAATTTGTTTTCCTATCACAAAACAGGGTACACATTTCAGGATCCCTGTGGCAAACCACAGTGCGCTTTCTTGTTCTCCCACTTTCAGCCCATGGCTACTTATTTCATGGTCCAAGATGGTTGCCATAGCTTCCACAACCAAGTTTGCATCCCAGTCAGTGGGAAGGAAAGAAGAGAGGACTTAACTGAAAGATTGCTCTGGATTGAATGTGTCTCCCAGTTCATATGTTGAATCCTTAACCCTATTAATGTAATAATAGGAGATTATTAGATTGTATAAAGTATTGAGGATGGAGCCCTTATGATGGGTTTAGCACCCTTATAAGAAGAGAATAAAAGGACTGGCGAGATGGTTCAGCAGGTAAGAGCACTTGTCAAGCATGAGGGCCTGAGTTCAAACCCAAGCACCTGTATAAAAAGCTGGGGGTGTCCTGACATGCCTATTACCACAGCACTGAAGCAGACAGAAATAGGAATATCACTGGGCTTGCTGGTCAACCAGTCTAACCAGAAAACAGTGTGAGTTATAAGTTCTCTAAGAGACCCTGTCTCAAGAAAATAAGGCAGAAGAGTGAGAGGGTGATAGAGGACAATATTGAGGTACCTGCACACACATGTATCCATCATATACACCACATATATTATGCATACACCAAAGAGAGAGAGAGTGGGAGAGGGAGAGAGAGAAGAGAAGAAAAAGGAGAGCTCTGGCTTTTCCTTCTCTCTTCCATTTTCTCTTCCCTCTCTCTCTCTGTCCATTTCTCTCCCTTTGCCATGTGATGGCACAAGAAAAAGACAATCATCTGCAAAACAGGAAAAAAGCCCTTCTCAGGAGCGGGACTTGCTGACAGCTTGATCTTGGACTTTGCTTCTAGAACTGTGTGAAATAAATTTCTGCTATTTAAACCACCCAATCTGTGGGTGGGCATATTAGCCCAAATTGTCCAAGAAAATGGACATGCAGACAAGTTGGGTAATACCTTTGGTCATAGTTATGTGCCCAGCTCTAACATATCAGGAGACAATAGTCCTCTCTCTAATGATGAGTCATTTATATTTTGTATGCTTTCTTCCCTTCATCTAGAAAATGAAATTGACCACACACAACTATGAGACTTAAGTGAAATAATGGTTACAGGCTTTTAGTAATGTACTCAAGACATTATCATTAGCCTTATGACTAAAAGAAAAGAGGCTCTCCATGGTCCATGTCTTCATTTAGCTTGAATATTTTTCTATGACAACCCACATATGAGCTTGACTATGTGTGTGTAGGGTATTTGGTTGTGTGTATGAAGTGTGGTATATGCACTTGTGTGTGCAGATGCACGTGCCCTATGTGTGTGTGAGCAGAGGCCAGAGGAAAACATTGGGGGTCCTTCTCTTATTGCTCATGTATTTCCTTGAGATAGAGTCTCTCTCAACTGGGAGCTGTTGTCTATCAGCAAGCCCTAGCAATTCTCTGGTCTGTGCCTCCCCCACTTCAGACTAGGGTTACAGATGTGTATGGCCACACCCAGATTTTTACCTGGGTTCTGGGGAGTTGAACTTGTTGGTCTCTAGCCCCAGAGGCCCTCATGCTTATGTTGCAAGTGCTCTTAACTGCTGAGCCATCTCTTCATCCCTACAGCTTAAATATTTATTGAAAACCATGTCTCTAGAGGATAAACCCAATGTGAACTGTCACTTCACCTTTTGCATTAAACTGGAGTATTTTTCTGCTTGCAGGAAGAATGAGGCTTAAAGTGGTTATGAAGGGCATTGGAGACCCTATGCCCTGGAAATCTTTTTTGAGTTTCCCCTTTTAGCCTATGAGGATATACCTCAGTAGTCGTTTTCAACAGAAAAACATAATTAGGGACTTGGAAAAGGAGAAGAGCTGTTGATTGCTTATACATCTTAGGAGTCAAAAATGATGGCTAGGGGTCGGGTGTGGTGGTACACGCCTTTAATCCCAGCACTCCGGACGCAGTGGTAGGAGGATTGCCATGAGTTTGAGGCCACCCTGAGACTACATAGTAAATTCCAGGTCAGTCTGAGCTAGAGTAAAACCCTACCTCGAAAAAAAAAAAAAAAAAAAAAAAAAAAAAAAAACTGGTGGCTAAAACTACCAAGAAGGAAGAAGAAGGCAGATGCTAGAGTCCTGTGAAAAGTACCTGGGGTGTAAATGAATATATTCTTAAATGGAAAGAACATTTCATAAAGCTATACTTTTGAGAAGTATTTGAGATCTGTGAGGTCATATTTCTGAGTTGCTCTGATTTCTAGAGCATTAAGATGATATGAAACATATAGTGTTTCCACAATGGTTTCTTCCATTTTAGTGGGTTACAATATTGCCATCCATTTTAATTATGAAGATTTTATATTAAATTATTTTTGCTCATTGGACACTAGTACAGATGTACCAACTATTTCCTCGGGCTGTGATACAGGAAAGCCAGGGGACACCAGGGAGACCGTACAGGTCAAGATAGCCTCAACAGACTCCTTTAGTGGGAGAAGGGCCAGGGAAGGGCCACAGAAGGCTTCCCCACCTTCTACAGGCACTTGTGCTGGTCTTCAGGGCTGCCACTCAAAGGACAATTTAAATCTTGCTGTATTGAATAGTTTTCCAACCCATAATATGTGAAATAATTTAATGTTGATAAACATTGTTTAAAAAATGAAATAGAGGGCTAGAGAAATGGCTCAGCAGTTAAGGCTCTAGCCTACACAGCCTGATGACCCAGATTCAATTCCTGAGTACCCACGTAAAGCCAGATGCACAAGTGGTGTGTGCATCTGGAGTTAGTTTGCAGCAAGAAAATCTTTGGCTGGGGTTGTAGCTCAGTAGGTAGGGTGATTGCCTAGCAGTCATGAAGCCCTGGGCTCACTCCTCAGCACTGCTTAAACCATGTGTGATCACATACATACATTTGTAATCCCATCACAAGAGAAGCAGAGGCAAGAAAATCTGAAATTCAAAGTCATTTTTAGCTATATACAGACTTTGAGGCTAACTTGGGCAATATACATGAGACCTTGTTTCAAATATAAATAATATGAATATAGCTATAACATATGTTGGGTCATTATATAAATTTTGTTGCTTTTTTCTGTCATGCTCAACGAAAGCTTGAAAGCTCATGGAATATATTGTCAGTGCAGAATTTTTTTGTCTGGTTTGTGCTTTCTCTTGATTTATTAGGACTGTGGTGACAGTCTGGGATTTGTAATCTGCATCTCCCTCTCTGTCTGACAAACGGGGCCGGCACCATCCCATCCGGCCTCAGTGCTGCAACCATCACTTCTAAGTGCTGCAGTTTCCACAAGTAATTACCAAATATGAACTGTGTGCAAGATTGTGTGCTAGGTGGCGTGGAGGCATGTCTTCTAGAGGCTTGAATCTAGTGTTGAGGATCCTGGGCACACAAAGGATTCTAAGTCCTACCATGGAGATACTGGCAGTGTTTATTCTTGATGTTTATTGTTGCTCTATTCACAATAGCTAAGAAGTGGGACCAGCTTAGATGCCCACCAGCAGATTAATGGCTAAGGAAAATGTGGTACGTACATACAGTATTATGTTAGTCAATTGTAAAGAAAAAATAGGGGACTGGGGAAATGGCTCCTTGGTTACAGGCACTTGCTTACAAAGTCTGCCAGCCCTGGTTCCATTTTCCAGCACCCATGTAAAGCCAGATGACATGTGTCTGGAGTGTCTTTGCAATGGCAAGAGGCCAGGCATGCCCATTCTCTCTCTTTCCTCTCAAATAAATAGAGAAAAAGTTAAAAAAGAAAAATGAAATTGTGACATTTACAGGAAAATGGATGGAAATGGAAATTGTTATTTTAAGCAAAGTGTCCCAAACTCAGAAAGACAAACACCACATGTTTTCTTGTCTAGGGGACCCTAAATTTTAAGTGTATGTGCATAGATATGAGTTGCCTAGGTCATTAAACTAGAAAGGGAACCATGAGATGGGAACACAGGTACTAAGAAAGACTGGGAATGGAAGATGAAGGAGGAGACAGTGGGGAAGGAGGAGAAGGAAGAAGGAGGAGGAGGAGAAGAATAAAGGAGTAACAGAGCAGATGTGACCCAGAAGCAGTGGGGGAGCTGAGGAGAGGAGGAAGGGAGCCAATAGAAGGGGGCATGTGGCTAGGGGAGGGGAGTGGGAGAAGAGGATCAACAAAACTAAAGTCTGTATGAAATGTATAACAAAACCCTCTACTTTGTGTGCTAACTAAAAAATAAAAATAAAAATAAACTAGTGACGAGGGCAACAGATAAAGGAATACACAATTCAACATAAGACTGACCATAATAAAAACTGTGTAATGATTAACTTTTATTGAATAGCTATAAATGAAATTTCAAATTTTGATAAAAAACTAGACAAAACAATCTTCTGTTTTGAGATAGAGTCTTGCCATATAGCCTTACGATTAACATTATGACCTTTTGAATTGCTCTTGTGTCCTAACAGTCACCTGCTTCCTAGTTCTTGCCAGTGGGAGAGGATGGGCAGAAAGGAGGCAGTCACATGTTTCCTTTCCTATATTAACTTTTTAAAAGTGGGAGGTAGTAGAACACATTTTTCTTTCTTTTTAAATTTTTATTTCAGAGAGAGAGGGAGGGAGGGAGGGAGGGAGGGAGAGATGACAAACAGGCAGGCAGACAGACAGAGAATTGGCGCCCCAGGGCCTCAGCCACTGAAATCAAACTCCAGATGCTTTCACCACCTAGTGGGCATGTGCGACCTTGCACTTACCTCACCCTTGTGCATCTGGCTAAAGTGGGATCTGGAGAGTCCAACATGGGTCCTTAAGCTTCACAGGCAAGCAACTTAACTGCTAAGCCATCTCTCCAGCCCAGTAGTACACATTTTCAGTCCTAGCACTCAGGAGGATCAGGAGTTCAAAGCAAGATTTGCCTATATCATTGAGCCCTCATATAGCTATCTTGAGCTACAGGAGACCCTTTCACCAAAAATAAAACAAATAAACAAACAAATGAACAAAAAAGGATTGTAGTTGGGGCTACAATGTTTCCTAACATTTGGGAAGTCTTAGGTTCAACCCCCAGTACTTCAAACAAACAAATTAGATTAGAACATGAAATAACAAATATTTGATACCATCTGTCTACTAGCCCTTTGTATTTCCTCAAGTCTACTGGACTTGGCTTGCTGGGTCAGGGCCAATCTGAAAACTTCATACTCTGCGTAGGATGAAGACCGGCAACTCAACCTACCTGTGAGTAACTCATTCGTGTCACTGTTTCCCTCTACCAAAGCACATTTGGCCCAAGAGAGAACAACATGCACTTGAGAAAAGTATCTGTGTCTTATTTGTTTGGCAAACTCTTCCAGAGCAGGGAAATCCAGTGAAGTGCTTTGTTGATGCCATACAGCTCAATGGATCTGACCTGCTATTCCTATTTAATTTTCCCAATAATTCTCTTGTACAGTTTCTATTATTATTCCTGTTTTGCACACAAGGTACCTGCTATCTAAAGAGGGCACATAACCCATCTGGATTCATCAAAGTGATTGTTGTATCTGGGCCCATGGGAGAGCCAAACCCAAGTTTTCAAGCTCTGTCCTATTCAGTATTCCTGTGGTTCCCTCTTAGACCCACTGGGACCCTATGTGACATTTGCGTGGAGGGCAGGTAATCATTTTTAAGAATTCCGATATCAGAAGAGACTTTCTATCATGGGACCATCACTGTAATGACCAAATTATTCTGAATTGATGAGGAAAGCCAGATGCCTCCAGGTTCATTCTATTAAAATTAGCTTTGTGTATTTCTATCCTATACTCAGTAAAACTCATGTTTTAATCTCTTTGCAATTCCAGGAATAAACAGATCATTTTATTGCCAGTGAGAATCTTTTAGTTTAGTCAAAGCAAGTTGTAATTTCTGGGGCTCCTTGGCTCATTAGTTCCTCCAGATGGTGCGTGTAAACATGGCAGGAGCTGCAAATTGTGTGAAGGCCGAAATGTAAATTAAGAAATAAGTATTCATTACAATTTGTATGACAAATAGAAAGCCTATAAAGTGAGACGCTGTGTTGCTTGATCAATTTCATCCCATTACTGCTGGGATCTCCCTGGAGACTATTTCCAGAAAAGGACTCCCCAGTTCGTCAAGGTCAGTTGTCATTACATTGTGTAGGGGAGTACTCCATCCTGCTCGCACGGCTGTGGTGCATGACACCTGCATTCTTGCCGGCCTCTGCGACCGGCGGGCTGAGCTCAGTTCTTCAGGAGACATAAGGCACGTACAGGAAACATTACTTTAGAATTTGGGGGATTGTTTGAGAAGGTAGCGAGCCTTCCCACACCCACTGCAATGGAAGGATGCGCCCTGCCCACCTGCTGGGATTGGGGCTGACAGCTCTCAATTGAGGTTCTGAGCCAGCTTCCTGACCCAAGGCCACACTCCTGAGCAGTCCCATCTAGTGACTGGTTGAGGCAGAAGAATGAAGGTCCATTCTCCCATTCCCTGCCCCTTCCCCAACACTGGACAACTGTGAATGGTTATCCCAGCTTCAGAGCTACTGGAGGGGGATGGTTAACTTTGACCTTTGTTACAACTAAATTGTTATTCTACATTCTGCTTATCATTCATTCATTCATTTTGTGGTACAAAGGTTCAATAAACCAGGGCCTTACATGTGCTAGGCAAGCACTCTACCTCTGTGGTATATCCCCACCCCTCTGCCCAATTTTTTAAAAAATTATTTATTTATTTATTTAAGAGAGAGAGAGAGAGAGAGAGAGAGAGAGAGAGAATGGACACATCAGGGCCTCCAGCCACTGCAAATGAACTCCAGATGCATGCCCCCCCCTTGTGCATCTGCCTTATATGGGTCCTGGAGAATCAAACTGGGATCCTTTGGCTTTGCAGGCAAATGCCTTAACCGCTAAGCCATCTCTCCAGCCCTTTATTTATTTATTTTTTAAAATTTTTGTTTATTTATTTGAGAAAGAGAAAGAAGCAGGAAGGGGGAGAGAGAAACAGAGAGAGAGAGAGAGAGCGAGCCCAATTTTTAATAGTAACTTGTCTCACCATAAGATGCAACAGGGTAGTGAGGAAGAAGAGGCCGAGGATCAGGAATCTGGAGACCCAGAGTCAAATGCAAGCATGCCCAGTATTGACCTCCAAGATCCTGGGCAAGCATTTTGTCTTCTCTGCTCCTTCTTGTGCTCATTGTTCATTTCTCATCTATGCCTCTCCTTCCATGAGTATTTCTTGATGCAACATCTATACATTTTTCTGAGGAAAGGGACCATGACTTTTATCAGGTTCTCAAAGGGCCCTGTTGGTTTCTTCAGTCTTCCATTCTACCCGCTAATCTATTGGAGGGGGTGAGTGCATGTTTCTTCTATTAAAAATATTTTTGGGGGTCTGGAGAGATGGCTTAGCAGATAAGGTGCTTGCCTGCAAAGCCAGAGGATCCCGGTTCAACTCTCCAGGACCCACGTAAGCCAGATGCACAAGGGGGCACATGCATCTGGAGTTCGTTTGCAGTGGCTGGAGAACCTGGCGTGCCTTTCTCTCTTTCTCTCTCTCCTTCTTCTCCCTCTCAAATAAATAAATAAAAATATATTAAAAAAATTTTTTTTTCCTCCGTGTCATGATTTGTACCTGTAATCATAGCACTTGCAAGGCTGAAGCAGGAGGATCATCATTCCAAAGACAGCCTGGACTATGTCTCAAAAAACTAAGGAGCTGAGCCGGGCTTGGTGGTGCACGCCTTTAATCCCAGCACTTGGGATGCAGAGGTAGGAGGATTGCCATGAGTTCGAGGCCACCCTGAGACTCCATAGTGAATTCCAGGTCAGCCTGGGCTAGAGTGAGACCCTACCTCAAAAAACTAAAAACTAAAAAAAAAAAAAAAAACAAAACCAAAAAAAAAACTAAGAAGCTAAATTTAATTGGCAAATAGTAATTTTACATGTTCATGGGTACAGTGTGATGTTTCAATCCATGTACCTCATGTGTGACACTCGGATCAGCCATAGTTGATGAATCTGTCCCCTTGGGAGCTTATTGTTGTTGTTGTTGTCGTACTAGGAATATTCAAAATCCTCTTATTTTGTGGTGTTTTGCTTTCAGATTTTTTTTTTTTTTTCGAGGTAGTGTCTCACTCTAGCCCAGGCTGACCTGGAATTCACGCTGTAGTCTCAGGGTGGCCTCGAACTCATGGCGATCCTCCTACTTCTGCCTCCTGAGTGCTGGGATTAAAGGCGTGCACCACCACGCCCGGCTGCTTTCAGATTTTTGAGACAGGGTCTCTCATAGCCCCAGCTAGCCTCAGACTTGCTGTATTTTAAGTCTAGCTTTGAATTCCCTTCCTCTTGATGCCACCACCCAAGTGCTGCAATTAAAGACATATGCCACCACATATGGCTTCTACTGGCTATCTTGAAATATTCAATTAATTTTTGTGTGCCACGATTATCCCAAGGTTCTATAAAACATTGAAAGTTGTTTCTGTTACTCAACTGTACCCTGTACCCCTTAAACAACCTATCCCTACCTTCCCCCCTCACTCTTCCCAAACTAAAGTAACTACTATTTTCTACATCAATGAGACCGACATTTTTTAGCTTCCACATATAAGCAGTAGTGTACCTTTCTGTCCTTGACTCCAACTAAAATAATCTCCTGCAGTTTCATCCATATTATTGCAAATGACTGAATTTCACCCTTTTAGAGCTGATATATATATATATATATATATATGTATGTATATATATATGTGTATATATATATATATACATATTTCATACACACATACATATACATATCTAGGCCTTGAATCCATATCTTTACTCTTGTGAGCAGTGCTACAATAACTATTAGAGTACAGCTATATTGTTGAAATAATTTACTTCCCTTACATTTTATGGTAGTTCAATTTCTAATTAAAAATGTTTTAATTTATTTATTTACAAGGAGAGAGAGAGAGAGAGAGAGAGAGAGAGAGAGAGAGAATGGGGTGTGCCAGGGCCTCCAGCTACTGTAAATGAACTCCAGATGCCTGCACCACTTTGTGCATTAGGCTTGATGAGGGTACTGGGGGATTGAATGGTCGTTAAGCTTTGTAGGCAAGAACTTTAACTGCTGAGCTATCTCTCCAGCTCCAACTTCTAGTTTTTGAAGAAATATCATGGTGTTTTCCATAAAGTCTATACTAGTCTACATTTCCACCAACAGTGGAAGAGTGTCCCCTTCTCCACATCCTCATCAACATTTGTTACTGTTTTTTATTTTACTTTTTCTTTTGTGTGTGTATGTGTGTGTGTAGTATACGTGGTGTGGTGTACACATTGTGTGTGTGTGGTGTACATGGTGTATGCACATGTCTGTGTACTTATGTGGCACCCCATGGCTCACTTGTATTGGCTAGAGGGGAATGTTGGGTATCCCCTTCCATCACTCATCTGCCTGGTTTTTCCTTGTGACAGGCTTTTATGGATTCTAGAACTTGCTGCCCTAGAAATTGTCCAGTCTGCACAGGCATGGGGTTACAGGCCTATCTGTTTATGTGGGCTTTGATTGAACTCAGGAGTCTCAGGCCTCCTTGGGCCTTGTAGTTGCACAGGAAGTACACTTAACCACTGAGATATCTCTCGGGCCCTACTTTGTCTTTTTTCTTTCTAGCCCAGGCTGACCTGGAATATATTATGTAGTCTCAGGCTGGCCTTGCACTCATGGTAGTCCTCCTACTTCAGCCTCCTGGGTGCTGGGATTTCTTTCTCTCCCTTCCTTCCTTCCTTCCTTCCTTCCTTCCTTCCTTCCTTCCTACTTTCCTTCCTTCTTTCTTCCATCCCTCTCTCCCTCCTTTCTTTCCATTTAGTTGCAAGGAGAAGAGAGAAAGAGAGAGAGACACAGAGAGAGAGAGAATGCACCAGAGCCTCTAACCACTACAAACGAACAACACATGCATGCACCACTTTGTGCATCTGGCTTTACTTGGATACTGGGGAATAGAATCTGATTGGTTAGGCTTTGTAGGCAAGTGCCTTAACCACTGGGCCATCTATCAAGCCCATCTTTCTCCTTCCTATCTTCCACCCCTTCCTTCCTTCCTTCTTTCTTTTTTCTTGTTTTTATTTATTTGAGAGAAAGAAAGAGGCAGAGAGAGAGAGAGAGAGAGAGAGAGAGAAAGAGAGAGAGAAAGAATGGGTGCACCATGGTCTCCAGCTACTGCAAACAAACTCCAGATACATGCTCCTTGTTCATCTGGAGTACATGGGTCCTGGGGAATCGAATCTGGGTCCTTTGGCTTTGCAGGAAAGCACCTTAACTGCCAAGCATTCTCTCCAGCCCCTTCCTTCTTTCTTGATTTTATTGAAGTAGCATCTTTCTTTAGCATAGGCTGGCTTTGAACTCATGGTGTTCCTCCTACCTCAGCCTTTTGAGTGCTGGGATTAAATGCACCTACCACCAAGCCTGGCTTTGGGTGAATTTTTCTATTTTTGCAAAAAAGAAATACTCTTGAGATTTTGGTATGGGTTATGTTGAATGTATAGATTCTATGGCTGATATGCATAGTTTAACGCTAGTAAATCTTTTTGTTTCTTTATTAGTTATGTACGTATTCAGTGTATAAACAGCCATGTTGGTACCATCGTTAGCCTCCTCCCTGTTCTCACCCCTCTGAAGGGACCCTCCTCATTGGGGATTATGGGTCTTGCATTGTGGGGGAAGCCATTAGTTATGGGGAAGAGGCAATGTCTCTGTGCATAATGTCCCAACTTGTGGCTCTAACATTCCTTCTGCCCCTCTTCCACAAATTTCCCTGAGCCATGTTGGGTTTGTTTCAGGTCTACTTCAGTGATGAGGTCTTGGGAGCCTCTGTGTCTCTGGATATCTGGTTTGGTAGGAGTTGAGTGTTCTCTGTGTCTATCTCCTTCACCCTTGTGCTGGTACCAGGTTAACCAAGAAAGCAGCACTCTTGCTCATTTTCCAAATTACTCTATGGTTTCAGCTGGGGCCCTGGTGAGGTGCAATGGGCTGAATCTCTCCTCAGGTTCTGTATCCATTTGAAAAAGAGAAGCAGATTCTCCAAAGGAGAGTGAAGTCAGCACCAGATAAATGGGATAACCATTATTAGTTTAGAGAGAATTTAATAGGTGTAGGCCCTCTTGTGGCCCAAGTTTGGTGGGAGCTTGATATTGGAGAGCAGACTTGATTTTTGGATATGGTTCTGACTTGTTTCCCAGTTCCAGAGATGGGTTCTGTTCCACTGAGTGGATCCGTTAGCCAATTCAAGAGCAGCTGGTTACCCACCATGGCTGTGTTACGCTATTGCACTTGGGCGAGCATCACGGCAGGTTGTTGCTGCTGAGTAGCTTAGACCATGAGTTGCTTGGACAGATGCTGGTCATTTTCCCCCAGTCACTCATGTAGCACCTTCTGGCACTAGACAAGCTGTCTGGGGACTAACACTAGTAAATCTTCTAATCCATGAACACTGAATATTTTTCTACTTATTGGGCATACTTTAATTTTCCAATAGTACTTTTTTGTTCTCTCTGTGTGTCTTTTCTTAACACAGTTTTGCTGTATAGCCCAAGCTACCTCACATCTGTGGACCTCTTGCCTTAGCCTCCTACGTGCACCACTATGCTTGTTTTCTAGTTTCCAGTGTGCAAATCTCTCACCACCTTGATCAGATTTTTCTCTAGCATTGGGTTCTTTTTGATGCTATTGTAACCAGAACTGTTTTATTTTCTTTTGAGATTATGCACTTGATTATTCTGTGTCAGTCTTGTACCCTAACACATTGCTGAATTTATTAGTTCTTACAAGTTTTTCTGTGTATATCCTCGCTAATGATTTTTAAACATATGCCATGTCATTTGTAAACAAGAATAATTTTACCTCTTTCTTTCTAATTCAGATTGCTCATATTTGTTGTCTGTCTAATTGTTCGACCAGAACTTCCAGCACTATCTCAAGTAGATCTTAGACTGTAATCTTAGAGTGCTTTCAATCCTTCATCCTTGAGTAAAATGCTAGCTATGGGATGTTTTTTTTCCTAGTCTTTTTAGAGTGATTTATTTTAAACCCCACCTTCTTTGAGACAGTGTCTCACTGCTGCAAACAAATGGCTAGAATGCAGACCAAAGTCAGAAGAGCCCATGAGCTTCAATTCTCTTGGTTCCACCTCCCCTTCTCCTAGGTGCATACAAACTCTCGTGGCTGATCACAAATAATTGTACCATATTGCATCTGGCTTTACATGGGTGCTGAATAATTGAATCCAGGCCTTGATTGAGAGTTTATCAAGAGACCATACTAACTATAGTCAATAGTCATATGCTGTTTATTTTTGTTAAGATGATTATATATATATATGTATGTTTTTTTTTTTTTTTTTTTTTTTTTGGTTTTCAAGGTAGGGTCTTGCTTGAGCCCAGGCTGGCCTGGAATTCATTATGTAGTCTCAGGGTGGACTTGGACTCACAGTGTTCTTCCTACTTCTGCCTCTTTAGTTCTGGGATTAAAGTTGTTTACCACCACACCTAGCTGATTATATCATTTTTATCCTTCATTTTATCCTTTAATGTGATATATTATATTAATTAAAATTTTATGCTAAACCTCTTACTATCCTTGCTTCCCATTAATAAATCGCACTTTATCATGGTATATAATTCTTTTGTATTACCAAGAATTGGATCCAGGGTCTTATGCATGGTAGGCCCTGAACTAATATCCCCAGTCTCCCTACCCTGCCCTTTTTAAAAAAAATTGAGACTTTGAGACAGGATCTTGTTAAGCCACCCAGACTGGCCACTTAAACTTGTTGTCTTTCTGCCTCAACCTGCTAAGTGTTGAGATTTTTGAAATTTTTTAATGAAATAAATATTTTATTCAACTAAATGTTTTCTTAAGGTCCTCCTCCAGTAAGAAATCAATTTTCTGAAAAACAAACCAAATATATTAGCCATAATTACACATATATATTTATATTATGGACATAGTATAGATACATCATGTGTTGGTACCATCCTGTTCCTCACTCCTGCCCCTATTCCACTGGAGGCCCTCCTAAGTGGGATTGCAGGTATTTACCATGGGGTTGTGGGTTATGTGTTGTGAGAGCAGTGGTCAGTAACTTCAGGGAGGCAATGTCTCTGGGCATGGTGTCCCAACCTGTGGCTCTTACAATCTTTCTGTCCCCTCTTGCCCCAAGTTCCCCAAGCTGTGCTGGGTATGTTTAAATTCTACTTCAGTGATGAGCTCTTAGGAGCCTCTGGATCTCTGCTTTGGTAGGTATTGAGTATCCTCAGGGTCTGTCTCCTTCACCCTGGTGCTGATTTTAAGGCTCACCATGGAAGTAGCACTCTTGCTCATCTCCCCACTTTCTTTGTGGTTTCACCTGGGGTTGGGGCTTGAAGTGTAATCACAAATGATTGCACCACATTGCAAGTGTGAAGGGTAGTTTATTTCCTCGGGTCTCACTACCTTCTGAAAAAGAAAAACAGATTCTCCAATGGAGAGTGAAGTCAGCATAGGTTAAATGGAATAAGTATTATTAATTTAGGAAGAATTTGATGGATGTAGCCCCTCTTTTAGCCGAAGACTAGTGGGAGCTTGACATTGGAGAGCATAATCTTTGTCTCTATAGGATTTTGACCTTGTTCCCAATTATAGATATGGATTCAGTTCCATTCTGTGGATCTCTTAGCCAATCAAAAAGCTGTTGTTTACCCACCAAGGCTGTGTGCCACTGTTGCACTGGTGTGCAGATCTTGTCAGGGTGTTTGCTTCTGAGTAGCTTACTTTCCTGGTTGCTTGGACCATTGTTGGCCACTTCCCCCCAGTAGCTCATGTAGTGCTTTCTAGCACAAGATGGGCTAACTATGTCAGGACTGGCTCTCTTCCAGATTCTAGCCAGGTCTCCCCATATTCTATGCTGGCAGCATATGGTGTCTGCAGCAATAGAGTCTTACCTTTTACTTCAGGTGGGTAGTCAAGTGATTTTACAGAACCTGTCTTGTTTGGGGGACTTTATAGGTTCTCCAACCAACAGCTCATTATGTGTAGCAACTGATTTCTGGTACTGGGAGTTACAGGGCAGAGCAAAAATAACGTTAAGGTTTGACTTCATCCCACCTCTCCAGGGACCTTCTTTTCTGGTGCTCCTCCCATACTCCCTTGAGGGATCAATCTTTTAGTATGTCTTCAAGGATAAAGGTTTCTATGATACCAGTTCATTTTGGGTTTAGTTTTATGATTTTTCCTCCTCCCTCCCCCCAAACCCTTCCATCTCTATTGTCTTGGTCTTGAGTTGCCTATCAGGTATGTCAGCAACTTGAACTGGTCCATGTTAGGAACCACAGATGAATGAGACCATGCGGCATTTAATCTCTCTGTGATTGTGTGAGTTGCTGGGTATGATCTATTCCAAGTCTTCCCATTTTCTACAGATTTCATTGTATCATTTTTTCTTACTCCTGAGTAAAATTCCATTGTGGAAATGTACCACAACTTCATTATCCATTCATTCAATGATGGGCACCTGGGTTGATTCCAGTTCTTAGCTATTATAAATTGAGCAGCTATAAACATGGTTGAGCAAATATCTCTGTAGTAAAGCATGGAGCATTTAGGGTAAATGCCCAGTAAGGGAATAGCTGGGTCTGTTAGTAGCTCTGTATTCATCTTTGCAGGAATCTCCATTTTGATTTCCATAGTGGTTATACAAGTTTACATTCCCACCAACAGAGGATGAGCATTCCTCTATCTCCAAATCCTTGCCAACATTTGTTGTCTTTTGATTTTTTAATGATTGCTATCCTTACTAGACTAAGGTGGAATCTCATACTTGTTTTAATTTGCATTTCCCTGGTGGTTAGGGTAGTTGAACATTTCAAGTGTGTGCTAGCCATTTGTATTTCTTCCTCTGAGAACTCCCTATTCAGTTCTTTGCCCATGTTTTTTTTTTTTTTTTTTGAGGTAGGATCTCACTCTGGCCCAGGCTGACCTGGAATTCACTATGTAGTCTCAGGCTGGCCTCGAACTCACGGCAATTCTCCTACCTCTGCCTCCCAAGTACTGGGATTAAAGGCGTGCGCCACCAACTGTGCCCCTCCATGCCTGCCCACTGGAGGCTTTCTAACACCTACTCAAACTGGAGTCACACAGACTGTGCCTGATGTTACCCCGGGAGCTGAAACATGGTTAGGAGGACGCCATCTTGACCAGAAGTCTATTTGAGATTTTTGAATTTCTAAAAATTCAAAAATTCAAAAATTTTTTCAGATAGGGTCAAGGCCAAGGCTGGCCTTGAACTCATTATCCTCTTACCTCTACCCCTCAAGTTCCAGTATCTACTCCCACAGCCAACTATTATCCTTTGACTTTGCTTTTAAATTCAGTGTGCTAGTATTTTGTTGAGGACTCGCTCTTCCCCATACTCATTTTGCATAGCCCTTTGTATTTTCCAACTACTTCCCCTTCTATTTTGTTGTCTTTTTTTCTTTCTTCATCCACGACATGTTGATGGATCCAGTGTTGTGTAGGTAACAACAGCTGATGTGAGCTCATGAATGCAATCACTTGGGAATCCCAAGCACTCTTCTATCACCCTCGAGCTCTTATGTTCTTTCTACTACATCTTACCCGATGTTCCCTGAGCCATAGTGGAGATATATTCAATTTTTTGATATATAACTTCAGAATTTCTATTCAGTTCTTTTTTTTATAATTTCTCTTTACTGATATTCTAATGTTTATATATTGTTTTCTTGATTCCATCTAGCTTTTTTAAAACTGTATTCTCTTAGCTCATTAATTAGCTTTGTGACAGTTATTTTAAATTCTTTTACAGATAGCTCATAGGTTTACATTTATCTAAGGTTGGATTATTAAGTTTTATTTTGTCCTTTTGTCTGGGTTAAGCTTCTGTGTTTCTTTGTATGCCTTATAATTTGGGGAAGGGCCTGGGATTTGCACATTGGAACTTCTACTTGCAATAAGTCCTTCACCAGTCAGTGTAGTCGTCAGAGGTTCTGGGACTGCTAACATCTTTTCTGATCTCTTGCTTCCCTTGGCATCTTCCCATAAAACCACAGCTATGATGAACTGCTCCTTTTTGTTTCCAAAGTCTGCTAATGGTCTTGTCAGTGCTTAAAGTCAAGTGAGAGAGAAGCTAGACCTCCAGAAAGCACCCAGCCAAACCAGAACTTGTCCCAGAATCTACTGTTGTGTCTCCCAAGGAGGATCCCTGAGAATGGAGGGTTCCTCCTGATTGCTTCACAACACATCATGTAGGTGGAAGGGCTTGGGTTTGCTCCTCAAGTGCTAAGTGATATTCTACTGTTTCTGCCTGATGTGCCTCCATTTTACAATGACCTGGATGCTGTAGCTTCTCCTCTGGTCTCTGGAGTTGTCACAGAGGAAGGCTGGTTCATAGTGTTACTGACTTGGTCCCTGGGGATGGGGATGGGGCTTCAGTTTTCAAGTCTACATCAATTTTATTTCTGTTTTTTCCCCACAGAAATTTAAAAACCAAATCACTAGATGATTATCAAGCCATGTTGATTCCAGCTGAAAACTGACATCTGTATGAACTAAGGTTATTTCTTCATAGAATACATAGTGAAGAGGCACCTTTACCAACTTTACTTTCTAGAGAATGAGGCTAAGAAGATAGAAAGGAAATTTCATTCTACAGAGAAGTGGGAACAGCTATAGATATAGTTTTTCTACCAGTTCCCAGGAAAAGTTCCTCTAAAAAGCTGAAAATTTCTTTTATCTACTTTTAAGTTTGAGAAGGAGTAACTTCTTCAATGATCTGAGGATATCTGGCTTCATATATCTTTACCAAGGTAATTGCAAATTCCATCTGTGATAAGAGCAAGATGTTGTGATTGTATGAGCACTTTTAAAACTTTTTATTGATATCCACCATACATATACACATTATATCATGATTATAATACCCTCCCACCACTCTTCTTTGTCCCCCTCCACTATTCTCCTCCACTGAGTCCCTGCTTCTTTCCAACTAGTCCCTGTTCTATTTTGGTGTCAGCATTTTCCCCTCCTGTTATGCAGGTCTTGTGTAGGTAGTGTTAGCCACTGTGAGATCATAAATGCCATGGTCACTTTGTGTCCCCTTCCTTGGCTCTTACATTCTTACCACCACCTCTTCCACAATGGTCCCTGAGCCTTGAGGGTGTGATAGACACCCTCTGAGAGATGTCTCACTTAGTGATGAGCACTCTGCTGGCTCTCCTCAGCACTTTAATGAGCTTTGAGTCTCCCCAGTGGTTACTAACATTGGAAAAGAAGCTTCTCTAACAAAAAGTGAGAGTGGCATTAATATATGGGCATAAACATAAGAACTTAGAAAGCAGTTTAGTGGATATAATATATCCAGTTAGCCAAGCAACAGTAGTAGCTCCCCCTACTAGGGTTTATGACTTCCTCTGCTGTAGATGTTTGATTAGGTTTTCAGTACCAGATGTGAGTTCCTTCCCATGGAGTGAACTTCACATACAATCAGAGAGCAGTTGGTTTCCCCAATAATAGACAAGCAATTATTGCAGCAGCTAGCACATTTGGCCTGGCTGGCCAGCTGTAAAGCTTGTAGTTTCCACTGTTGGTTAAGACTACTGATGGGCAGCATGGCTTTTTCTAGCATTATGACACCTAGTCAACAGGGAGGAGGCTTCTAGCTCAACTAGTTGTAGCTTGATTTCTCAGTGTCCTGTAGCCCAACCATGTGATGCCTTTAGCAAGAGGATATTGCCATCTAGTTCATGTGGGCAACCAAGAGCCTTGGTAATAGTCTGTAATGTTTTGGGGTCATTAAGAGCCTTCCTGACCAATAACTGTCTAGAAGGTGTCCCACCCCAATACTGAAATTTTCTTATAACAATCTATGGCTTCTGAGCACAACATTATCTACCCCCTACAGGGTACTTCTGTCCAAATTATTATTTTTTTTCTTTTTTGAGGTAGAGTCTTCTTCTAGCCCAGGCTGACCTGGAATTCACTATATTGTCTGAGGCTGGCTTTAAAACCACAGCTGTCCTCCTACCTCTGCCTCCTAAGTGCTGGGATTAAAGCCATGTGCCACCATTCCTGGCAGAGAAATATAGAGAATTAATGCACCAGGGCCTCCAGCCACTGCAAATGAACTATAGATGCATGTGCCACCTTGTACATCTGGCTTTACATGGGTACTGGGAAATCGAACTTTGGACATTAGGCTTTTCAGGCAAGTGCCTTAACTCCTGAGCCATCTCTTCAGCCCCTAACATTATGTGTGTGTGTGTGTGTGTGTATATATATATATATATATATGTATATATATATATATATATATATACACATATATATATGAGGAAGTGGGTTTCCATATGGCTTATTCATAAAATCTTTAGTTTTGATTAACCCTTCTTCCACCCTCTTCTGTCCTCTGCCCCCTCTCTTGACCTGACTTTTACCACCCCACCCCCAGTATTCTGCTCTTCTACTTACAGATCTACTATATCCTTCCCTTAAGCCCTCCCCTCTCCTCCCTTTCTCATGGCCATATAAGGGCACTTCTTTACTTGGTAGCTTATTGGAGGGATGGATGTTCTCTGAAAAATATTTAAAGGGATAAAGCTTCTTCTGAAAAGGCAGGATGTTGAAGCATCAGAATTACAGTGCAGATTGTAGAGGCTCCCATTTTAGAAAGTGTTTAAATGGCAGCCAAAGAATCAATTGCTAGAGATTTGGAAGGATTCCTATTCCAGAAGGAAGGTTGACTAGTCGGACTGATAAGCACCTGGATCTGACCTATTATGAACTTGGTGAAGGATTCTGATTCATTATCATTTTATGTGGAAACCAGAAACAATTATTGGAATAGCACACAATGTTGGAAAAGAGATAATGAAACAGGTCAAGAAAAAAGTAAAGTTGGTTTGGTGGCATACTCCTGTAATCCCAGCACTCAGGAGGCTAAAATAGGCAGATCATTGGGACTTTGAGACCAGCCTCTACTCTGCTTTGAGTGAGCCCCAAATCATTGTGGGATACAGTCAGACACTGCCTCAAAAAAAAAAAAAAAAAAAAAAAAAAGAAAGAAAGAAAGAAAAAAAAAAAAAGAAAAGAAAGAGAAAAAAAAGTACTCATTTTTCCCAGGTAGGAGTGATTGAATGGCACAGATGGATATTCAACTAGAACTTAATTTTCCTTCCCCCTTGTTATATTTGTTTCTCTTCTCCTTCTTCTTCTTCGTCCTCTTTCTCCTCCTCCTCTTCCTCCTCCTCCTCCTCTTCTTCTTCTTCTTTGTAATCTATCAACACACTATGAACAAATTTTCACAAGTTATAAAGCTTGCTGTCTTATCCAGTAGGTGGCTGACAGTTTCTTGCTGAGTAGCAGAGGGCACACTGGACATGAATCTGATTTAATGTGGAGGATAGCCTCTTTTCCTGCTTCAATCACATCTCAAAGCCCTGTGCTGGTCACTAAGCAGCATAATGGGAAAGGTTGGAGCATTTCCTGCTGACATATACCATACGTTGCTGCCAACTTTCTCTCCTTCCCTTATGCTGAGTATTGCGGCATAGCCTGTTGACTTTGTAGGAACTTGCTATTTGAAACTAGAGATTTGGTCTTGGGACGCCAATACTGATGTCATTTCCTAGTTGCTTGGTCACAGATCTTTGGGTGCCTGACCTGTTCATTGTATTAGGCTTTCTAATTGTGTCTGTGTTTCACTGAGGTAAACTTTTCTACCATGAAAAAAAAACAGCCCATTTCCATATTAAATTGACTTTATGATAAATTTCCAATTTTTTTATTATGAGACAGAGAGAGAGAGAGAGAGAGAGAGAGAGAGAAGGAATGGATGCACCAGGGCCTTCAGCCTCTGGGAATGAACTCTAGATGTGTGCACCCCCTCGTGTGCATGTGCGACATTGCCTGTTTGCATAACTGGCTGGTTATGTGGGACATGGAGGTTTGAACATAAGTTCTTATGCTTCGCAAGCAAGCACCTTAACCTCTAAGCTATCTCTCCAGCCCACCAATTTTTTTTATTGATTTTTTAAGATAGGCATGCATTATCTCTTCCCTTCATATCTTTAAAGTGGCACATAAAAGAATCTCTAGAAACATGTAATGTACTTTACTATTTAGAAAATAAGCTGGGCATGGTGGTGCATGCCTTTAGTAACAACACTTGGGACGCAGAGGTAGGAGGATTGCTGTGAGTTCAAGGTTACCCTGAGACTGCATAGTGAATTTCAGGTCAGCCTGGGCTAGAGGGAAACCCGACCTTGAAAAACCAAACAGAAACAACAACAATGACAAAAAACAACAAAAAGGTAAGTGCAGGATATTTCCTTTTTATTTTTATTTGAATTATGCACTGGTGCCTTGAGCTACCTTACTGAAACCTTGATATCTGAGTTATTCAGGAGTGAATCACTTTGCCTGTGGGCCTTTTATAATGATGTCTCCACTGCCCGGCTGGCCAGGCCAGTGCAGAGCAGCATCTTCTCTCAGTGCTTTGCGGTGCTGTGCTGTTGACGTTCAGCCCATGTGCTTGTCATCCACACAGGGTCCCCATCCAGATGGAAGGACTTGCCTTTCATCTAGGAGCTGTTTGAAGGAAATGCTCCCACTTATCTCAAAGCTTGGGGGGAGTGAATGGGAAGTGGGAGTTAGTTTGCCCGCATCTTTAAATAGACTGTGTTTTGGGGATGCCAGCAGGACTGTTTTAATTTGCTCCCCACAAAGGCAGACTTGTGCTTTTCCTGAGGGGAGAGTGTTTGTCTTTAATGTCAGGAGAGGAGACAGCGCAGCTGTGTTTATGGTGGGAGTTACCTGTAATTTATCCTCCAACGTAAACATTTAGGAAGATTAGCTGTTTCCTTCTATGTACACATCTAAATTCTTCCTTTCTTTTCCTTTTTTAAAGGGCTCAACTCCTACACTTTTCTTTCTTTTCTTCTTTCTTTCTTCTTTCTTTCTTTCTTTCTTTCTTTCTTTCTTCTTTTTTTTGAAGTAGGATCTCACTGTAGCTCAGGTGGACCTGGAATTCACTATGTCATCTTAGGGTGGCTTTGAATTCATGGCAATCTTCCTTCCTCTGCCTCCCAAGTGCTGGGGATTAAAGGTGTGTGCCACCACGCCTGGCATCCTTCACATTTTTTTAAGCATCAGGAATGTAGTTGGAAAATTGGGACCCATGCTGTACAGAGTTGGAATTGTTGAAATAACAGCGTATACTAATTCAATATGAAAAGCATAGACAAATGAAGAAAAATTAAACTACACTGGTCATCTAAATGTTAGTAGAATGTCTCTTTGGCTGTGAGTTGAGAGCTGATCATATCATGTACCTCTCTTCTTACTCTTTTGCTTTCTTAGTGTGTTGGTAGTGAGATCATGTTAAACTTTTCTATTACAAAAAATTCACTTCTGGGGACATTGAGGAAAGAGAGGTAGGCTGTGGTCACTTTGGGTTTTAGACTGGGAATAGGGCTGCAAGTGTAGTTGCTGTGGACAGGCAGGAATGGTCTTTCTCATGCTTGTATTTTCAAAGGAGACCTAGACTGGCATATAACTTAGTGATAGAATACTTTCCTGACATGCAAACAACCCTGAGTTTGATCCCTGGCACTGCAAAAACAAAGCAAAGCAGCAAAACAGAACAAAGGAGAAAAAAAACAAAAACAAAAACAAAAACAAAACACACAGGTACAAAGAGTAACAAAAAACACCTCACTTATTTTTACTAGTAAAATAAATACAAAGGATTTTTAAATATCTTCTTTATTTACTTGAAAGAGAGAGAGAGAGACAGAGAAAGAGGGAGAGGACAGAGAGAGAGAGAGAGAGAGAGAGAGAGAGAGAGAGAATGGGCATGCCAGGGCCTATAGCCACTGCAAATGAACTCTGGCCACATGTACCACTTTGGCATCTGGCTGACATGGGTACTGGGGGATTGAACCTAGGTCCTTAGGCTTCATAGGCAAGCACTTTAATCACTAAGCTATCTCTCCAGTCCCAAAGTATTTTTTCCTTATTAGGTGGAATCTAATGTAATCATATATACACATATATTTTCTTATAATATGGATTCCCTGTCCTCTTCTTTGAAGTTGAGAGAAAAACTCTATTTGCCTGCCCTCTGTTATAGGAAATTCGAGCCCTTTCTTCATATTTATCTTTAGGAGATTTTCTCTGAAAACTAAGTTTTCATTGAAAAGTTTATTAGAGCCTTTCTAAAATTTAGAGTGTAGCATCATTTATCCATCAGTACAACTGACATTTAGTGATATCCTACTGTATGTGGGCATTGTGCTAAAGAGAGAAAGATGATAGATAGATACAAGCACACTGAGAAAAATGTGTGACAGAATTGACCACAGATGTAAAAAAATACACAAATACCCTGATGAGATCTAAATTTAGTCTATCTATGATATTTTTCTTATTTTGTATGTCTCAAGATCCTTTGACAAAATTCAAAGGGGTGAATCTGTTCTGACTTGTTTTTTTCTGTGAGTGTCTAATGCTATTCTTTTCTTCTAAATTCTGAATAGTAGCCAATTTTAGAATTTTCTGATATGACTGTGGATTTCCCTGGCATGTCACTCTCAAATCTCTCTCAACACTGAGCGCATTCCTGCTTCTCCAGCCTTCCTCAGCAGACGCGCCATCCACGCGGGATGAGACTCCTCAGTGTTCTTATGTGGCACTGTCATGTGGGACCAGGGTTCTCATGTCGCACCCCAGCTGTCAGCAATGTTGGGTGCATATGTTCACCAGGCTCCTGTGTTTGTATAGAAGGTACATCCTATTCACATCCTCCTCATGACAAAGTTTCAGGATTTTTAGACACATTACCCTCAAAACTCTGAAAGTGCCAGCAACACCTTCAAGGTTCTGTAAATTCAGTCTGTATGGATTCCAAAGATATTATCATTTGCTGATGATCATAGAAATTTTTCCTTGTTATCATTTTTCTAGGACAATAATTCACTGATCTTCCATAGAGAAGCATGTGTTCCTCCAAGTTATTGTTGGTATGCAAATCATATCTAGATTTCAGAAAATGTTTGACTATACCCCTCTCCCATCTTAAAGTAACATTTCTTTTGTGCTAAGTTCTTTCCCATGAAGGCATGCCTCTGTTTCCATGTGGGCTGTGCACATTCCTTGCTTTAGAATAACCTTTAGCATTCACAAGGTGGAGAATGTGTATATATATGTTTAATGTAAAAAGCTAAGAAAGTCTTTGCTTCTTTTCTACTCTTCCAGGTAAAATAGTTTAAACAGAAGCTTGCCTGATGTCTTATAGCTGGAAAGTGAATACATAGAATTATGCTGTTTATGTGAAACTTTCCAAAAGTGCCCATCCATGATCCCAGTAGGAATTCTGGTTGTTACTGTTAATACTTCATATCTTTTGAAGGCTTTAAATATGATACTTGAAAATCTTCAACTTAGATTGAAGTGAACCACATGTTGATTGGCTCAGTGAAACATACCAAAACTGCAAGGCAGAGCTGGTTTCTGATGCTGCAAAATATTTTAAAAGAATAAAAAGTGTTTCAAGAATAAATGGAGAGAGTAGAGCAATACACTGAAGCATGACAAATATGAAAGATCTGCCAGAATCAGGAATTAGAGGGTCAGCCTGGGCACAACTGCTTGGTGTCCTGGGAACCTCACACTGGCATGAAGATCTTGTCTTTATCTGCTGAGGAACTTATGGCCTTATAGATATGTAGGGAGGCCCAGTTCCAAGGAAGAGTTTTCTGGGGAAAGGGAGAAGGGGACCATTTTGTTCTGTTGGAACTGCTATGATAAAATGCTATGAACCTATAAATAATAGGAATTTATTTCTCACAGTTCTGGAGAGTGGAAAGTTCAATATCAAGGTGTTGGCAGATTCTGTGTCTGGTGGGAGACCAATTCCTGGGTTTGTACATGGTACCTTTTTGTTATATATTATCATGGTGGAAAGTTCCAGGGAATTCTCTGGAGTCTCTTTTATAAAACTAAACCTACTCAAAATCTCTACTCCTTGATATCACAATATTAGCAACTGGATTTCAATGTATGAACTCTGAGGAGATAAAAATAGACCATAATAAGGACTGAACTACTTACTAGGAATAATTAAAGGCTAAAATTAAACTTAAAAACAAACAAACAACCCACCTGAACTGTATTAGTTGCTTTTGTGTTGCTGTGATCATACCTGACAGAACAACTTAAGGGAAGAATGATACGTTCTAAGTCATGTTTTCAGTCTGCCATGGTGAGAAAGGCATGGTGGAGTTCATGGTGGAGGAAGCCTGTGGCAGAGACTCCTTATAATCCAGCATATCAGGAAGCAGAGTGCATGACGGGAAGTGAGGCTGGATATAACCTTCAAGGGTCCACCCCTAGTGACCTACTTCTCAAAGCTGGGATCCACCTCCAAAAGACTCCATAGTCTTCCAGAATAACAAGCATTTGACACATAAGCCTGCAGTGATTGAAAGCATTTGCTGCAAGTGTGGATCCCTAAAACCTATGTAAAGCTGGGGGAAAAGAACACACATAAGAGAAATGGTAATATATACATAGAATGAGATAATATACAGACATTAAAATGATGTTTGCAAAGTTAAAAAAATGACATGAGTCTGTGGGGGACATTTCAGAACCTAACCATAACAACAGTAGTTCTACCGTACATTGCTGTGGAAGGAGAACTATGGGGACCTTTTGGCCATGTGTCTAAAGAATGTCCATAGTATATTTGCTCTGACACAATAACTGAATTTCTAAGAAAATATCTTTAGAAGATGAGCACAAATGTGTATGTGATAGTCAAAGTGCTGAGAACAAATGACTGAAATATAGACTTTCCACATGATTAAGCAATCTCATGCCTAGTCATTTATTAAAAAGAAATGAAAGCTAAGCTGGGTGTAGTGGCGCATGCCTTTAATTCCAGCATTCGGGAGGCAGAGGTAGGAGGATCGCTGTGAGTTCGAGGCCACCCTGAGACTTCATAGTGAATTCCAGGTCAGCCTGGGCTAGAGTGAGACCCTACCTCGAAACACCAAAAAAAAAAAAAATAAATAAATAAATAAAATAATAAATAAATAAATAAATAAAGCTTTTCCCAGGGAGAGTTGAATGTAAATGATTTTTGTACCTTTATTTAGACTCCCCCCCCAAAAAAAACTATCAATGATCCAGATAAACTTCAACTGGTGAATAGATAAATGGTGGGAGATGATACAAAGGAATTCTACTCAGAAATAAAGCAACTATTGATTCACAAGAAAAGTGGACAAACCTTAAGTACATTTACCTAACTGAAAAAAATAAAAATAAAAATTCAGCTCCAAAAAGCTACATCTTGTATGGTCACATGCACACAAAACTCTGAAAATATCAATTCTATAAGGATGAAAATAAAAATGGCTACCATGAGTAGGGAAAGGGTGGGAGACTAATGCATTAGAGACAGCAGGTTCATGTTTTGAATGCTTGGACCACAGATGGTGGTGTTGATTTGGGGGACAGTTTTTAAGCATGGATTCTACCTGGTAGAAGTAGGCTACTTGGGTGGGACCTTGAAGGTTATAGCCAGGATCCTGATTCTGTTGCTATCTCTGTGCTGTGGGGATCCTCTGCTATATGCTCTCGCTGCCTTCAGATACACGGCCAAGATGGACAGAAGCCATGAGCTAAAATGAATGTTCTCTCTCTTAAATTGCTCTGTTATATATTCTATCACAGTGATGTCAACATAAGTAATACAGACTACAAACAGTGGTATAAACAGTAACAACCCAGTTCTATGACAAATGAATAACCAGATCTTAAAGGGGTAGGAAAGAAAAGGTCAACTTAGGTTAGTTAATAGTATTTCTACTGAATACTATATGGCTAAAGACAAAATAACCACAAGAAAGTACTATATTCCAGTCAGTAAATTCTTTTCTTACAGAAGTATGGGTTAGAAATTCCGAGATTATTTTGTTCCTATACTAGGACTGAGCAAATAAGTAGACAACAAAATCCAGGTAATAAAAAAGCATATTTTTTGAAGAAAATATGATTGTCATGTTTAATGAAAACATGTCAGCCATGTTTGATGTTCATATTGTATATTTCAGAACATTAAAAATTTGTGAATGTCTCTCTGTGAATATGCATTTATAAGATGTCAGAGAAAGGCAGTTATCAAAAAAGGTAATTGATAAGCTAGAATAAATCACATTATAGGATGAAAATTAGAGAGCTATCAGTTTAAAATCAGAGTAAAAGAAAGAGAGGGAGAATACATGCTTAACTGCTTACTGGCAAGGTAGAGTTTCACTGATAACCTAGTAACAATGAGCTCACATAGCACTCAAATCTTGATGCTTAAATATCATTTTGCGGGGGTCAAGAGGTAGCTCAGTGTTTGAAGGTACTTGCTTATAAAGACCTGAGTTCAGTCCTCTAGCTGCCCATGTAAGCCAGATGCAAAAAATGGCACAAGCATCTGGCATCCATTTGCAGTAATAAGAGGCCCTGGTGCATACACACACGCACACACACACACACACACACACGCACGCACGCACGCACGCACACATGCACACATGCATTAAATAAATGTTTTTTTAAAAAAGCTAACATTTTGCTGTGACAGAAATCAGAGCTCCTTGGAGAAGTGATTGATTTCAGAGCTGGTGCAAGAAAATACAACAGACAGGAACATCTTGTTCCATAAAGAAGGAAGGAAGGAAAGAAGAAAGGAAGTAATAAGGATTATTGAATTAGACCTCATAGAATAAGAGGTATCTGTGAGTCCATATTGGTATAAATAAATAAGGAAATAAAAATAATAGGAAAGAAAGGATTCCCCTATGTATTTTTTACAGGATGAGTAAACATAGAGGGAATTAGGATGTAGAAAAGTAACCATTAGAATACCACAGTGATAATTACTTTCAGCAAGATAGATGAATGCATGCTAAAATGAATGGGCAAAAATTTAAGGCTATCGTTTGGAGAGATTTATTTGGTCTTAAAGTATCTCCTGTAAAACACTCATTAGAGGACTACAAAGGGAAAAATAGTAAGTTTCAGGGGGAAACCTAATCAGATAGTACTTTATCCAAATGATTCAAGTTAACCTCTATGTCAATAAGACATTATCAGCATCATATTCCTCCCAAGGAGCTACTCTGATAGTTACCTCTTTTAGTGCCATTATTAACATCATTCTTTCTTCCTTCTTTCTTTCTGCCTTTCTTTCTTTTCTTCCTTCTTTCTTTCTTTTTTCTTCCTTTCTTTCTTCCTCCTTTTTTCTTTCTTTCTATCATCTATTATCATCTATCATCTATCATTTATTATTTCTTTTATCATCTATTATCTATCTATCATCTAATCTGTCATCTATCTCAGTCTAGTCAGGACAAAGTATCAGGTATATTCAAGCAGCTAAGGGACATTCTACTATATACTGAGTAGTACTCTTTGAATGTCAAGGTCATTAATGACAAAGGAATAGTGAGAAATTATTGCACAGTGGAGATGGAGACATGGCAGTTAATGACATGTGGGACCCTGGATTGGATTTTAGAATAGGAAAGGTCATGAGTGGATGAGCTTGTAAAATATGCATAAGCTGATTTATGTTCATTTATTTTAGTTAATTGTGTTTTACCAATATGAATTCATCACTTAAAAAAAATTTTTTTGTTCATTTTTATTTATTTATTTGAGAGTGACAGAGAGAGAAAGAGGTAGATAGAGAGAGAGAGAGAATGGACTTGCCAGGGCTTCCAGCCACTGCAAACGAACTCTAGACGCGTGCACCCCCTTGTGCATCTGGCTAACATGGGTCCTGGAGAATCGAGCCTCGAATCAGGGTCCTTAGGCTTCACAGGCAAGCGCTTAACCACTAAGCCATCTTTCCAGCCCGAATTCATTGCTTTTTGATAAGTTTTCTGTGCAGTGTTAATCAGTGGGAGCTGACTGGAGACTGTGGCAGGCAGAATGGTCCCTACTACCTCATTCCAGAGATGTCCATGGTTTACTCCTACATATGATTCAGAATAGCATGTTACTCAAGTACACATCTCCAGACCCCAACCGCTTGACTTTGCATTTGCATAAATTGCCTTAAAGCAAGAAAATCTCTCAGCACATTAGTCTTTATTTCACCATTTGTACAATGGATTTTAAAAGTATGAATCTCAAATTATGCACAGTTGTAATGAGGACAAAATAAAATAATTTATATAAAATATATAGAACATTGACTACCTATGGTAAACCCTCAGTAATTGTTAGTTCTTATATTACTACATATATTTTATATCAAATTTGCCATATTGAAATCCTCCTTGTAACTGGTCTTCTCTTCTTATTGTACTGTGTATCTATTTTTGTTGATAATACACTTATGCCACATCATTTAGGGCCATATGTTCTTACATTGTTTGAATGTGATGCAAATCATATAACCACTTTTCTGTGTAGCATATGAATTCATGAGCTGGGGACGTTTTCAGCTGCTGAAATTCCTTGTACCTACAACAACGTTAGTTAGCACAAAGTAGGTGCTTAATAAGCATTTATTGAATAAGGGATGGAAGGAACATTATTGAAGTTATTCCAATTATTTACTATTGATATTTTTAGAAAAATTTGTTTCACTTCTGTGAGATTTTTAAATTCTCCTGTGCAGTAATATAAAGCCTGGTTATTTGGGAACCACAATGTAATTCCTGTACTGATGGAGAAATATGTTATATTGAAGGACAATTGTTTTATGTAAAGAAAAGAAAATCCTGCAGCTAAAGAAAAAGTACATGGTTATGTTTAAAATAATAACTTTAAATGTCTCTCTCATGAAATTGTTTTCAAAGAGTATTTTACCATGAGGGTTAATTTTAACAAAAATTGCCCAAATTAACTTGAAGTACAATGGCACACATAATGTTTTGATTACACATATGAAATTGATTTAGTCAAAAGGGACTTTGAGTCGGGAAAATGCAACTTTGTAAAAAAAAAAAAAAAAGCCCCATTACTGTAATGATAGAGTAGTTCCCTAAGATTTAATCACATGCACATTTAGAAAAAAAAAAGCATTTTATATTCTCTGTAGCAGCAACATCTGGTGACTTTCTGACTATTCCAAAACAGCTTCACTGTGCTATCAAAATTCCATTTGTGTTATACAGATCTGCAAAGTTGCCTGTGGAGACTTAGTGATCTTAGAAGAACTGCAAATTAACTTGAAAAAAAATGTGCTACTATTACTGATTTCAAATTTATCATATTGCAAAAGGGATAGGGTGGGAAACAGCAGGGAATAGAAGGCCAGCATGGTTGAGATGAGAAGCACCCCTTCACATGTTGTCACTGTGGGTATCCCCAGGGGATTTCTATAAGAAGGCAACCACCCTGGCCCACAGAACCCACTGTCTAGCAGGAAGCTGTACTGACTACCTTGACGAACATGTGGCAAGGAATTCCTCCACACAGCATTGAGATCCTGCCAAGGATAGGCATTTCCTGTTGAGAATGCACCACAGGATCATGTTTCTAATTAGATTGTATTTTTTTTTAAATCTGAGCTGAAATGTGAACCAGGTAGCCCAGACCAGACTAGACCAGGGTATTGCTTCTCCTCTTCTTCCACCTTCCTTCTCCTGCTGCTCCTTGTGTTTTTCTTCTCCTCCTCTTTCTTCTTCCCTCCTCCAGTTCCTACTCCTCTTTCTTCTTCCCCTTTTTCCACAACAGTAGTCCAGGCTGGCCTCAAACTCGCTATGTAGGCAAGGAAGACCTTGAATTTCTAAAACGCCTGCCTCTATGTAGTAGTTTGAATAGATGGCCCCCAATATATTCAGTGTTTTGTTACTTTGTAGTTTGCATCTGCAGCCACCTGGCTGGAGGTGGTTTCACTGGGCGGATCTTAAGGTGTGGTGGTGGGTTTGAGATTTCAATCTAAAGATATGCAAAGTGTGCCTAGCTGGAGCTCCTGAAGTGTGCTGTGCTGTGTGGCTTTTGGCTTTAGGCTTGTGCTTGTCTCTCTCTGCTTGGACCTGTGAAGGCAGGCCAGCTTCTGCTGCCATTATGGAACTTCCCTTGGATCTGTAAGCTTCAATAAATCCCTTCTTCCATAACTGTGCCTGGTCTGGAAGTTCATCTCAGTGAACCTAAAGCTGTCTGCGACATAAGTTGGCCCCAGATACATTCAAAACACTCCACCTCCTGAATGTACTACCATATCTGGCTTATGTGGTTTGGGAGTATAACCCAGGGCTTCATGGATGCTAGACAAGCACTCTATCAACTGAGCTACATCCCCAGCCCCAGACCAGGGTTTCTTAACCTTTTTCATTCACAACCCTTTTCTTTCTTTCTTTTTTTTAAGAACATACTTTGCATGGATACATCATGTGTTGGTACCATCTTTTCCCTCCTCCTTGCCCCCATTCCTCTAGAGGGCCTCTGCTGGTATTCCCCATGGGGTTGTGGGTTATTTTTGATCCAAAAATTTTTATGCAACTGTGGGTACGAAGGTATATAAAATATAAGTACAACACAACTAAAATAAGACATAATCAAATATTTACTAATAAATCATAAAGGAATTTATTTTTAAGTTTTTAGTATGCATATAATTTTAGCATTTATTAAAAATAACAGACATTTGCATACTAATGAGATGGATGTGCTTATTTATTTTTACATCCAGAATTAAAAATCTTGATAAAATGTCTCATACTACAGGACATAGAGTATCGCCAGTGATTCTCAGAGTTGATTAATATTTTGATTCTTATAATCATAATCCTCATTGCTAAAATGTAAAAATTGATAGAAGAAAGTTTAGGGTCATTATAGAAATAGTTGGACATTCTTTCTTAGTCCTAAGCCAAAACTCATTAAATGAGTCATTTTTTTTTTATGAAACTCAAGTTAGCAACTCAAACAGCAATTTTAAAATATCAAACATTCTGACACAATCCAGTCCAAAGACATACTGATTTGATACTTCAATGCTGAAGAATGATGGTAGGAAAATATTAAAATTCAAACATTATGTTTCTTTAAGACTAGAAAACTTTGTATGTACAGTACAAACACTGCAATGCAGTTCACAAGTTACAGTGATCCTAAATGAGCCAAGGTGTCTCAGGCAGTGCTTCCTGGTGCTGTGGGGGGTGGCAGCGTACTCGGTGCTTAGTGCCCTTACTGTGCATCCAGAACCGAGCCTACCCAGAGTTTGTACAATGTAACACAGGTAGGTGCTACTAGAAACAGCTCAGATTCATTATATGTTTGATTTTGAATTAATGTTTGGTTGTTACACATTCAGAAATATTTTACTGTTGCCATTTTTTTTTTTCAAGGTAGGGTCTCACTCTAGCCCAGGCTGACCTGGAATACACTATGTAGTCTCAGGCTGGCCTTGAACTCATAGAGATCCTCCTACCTCTGCCTCTGGTTGCCAATTGTGTGTGTGTGTGTGCGGACTCCCACTTTTACATTCATGACCCTGTGGGGCCGTGACTCATAGTGTAAGAAGCTGTGGTCTGTATTACTCCTACTACAGACAATGCTACATCATTCTTTGGCATGTAAGTATCACGTTAGCATGTCTTTGGACTGCATTGTGTCACAAAGTTTGACTTTTTTTTTTTTTTTTTGGTTTTTTGAGGTAGGGTCTCACTCTAGCCCAGGTTGACCTGAAATTCACTATGTAGTCTCAGGGTGGCCTAGAACTCACCTGCCTCCTGAGTGCTGGGATTGAAGGCCTGCACCACCACGCCCGGCAACGTTTGACATTTTGAAGTTGCTATTTGACTTGCTGACTTGACTTTCATTAAAGGCAATGTGTAACTTTTGACTTGAGCCCATTTGTTTTGTATTTGTATTTCATGTGTCATGAAAGCAACTGTGTCTGGCTACCTGCAGGGTGTAATGCAAGGATTATTGTACTGAGCTGTCTTTTTTTTGTATCGTTAATTCATTATATTTAGTTACTTCTCAGATTTCTTCTTCTGTACCTTCCTCTTTATTACTCCTGTCTCCTCTTCCCCACCTTTGAACATTCCTTCCCCCACAATGTTCCCTTGACTCCTCCTCCCCTCTGCTACCCCACTTAGCCTATTTTCTCATCTTCTCATGCCCCTCCCTTGCCAAGTTTTATCTACCCATGGGCCTGACACATTACTTTGATGACCTTTGTGAATTTGAGCTTTATTGTTGGCAACTTTCAAAATAGTTTGAAGACGATGTTTATTTTTCTAAGAAGCCATGCTTCACTTTTCCTGACCTGAGCTCTATTACCTAATATAAAACACTGACTAGCGTCTAACACAAAAGCACTACAAGAAACCTTAGCAGTTAGAATTCCTTCAATTAAACTTTCCCCTTTTGGTCAGTCAACCTTGAGGGCAAGAACTCTTTCTCATTCCCCAAGCTTTCCAACACAGGCAGCTCCTGCTGCCTTCACGGCCACTCTCAAGGATGGGGCCTCCGCTCAGTGTCCAGCTCTCTGTTTCAGAGGATCCTTATCTGCCCATTGAGCCAGTTTTTCTTCCCATGGAACGTAAGCTGGTATTCATTTGTTTGGGCCTTAGCAAAAGAACAAACGAACAAGTGACTTCCTTTCAGTAACACTTCAAGTTCCGAGGAGCAGCTATGAGGCCACCGTTTCTCAAAGCTTCCTTCTCTCGGGCAAAGCTAGACTCTAGACCTGGACACTGGCTCTTTGGATAAACAAGTCCATTTTCCCAAAGTCTCTTTCCTCATCTGCTAGAAACAGCAGGGGACCTCTGTGATAGCTGAAGGATCCCCAGCAGGCAGAACAGTAGCATGACCCCACGCTTGGTAGTAGCTGGAAAGGAGCAACATGAATTCCTGGATCCTCCACCAGCAGGAGTTGACAGGGATGCTGCTGATTAAAGAAGTGGGAGAAGATTCTCCTTTCCATCCCTATGTGGCCCATGAGTGAGTGACCAAAGAGTATTAAAGGATATGACAGAGAGGAAACTACTTTGGGGGAGGGGAGAGGACCTGCTGGAGAATGGGGGGACAAATGAAGGCAATGACAGGTGACTATGAGCGAAGTACAGTGACATGCATATTCGAAAATGTCAGAAGGAAACCATTTTGTATGCTAGGTAAACAATTTTTTAAAAAAGGAGAGTATTTGATCTAAGAGGGTGAAACTGATGTAGAACATGTCACCTCTTTTATGGCTGAGTCACTCAACTTGGAAGCTTCCGAGCGCAGAGCCAAGGGCTGAGTTAACGGGCCTGTCCCTAGGGTTGTCCCTTCACCCCACCTCTGGTCACTTCACTGTAAGGTCTTTAATTGGTGGTGAATGTCTTTCGAGTATAAGGATTATACACAACAGTGTTGTGTGTGCACATGTATATTTGCAGGAAGGTGACAGAACCAAATCTGCTTCCTAGCAAATATTGAAAGGCCCCTACACCTTTCAAAAGCTCATTTACATGTTCTTACATTCTTCAGATCAACTCAAAGATACTAAGACCCAAACTTAACCAATCAGGCTTGTTAAAGAGTCTCCGTCTATATAGCCCAGGATGACCTCCCTCATGAGGTCCTCCTGCTTCAGCCTGCTAAGTCCTGGATAACAGACAGGCCACCACACCTAGCCGGAAATCTTTTTTGTCACCTTTCTGTTTGCTTGTTTTGCTGCTGTTGCTGGAGACAAGGTCTTATTGCACAGGCTGGGCTATGTTCAAACTGCAATCCTCTTGCCTCAGCTTCCCAAGTACTGATGTTATGGGCATGTGTCATCATGCCCAGCCAACAAGATGTTTTCCATGGGTGGTTTTATTAGCTACACTCTGGAGAGTTCAATAGTTCTTCATTGTTCATAGTGTTCCATTGTGCTACGTCAGCTGAACTGGCAACAGATTAGTAGAGCCACAGCAGCAGTTAAAGCCAAGCTTACAAATCAAATGCAAAATGAATTCAAAATTTTCTCTAAAATGACATTTTCTTTGCTATCATTATGTTTTCCTGGGTGAAGAAAAAGAGGGTTGAATGATGGCTGACAGGTGGGAATTTTCCTGATCTAAGATATGAACATTATTGATGATAGCTACTAGGAACTGCTTATATAAAGATGAGCTCACAAGAAAACAAGATTTGTTGGGCTGGTGTTGATTCTGAAGAAGAACAAGAAATTTTTATATCTAAGTCAGGACAGATTGGTAAAATGCAAATTCCCTTACACTTCCTGGATCTCTTCCAGTCAAATATACTTTTGACTCTAGTCAAACATACATTTTAATGCCCTAATCTGAGTCATAAAGAAAGTCCTGGCATTTATGTCTACTCGTGGGTGAATGGTGTCTTCTGGGTCCCTGTTCCCTTAAGGAAGCAGGGTGGAGAGGCATGGTGTGGTCTTCACTTACTTTACCCCTCAGCGCTCAGTCAGTCAGTCCACAGAGGAACGGGATGAGGACTGGAGGCTGTTAACACTCATGTTAACACTCTTCCATGTTTCAAACCACTATCACATTTCATCCTTATAATAGTCTTTGAGCTGGGTATCCTTTGGGAAAATGAAGCTCAGAGAAAATTATCATTCAATAAATGTTGACAGAGACCCTTATATATGTCCAGCACATTAGCTGGGCGCAGATACAGTGTGTGTATTTTAGGGGGTTACACACAGGAGGAATTATATGGCTTGCTCAAGGTTGTAAGCAAGACTGCAGCTTCAAAATCAGAGCTTCCTTAAAAGTCTGTTTACTTTCTCCTGCATTTCCATATGATAACAAAAACAGTGGAGCTAGGATGAAAACAGGGAGGGTTGGTCAGCAAGCTTGGGGTTTCTAGGGAGCTCAGAACTTCTCAGTTCAGCGGGAGCTCTCACGGTCTGAATTTTTGTGTGTGTGTGTAGATTACTCTTGGCTATAAAATGGTTATAAATTACAGGGAAACTTGGCCTCATTTCTGGACAAAATGCTGCATGTAGCTTCACAATGTTCAACACAGATGCCTGACCTTGTCCTGGTTTTGTTTTCTGTTTAACTTCTTGTGACTCAGATCAGAGGCCTTGCTTGGAAACCACATGTTCCCTTCTTAGGTGACTTCTCCAGCTAATGCCATAGCTACCTGTCATTGTTACACAGCTGAGGGCATAGAATAGTCTAGACAGGAATGTGAAACTAAGTTCAGAAAGGTGTACATGTACATGTGCGTGTGTGCTTGTGTGTGTGTGTGTGTAGGGTAAGAATGCAAAACATAATCTTCCTTTGGGTAAGTACCTTAGCATTCATATTTGCATAACTTTGAGTAGACCATTATGTGGAGTATTTGTGAGTCATTTGAACTCATTGCTCTATAGTATATTGAATAAATATGGTGACATATAGTAGGTCATATGGATTTGTGCTTACATCTTGTTGACTTCTCTGAACAACTGTGAAGCCTTTATAGGATACCTATTTCATTGTGACTATTTTCTTACTGAAGAAAATGGGAGTAATTCCTGCCTTGTGGATTTTATTATATGGGATGCTGTAGAGGAACGGGTCTTGTTCAGTGTCTGGTACTACCTAGCAGGCTCCAAGTAAGTGCTAATTGTTTTCCTCCTACTAGATTTTCTTCAAGGTTTTGTCTGTCGAAGTTTGTCTTTCTCTGGAATGCTATGGTGTCTCGATGCATGGTGGAAGTAAGAAAGCTGATCTTCTGGGGGATTTGTGTATATCGCGCTGTGAGGTTTTCTGGTGTTGCTGAGACAACAAACAGCAGTGAACGTTAGACAGCAAGGAGAGCAGAGTAAAACTGCGGGTGGCCAGTCTTTACAAGTGCCAAGAGATAGAAGAGCGGCCAAACTTCTTCCTGGGTGCTCATGGAAGAAACTAGGTGAGCTGACATTATCCTTGGGCTCTAAAGTACTGTACAAACTTCTGAATTTAAGGTGTTATTTTCTCCCCAAGCTCAAAGATGTGATAGGCTATGCCGTGGGAAAGGTTTGGCCCAGGGTTTTCATTTTCTCATGATTTCAGGAGAGGAAGGAGAGTCAGATAAGAGGATGAGATCTTGGAAGGAAGGAATGGGAGGCACAGTCTTACATACATATACCATATACAGTTGGCTGTTATTCCATCGGGCACGGTCACCATTGCTTTAGGCCCAGGTCATTTCTCAAAGTGGTCTTTGCAGTGGGCAACCTTTCAGTAATGTTCCTCTCTGACACAGGCTTGTTTATTGCTTGCTATAAAATGATGAGACCTCCATGCCCACTGCTTTTCTCCATGCTGCCCCCGTGGGACTGGGAAGGATAACTGAGCTGATGCGAACTGCGCTATGCCCATGTTGCATGGTTGACATGAGCAATGAAGTCCCGTTGCTCAACTAGAAATCCTTCTTCTGCCGAGTCCATAACACAGCAGCTGCTGACTTACTTATCTCTACTTAGGTGGGAATCAGATCCCATACTTACCACCTTAGGAAAGGAACACAGAAGTTCATAGAAAAGTTTTGAATAATATGGGTCTTCACCAAAGCCTTTTCTTTTTCTCTATCCTTTATGAAACTGCTTATCTACCCTTAAAAATTATTCAAGAACCCTGAGGTTCTTGGCAACATTGAGTTCTTGAACTCCTGAACTATGACCTCTGAAGTCATGGAACTTCCTGAGTTCTCCACTAGGCACATGCAAGGCACTGAGGAACACTGATGACATTTGCTTGCTACCAGGTTCCTGGGGGCAGGAGCGGTCAGCCAGCCATTCTTGCCTCTAGGCAACTTTTCAGTCAGTCAGGCTTCCAAACATCTCCAAAGGTTGAAATTAGTCAAGTTCCCTTAGGAGCTCAGTGTAACCTTTAGCCTTCCCATTTTTAGAAATTAATTTGTTTTGTAATTTAAATAATAAAAATTGAATAAGAGTTTGGAATATGGCTTAACAGTTAGCTAAAGGCATTTGCTTTCAAAGCTTACTAGCCTGGGTTTAGTTTCCCAGTACCCATGTAAAGCCAGCTGCATAAAGTTGCTTATGTATCTGGAATTAGCCTGCAGCAGCAAGAGGCCCTGGTGTGCTCATACACACACACTCTCTCTCTTTCACTTTCTCTCCCTTCTTGCAAATAAATATATTTTAAGAAATGAATGAACTATCTTACTATTGATTTTTTTCCTTTTGTGGGCTTTTTAGATTTTTTTTAGATATTTTAAAAAACGAATGAAATGTCTTACTATTAATTTTTTTTCTTTCGTGGGCTTTGCGGTTATTCAAACAAGTGGTCATACCTAGAAAGGAAAAATATCTTGAAATTCACCACCATTTTCTTTTCTCAAGGTTGATCTCCCAATTTCCTTGAAAACTCCTTCACTAGCTGGACATGGTGGCTCATGCCTGTAATTGCAGCAGTTGGAAGGCTAAGGTAAGTGAATTGTGAGTTCTAGGTCAGTCTAGTCTAGAGTGACACCCTGCCTCAAAAGGCCTCCCTCCAAAAGTCTTTGCCATGAGTCTCATTTTTACAACCATTCTTCTGGTTTCCTCAGAGGAAGCAGGAAAAGAAATTTAATGGTGTGGACTAAAGACTTTCTTTTTTATTTTTATTTATTTATTTATTTGAGAGGGTGAATGAGAGAGAGAGAGAGAGAGAGAGAGAAAGAAAGAGAATAGGTGGGCCAGGGCCTCCAGCTGCTGCAAATGAACTCCAGACGCATGCACCACTTTGTGCATCTGGCCTACGTGGGTTCTGGAAAATCGAACCTGGGTCCTTTGGCTTTGCAGGCAAGAACCTTAACTGCTAAGCCATCTCCCCAATCCCTCAGGACTTACTTTTTCTTAGGCTTGCCTTTAAGTAAACTAAAATTGTCAGCAACCCTTTTCTTTCCAAATCAGTGCCATTCTCTATTTTAGAACATACACTTTTCACTTCCTTAACTTTTACTCCTTCCCTTCCCCCACCCCTCCTCGTTTTATTTTTATTTTTTCCTGCCAGAGATTTTAACGACTGCCAGCTAACAGGCATTGCATTGAGTAGATTCTTCACTTGGGTGGATTGCAATGATTAAGTTCTGAGATTATGCCCACAAATAAAGTTGATGCGTTTGTGCTATTGGCAGTCATCTGTACACACACCTTACCAGACCTGTGTAATGTCATGGCCCTGCCCCACTCATCCCAAGTTGCTCTCATTAGCTTGAGCAGTGTCATCATCAGCCCAACAGCTAAGCTCTTCCATGAGAGAGGCCATCATTTCCATATGCTTGCCTTACAGAAATGCCTTCTGTTGCCTGTCGACTCTTAGCAGAACTACTATTACTGATAGGATTATCTTATAATTAAAGCAATTCAGTCTTAATTTTAAAGTAAAAAAGGAGTACATGCACATGGTTTCTTACATGTTGACTTTCTACCATGGTCTGAGAGAAGAGCTGAAACAGTACTTTTTCATCTTCTTTTCTCTTAAAATTTTCAAGCAATGTACCCAAAAGTAGATCTTTTTTTTTTTTTTTCCCCTTCTTGATTTCCTCAGCTATTCACTTATCAGGTCTACAGACATTCGTTTGGTGCTTGGCTGTATAAGCAGCTGAGGTTTAATTATCTGGTTGAATACAGTAACTCAGCATGTATCTGTTTGCCATATGTTTTCGGCCTTTAATTCCTTAGTAACGTTTTTATAATACAGAATTTCCTGTGCTAGAGGTGAAGCTAATGTGAGTCAGGAAAATTACGCAAAGGTGTTTGAGAAGGCCCTGAGAGAAGATCATTAAAACTCTGCTTATGATCAAAATACATTATGTACCTGTATGAACATTGTCAATAAAAAAGTTTAAAAGTCCTGCTTAATTAGGTAGTTAGCAGTGAACATTTTTCTCTTTTGAATTTTATTTCTGCTCTTAAGTTCATCCACTTTGACAGTTACTGAAAGGAACAGATTTAAAGTGTTACAGCTGTCAACCCACTGACCATGAAAGCATTAGATTGTGCCTGTGAGTCATGTTTAGGTAACTTTAAATAGCTTAGCTGGAGTCAGAAGCATGCTGCTATAGAATAACTTATTGACATGGGAAGATACTTATCAGGGTTCCCCCCCCCACCCCAAACTGAGGTAGGGTCTCACTCTAGCTCAGTCTGACCTGGAGTTCACTATGTAGTCTCAGGGTGGTCTCCAACTCTCGGTGATCCTCCTACCTCTGCCTCCTAAGTGCTGGGATTAAAGGCGTGAGCCACCATGCCCGGCCACTCAGTGGTTTTCACGTTTCTCATTTTGCTCATATGCATTTCCTAATTTTCCTATTGTTGCCACCTATACAACCGATGCAGGATCCATTTTTTTTTCAAATGTCAGAAGTGCCAACAAGACCAAACAGAGCTTACTGTGGTCATTCTGTGTTGGGAAAAACTGAGTATTATTGAGGCTAATATTGGACTATATGCAATAACCTACCATTTAGAATATTGAGGAATAATAGATACCTCATTTTTTTTATTATACGGAAGCATTTATGTTTTGAAGATGTACCTTGAATTATTTTGACATTCAAAAGTGGCTCTATTGGGACTCATGCAACAGCATAAGTGGGGTTGGTGTATGAACTGATTTCTGTCTTTGATGTTTTTTTATGGGACCATTGAAATAGCTCCTGGAACTTCTGCTTGTTAGCATAGCTCATCTGATACCCTGGAGCACTTCAGCGAGACTGTTTGGATATTCTAATTTAGACCCTTTTATGATACTATTAAATCATGGAAGTAAAAATTCATCCTGATCCAATCGTGGTTTAACTAGAAAAGCTTTCAGCCACATTTGAAAAATTTGTATTCCTTTGATTTTACTTATAATTCAACTAATTTTAAATGCATATATATAATTATTGCTCTTGCTGTGTAAAACCCTCTCTTCAACTTTATTGAAGACAATATTATTAGGGGTAAGTAACTTTAAGCTTGTATATGCTATTGCTTTAGAAAAACCCAGTAAACAACAACTAAAGGTAGTGGGTGCCAAGACAAGCCCAGGATTATACACTGTGCAGTTTACTAGGGACTTTTGGGCAGAAACCAGACTTGGGTGGCATGATTTGAAAAGTAAACTAGACAGATGTGTTCCATGGTCAACTGTAATGTACTAGGTTTTCTCAGAAACAAAAACTATGGGCTATATAGTTCAATGGTAGGTGTGTGCCTAAGCATGTACCGTGCACTGAGTTCAGGTCCCAACATTACAAAAAAATAAATGAGTAAAACAAGCAAGCAAAGCTATTAATATGTTACATGTTTGTACATAAATAGTTCAAACGTCAGTGGAAAGCAGAACATGCCTGGCTGACTGTCTTAGTGTGGGCCAGTGTTCTCTGGTAGCCAAGAGGTGACTATGACCAAGGCTATCCTCATGCCAACTGAGTCAAAGAAGAGCCACGAAGCATTTCTGCTTCTTCTGCTCAAATTTCTACAGTGATTTTTGCATCTTTTTGATCTTTTTGACGTTACATTCATCTTGTGGAATATTTTCATCCTCTGAGTTCCCAGTTGCCATTTTGATGTTCTCTTAGGTTTTTCCTGCTCCTCCCACACATACCACTTGTATAACTGAGCAGCAACTTCTTAAATGGTTTTCTCATTTTTCCCGTCCCTTTCTCTGCTGCTTTTTTTTTTTTTCCCTAATGTAATGACTCATTTTCTACCTGGAGTCATCCAATAACCTTCTGAAAGTCCCCCTTGCTTTGATCTTCTCCTCTATCTCCCTCTCTAGACCTTCTTAAACCACCATGTGATTGCATTTGTGCTTGCAAACCATCTTGAGAAATTCATTGCCCTCAGGATAGAAAGGAGCTATATAAAAGCAGAGACTAACATCAGACCCACACCCAGTGCAGCTGTCCTATTTCTTTAATGCATTTGGCTCATCCTCAAGAGATAAACATACACAGCATCGTAACTTGTTCGTGATCAAAAGCTAGTCTCTTGCAAGAAGAAAAGTTTATTTTAAAAAGTAGCTTAAAGCAATCTAACAATCATGATGAGGTATCAAAACTCATTTGCACTTGGTTAAACTGTGCCCTTTTTATACGCCCATGAAAGGATGGATAGGATGGATACACCAAGACAGCAAATTAAGGGTTCAAAGCAGATGGGAATGTTCAGTTTGAACGGAAGTAGACATTAAACATCACTAGAAAAATCTTTCCTAATTGCTTTTGATTTCTTGACTCCCTTTTCCATTTTCCTTCTACTTTAAACTACCATTCCTCAGTCCTAAATATTTGTTGCTTAAATATATTTACCAAAGTTTGAGAAATTTCTCTTTGTTATCTCCATGAAATGTTTTCTTTTACTTATAAATTAGCACTAAAAGCAGTTTTGCCTCAAGTCTAAGTAAGACAGACATATGGATTAGATTTGGTTTTGAAATAAACATTGCTCTAAGGCTAGTCTGTGGTAGTGGTAGCTGGGGGCGGGGTAGAAAAATACATTTTAGGCTCCTCTAACATTAAAACAATTAGAAACATGCCTAAATCACACAGGACCTCAGGAGTACAGATGGCCTCATTCTCCGAGCAATCTTGCCATGCCATCAGACCCTAAAAATCTTGAGTTGAGGGGACTGGTGAAACCTTTTCCTATCCTATATTCTTCCACCCACTCTTTGGCTCTCCATATTTATGGTATAAGTAGACTGTGGAATTATTGATCTCTTAATCTAACTTTTTTTTTTTTTTTTTGCTACTGCAGCCTTTGGTTTCATGTTTGTCCATACACTCCATGCAACAAAATAACCTTTGGTGCTGCAAGAAAGACAGAGTCCTCAGACCCTGCTAAGCCTCTGGAATCCACATTGTCACTTGTAAAGCTTAGAAGCCTACGTACTATTTTGTTTGTCTGATTTTCTGGAAGTAGGGTCTTACTCTACCCCAGGCTGACCTGGAACTCATTCTGTAGTCCCAGGGTGGCCTTGAACTCTTAGCAATCCTCCCATTTTTGCCTCCTGAGTGCTGGGATTAAAGGGTAGCACCACCAATGATCAGCTTGAAACTTACTTTTTTTTTTTTTTTTTTTTGGTTTTTCAAGGTAGGGTCTCATTCTGGCCCAGGCTGACCTGGAATTAACTATGTAGTCTCAGGGTGGCCTTGAACTCACTGTGATCCTCCTACCTCTGCCTCCCGAGTGCTGGGATTAAAGGCCTGAAACTTACATTTTTTATCTTATTTATTTATTTGAGGGAGAGAGAGAGAGAGAGAGAGAGAGAGAAAGAGAATGGACAAGCCAGGGCCTCCAGACAATGCAACTAAACTCTAGACACATGTGCCACCTAGTGCATCTGCCTTTATGTGGGTACTGGGGCATGTCCTTTGGCTTTGTAGGATAGTGCCTTAACCTCTACACCAGAAACCTACAATTTTAACAAGATTCCTAAACACATCCAAATTTGGGATCCAATGATATAATTACTCAGTATAAACTAAAATTTAACTTTGTTGAATTGTTAAGTTGGTAATTTCTGGGATTTGACATCCTTGGGATATATATATAGGCAATAATAATTTAGCACTATTTAAAGTTTAGATTCAATTCCTGTTTATTGATTCCCCTGTTTCATGCTACAGCTTTTATTTTATTTATTTTATGTTTTTCCGATATTTTTTATTTTATTTATTTGATAGAGAGAGAGTGAGAGACAAAGAGAATGGATGTGACAGGGCCTCCAGCCACTGCAAACGAACTCCAGACATTGTGTCCCCTTGTGCATCTGGCTTATGTGGGTACTATGGAATCCTTAGACTCCACAGGCAAGTGCCTTAACCGCTAAGCCATCTCTCCAGCCCTATTTTCCCTATTTTATGTCATTTGTTGTTGTTGTTGTGTGTGTGTGACAAGATTTTTGCTGTGTAGTTCAGGGTGGTCTAGAACTCATGATCTTCCTGTGTTAGGCGCCTGAATGTTGGTGTTACAGGCATGTACCACCGTACCTGGCTTTAGAAAAAAGACATTCTCATAGTTCTTATTATCACATAAAACTAAGGAAGACTCCTAGCCCTTGAGGACAATAAAGTCATTAGTTTTTGTACCTAGCAGATGACGTGAGAATTGTGCATGATGTTCCTTAATGAGACTTGTCATGGAGGAAGTGTCCATACTATCTAAAAGTTCACCTCTGTCCCTCGTAAATCATTTTAGCTGGTCAGATTAGAAAATATTTTCAAGTGTTTAAGCACTCAACCATGTGGCATGTTAGGCAGACATTCATCTTGGCTTTTAGATAAATGAAAAAAAAAATTAAAGAACAGAATTAACTTTTGCTACTTTTGCCTTAGGCCATGAACCACGTAGCTCAGAAACAAGCTTGAGCCTTTTGGGCTCACACCAGAGAACACTTATTTTTATTTATTTATCTTCTCTTAAAAGCAAAATTAAAATGAATGGCTCAGGGCTGGAGAGGTGGCTTAGCTTTTAAGATGTTTGCCTACAAAGCCTGAGGACATGGGTTCCATTCCCCAGTACCCACATAAGCGAGATGCACATGGTGGCACATGCGTGTGGAGTTCATTTGTAGTGGCTAAAGGCCCTGGCATGCCCATTCTCTCCCTCCCCCTCCCTCTCTGCTTTTCTCTCTGTCTCAAAATAATGAATAAAATATTTTAAAAAAAGAATGACTTAAAAAGAGAGAAGTTTAGGCTTTTAGACTCCCTGAATCTTTCTCTGAACCCTGTAAGGTCAGCTAAAAAGAGTATACTAAAATCTCCTCTTATTCAGTCCCCCACTTGCTTGAGCTTTGCTCTCCCATCTTTTAAGGGAGTCAGTGAAATTGACAATCACCTTAATGCTATTCTGCATCCTTTCAAACAGCATTGGAACATCACTCCTCCCCCTCTGAGCTATTTTCCTAAGGAAGATGTCCTGAGGGCCACTATGTCAGACACATAGACATGCTGTGTCTTCCACAATGTCAAAATTTCCTGAATAACAATATATTCACAAGTTTTCAATGGCAGCAATTTATTTAAACTTGTTTTTTACTGATAGCCCTGGTCAAGACAAACACAGGTTCTTTTATTCCAACCTTAATGAGGGATGTTAATTCAAGTCACACATTACATGTCTCACATTACATATCTCTCTCTCTCTCTCTCTCTCTCTCTCTCTATATATATATATATATATATATATATATATATATATATATATATATGCACATATGTAGGTTACAGTATGGCTCAAAGGGTTAAAGAGGGAAGGGGTTTTGAAGAGGCCCTCTCTGTAGACAGAGCTGGGAATGGACAGGAACATAAATCCCTGTACAAGCTGATGGAGCTGCTGATTGGCTGCAGCTGGCCATAGAGTGAGGCTGCAGGGTTGGCTCTGAGCTGCAGGAACAAGGTGAAGTGATGCACGGATGGATAGACATCAGGTTCAGACAGGTGAATGGGAGGATGAGCAGAGGGAAGTTGAGTAGGCTGTGTCAACAGTGGGGACTGAACTGAGCTGAAGCCTCTGGAACAACCAGGAAATCCTGATTCAAACATGAGATGACAAGTAGGTGGGAGCCATCACTATTGCAGTACTAGGTGAGCCCTTCTGCAAGGGGTCCAGATGAGGGAGTTACACCTATTCCTTAATGAGGGTCCAGCATGTCCAATAAGTCCTAGGGCCTGGGTTTGCTGTTTTGATTTTAATACACCCCTGGGCTCCTATCGTCCTGTTATCAGTCTTCAGGGCCGAGTTCTTCCTCCCAAATCATGATGAACAGTGGAAGGACGAGCAAAACTTTATTGAAATTGATAGGAAACAAAATGCTATGCAACAGAGGAGTCCCAGAAAATGGGTGGCTAATATAGCACTCTGGATGGGGCTTTTATTCACTAAGGCTAAGTCTGTCCTTGTGGAAATTCCTGTGTGTCTGTTATAGGAATAAAGCCAGGAAGTAATTAGACCTATTACAAAGTCCATGTTAGTTATCCTGTCTGGTTAAGAGCAGAAGCTCCTAGAAGAAGTAGTACATTTAGCTAGCTCACTGATTTTTACCTTAGCTAGAACAAATAACCAAAAATCCTTCTTTTGCAAATTGATATATCAATATCAAGAAGAAGCGTGGAAGAAATCTCGAGGTAAGAAATATCTATGGCCAAGAAAGATACAAATGAGAGTTTATGGAGGTAAAGTCAATCCCCTTTTATTGAAGAGACTGAGTGAGTTTGACTCTATTGTTCAAATTTGTATTTTCTCCTTAGACTCATGCATAGGATAGCAGTATCCTTATTTGGTAATTGACTTATGAAAGTGTCTCATCCTGAGCTATTTCAGAACTCTGTTTTGCCTTATTTTCTGGTATTTTGTGCTGTCAGGATTTGTTTTTTCATCCCCTGACATTCCACTGATAAGAGAGAGTACTTTGCTTTCTTGAGGCCAGTTTTTTTTTACAGACATTTCCATGCTGTGCATGGCCCGGCCTGGCTTTTGTCTAGAAGAGACAGGCAGAGTCTTTGCCAAATGAAAGACAACAATGGTTGGTTTTATGGCTCTGAGAGAGAGCACATTGAGAAAATCTTGGCAACTGGGTATACGTGTGTGTGTGTGTGTGTGTGTGTGTGTGGTATTCTGGGGACAAAGAATGTATGTGCATGTGAAGTCTTCAGGGGCACAGTGAGTGTGTACACATGCGGTCTTTGGGGATCACCGTGGATGTGTGTATGCAAGGTCTTTGTTTTCTCTAGTTTTTAAATCTTGTAATATCTTAGCTGGGGAATAGACATTACTTTTTTTGGGGGGGGGGTTTGTCCTCTGAAAATTGAGAATCCAGGGAAATAAAAGTCTTCATGTACTGAGGAATACAGGAAGCCCTGCCAGCTCTGCATGGATTTGAGTTGTGTCTCTGATAAAAGATAAATAAATAAAAGATAAATAAGAATGTAGCTAGAGGTCTGACTACAGAATTCCTGCTTCATTTCAATGAGTCAAAGGTATTTCCTTCTCAGGGTGAAGGAGACTAATGAGTTGGTTGAAAATCTGTAGGTCCATGAACTCCATTCCATGGAAGAAAGCGGCCTGGTCTTTGGTATAAATGTAGCTTCCAGCCCAGGTTCTTTTACGCAGCAGCAGAGTGACTTGGGCAGGTTGCCTCCTTACCTCTTCCTCGGTTGCAGCTTCTCCCTGAGTCCGTGAATAATAACAGTACTTAGCGCACAGGCTGTAAAAAGGGCGCCTCTGTAGGTGATAACTTTGCTTTCACCATGAGCCTCTTCTGTGGCATATGTTACTTTCTAGCAAAAAGTAAACACCGAGGGCTGAGGATGTATCCGTGGGTAAGAGCTCTTGCTGTTCAAGCATGAGGACATGATATCACTTGTGTTGCATTCAGCTGGGTGCAGCCACACATGCCTGTAATCCCAGTCTTGTGGGGAGTGGAGGCAGGACAATCGCTGGGACTTGTAGGTCAGCCAGTGTGACTGAAAAGTGGCAGCTCTGGGTTCACTGAGTGACTCTGTCAGATAGGTGATAGAGGACACCTGATATGCTACTCTGACCTCCTCATGCATATGCATGGGATGTGTACCTCACACAGTATGCATGCAACACACACACACACCAAAGATAGTAGGTAAACACAAATAAGAAGTCATTATCCTTAGCAAATGACATGTGTCCATTTTCTGAAATCAGAGAGGTTCAGTGTGTGTCCCCGCCTCTTATATAATGTCAAGGTAGTTTCTCCTTATGATGTATCATATCTTAAAGAGGCTTGCTGTAATTGAATGCTAGAAGTTTTAGTCACTGCTAGAAGAAAATGAGCATGTACATAAACTGGTGATTTCATTTCATTTATTTATTTACTTGAGAGAGAGAGAGAGAAAGTGGCAGACAGAAAGAGATGGGTGCACTGGGGCCTCTAGCCACTGCAAATGAACTCCAGGTGCACACACTGCCTTGTGCATCTGGCTTACGTGGGTCCTGGGGAATGAATGGAGCCTCGAATCAGAGTCCTTAGGCTTCACAGGCAAGTGCTTAGCCACAAAGCTATTTCTTCAGACCCAGTGATTTCATTTTAAATTTGTTCAAATATGCTAGTTTCTAAGAACAAAAACCATCAATAACAGATAAATACCCCCTTTCAATGCATATGAAACACAAATGTGAATTTTGAACTTTTGTCTGTGCATTTTAACAACAAATATAATAGCTATGTGTATAAAATACATGCAAATGTAAAAATTCAGAGTTTCATGTTCATATTATACCTATCTGGATACTTTCTATTCGATACTAACTTGTTTTGTTGTAACATAGGTTCTACTCACCAATTGATGCTCTAACTTCCTAATGTGTAGCTAACTACATTTTGAAAAGCTCTGCTCCATATTATTATGTGTGTTTTTTAGTAGTGGAAATGAAAGTTCCAAGAGCATGCAAGCACCACCAAAGTCACATGGCCAGAAAATGTCCACAAGTAGACTAGAATCTAGGACCCCCATCCTGGAGCCTGCGCTGCCTATATCTACCACAATGTTTTTCGCAGGTCTCTCTCTCCCTCTCTCCCTCTTTCTCTCTTTGTCCCTCTCTCTCTCAGAGCCCATGAACCCATGTTCTAGTCCACCCCTGGAAGCAACTAAAACAGCTACAATAGACATGAAAAGTCTCGACCCTCAAGCTCCTCCTGTTTCTTCCTGAGGGCTTGCTACATGCCCAAAACTTGGTCCTATTTATTCATGTTTTAAAATACAATTCTGTTGTTCTTTCCCAAAGGGAGACACAAATTTCTAGTTGTAATCACAAGGGGAAATGTTTTCTAAGTGATTTCCAGTTTGTGTGTACTTGGGCTTGAGAATGAGTAAAATGCACACACCACAGTAAGTGAAGGGGACAGTGGTGCACCCTCGGGATTCAAGTTAATACCTTCAGAGAATACTCCATATACATATTTTGCTTATCTCTCATATTTTTCCAATGGAAAACTTTCTGGAACCCTTTCAAATAATAAGCTTTGCAAATATAATATAAAAACATAGCATATTTACAAAACAAGTCTTTTATGAGAACAGCCTGGAAAGGCTACTCACATGACCTCACCCTCACTTGCAGTTAAGTGGAGGCACTGACCTCTGAGCTCCAAGAGTCTGACGAGAGCAGCTTTCAGACAACCCTAGGCTAAACCTGGCTAAGCAAGGCTTACATTTTGACATTCTAATTCTAAGCCTTCTAATTCACTTTGTCAGAATATGTAAGTATTACTGCAAAAATTGTAATTTGCTTGAAAAAAGGAGAAAGAAGAAAAGGAAGAAAAGAGAGAAAAAGCGGAGAAAGATTGCAGGCTTTGACAGAACTCAAGCACCACTAAAAACTGGACGCATGTCCAGGTGACCAGGAAAAGCCCTGCAGGAGGGAGCATGGCTCAGCCAACAGATATTGTCAAATATTTCCCATGGTAGCCAGGGGCTTGTTACCCTATCCTTGAGGTGTGTGCTCATTATAAAACTCATTTCTTCACACCCTTACCTGCTAGACCACCTCCCCAGTGCCATCAGTGGATATTTTTTATGATTAAAACAAAAGCTGGGCTGGAGAGATAGCTCAGCAGTTAAGGTGCTTGCTTGCAAAGCCTAACCACCTGGGTTCGATTCCCCAGTACCCACATAAGCCAGATGCACAAAGTGGAACATGGATTTGGAGTTTATTTGTAGTGGCTAGGGACCCTGGCACACCCATACTGACTATCTCTCTTTCTCTGTTTCTGTATCTCTCTGCTTGCAAATAATAAATAATTTTTAAAAATCTAAATGAATCCTTCAAAGATTGGTGTTAAGTTATAACAATGCTGCTTTCTGATTGCTTTCAGTTTGGTCATAAACCCACTGCCAGTTAGCACCTCCACTATATCTTGGCTGTGAGGAGGAAAATTGTACTTATCCGAGTGCAGGCAAAACAGCCATCACCCTCCACAGGAAGTTCACTGAAACATGAGACCAGTGTTAAGGGCAGTCAGAGTTCTAAACCCCATCTATTGTGTTCAATTGAGTTACAAACAGGAAATAATGCAGTCAATCTCAGAGGATTAAAACCAGGGATTCTTATTAATATGGATATTCAAGATGTTGAAATAATAGCCCTGGGGAAAGAACTGGGAACATTCATAATCCCTTTGTAAGCATTTGTCAAGAGCAATTTATTTGTGGTAGAAGATAGCATCCAGAGGATGTTGAAAATAGGAACTTTAGGATTCATCCCTGTTACCTGGTCTCTTTCTTATGTCATCTGTCCCCTTCACTTCACCAAGTCTCCTGTGACAGAGTCATAACATGCTTCATGATGGCCTAACCAGGTCAGTTTTGTGTTTGTCAGCAAATCCACAACTGTTGCTATGGTAACATGTATGCTCATTACACCACTGACTTCCTCCCACAAACAAGAACATTTGGATTTTTGGTGTAAGTTTTTAAAAAGTTCAGAGCGTGGAACCAGGACCTTTGGCTCTGATTTGAATCATCTTGCATACAGAATTATTTCTGAAATTGAAATAGGATTGGTTTCTTGGAACTCTTTGGACTTCCTACCCATAACTCTTTTCTTGCTTATTACTCATGCATTAATAGGCACTCAAAATCCATGTCCAGACTCCCTAGAAAGAGACCTAAGGTGCTGCAGTCAAGAAATGACAATCTAGGTAGGGCTGGAGAGACGGCTTAGTGGTTAACTTGCTTGCCTGCGAAGCCTAAGGACCCATGCTTGATTCTCCAGGTCCCATGTAAGTCAGGTACACGCGGTAATGCAAGGCCACACATGCACACAAGGTGGTACACGTATCTGGAGTTCAGTTACAGTGGCTGGAGGTCCAGGTGAACTGGTTCTCTCCCTCCACCCCTCTCTCTCTCATAAAAGAATAAGGTCAGTTTGCTGGGCTTGCATCAAAAAAAAAAAAAAAAACACAAAAAAACAAAAGAAAACAAAAACTCAGAAAAGAAATGACAATCTAGCTGCAGAAATGAAATGAAAGGCTAGCATGGCAGGAAGATTTGTGTATCTACATCTGATAATAAGAGAAATCTGTCAGTTAGTAAAACATAGAATGAAATTCAGGCTACGGTTTAGATTAGCATATCAGTGGTATAAGGTCTAAGGGGCTGGCGGAGAAGGTCCTCCCCCATCTTGCTGAGTAAAACAGAAAGGTTTAACAGTGGCACACAGCTATAATTCTGGCACTCTGGAGGCCCTGGCATGCCCATTCTCTCTCTCTCTCTCCCTCCTTCTCTCTGTCAAGTAAATAAAAAAATAAAAAAACCCAATAATAATAATAGTAGTAGTTACAGAGATTTTAAAACTTAACACTTACTTAACTCTTGTGTGCCAGATACCACATCAAGTGCTTTACAAGTAATATCTCATTTAACCTTCAAATGTCCCCTGGGATACATGCTATTTTTATTCCAACTCTTCAAATGAGAGTGGTGAGATTGAGAGATTAAGTAACTACTCATCTTAGGTCATATATGTAGTGTGTAAACTCTGTAATAGGGGTTCAAATTCAGGCAGGGTCATTTAAATATTCACATTTTAGGGTCTGGAGAGATGGTTCAGTGGTTAAGATGCTTGCTTACAAAGCCTAAGGACCTGGGTTCAATGCCCCAGTGCCCATATAATGCCAGATGCACAAGGAAGCACATGTGTCTGGAGTTCGTTTTCAGTGGCTGGAGGCTCTGGCTCACCCATTCTCTATCTAATTTTATTTGTCATTTTTTTTATTAGCTATAGACATACTTAGTATGGAAACAACACATGTTGGTACCATCCCTTCCCTCATCCCTGGCCCCCTTCCGAAGGGGCCCTGCTTATTGAGGATGCAGGTTATCCCCATGGGGATTGTGGGTTGTGCATTGTGGGAGCAGCAGTCAGTTACTAGGGAGAGGCAATGCCTCTGGGCATAATGTCCCAACTTGTGGCTCTAACAACCTTTCCATCCCTTCTGCAAAATCTCCTGAGCCATGATGGGTAAGTTTTAAGTCTCCTTCAGTGTTGGGGTCTTAAGAGCCTCTGTATCTCTGCTTTGGTAAGTGTTGAGTGTCTTCAGTGTCTGTCTCCTTCACCCTGGCTCTTCTATCTACTTCTTTCTTTCTATCTATCTCTCAAATAAATAAATAAATATTTTAAATGTTCATATTCTAAGCCACAGTATTGGTTCAGCTAGATACCTAGAAATTAGTCCAACTGTGAAGAGTTCAATTGCAGATAATAGAGACTTCCATGACACTATTGTGTATAAATCTGATTGAATTAAGAGATACTCAAATAGCTGGTAAAGTGTTAATCATTCTCAGTGGTTTGTAGGCACTGAGCCCCTCCCCCTTTGCTGAAAGGGAAGCTCAGGATTGGTCTTTGATTATAAAATTATAATCAAAAGATCTTTGATAGCCAGGTGTGGTGGCGCGCGCCTTTAGCCCCAGCACTCGGGAAGCAGAGGTAGGAGGATATCCATGAGTTCGAGGCCAGCCTGGGACTACATAGTGAATTCCAGGTCAGTCTGGTCTAGAGTGAGACCCTACCTCAAAAAAAAAAAAAAAAAAAAAAAAAAAAAAAAAAAGAAAAGGTCTTTGGTTATGACATCTGGGGTGTAAGGGTGCCTCTAGAGGTGACTGGAAGGTAAGTTGGTGGACTGAGCAGAGATCAGTGTGGGAAGGCACCATCCACAACCAGCTGGGGTCCAGGAGGGCAGAAAGGTGGAGGAAGAGGGAGCTCCTGCCTTTTCTTCTGCATTTGGTACACTCGCCTCCTCCCTTTAGATGTCGAACTCTGGTTCTTTGGCTCTTGGACTCGAGGACTCACATCAATATCCCCAGGGGCTCTCGGGGGCCTTCAGCTTTGAATGAGCTTCCTTGGTTCAGACTGAGGCCTTTGGAACTGGACTGAGCCATGATAGCATTCCTTGGCTCTTTAGCTTCCAGATGGGCCATCACGGGATTTCTCAGCCTCCATAGTCATGTAAACCACTTATCCTGACAAGTGATCTTCCTCCTCTTCCCGTTCCTCTCTCTAATCTAATCTCCTTTAAATTCTGTCTCTTTGGAGAACTCCATATAAAACAACACTTTGGTGGTTTAGGAAAGAAGTGGCTTATCCAGTGTGCGGTGGTTTACACAAATCATTAAAGCAGCTGGAAGGAGGCTCTAGAAAGTGCACTGTAGTTAGAGTTACAGAAGACTGCTCCTTGAAGCTCCTGCTCCTAGAAACAGACTGGTTTCTCTGGGCTTGAGAAGGCTGCTGATGCTGTAGGAAACCATAAGATCTGGCACCACACTAATTCTACACCAGCAGAATGCACGCTTCTTCTCTGCTCCTGTCCCACTTAACTGAGGCCCAATGTCAAGACTAACACTTGCTGATTATGGTAGAATGGGAGCACATGCTATCCTTAGTTGCAAGGGAGGTGTCAGATGCACAAGGTGGTGTATGTGTCTGGAGTTCGTTTGCAGTGGCTAGGGCCCCTGGTGCGCCCATTCTCTCTCTCTCTCTCTTTCTGCCTCTTTTTCTCTCAAATAAAATGTTTTAAAAGGAATGAAGAAGAAAAGGGAGGAATCTTCTTAATGGTAGGCAGCAAATAAGACATTTCTCTGAGAGGGAGAAATCAGGTCTTGGCCTCAAGTGTGAAATGGATCTTAGCAGGAAGGAAGGAAGCAAAGGAAGCCCAGACATTGCTGCGAAGTGGCTGGTGACCAGTGTCTGGAAGATTTGGCCATTGACTTGTCCCTGCCTAAAATCCGAGGCAGGGCTGGGTTATCTGTGAGCCTGAGGAGACTATTCCAAGGCAGCTTTCCGGATAGTCAGAGCTTGCCGTCCTCTGCGCCCATCTTCCCAGCCAGGGCAGGGCAGGGCTTTTGCTTACTATGTGAGCAACTCTGGTGCCTGCTCACATGACAGGATTCCTACTGTCACATGAATTGTCCTTTGACTAGAAAGCAAATCACCAAGGAAAACCCGAAAGTTCCTTTCCTTGCCCTAATGAAGGAACTTCCATTTCTCCCCACCAGATGCCTTACTACACACTTAACATATATTGTCTCCACTATAGACGCTGTAACATTTTAAGGGGTGGGATAGGCTAGAAAAAATGCATGGTTGGGTGAGAAGATGATTAGTTGTAGGGAGTGGAGAAGGCAAAATCTAGACAGGCAAGGAGAAACCTTCACCCATTTTTGTCCAAGCATAAGTTTCCTACTGTACAAAATCTCCCGCCTCTTCATCCACACTTCCTTCTTTTCTGGTGGGGAAACTCCTCCCCTGAATGGAGTGAAGATTCCCACTCACGGTGGGTGCCTAAGTAGTAGGAGGTGGCGAATACTACAGAGACTCTGCTAGCAGTTGATCTAATAAACAGTAGGATATATCTTAAAGCAGACACAAAAGAAAAACAGTCTCTTAAAATCAAATGAAGCAAGTAGCTAGGCTCTGCAGGGTGTGTGTACCCCATCCCAAGCCCCACATGGTGTCCAAATGACTGTTTCCAATAGGGAGCTTCCATTCTATGATTTAGGGTCTGGTAAAAGGAGTTGTGGGTTGTGATTGGATTTGAAATAGTCACATGGTTTGCTTTATAATTCATCTGAAGCTCCCATCAAGGCAAATGTTTTGGAAGGTGTTTTAAATGCTGGCAAGGTCACAAGGCTTTAATAGCTTAGACAAGCTTGATAAAAATAGCAATTTTTATTTCCCTCTCTGAAATGGAATGATAGGATACTGGATAGGAGTAGCTATGGAATTATATTTCTTTTATTTTTCCACTCTTTTTTTTTAAAAAGTGCTTATTTATTTGAGAGAGGAAGGAGGCAGACACACACAGAGGGAGAGAGAGAGACAGGGAGAGAGAGAATGGGCACACCAGGGCCTTTAGCCACTCCAAATGAACTCCAGTTGCATGCGCCCCCTTGTGTATCTGGCTTATGTGGGTCCTGTGGAATCAAACTGAGGTCCTTTGGCTTTGTAGGCAAACACCTTAACCACAAAGCCATCTCTCCAGACCTTTATCTACTCTCTTTGATTAGTCAATGTTTCATAGACTACCTCTGTTATTATGTTATCATAATCAGTGGGAAGGAGACTTCTTCTCTTCTTTATGTTTCTTATTCTAGAGAATATGACATTTTTCTTCCTCTTCTATCCCATAACATTTATCATTAACTTCTCTGACCCTTTTCAAAAGGCTTGCAGTTATTTTGCATATGAACCTAAAAAAATTCTTAATGTTTTTCTTTTAGTCCTTAATTTTGCCACACTGGACAATTCTTTTTCTTATAAGTTTAGAAAGATTTTGTTACAGAATATTGAAAGCTTAACGGAAGGAAAGAAGGCAGAGCTCAACTCTGGGGTCCTGAGTTGGCAATCCTCCTTGTGACTCTGACCTGGTTTTTATAGGAAGGGGCCTCCCTTGGGGAGGAAGAGATCTAGGGAGGGAGTCAGGTTTAATAAAAAAGAGATCTAGGGGTATTCTTTTTAAGGAAGCTTTTTCTTCCTCTTCTGTAAAATTGATTCTCTAGGGCTGGATCTGGCACCTCAACAGGTTAAAAAGACTGGAGGGGGCCCAAACTGACTGGCATTCCTCTCACCAGTCCTCTCCTCTTGGCTTGAAGACGTGTGTGGGCGCGTCACTTGACTATGGTACTCCCTTCTTGTTTATTTTTAATAAGATTCCCTGACTAGCAGTACTCCTCTCTTAATTACTCTGTTTGTTTGGGGCTACTTTTTTTTTTCTTAGAGTGCTTCAACTTGATTCTAGAAAACAGGTGTGGAGAAGGATATGGACTCATCTGACTTCTCTGTGTGGATCTGCTCCCTTTAGCACATGGAGTTGTATGTGATCAGAGTCCACCAGCAACTCAGCATTGCTGTTGGGGCTACCTGATTGGAGTCTTAGCTTTTTTCCCCCAAATATCAGATTCCACGCAAAGCAGCAACAAGATGGATTAAAAACCCCAAGTGAAAATAGAAAAGTGAAAGATAGAACCAAAGGCTCAGAGCTCACCAAAATGTAGAAGAAACCAGCCAGTGCTGTCCATCTCCAATGACACTGTTGTCTCAGACAATGGGCACAGAGGATGCTTGCTTTAGGCTAAGGTTCCAAGCTGCCATCAGATAACTATAGGACAGTCACAAGGGCTCTTGTTCATAGGTAATGGGCCCAAAAGAGAAAGGGAGCCTGTGGCCATTTCCCATTGTGTAGCTTAGGCATACTACCACCCACTATGCCCATGCCCACTATTTTGATTTTTTTCTGAGTGTGTGTATGTATAGATATAATAAATTTAAGTATATTTATTTATAATATAATTTTATCTGTTTTACTATAACCTAGGCAACTGGCCCCTTTTGCTTCCTAGAAATTCAAACTCTGAACTCACCCTAACCACAGCTTTAAAAATATTTTATTTTTATTTATTCATTTGAGAGAGGGGTATGTAGAGAGAGACTGGTCGCACTAGGGCCTCTAGCCTACAGCAAACAAACTCCAGATGCATGTGCCACCTTGTGCATCTGGTTTACATGGGTCCTAGGGAACTGAACGTGGGTCCTTTTGATTGAGGCAAGCACCTTAACAGCTAAGCCCTCTTGCCAGCCCCTACGACAACTTTTAGAGCTGTGGCAATCTTCTAGAATTTTTTACAAATTTTCAGAAACTATATTTTAAATATAATTTTATTTTTAATATATACATGTATTTTAATTTATTTATTTTTTGATTTTTTGAGGTAGGGTCTCGCTCTAGCCCAGGCTGACCTGGGATTCACTATATAGTCTCAGGATGGCCTTGAACTCATAGAGATCCTCCTACCTCTGCCTCCCAAGTGCTAGGATTAAAGGCATGCACCACCACACCCAGTGTAATATATTTTATTTATTTATAATTTTTTAAATTTATTTAAGAAAGGGAGAGAGAGGGAGAGATGGAGAGAGGGAGAGAATGAGCATGCCAGGGCCTTCATCTGCTGCAAATGAACTCCAGAAGCATGCACCACCTTGTGCATCTGGCTTACATGGGTCCTGGGGAATTGAACCTGGGTCCTTTGGCTTTGCAAGCACCTTAACCACTAAGTAATACTTCCAGCCCTTATTTATTTATTTATTTATTTATTTATTTATTTATTTATTTATGAGAGACAGAATATGAATATGGGCATGCTAGGGCCTTCTGCCACTGCAAATAAACTGCAGATATGCACCATTTTGTGCATCTGGCTTTATGTGGGTACTTGGGCTTTATGTGGGGCATCGAATGTGGGTTGATAGGCTTTTCAGGAAAGTGCCTTAACCACTGAGCCATTGCTCCAGACCTAGAGAGTATATTTTAAAATCCATTTCTGAGAACATAACTATATCTAATCTTGTATAGAATCTATAATATATTTTCTTTGAAAATAAATCCAATAGTAAATAAATTTTTAGAGCTCTTCTGACTGATAATTATGTAATATAATATAATATTTTAATATTATATTTAATATAATATAATAATTATATAATTTTTATTATATTTTGTTTTTCTGACATTTATACTTCTCTCTTTTTATCAAGATATTACATAAATCCATGGAGTACAGAGTAAGAATTCAACACATGCAAGTACTGATCAAGTCCAGGTGATCAGTGTTGCCCTCTGGTGCCTTCAAGATCCTCTCCTCTAGATCTTCATGAAACACAGTGGGATATTCTTAACTGTAGTTCCCTCTGTCCTGACGAACACTGGAACTTACTTCTGCTGTGAACTGGTACTCATTGTCCAGTTTCCTTTTTCCCTCTTCCTGCCCTCCCAAGCCTTTAGAAACTATTCTACATTCAGTTTGCTTTTCTTTTCTTTCCTTTCCTTTTTTTTTTTTTTTGAGGTAGGGTCTTATTCTAACTCAGGTTAACCTGGAATTCAGTATGTAGTCTCAGGGTGGCCTTGAACTCACGGCGATCCTCCTACCTCTGCCTCCCGAGTGCTGAGATTAAAGGCGTGTACCACCATGACCGGCTCAGTTTGAGTTTTTAATGCTTTCACATAAAAGACAGAACATACAATATTTGCCTTTCTGTGTCTGGATTACTTCATTTACCATAATGCCTTTCAGTTCTGTACATTGTACTGTAAGTGTCATAGTTTTGTTGACAAATAATATGCACGTGCACTTACATTTTCCTTATTTATCCATTGATGGGCACCTTGGTTAATTCTGTATCTTAAGCTATTATGATTCATTAATTTCCCAATTTTCTCAAAAAGGTCTTTCTTGTTTTAAAAGTCAACATTTCCATCACTCCCTACCTCTCCAACTTTCTCTGCACTTCTTTAGAAAGACAAAACATTTTCTTCCAAGATAGTAAACTTCTAGGAGATTTAGATAATTATGGTGTCATGGGTTTGGAATGGAAGTAAATATTTGCAGGTTGTGAGAACAACTAAAAAGAAAAGAATTGCTTTGTACAGATGGAGAAATGTCATGGATGCATTAAATTCTTTCTGTGAGAGGGTGGACATTCATATGCACATATATCCATATATATCAAGTGAAGAAGTAGAAAAATTTCTGGCAAGTTCACATTTTGTTTTCTGTGTGTTTTCTAGTTCAGCCAGACAGTTCACAGATGCTGTTTTATAATGATAATTATCCACTCAGATTCCATCCCACACTAGCAGTCCTGAGCACCCTAGAATCCCATGAAATAGGACACAATGGGCAAGACTCTGGATACTTCTTGTTAACTTGGTTGGTTGGTGTGTTAATTACTGCATGTTTCTAACTGGATGGTAAAACAGCTAGAAGAGCATGCCGCTCTGGAAGCATTAAAACCCTGGATGCTATGAAGGGGACTGTGAGCCAAGATCACATCTCTCATTGTGGGTGAAAAGTCTTTGATACTGTCTGTGTAATTCTCTTCCAAGTATTTACCTACATGACTCCTTTGTGGTATGTGGTACTCAGGTTACCACCTTTGGCTGGAGCTTAATGAAATCTTTGTTGTTCTCTCCATCAGAATGAAATGGTAAAGTTTGTGACCTGAGGACAAATTTCACACACTGAACTACTAATTGTTTCATTTTGTTCGTATCAGGCTGGCCTAGATGGAGCAGGTGATATTTACAGCTCTTCATGTTTGTTGAAATAGGCCATTGTTAGTAGTTTAAGGGAGCAATGATTTCATCTACATTGCAGTGAAAATACTGCCTTATAATTTTACCACAGCTTATTTTTAGCACAAAGTTATTGAGCTATGTAGATACTGCTTATCCTTGCTGATTCAATAAGCAGAAAGTTGTGACTGACATTAAAGAGGGCAGGGGCATCTTGGTCTACTGAGCAGTTATGGAGGCTGCACAGACAGCCTCTATGAAAGCGGGAGGTATCCATCATGGCTACAATGGACTTCATGTAGAAAGCATTTGTGTAACATTGCATGAGAGAATAACATAAAGCCAGGTCAAAGCTGTGAAAGTCAATAGGGTTCTGATGAAGCCACAAAAAACGTGTTAGCTTTTTTAGGAATTTTCCTGTGGACAGCATTTGGAAAAATATGTGGAAAGAACATCCACCAAAGTGGGGGGGAAGAAATAGAAAAAAATGAACAAAAATGATCCCTCATTTCCCAATCCTAAAGGGAATGAGAAAAATGTTGTATCTCTGTATTTCTTTATAAAAGCCTCACTCCTGATTCTAGAGTGCAGAGCAAGAGAACACCATCAAAGGGAAACTAACTACCACAATTCAAAGTCCTTGCTGGTCACAACCACTTGGGAATTTGGAATATTGCCTGGAAATGATAAGTGTGATCATTACTGCCAACCTGTTGTAACTTGTTACTGATCAGCTATCTTAAATATCACTTAGGTTTTTATTTAAACATTTTGTTTATTTGTGAGGAGAGAGAGAGAGGAGAGAGAGAGAGAGAGAGAGAGTATAGGTGAACCAAGGCCTTTTGCTGCAGCAAAGGAACTCCAGATGATTTCACCACTTTGTGTATCTGACTTTGCAAAGGTCCTGGGGAATTAATTAAACCTAGGCTGATAGACTTTGCAAACAAACACTGTTAACTGTTGATCCATCTTCATAGCTCCTAGTATTTAGTTTTATGTTGTACTGACCAGATATGATTGACTAATTTTCTCTCCTCCTAATTGGTCAGTTACATAGGACCAGCTAGTCTGATTGGCTTTTTTTTTTTTTTTTTTATCTTCCAGCACCTATTTTTCTCACATGTTTTTTGTTTGTTTTTGTTCTACTGCCATCTGTATTTCTCATTCTTAAGTATATTTCTTGAACCTTCACTTAAAATTTTAATTTCAATAATCATATATTTTATTTCCAAACATTCCTTTTGCTTACCTACTGCTTGTTAAATTGGGCCTTTTGTTCCTATTTTAGTTTCTTTTGGACTTAACAGTGAGGCATCTAAAGTCATTTTAGTGTAGGGCTTACTAATAGGCAGGAGTCTGGTATAATCCTGTATGTAGTTTTATTTCTCTTAGCTGTTATTTTTCTTCAGAGAAGAAACCTCTGATATCTCACATGTAGGTTTCCTCTTTCTTGCTCTGGACAGTCAGTTATCATTTTTCTAGTTGTTTTATTTTCTTATAAACTAGTTGTTTTATTTTCTTATAAACTTTGTATTTATCTCCCATCTGTTATAAGAAAGTGAGGTAAATTTATATAATACAAATTAATCACCTAAAGTGTGGTTCAGTAGCATTTAGTACATTGTGTTGTATCAATACAACTTCTATTTAGTTTCGTATTTCACATATGTACAAACATGACTCCTCCACCCCCAAGATCTCTTGAACAGTCATTCTCCATATTCCCCTACTTGTTTCCAGCCCCTAGCAACCACTTATTTATTTATGGATTTATGGATAGTCCTATCCCAGTTATTTTCTATAAATGGAATCAGAAGACACATGACCTTTGTACCTGACTTATTTCACTTAGCATAATCTTATCAATGTTCATCTATGCTATGGTATCTCTCAGTAATTCATATCAGTTTATTCATTCATATGCTAAGCTAATATGCTGTTATCATTCTATGAAGTTGGTCTGGGTAGAACTGTACAATTTCATTCTAAAGGAAATTCTGAAGAACTTTTTGGTAAGATTTGGTAAAAGAAAAACTATGTTCAATAGCTATATTTAATCCACAGTGTATGTCACAATTTTGGAATTAATTATATGGATACATTGTACTTCTGCTTGAAAAATGCATAAAAATTGAGCATATATAATATAATGGATTGATCTTGCTCTTTAACAAATCACAACCAAAAGCATTAAATAATTGTCCTTTCTGATACTACTTATTAAAGTTGTCAGTGTCCATATAGTCTTTAATATCGTAGGATGGCACATTTTAAGAATTTGATTCTTCTTTTTTTCTTTTACCTTTTAATTTAGTGTAGTAATATATTATGTTAAATTAACATAAATTATAAAGAATTGGCTCTAAAATTCCTTCCTCCCAAGCTGCTTCAGCTATTGCAATTGTGGAGTCTCTGGGTTAAGAGCTCATTCACCCTTCAGCATAAATCTGGATAATTCGAAATAGACATTGCTAGGTCCATTTCTTTGGAAATATGACCTCTGATGATTTTAAAGATTTGATATTCATTAAGCCCCTTATAATTCATTGAGATAATAGTGTAATGATATTAATTGACAGATCAAATGCAAAGAAAGTCATCCACAGTCCTTCAAATGTGACAAATCAGGGCTCTTTAATTGTTTCCATCTAGCCCTTATCTATTTGCATTTCTAATGTTTACATAATTAGGATCACTTAGATAGACACAGTTTAGAATTATGCTTTAGTTCACATAACTGTATCAATAGGCATTTAGTTTTATTGCTTTAAAAGCTTCCTAATCACCATGTAGTGGCTGAATTACATTTCATATGTGGACAAATAATAATTTACTCAATAATTCTCCTAAGGCTGTTTCCAATTTTGTTGAGTAATTGCGATAATTGAATTAAGGTAATAAATATGTATTTAGGGACAAATGCCCTTAATTATGTCATAGCTTTTTTAAAAGTCTTAGCCTAGTTTCTATTTTTGGTTCACCACTAGCTTTGTGGCTTTGGGTAAGCTGATAAATGTTTATTTTTTTAGTTGTAACACTTGAGTGAGGTCTCATTTACATAGGGGTAAAATGCACAGATTTCAATGTCTAACAACATATTTTTACATACTTGTATTCCTATGTGGCCATATATTTGCCTACTAAATATAATCAGAATTCTGATTTCTAGCACTATAAACTGTGATTCTATTTTTTAAATATATTTTTATTTATTTATTTGGGAAAGACAAAGAGAGAGAGACAGGCAGAGTATGGGTGTGGCAGGGCCTCTTGTCCCTGCAAATGAACTCCAGGGACATGTGCCACTTTGTGCATTTGGCTTTATGTGGGTACTAGTAAATTGAACCCAGGCCTTCAGGCTTTGCAAGCAAGTGCCTTTAACTGCTGTGCCAACTCCCCAGACCCAATGGTTCTATTTTTAAATTTGTATAAATGGAATAATGCAGTATGAATCTATTTGTGTGTCTTCTTTGGTTTGGTGAAATGTTTTTGAAATTCATGCTGCATGTGTCAATTTGTAAATTTGTATTTACAGTTTCTGGGTGGTATTGTATTGTATTGTATAGATATACTACAGTTTGTTTACCCTTTCTCCTGTTATTGGTCTTCTGCATCATTTCTGTGTGGGAATTATGAATAGAGTTACTATGACTATTTCTGCGCAAGTCTTTCCTGTAGTTGTATGCCCTTGAGTGTCTTGGTTGTGTCTCTAGGAGTAGAATTGCTGCTTTTAGACACATGCTGCTCATGATGCTGATAAATGTGAACAATCACCATGCTGAATGGGAAGGAAAATACACCAATTACTGACTTGGTAAATCTTTTTTTAAAAAATACTTTATTCATGTATTTATTTGAGAGAGAGAGAGAGAGAGAGAGAGAGAGAGGCAAGACAGGCAGATAGAGAAAGAGAATGGGCACCAGGTCCTTCAGTTACTGCAAAGAACTGCAGACCCATTCGCCACCTTGTGCATCTGGCTTATGGGGTACTGGGGAATCGAACCTGGGTCCTCAGGCTTTGCTAGCAAGTGCCTTAATTGCTAAAGCCATATTTCTAGCTGGCAAATCTTTTTGAATATTAGTTTCATCTACTGTAAAAGGGATAAAACACATACCCTGCAGGGTTGCTGTGATTAATAAAACATATAAAGAGCAAGATCATAAAACAGAAAGAGCACAGCAATTGGGACATGGGAGAGCACTTACTGCGTGGGAGCTCTGATGATGGGCTGATAAAGAAGAGGATGGTGCTATCATCTCTTCATATGCACTGAGGAGTACACTTGGTGAGATAAAATGTAGATCTGACCTTTCTCCCAGTTTTGAAGGAAAATCCATAAACTTCCACAAGGCTCCCCTTAGTATACTGGCTAGATCTCTGATTCTCAGCGAGATTTTGCTATCACACAACCAAAATTGTGATTTACCTTTCTAAGGTGGAGCCCAGGCGTCTAGTTTCTTTAAATGTCCCCCTGGTGATGTTAACTGCTGTCAGTCTGATTTATAACTCAGACCCTCCGATGTTGCCACTTTCCAGTTCTGCAAGGTAGCGGATTTACTGAGTTCTCTCCAGTTCCTCACTGTGAGGACCACCGCGGCCCAGTCGTGGCTGAGCCCCTTAGAGCGAGGTGGTGTCAGGGCGCTCTCTCCTCACCTTCCCGCGAGCTTGTCTCCCGAGTCTCTCGTCACTGATTTTGAGACTGTGTCCCCAAACTGCTGCCTGGTTTCAGAAAGCACTATCAGTCTTCTCAACTGTCACCTTACCAATATTTTCTTCTTATTTCCTCCTTTTGTTTGCCTTGTGCATTGAAAATAGACACAAATATGGCAAACTCCTGCAGCCTCTGGCAGCTGGCAGCCAGCCTGTGTGGCTGATCCTGCCTTCAAGGTGAGGTCATACTGGCGGACTGTTGAAAATTGTTATGACTCAAGGAGCAGCTGGCTTTTCTTCTCTCTCTTCTTTATCTCCCTCATAAGTATGAAAGCAACATATGCATTCCGTGGTGGGAAATTTCAAAATGTATGTCTAATGAGTCAAGAACAAGAAAACAACTTTTTATGTGCAATTCTGTTTACGTAGTCAATTTCTGCTTTCAGCCCCAGCAGTTCTGACCAGAATAGCCTGGGTCACTCTGCCTCTCTAAGCCTACTGCCTATGTGTTAAGACGGATGATTAAAAAAAAAAAAACTATTAAAAAATGGGTAAAAAGTTAAAAATGGCCATTGAACATATGAAATTGTTCAATTTTATTCGTAAGAAAAATGCAAATAGTTAATAATGCAAATAGACAATTAGAAAGCTTAGAAACAGTTTCTCACAGTAGGCTGCTCTGCATTCAAGTAATAGCACAAAACAGCAGACCAGTATATAGATGGGAATTTGAAAATGTCCATTTATACTACAGATGTGTTCACAGTTTATACAGTATTTCCTTAGAAGGAGTTTACTCCAAAGATTTATCTCAACAGTAAGAAAATATATGTGGGCTGGAGAGGTGGTTTAGTGGTTAAGCGCTTGCCTGTAAAGCCTAAGGACCCAGGTTCGAGGCTCAATTCCCCAGGACCCATGTTAGCCAGATGCACAAGGGGCATACACATCTGGAGTTCATTTGCAGTAGCTGGTGGCCCTGGCATGCCCATTCTCTCTCTCTCTCTCTGCCTCTTTCTCTCTATGTGTCGCTCTCAAATAAATAAATAAAAATAAACAAAAAATTAAAAAAAGAAAATATATGTGCACAAGCTTATTCATTGAAGCATTATTCATAATTCTAAAATCTTAAGAATAACATAAATAGCCACACATAACAAACAATAGAATATTCTCATCATGGAGAGCTCTGCGACTACAAAGGAAGGAAACATCTCCATAAGTGAAGATGTAGTAATTTCCTCTATAAAAAAGCGCACACTTTTAATCCCAGCACTTGGGAGGCACACATAGGAGGATAACTGTGAGTTCAAGGCCACCTGAGACTACATAGTGAATTCCAGGTCAATATGGGCTAGAGTAAGTCCTACCTCAAAAAACAAAAGAACAAAAAAAGAGTAAATTGAAAAAGGGTATACTTCGTATATTACCATTTGTGTAAGAAACAAACCTGATAAAAATATGCAGGAAGGATAAATCAGAAACTAGTCAGATTGGTTCCTCTTAGTAATCACTGAGAATTATATGGATATTATAAGAAAACAAAACTTCACTGACCATGTTCTTTTGGATAGTTTTGACTTTTGGTATCATGATAATATTTTGTTCATTTTCTAAAAAATATAAATGAACAGGGATGTAGGTAGAAAAAAGAACCTCTAGTGGAATAAAACAGAAGTAGAAAAGCATAGCTTTCAAATGAATTGTCTAATTTCACTGAATGGTGAAGAACTAATTCAAGTAACTTTGGACCTAATTCTTTTTTTTTTTTTTTTTTTTTTTTTTGAGGTAGGATTTCACTAGCCCAGGCTGATCTGGAATTCACTATGGAGTCTCAGGGTGGCCTCACGAACTCACGGTGCTTCTCCTATCTCTGCCTCCCAAGTGCTGAGATTAAAGGCGTGCGCCACCATGCCCAGCCTAATTCTTTATCATCAGTTAATAGATGACTTGAGCTATATTTATTAGTTTTGTTTTTCATAATGTATGATGGATAAAGTGCTTTTTGTATCAGTGTGATGACCTGAGTTCAGGTCCCCATAACCTACTTACAGCAGACATAGTAGCACACATCTGTAATCTAGCACTCCTACAGCAATATGGGAGATGGAGACCTAGCCTGGCTTATGCAGTGGTGAGCAACAAGAGACTCTGCTCAAAAGAAGATGAAGCTGGGTGTGGTGGTGCACATCTTTAGTGCCAGCACTCAGGAGGCCAAGAGAGGGGGATCACTGCGAATTCAAGGCCAGCCTGAGACTAAATAGTGAATTCCAGGTCAGCCTGGGCTAGAACAAGAACCTACCTCAAAAATACATAAATAAATAAATTATAAAAAAACAGAAAAAAATAAAGAAGATGCAAGGTGAGGAACAATACCTGAGACTTTTCCTATGGCCTTCATGTGTATGCTGTGGCATGTGCACTCTTGTACACATACAAACACATATGCATAACACACATACACAAAGATTTAAAAAAAAGCAGGAACCAATATTGGTTAGAATTCTGGAGATACATAACCAATGAGTTGTATGAAAATATGTAAATATATTTATAAGTATTTGGCTCATGTTATATGATAGGGAAGAAAAGGTAGTAGAGAAACTTGTGTGTCAACATCTGACAGTGTCAGGCTAATCTACTATTACCAATAAAGGGACAAACCAACATCACATGCCTCCTGATGCAACACACTGCAACATTTTATCACACATTCTCTTCTGCCAAAAATGAAGAGAAACAAAGTTTAGGGATGATATTAAAATGCATGATTGTTCCAAACACTTTAAAAATGTTTATTCTGGGCTGGAAAGATGGGTCAGCGTTTAAGGCACTTACCTGTGAAGCCTAAGGATCCATGTTCAACTCTCCAGAGCCCACATAAGCCAGATGCACAAAAAGTGAAGCAAGCACAAGGTTACATATGCCCAGTAGGTGGCGCAAGTGTCTGGAGTTTGATTTCAGTGGCTGAGGCCCTGGTGTGCCAATTCTCTCTCTCTCTCTCTAATATAAAAAGTTGATTGTGAGTTGGAGAGATGGGTCAGCAGTTAAAGGCATGTGCTTTCACAGCCTGCCAACCTAGGTTTGATTGCCCAGTACCCATGTCAATTTCTGATGTAATTTAAACAAAAACAGTCACAAAATAATTATGTAATATCTTAATGAAGTTACTGGGACTTGGAAGATATCTTAGCAGGTAATGTGGTTAAAGGCACTTCCTTGCAAAGCTTGCTGCCTCAGGGTTCAATACCCAAGCCAGCCATATAACCCAGACCACAAACAGTGGTACATCTGGCATTTATTTGCAGTGGCAAGCCCTGGTACACACACACACACACACACACACACACACACGTGTGAAAATAAATTTTTTTAAATTACTGCAATAAATATTAATATAGTGGTATGATTTTATATTAATGCATCAATGCTATTATTAATTTAGTAACTATCATATGTAGACCAAATGGTAACATTAATTTTAATGTCTATCTCATTAATATATTGATGTTGGAATAAATTAATATACTTATCAAATATTAATATGTTCACACTATATTCATATGAGTATCACTAATGGCTAACAATTAATTGGATTATTCCCTCTGGATCACTTAATGTATTCAAATTTTAATCTGAAAGACATTCTTATTTTTTTTAACAGAATCAACATTAAAAAATATTTATTTATTTTCAAGCAGAGAGAGAGGGAGGGAGAAGAAAAGACAGAGAGAGAGGAGAAAAAGAGAATGGGTTCACCCAGGTCTCCTGCCACTACAAACAAACTCCAGACACATGCACCACTGTGTACATCTGGCTTTACGTGTGAGACCCTGTCTCAAAAAATAAAAAGAAAAGACAGGAAGGAAGGAAGGGGAAGGAAGAAAGAAAAGAGAGAGAAAGGAAAAACAAGAAATCACTTTTAAAAAACTTGCTTGTGTGAGTGTGTGTGATGTAAGCATGTGTATATGCCCTTGTTGCCCCATACAGTCACCTGTGGTGGCCTGAGTGGAACATCAGGTGTCTCCCCTTTCACTCTGCTCTTGTTTGTCAGTCTGAGTGTCATCCCTCTCTCTCTCTCTTTCTCTTTTTCCCTCCCTCTCTCTCACTGTTTCTGGAGCTTCTGGGGCTCTGTTGATTCTCAGGTCTCTGCTCCCCTGTGGGACTGGGGACAGGCATGAGGGTTATGTGTGGCATTTCCCAGCTATGTTACATGGGATCTTGAGATTTGAATTTTGACAGTCTGAGGACCACACCACCTCAGGCCCTCATGCTTGTGCAGGAAGCTCACTTAACTGTTGAACTATCTCTTCAGCCCAATAAATTAATTTTTTTTAGGTGTGGTAGCTTATTACTAGCATGTGCGCCCATTCTCTCCCCTTCCCTCCCTCTGTCTGTCTCTCTCTTACTCACTCTTAAATTTTTTTTAATTTAAAATTTTCTTACTAGATGATTATGTTGTTTGCATTTTTTGTTTCAAAAATAGTGCCTTTATGATAACAATATTTTATATAAAATTGTGAATTTATATAATAATTTAAAATGCTATGAATTATTGTCTATTTTCCTGATGTTCTAGGATAGTCCTTGAAGTGATTTTACTTTATCAAATGTACCGACATTTTCTTTGAAGCTTTCAAAAGCAATTTACTGCATATGTTTAGTGGATGTAACAATAGCCTTCATCATGGAGGAATAAATAGTAGAGTTGATGTAAAGTTTTCTTTCAATTTCCCATTATGTGAGGCACTGGTAGCAAATAGCCGGAGGCTTCTCAGAGCTATTCATAATACACAACCGGAGACTTGTGTTTCATACAAGTCAGTGGAGAACCATCTCTCCTGAATCATTCTATATAACTTCTTGAATGTCTATATTTATTTATTTATTTATTTATTTATTTATCTCAATTTTTATTAACATCTTCATGATTATAAAAAATATCCCATGGTAATACCCTCCCTCTCCCCACTTTCCCCTTTGAAATTCCATTCTCCATCATATCCCCTCCCCATCTCAATCAGTCTCTTTTTTATTTTGATGTCATGATCTTTTCCTCCTCTTATGATGGTCTTGTGTAGGTAGTGTCAGGCACTGTGAGGTCATGGATATCCAGGCCATTTTATGTCTGGAGGGAGCATATTGTAAAGAGTCCTACCCTTCCTTTGGCTCTTTCATTCTTTCTGCCACCTCTTCTGCATTAGACCCTGAGCTTTGGTAGTTGTGATCAAGATATTACAGTACTGAGGACTCCGGTCACTTCTTTCCAGCACCATGATACCTTCTGAGTCGTCCCAAGGTAATTGCCATCTGAAAAGAGAAGATTCTCTACCCAAAGTGAGAGTAGCATTAATATAAGGGTATGAACATTAAGAGAAGTGCTTACTGGGCAGTTTGATAAGCATAGTATATACATTTAGCCAGACATCAGCAGATGTTACACCCCTAGGGCTCATGACTACCTCTGTTTTAGGTTTTCAGTATCAGGGATGTATTCCCTCCCATGGAGCGGGCCTCCAGTCCAATTAGAGGGCAGTTGGTTTCTGCCATGATAGATGTGCCAGTATTGCACCCATTGGCTCATTTGGCCTGGATGGCCAATTATAAAGCTTGCAGTGTCCACTGTTGAGTATCTTCACTGATGGTATCTCCTTCTCCCATTGAACTGCATGTAGAATGGCTTCTTCCAGCTTTCTGTCAGCTGGTCTACATGGAGGAGGTTATCAGCTCAGTTCCAGCGGGATTTCTCAGTGGCCTTGCAGCCCAAGTATGTGCAGTCTTCAGCAATAGTGTCTTACCATCTATTCCTGGTGGGAAACCAAGGGCCTTGGCAATGGCCTATAATGTTTTGGGGGCATCAGGGACCTCCCTGGCCAACAACTCACTGGAAGGTATCTCATCCCTGGCACTGAAAATTTTCTAACAACAATCTACGGCTCCTGAGTGTTCCATTGTCCAAAACCAGAGGATTCCATATGATTTATTTATATCCTCTTAGATTTTGATTAGCCCTCCCTCCACCTTTCCTTTACTCAATCTCTTCCCCTGACCTCACTTTGGACCTTTTCACCCCCATTAATCTATTCTTCTACTTACATATATACAATACCATCCTATTAAGTACGCTCCTCCCTTCCTTTCTTCCCTTTATATCTCTTTTTTAGCTTACTGGCCTCTGCTACTGATTTTTTTCCTTCTCACACAGAAGCCCAATCATCTGTAGCTAGGATCCACATATGCGAGAGAACATGTGGCGCTTGGCTTTCTGGACCTGGGTTACCTCACTTAGTATAATCCTTTCCAGATCCATCCATTTTCCTGCAAATTTCATAACTTCGCTTTTATTTACCGCTGAGTAGAACTCCATTGCAAATGTACAGACATTTTAAGAACCCTGTGGTTAGCTGCCAGAGCCAGTGGCTCTCCCAAGGGATCTTCCCATCTTCTTACACTCACATTACAGGAATGTGACTGTGGAATCTTCTCTCACCAGCACTGTACAATGCCAGTTATTTTACTCTTGAGAAATTAAACGGTTTCTGGTCAGGAGAATTTCACTGGTCTTTTCCCTTACAGTTTTCTGTGTTATATTTTCTCTATTGCTGATGTTTTCCTAAGGAGTATTATAAAGAAAAGCAATGAAGTAATTAGTTTTTTTTAGTGAAGAGTTTAGTGCAGGCCAAAGTAATGAGAGAACCAGGTGGTTTTGCAGTTTTAATTTCATAAGGGAAAGCAAGTTGGTCACAGAGATGCCTTCTCAGGTGATTAACTCTGAGATGGCTGTCCAGGAAGACCTCCTATGCTGGATGTGTGGCTTGAGCAGAGAGACTTTGGTTCAAGATTATTTTTTTCAGTCATGAGCTTCTGATTTTAAGCAAATTATTGAGTCTTTCTATGATTTTATTTTCTATGGGCAAAACTGCAATATAAGTACTTTTCTCATAGGGTTATGAAAAGGTTTAAATGAGGTGATGTATCATTGAAAATTAATATGGAGGCCAAGGGGCTGAAGAGATGACTCAGCAGTTAAAGGTACTTGCTTGCAAAGCCTGCAGGCCCAGGAATCAACTCCCAAGCCACCTATGTAAAGCCAATAGGGATTCGTTTGTAAAGACAAGGGACCTTGACACACCCATACACCCCCCCAACACATGCACAAATGGGCAAACAAATTAAAAAATGAAGCCCAGGCCTGAACAATTCTTGCACAGACAAAACTAGTTAGGCCTTCTATGTGATTTCAACCTTGCATGAATTGTAAACATAAGTGAAAATTAGCTTGAACTGCTTCTTGTAAAAGCCTATAATAAAGAAAAACAGAACTTGAGCTCAACCATTCAGAATCAGTCCACAAACATAATCATGTAACTAGAACATTCAATGGGATAGACCAAATAAGGCATCTATAAAATTAACCACTCAAATGACATTTCTTTGTGTGTGTGTGTGTACATGTGTGTGCATGTGATATGCATGTATGTGTGCCCATGTGGTGTTCCATGCATTTGCCTGTAGAGGTTGGAGCAGAATATCTAGCATCTGGTCCCATCACTTCCCTATTCTTACTTGATCATGAGTCTCTTACTGATCCTAGAGTTTGTGGGTTTTTTTTTTCATGAGCATTGGTGATTCTTGGGTTTCTGCACTGGCTACATTCACCTTAAAAAAAATTAATTAATTAATTTTTTAAAGAGAGAGAGAAGGGAGAGAAAGAGGCAGATAGAGAGAGAGAGAGAATGAGTGCAGGGCATCCAGCCACTGCAAACAAACTCCAGATGAATGCACCACCCTGTACATGCAGCTTATGTGGGCACTGCGGAATTGAACATGGGTTCTTAGGCTTCTCAGGCAAGTGCCCTAACCACTAAGCAATCTCCCCAGCCCTTCATTCACCTTTTTTTGTGTGAGTCTTGGGGATTGAACTCAATGGAGTCTCTCAGGCCTCCTCTGGCCCTCATGCTTGCACAGGAAGTACCCTTAATTGCTGAGCCCTCTCTTCAGCCCTCAAATGTTTCCTTTGCTTTGCTCTTCTGCCCCTCCTATAAAAGCCTTCTTGTGTGCCTTTGGTGAAGTTTCCTTGGACTTGCTCATGCAATCGTAAAACAAAAAATCTTATTGTGCCTCAGTTTCTCTTTTTTGCACACACAAAATTAGAATACTATATACTTAATAATAAATGTTTAAAAGTTTATCATGCAATTAATAATATTTCCAAATGGCACAATTTAATGATAAATAAAATCGTGCACATCCAACAAGGTGATGCAAGGTGCACAAGGTTGCACATGCACACAAGGTGGCACACATGTCTGGAGTTCGATTATAGTGGCTGGAGGCCCTGGTGTGCCAATTCTGTTACACACACACATAAAAAAATGGCTAGTCTGTTGGGCTCAAAAAATTATTTTTAATTGTGCATATCCAGTGCATACCTCTTCAATGCAAATTAGAAAAAGAACATTGCCAGTGAGCAGCCCATGGAGACTTCTCACAATGACTGTGGTTATCTGTACAAGAACTGCACAATATTGGGCAAACAATATTCCATCATGGATGGTGGAATAAAGAAAAAAAGATATCAAGATAGAAGAAAGATTAGCTGGAAAGAATAAGGGTTTCATTGGAAAGGGGATGGGAGCAAGAGAAGATATTGAGGGGAGATTATGGTCAAAATAAGGCATCGTGTGCATTATGAAAATTATCCATAAAATGTTATTTAAAATATCTGTGAGCCAGCAGTACTTCTCAGAAAATTTTAAGCAATAAATGGGCAGGAAAATTCTGAGAAGAAGAAGAAGGAGAAGGAGGAGGAGGAAGAAGAAGGAGGAAAAAGAAGAAGGAGAAGAAGAGAGAAGAAGAAGGAGGAGGAGGAAGAAGAAGAGAAGAAGTCAATTTCTTGGAAGGTTCTAAGTTGTCCTAGGATTAGAATCCATGACCCTAGGGGCTGTAGCTTGTTTTTTTTTCTTGGTACCACAGATTTATTAATTTTGACTCTTTTATTAGGTATGGACATATTTTGTATGTAAACAACACATGTTGGCACTACTCTTTCCCTCCTCCCTGCCCCTTTTCTGAAGAGGCCTGCCTCGTTGGGGGCGCAGCTTCTTAATGTACCAAAGCAGAGGTCTGTCGACCTGATGACCATGGCCTAGATGCTTGACTACATTCCTGCACGTGCCCCCAGGCCACCAAGGAGCAACTAACTGAGTCTGAGCTAAGACTCTGAGAGAGAAGAAATCTCTGTTTGATGAGATTCTGAAAGTATCAGGCATCATCTTTGCATAGCAGCACCGCAGAGCAGTATGTAGACTTCTGAGAACCTGGTGTTCTGAGAGGAGCAGCGATTCACAGTTTCTCTGTGTCCGCTTGGTGTGGACTGAAAAGATACTGAAAATTCCCCGACACCTAGAAGAGCAATAGTCCACTTTTAAGGGGCTGTAAAGGAAATAACACAATTCCCTCAGCTCTAGCTTCTCATTGTAAAGTCAGTAGTTGTAAAAGTTCGGTTAATTTAAGGTTTCAAAGAATGGATGTTGAAAATTAAGGAGTTCTTTCTTTCCTTCCTTCCTCCCACTCCTTGTCTTTCTTTTCTTTCTCTCTCCATCTCTCTCCCTCCCTTCTTTTCTTTCTTTTTCTTTTCTTCTTGGAAAGCAGTCACCATAAAATGCCCTATTTCCCTCCTGACAGAGAGCAGACACTGGGCTCCCCCAAACAGAGCTCGACTGAGCTCATGCTGTGGGGCCGACTCTGGCATGAACGCCTGGAGGTATTTACTCAGCCGTGATTTATGTTACAGTAAAATTATGCCCGATCTTTAAAGAACTATCCACTTAATCAATATTTATGCATGCTAGTAAATAATTTGGAGGCATACACTGTAAATTATAATATGTGATGGGAAGACACCATGCCATTGCATTGCTGCCTAGACAGAAATCAAGTGTGGTTTAAAGAAAAAGAAAAAAAAAAAACCTGCAGCTGTCTTTTGATAGTATTTATTTTATTTTATGTTTGGCATGTGTGTGTCTCTGTGTGTGTAGTGTGTATATGTGTCCATACTTATATAGGCATACATGTGTGTAGAGACCAAATACCAGGGTGAGGTGTTTTCCTCTATTGCCCTCCATCTTTCTTTCTTTTTTTTTTTTTTTTTTTTTTTTTTTTTTTTTGGTTTTCCAGGCAGGGTCTCACTCTCACTCAGGCTGACCTATGTAGTCTCAGGGTGATCTTGAACTCATGACGATCCTCCTACCTCTGCCTCCCAAGTGCTGGGATTAAAGGCGTGGCCCGACCCTCCATATTATTTTTGAGACATACTCTGTCCTTGCCCCTAGAGCTCATCACTTTGGTTAGAGGAGCTAGCTGGCCACCAATCTCCTTCCTCTGCCTCTGGGAATTCAGGCGGGTGCTGCCACACCCAGCTTTCACGAGGGTGCTGGATATCTGAACTCAGGTCCGGGTGAGCTGTGTCCCAGCCCTAGTACTGATGGTTTTTCTACATTCTCAAGGTTTAATCTATGCAATAATACTGCTGTATCTGATGATAACTCATCCCTCCCTTCCTCCTTCCCTCGTGCTCATTTTTCTTTTTTTCCAAGAAGGTCTCATTCTGATGTCCAGGTTGGTCTGGAACTCATTATGTAGCTCAGGCTGGTCCCAAACTCATGGCAATCCTCCTGCCTCAGCCTCTAGCATGCTAGGATTACAAGTGTAAGCCGCCATCCCTGACCCGATTACTTCTTTTTAATGGAGAGAGAAAGGCCATGATGTCTCAGGTGCGAGCCGGGATGCCTGAACCGTCTGGTGATTGGCTGTGCAAGTACTGTGGTGGAATTTGGGGCACGTAGGAAAGTTGGAAGGTCCAAAGCCTTAGCTCCCAATTTTCCAGTGACCTTCCAGCCCAACTGGTGACTGTGGCGACAGGCCTTTTTCAGAAGGCATTTCTTATTACCTTTGCTAAAGCTACATTGCTACTAAAAGATCATTCCCTCAGGAGACAATCCAACTTGCCTATCTGTCGCTTCCCGATTCTTGTAGAGACTAGAATATTGGAGAATGTTCTCCTTTTCTGTTTTGCCCTTGGAAAGTATCATTCTAAGAGTCATTCCAAAACATCAAGATTTGTGATTTTTCCATTTTAATCTAATAGTTTGGGATTCCCTAGTCCAATTTAAGTAGTTTCAAAGGGAAATATCTTACTTCACTTTCCATTCCAGCCCTCAGACCCTGCTCCTCCGTGATTCCACAGCTCCAGTTATCACATCAAAGTCAGTAATACCGACTACATTTTTCGGGTGGCTCCTTCCATGACTCATGCAAATACTTCCTTGAGATGAGGTCTTGCAGCGCAGGACAAGGGTTACGCTGGACGTGTGTGGCCAAGCCCAGGCGTTTATCCGAGCGCTGTGCAGTCAGACTCCTGCACTCTCAGAGCGCCCCAGGCTCCCCTGCTTCCTCTTTGAAGTTCTCCTAACTGCTGAGCCGAGTCCCCAGCGTCCACGTGTAGGAATTTTGAAGTCTTCCTAACAATCCGGTTTACCTTTGTTAAAAGCATGCCGAGCTCTTATCACCTGGTTCAATCTATTCCGATTAGGGGTGTGCCTGTGAACATGGCTGTGGCAGTTTGAATAGATGGCCCCCAATATATTCAGTTTTTTATTTGTTTGTAGTTTGCATCTGCAGCCACCTGGCTGGAGGCAGTGTCACTGGGTGGATCTTAAGGTGTGGTGGTGGGTTTCAGGTTTCAATCTAAAGACATTCAAAGTGTGCCTAGCTGGAGTTCCTGAAGTGTGCTGTGGCTTTTGACCTTTAGGCTTGTACCTCTCTCTCTCTCTCTCTGCTTGGTCCCGGTGTGAAGGCAGGCCAGCTTCTTCTGCCATTATGGAACTTCCCCTGGATCTGTAAACTTCAGTAAATAACCCTTCCTCCATAACTGTGCCTGGTCTGGAAGTTTATCTCAGCAAACCTGAAGCTGTCTGCTACAATGGCCATGATCGAACTTGGTTCTTTTTTTTTTTTTTTTTTTTTTAATCTTCCTACAAGATTCAATCTAAGAGTCCTATCTACTTAAAGCCAGACAACCTTTCCCAGTAACTGATATTGTACATTTGCATGCATTTTAGTTGAGTTTTTAAATTAGAGTTTGACATGCTATCAATATCAGGCAAAAATGGAAGAGTTGAGCATTATTTAACTATTTGCACCATTCATTAAATTAGCAGTTTTAGAGAAAAAAGAAAATTATCAATAAATCACAAAACAAAGATTCAACATCTGGTTTGAAGGATCACAAAATCAGTCTTTCTGATTTAATTTTTAAAACTTGGTTCTCTAAAGAAATTTAATAGCTTCAATATTGAAGCCAGTTTCCAGGCTGTGTTGAATACATTTAATTGACTCTTAATTCTTTCTTAGAAAGTATATTTGTTTCTAGTTCAAATTAGACCACACTTACATTAGTAAATACAAAGATGAGTAGCTCATTTTTATAACCATCTATGTATAAAAGATGCTTCCAGGAAACTGGCATATTTTAACATACTTATAGGTTTGGTTAAAGTAGGTTTTAGAGCAATGTCATCAGAAAAAAATGGCAGGAGGATAACATCAAATAAGAATTATGGGGATATAAAATATTCAGCTCCAAAGTTACCTGAGACTGTTTAGACAAGACTCCTACATTCCGTGACACAGAAAGAACACCAGAGAAGGATCATAAATTTCCATTACCCAATCTCAGTTCATCCAGTTAGTTTTGTGACCTTTGGTCAATCACCACTCAACTTCTCTAGATCAATTTTCTAATCTGTTAAACTGGAAAAAGAATGTCTTTTCTGAGTACCACAGAGTTCTGAAAATTAAATAAAATCATGACTCCAGATATGAAGTCATGAGCCATGGCACAATTTGTAAAGACAAAATAAATATGTGACCAATATCCTCCAATAGCAATTGTAAGCCCTACATTATTTCTTTGTTGCTATGAACACTATTTTCTTTTACATAGCCTTTGATTGTAATCATGGCTAAAAGCAGATTGTTGATTCTGAAGCTTATCACATAGGACAATGACTCTGCAAGGTATTTGTTTGGACCAACATGTCTCAAACTCTTTGGCCCCAAGGTTGTTTTTCACCCTCAAAAGTTCTTGAAGATCCTAAAGGTCTTTTGTTTATTTATGTTATAACCACGTGTAGTTGCTGTATTAGAAAACAAAACAGAAATATTTAAAGTATTACTTTTAAAGGAGTAACAATGATTACATGTAATATAAATATCTTAATGAGCAATAAATATTGGATTCCAAAATATTAATTTAAAAGTGGCATTTTACATTTTTGCAAATCTCTTTAACGTCTGACATAATTAGAAACAGCTGGCTTTTTGCATCTGCTTCTGCATTCAATCTCTTGCTGTATCACATGTCATGTGGCCTGGGAAATCCCATTCTATCTTCATGAGAGAATGAGAATGAATAAGGATAAGAATATGAAAATAATGTGAACCTCATGGATCCCTGGAAATGGTCTTAGTCTTGGTGACCCTTATGACTTTGAGATCCACTGGCATGCATTGTGCAGTATTTTGTGATGAGGATACCTCACCAGAATGATACTGTACTTGAGTCTGAACTGGTTCTCATAAAACCCTTACTGGGCTGCACCTTAATCTCCTGTTAAATTGTCATGTATGCTATTTATTTATTTATTTATATTCATAAGGAGAGAAAGAGAGAGAGAGAGGACACAGAGAGATCATACCAGGGCTTCCTGCTACTGCAGACTAACTCCAGACAGAGGCACCACTTGGTGCATCTGGCATTACATGGGTACTGGGGAATGAAACCCTGGCTGTCAGCTTTTCCAAACAATTGCCTTTAACCTCTGAGCCATCTTTCCAGTCCTTGTCATGTATCTTTACAGGTAAAGATCCAGTTTTCAGAGGGACTGAGTTTTCTGATATTTCACTATCTATAAAGGGATTAAATATTTTCTGTGAGATCAGAAAGGTATCAGAGCTCCTTGTCTGACTTATTTCTTTTTTTTAAATTTTTTAATTTTTTTTTTACTTTTTTTTTTATTAGTCAGTTCTGTATTCAGCAAATACAGTCAGTTTGGTACCATTATTAGGCTCATCCGTGATCTACCCCCTCCCCTTGGCCCATCCTTGTTGAGGTATACGGGTCATGCATTATGGAGTTAGCCCACAGTTATGGGTAAGCTAAATGTCTCTGCATATCATGACCCAACATGTGACTCTGACATTCTTTCCGCCCCCTCTTCCGCAAAATTTCCCTGAGCCATGTTGGGTTCATTTTTGGTCTGCTTCAGTGATGAGGTGTTGGGGGCCTCTGAGGCTCTGGCTCTCTGATTTGGTAGGAGTTGATTTTTCTCTGTGCTGATCTCCTTCCCCCTTGTGCTGGTGTCCGGTTCATCAGGAAAACAGCCCCCTTGCTTGTTTCTCCAATTTTTCTTAGTTTCAGCCGGGGCCCTTTTGAGGTATGATGGGGTGGCTCTCTCCTTAGGGTCTACATCTATCTGAAAAAGAGAAGCAGATTCTCCAACGGAGAGTAAGTTAGCACCAGGACAAATGAGATAACCCTTACTTTTTTTTTTTTTTATAGAGAATTTAATAGGTGTAGGCCCTCTTGTAGCCCACAATTGATGGTAGCTTGATATTGGAGAGTGGGCTTATGTTTGGATATGGTTCTGACTTGTTTCCCAGCTCCAGCTATGGGTCCCATACCAGTGAGGGGATCAGTTAGCCAAATTGAGAGCAGTTGGTTCCCCACCATGGCTGTGTGCCACCACTGCACTTGTGTGGGCATCACAACAAGTTATTTGCTGCTAAGTAGGTTAGACCATGCGTTGCTTCGATAGATATTGGTCAATTTCCCCCAGTCGCCCATGTAGCACCTTCTGGCACTAGACGCGCTGACTGTCTGGGGACTGACTCTCATCCAACTTCCAGCCATGCCATTCTAATTTGCATGTCAATCACATAAGCTATCTTCAGCAGTAGGGTCTTACCACTAACCTTTGGTGGGTTATCAAGTACTCTGACAGAAATCTGTCTGTCTTTTAGGAAACCTTGTAGGTCTCTCTGATCAAAAGCTCATTGTGGATGATAGCCCCATGCTGGATCTTGGAGTTACAGGTCAGTGCCCACTAAGAAAATGAGGAAAAAGATAACTAATATACAAGAGTTAGAGATAAGAGAGAGAGAGACAGGGAGAGGGGAAGTGAGGGAGGGAAGATGTAGGAGATTAAGATTAGTCTTAATCTTACCCTCTCCAGTGTCTTGTGGTTCAGGTGTTCCCTGTAAGGGCCTGGTGAAAGATCAGCCATTTGGTCTGTCTTTTAGTAAGTAGAAGATTATGGTACCATTGCCGTTTGGGTCTAGATTTGTGTTTCCCACCCCTTTGATGCCCTCCCCTCCCTCCCCTTCCATCCTAGTGTCTAATCTAGGAGATGCTTGCTGGGTATGTAAGGTATCTTCGGTAGATTCAGGTTAGGTGCTGTAGATGAATGAGACTATGTGGCGATTTTTTTTCTGTGATTGGGTAAGTTCACTGAGAATGATCTGTTCCAGGTTCAACCATTTTTCCTCAAATTTCATTGTGTCATTTTTTCTTACTGCTGTATAGAATTCCATTGTGTAGATATACCACATCTTAGTTATCCATTCTTCTAGTGATGGTCATCTGGGTTGATTCCAGCTCTTAGCTATTACAAATTGAGCCGCTATAAACATGGTTGAGCAAATCTCTTTAGTCTGTGGTTTGAAGGTTTTAGGGTAGATGCCCAGTAAGGGAATAACTGGGTCTGTTGGTATCTCTATACTCAGCTTTTTCAGAAGTCTCCATATTGCTTTCCAGAGTGGTTGTACCATCCTACATTCCCACCAACAGTGGATGAGTGTTCCTACTTCTCCACATCCTCGCCAGCATTTATTTTTATTTGATTTTTTGATGCTTGCTATCCTTATTGGGGTAAGGTGGAATCTCATAGTTGTTTTAATTTGCATTTCTCTGATAATTAGGGATGCTGAACATTTTCTTAAGTGTATGTTTGCCATTTCTATTTCTTCCTCTGTGAACTGCCTGTTCAGCTCTTTGCCCCATCTTGTGAGTGGGGTGTTTGACTTCTTACTGTTTAGATTTTTGAGTTCTTTGTAGATTCTAGAGATTAGTCCTCTATCAGTTGGATAACCCACAAATTTTTTCTCCCATTCTGTGGGTAATCTATTGGCTTTGCTAATTGTATGCTTGTCTGTAAAGAAACTCCTCAGCTTCATGTGGTCCCATTGGTTGAGTGATGGTTTAAGTTCATGAGCTACTGGGGTTTTGTTCAGGAAGTCTTTTTCCATTCCTATATCATGGAATGTACTTCCTAAATTTTCTTCCAGTAGTATTCGAGTTTCTGGTCTTATATTGAGATCTTTGATCCATTTGGACTTGAGTGTAGTGCATGGTGAAATGTGTGGGTCAAGTTTTAGTTTCCTGCATATGGTTATCCAGTTTGGTCTGACTTATTTCTTAACTGGCTAGTGGATAATCAGTAACCATATTACCACTTACTTCCTCAAAGGCTTTAACACTTTCATACCAGTATTAAGATAGTGTTTTTACTCTAAAGGAGACCAGAAGAGAAGGGATTTGTGTTGAGTCACACTGATAGCTGTTAGGAAAAGTACAAGTGGACCTCAGAGTGCATATAGCTTACTCATTTGACTTAAAAACTTGAGTTTTGGGGCTGTAGAGATGGCTTCGTGGTATAGGTGCTTGCCTGCAAATCCAAAGAACCCAAGGGTTGATTCCCCAGTACTCATTTAAAGCCAGAAGCATTAGGTGGCACATGTCTGGAGTTCATTTGTAGTTGCTAGAGGCCCTGGCACATCCATCCTCTCTCTAGATGTCTCTGTCTGCCACTGTCTTTCTCTCTGAAATAATAAATAAAATAATTTTAAGAAAACTCAAGTTTTAGTGGAAATAGAGAAATACTTTTAACTTTAGACCCTGCCAGAACCTTGTTATATGCTCCTGCCATGGCTTATGTTTTCCTTCATAGCATTCATCAGGTTTCTCATTTCTAGTTAAATTCATCATGATAGTTAGCCTCATGAAGGCAGGCTCATGTTCACCTCATTGATAACTATAGTCCTGAATTTAATTAGGGCTAAAAAAGAGATTTGTTATGAAGAATTAGAAGTTGTGAAGTCTTGTGATCTGCTACCTGTAAGACAGAGGTTCAGGAAAAAGCAGTAGTACAGTCTAGTCTACATCAGAACTAGAGGAGCAGATGGTATGAGTCCAAGTCTGGGTCCAAATGCCCAAGAATGAGGGGGACAAATATATGGAAGATAGGGGAAGATAGATATCCCAGCTTGAAAGGGTAAGGTTGGCCTTTCTCTGTATTCAGGCCTTTATGGCTTGGATGCCCATCTGCATTGGTAAAGGCAAGTTGCCTTTATTTGGTCTACCAATTCAAGTGCCAGTCTATTCCAAAAACATTCTTATGATGCATCTAGAGATACTGCTTTACAGCAATGCTATCTGGGCTTTCCTTAGCCCTGTTGAACTGGCAAACAAAAGTAACCATTATAATTCTAATAAATATTAATTATTATTAATAGTGCTATAACAAATCCATATAATTAAAGTTAGACTAGGCTTGAAAACACTTGTAAATTAATGATTTTTAAGAAAAAAAATTCTGTTTCAAAATGCTGTACTTAGAACTGATTTTTGACAAAGTAACTTTAGGCCTGTTGCAGTTCCCTTCGTATTACTGGGATGAAACAGCTGACCAAAAGTCACTTATGGGAAGAAATGATTTATTTCAGTTTCCAGAGGGAAGTTTCATCATGGCAGAGAAAGCATAACAGACAGCAACAGGAATGAAGTCATCTACCTACTGAGCTTGGAGCTCAGTTATATCAACCCAAAGCCTACCCCAGCAAAATACTTCCTCTAGCAAGCCTCCATATCACAAAGGCCTCACAACTTTCTCAAATTTCTAGCACCTGGGAACCAAGTATTCAAAATACATGAGGCTATAGGGGACATTTTATTCAAAACCACAATACTCAAGATAAATCAATACACAAAGCATAAGAATTTTCCTAACAGCTTTATTCACTATGGCTATGACCTGGAACAACTAAAATATCAATAAAGAATGGATAATAAAATGTTGAATATTTACACAATAATATCACACACAGAATAAAAAGAAACTATTTGTGTGTGAAAATGGATGGGTCCCACAGATCTTATGTTGTTTGAAAAAAACTAGGCACAAGGGGTATATATTGTATGAGTTTATAATTTCAAAATAGGCAAAAATAATAGATAGAGCTCAAAGACAGAAGAGTGGCCATCCTAATCATATTGTGAAGGTATTGACCAGGCAAAAAACGAGAGGCCCTTTTAGGGTGCTGGAAATGTCCTAAATCTTCATCTATATGGCAGTTATATAAGCATAAAGGAGTGTGTGAATTCTTCAGTCTCTATAATACATTAGTGCGCTTTTTTTTTTTTAAGGTAGGATCTTACTCTAGCCCAGGCTGACCTAGAAATCACTCCATAGTTCCAGGCTGGCCTAGAACTCACAGTGATCCTCCTACCCAAGTGCTAGGATTAAAGGTGTGTGCCAACATGCCTGGCTAACCATAAGTGTAATGTGTAATAGTGTTTGATAAGAGGTTATAAAGGACTTTGGGGGCATATTCTATTTTAAATTTAAGTCAGTTCCTGGAGATGTATAAAGGAATAACCCCAGTTGTATATATCAGGCAATTGAAGTCTGAAAGATGGAAATGCTTGACTTCAAAGTCACACAACAAATAACACTTGATTCTTCTGTCAATAATAGTGAACAGTCAATGCCTGAGGTTGCATTATTTAAGGAGACAAAAATGTGTGGCAAATACCCTCTTACTTATAAGAAACTCTGGACAAGTAATGCATTCCTACTCCACTCACTGTGGTGGTAAGCGTTTGTTTCGCTAAGATGGAGCTGGTGAGATGTGCCATAGGAAGAGTACCCTGTAGAATAAAGTTTATTCTTGAACTTGTATGGGGATCAAGTGTCTTGGATCCAGTCAGGTCTTCTTTGTTCCTGATAGTCATAGTTGCAACAAATATAGAAACCATTTTGTAATGGTGATGATTACGAAATGTCCAGAGCATGTTTTAGGTCCAAACATCGGCTGGTGATGTACATAATTAAACGTCCCACTGGAGCCAAGTGGAAGAATGCTGAAAAGACTTTCATTCCCCTTCTTGAGGAGCAGATGATTAAGAACTCCCACTTTTCTCTTCAGGACTGGAGGCTGTGGTGTCAGCACATTTTCCAGGCATCCAGCCTTCCGTCAAGAACACATGCTGAAATGCCCTGGAGGGACTACCACTCTAAGGGAAGCAGAAGGTGTCAGGAAATGCTCCATCAGTTTTCAGTGACAGCATTTATCAGAGGAGGAAATTAGATGATAGGCAAATGCTGAGTTGGCTACCTTTATCCTACTGTAAAACTCAAGGGAAAAAGATAAAAGAACCCTGAAGACAGGGGGGTTGATAAGTGTGCTGTAAGAACAGATAGGGAGCCCTGTTGGAGACTGAGGCTAACTGTGAGAGTGAGAGTGCTCTTAGGACTGAGAGGGAGAGCAAGAAGGCCTGTGGATCATCAAAGAAGCATACACCAAGGGTGGCCGATGGCAGCCACAGCCAATGTTGTGTGTCTTTGTAGACTGAAGATTACTGAGGACCTGCTGTGTTATGTCAAAAATCACAATCATAAGCCAAAGACATGAACCCTTCTGTGTTCTGAGTGATCTGTATAATGCATATCTAGCCATTTGTACACCATCTAGTTTCTCTTCCATGCCTGCAGGGCAAAAATTAAGCTCCATGACAAGCCATCAAAGGCCCTCCAAAATCTAGATTTTGCCTCCCTCTCATCTCCTATTACCCTTGACCCTATGGGTAAGCTTCAGTGATACCTAAGTTCTTACAGTTTTCTCCTTGTAGCAAACTGTTCTCATCTCCATTCCTTTGATCTTACAGAGATCACTGGTTAAATGACCTCTCTTCCTCCCTATATTGGCTCTTTGATTCCCCTGGCATTTGGATCCTCTGAGAAGTCATCTCTGGATGCTCTCCTCCCACAACTTTGATTCTCCTGTGCTACATTGTACATACACTATCATTTTGCCTGCCACTTGGTACATATTACTTTTATGGCCCTTATCCTTCTTTTAGACTCAGTTTCTTGAGTTTAGGACTGTGTTTTGGGAAGAACAATTTTCCATGAGCCCTTTGTGTTTTCACGTAGCTAATGCATGAAGGCACTGATGTGTTCTGTGCCAGTCTTTCAAGAATATTTGAGCAAACTTCCTTGGCAGATAGACATAGGACTACCTTCTTGAGCAAAGGTTTGTTTCTATCTAATATACCAAAGATGATGTTTTACTTCAGGGCACAGAACAGACAGGTAGATAGAGTTTCCATAATAAAAAAAATATTCAATGCTGAGGGTGTAGCTTGGTGATAGAGCACTTATCTACCATATTCAAGGTCTTGGGTTTGACCCCTAGCACTGAAAAAAAAAAAAGGCAGGCTCCCTCAAGCCCCGTTTGCTCTCTTCATAATGCATACTACTGCAGGGACACACACTATGTAACCTTCTTCACTTCATCTTATGGAACTTCACATCGAGTTTCAGAAAGTGGCAGAGTTAATATACTGCTTACTAGTTACTGTTATTTCTGTGAGTAATTAGTTGGCACTGGTCTTAGATCCACAAGTCATGTCTTCTGCTAAAACATGCATAAAGTTGTGCAGAATAAATTGTCAACTTGCATATCCAGTATATGAGTTACTATTTTTTGTTGCTGTGACCAAGAACTTGACAGAAAAAACTGAAAGGGGGAAAGATTTTTTTTTTTTTTTGGCTCACAGTTTCAGAATGTTCAGTCCATGGTTGCTTGGCACCATGTACTGGGGCAGAAGACCATGGTCTCAGGAGCATGTGACAAAGGAGCTCCTTCACCTGCTGGTGGGCAGGAAGCAGAGAGAGGGAATGCAGCAAGAAGTCCCCAGGGACACACACTCTAGTGACCTACATTGTTGATGTTCCCCATTTTCTACTTCCACAGGCCTCCCAAACAGTGCCATCAGCTGGGGACCAAGCATCTAATACATGAGCCTAGGGGAATATTTCATACAAAATGCAGCCATAACATAATAAGTCCCAGACCCTTTGCAGTCGTTCATATGTGTTACTGCGCATTGTTTCATTCCCAGCATCAAGGGAGTGTCCAGCATGTGTGCAGAGTCAGATGCATGGCGGAGCTGGAATACTGCTGAGGAATCAAAGCACAGTAGAGTAGGCACAAGCTGGTCAGCTCACTTAGACCTTGCCTTTACCATAGTACTTACGTCTTTGGTCAGTTACTGCCAATGTATCTTCCTTGGATTGCCAGCAGGGCTCTCAGTTTGTGTTGCCTAGCTGTAATTTTACAAATGCTAATACAGCCCTCAGACACTTTTGTGATACTGATTTGGTGTGTGAACTCCAGTCATCATGTCATCAGTACTTGTATGTGCTGATGTGGCACATGCAGGGGCAAGTTTCATACGATTAAAGCTCTACAGTTTGCATCATTCCTTTGAATTGTTAGGACTAAATACACAGTATTAAAAACATTGTACATTAAACAGGCTGAACAAACTCAAAATTGATGTAGTACAGAGAATAAAGAAAGATTCTAAATATTTGATGCTTTTTGTGAATAATATTGATACATATAATTATGTCTAAAACTTGGAATAGCTTCTGAGATTGTGTATCCTTCTCTCATTCTCACTTGTTAGTGGAAAATGTTGTTATGAGTTTAGAAGATGAACAAATAGGGATAGGGTCAACCTAGAGGAAAGGTCTTTAGACTTAGGAAAGCTCTCTTGTGGCTGGTGTGGTGGTACCTGCCTATAATTCCACACTCTGGAGCTGAGACAGGAGGATGAGGAATTCAAGATCAGTCTGGGTTACATGAGACCTTGTCACCAAAAAAAAAAAATTAAAAAAAAGAAGCTACCATGAAAATTGTACACTTTTGTTTGCATATCAGTCCTTCTCTAAATGTTACTGGTTTTAGAGTTATTACTTTATGGGCAAAAGATTTTGTGAGATGTTTGATCTTATTACAGAGAAGATTCTCACCAAAGTTTCCTGGACATGGGGAAATATTTCCTATTTTAAGAAAACATTTAATATTTTAAAATCAAGCAAGTGCTACTACTTTTGAAATCCAGAAGCAGTAAGAGATGATTTGAAACAGAGCAAAGAAAACTTTAGGAAATCAAGCTTTTCAGCATACCCAGCCATGTGTTAGTCAGCTTTTCATTGCTGTGACATTTAAGTGGAGGAAAGACTCATTGTGACTCACAGCTTCAGAAGTTCCAGCCAGATCTATATCTCTGGGTTTGGGGTGAGACCCTCACTGCAAGTCTGTGGCAGAGGAGACTGCTCACTTAATGGTAGTCAGGAAGCAGAAGAGCCCACGGTGAAGACACATCTCTCCAGAGCACACCTCCAGTGACCTATTAACTTCAACTAAGCCCCATTTCCCAGTAATGTATCAAATTATGGATTATGGATTAATTTACTTGTGGATTTAGAGCTTTTATGAGTTAATCACTTCCCAAAAGCCTGCTGCTCTAAGCACTGCTGGAACCCAGCTTTCAACATGATAATCCATACTCTCCACCCTATGTAAAGAGATTGAGTTGAATAAACTGATTGTAAGCAAATTGAGAGTTTCTAACTACACTTGTTAATAAAAACATGTGTTTTTCTTTAAAAACAATCATAAAGAAAGATCATTGCATGGTTGAGCATTCTTCAAATGATGCCAAATGCTTAGAGATTTTAGGCTTTTAGAATAAGAGTTCCTTGTTTAATGTTTTTTAAAAAATTCATGAGTACTGACATTCTTTTTTTTTTTTTCCTTTATTAGTTAGTTTTGTATTCAGCAAATACAGTCAGTTTGGTACCATTATTAGGCTCATCCGTGACCAGAAAACAGTTCATGAGCATTTGTAAGTGGATACATCAGTGATGTCAGGTGTTTCCCTGTTGCTCTTAATCTGAGATCCGGAACTGGTTCATTGTACAAAGTTGGAACCCAACCTGATAAGCACAACTCCCTTTCTCCTTTTCCTATAGCCCCTGGCAATGACCCTAAGGCTTCCTGCTCTTGTGATTTTGACTACTCTCAGTACTTCATGAGACTCATACAACATTTATCTCTTTTGCTTTTGAGCTGTTTCATTAGTGTGCTCAAGGTTTATTTATGTTGCAGCATGTGTCAGAATTGATTTCTTTTTAAAGGCTGGGTAGTGCTCCATTGTATGTACATTCCACATTTTCTTTATTCATTTTTCTTCCATCTATAAACATTTAAGTTTCTTCCACTTCTTGGATACTGTACTACTTACATTTCTCATTGCTGTGACAACCTACTTAAATTTAAAGAAGGCAAGGATTATTATTATTATTATTATTATTATTAGTTACATAGTTTTAGAGCGATTTCAGTCCAACAAGGTGGGTCAAGCAAAGTGGCAGGAGAAGCCTTGTAGGTGGCGGCAGGGCACCAGACACCTCACATGGAAGCAGACCAGGAACCAGGGTGGGCCTAACCTTCAAGAGCCTGTGCCTAGTGACCCACTTTTGCCAGGTGGGCCCCTGCTCCTAAAGGTTCCATAGCCTCCTAACAATGCCATCAGCCAGGTAACAAGGGCTCAAAACATATGCCTGCTGGGAGCATGTTAGAATGAAACACAGCTACCGTGACTAATGCTCTAATGAACATGGGTGTTAAAATATTTGTTTGAGACTTTTAATTCTTTGGGGTAGGTGGATGGGAGTAGATGAATAGCTCATATGCTAGTTCTTTTTTTAAAATTTCTTGAGGAACTTTCATACTGTTTCTCATAATGACTGTACCATTTTATAATCCCAGTAAGAGTGTACAAGGTTTCCATTTTCTTCTTGTGGAATTTTTAAGGCTGCTTTTCCTTTTTTTTTTTTTTTTTTTTTTTGAGATTCTCTGGTGATTGAGACCAGAGAGTACATCAATTTTTCAATTCAATTGAAAGTGTGATTTTGCTTCATTTTCTTTTCTTTTGAGGTAACAGTTCACTGTAGCCCAGGCTGACCTGAAACTCACTCTGTAATCCCAAACTGGCCTCAAACTCACAGTGATCCTCCTACTTCTGCTTCCTGAAGGCTGGGATTAAAGGCATGTGCCAGCATACTTGGCATGATTTTGCTTCTAATCACAAAGCATGTGATCCCTAAGGAAAGGAAAGAGGAGAGTCACCTTCATATCTGATCAAATACTGGAGGAAAAGAGAAGTATTTCTGTACACACTATTTGGTTAAATCGGTGTACAAGACTTGGAGGCTAAGCACAAGGTCAGTTTTCTGGACAAAGCAGATGTGTGAACATGAATACAGCTATGAAAATTCTTTAGTTGAAATTCAAAGAGACAACATCTATGATATGGAAGAGGTTGATTACTAACAATGTTAATTATGGAAGCAAACCCTTCTTAGAGCATATGGATATATTTCTTCTCTGATCCTAGTCATATGAAGGTCATATTGCAATGCCTTATAGCACATGTTTTTTTGTGGTACCGCCACAATTTATTGCTAAGTATTTAATGTACTGACATAGCCTAAACTATCTGAGGCCAGGGCCATGTTTTCCCATGGCAGTTCCTTTAGTGCTGAAGCTGGTGCCTGATACATTGAAGTTGAACAGGTTTTTATTAAGAATGTGTGAGGTATGGAAGAAGGGCTTATTTGCGGAGGGAGGATAAAAAAGAAACCACTGGTAAAAGCTGTGCTTTCTTGGACAGCTCATTTACTCTCTCAGTTTTGGTTTATGTCCTTGTGGAATGAGGATTCCTGATTTTAGTACTCATTTTCCCCCTCAGACTCTGTTACCTGGGGTCCTGAAGGATTCCAGAAGGTTCCTGAATTGCAGACTGAAGAGATGCAGCTTTATGTTCTTCTGCCCCTACTCTTCAAATCAAGAGCCTCACGTCTCTGTCTTTGTATTAGGATACTATGAAAAAAATTATTTATGGAATGATTCCAATGCTTTAAAAGGTTGAAAACACATGATTTGAAGTAGAAAATTTCTAAGGCCTCTTTCAACATTAACTGCCTGAAATATTCTCACTTTTGAGTCCATACTTATTTCAGTTTTGCTGAAATGTCACCTCTTCAGAGACTCTCCTTGGACATCTTATCTTCTTAATTGAAATACATTGCCTGTTATGGTTCTCTTAGGTGTGTGGCAAGTGTTAATGCGTAGATCCTATCTCTCCAATAGTGTTAGTTCTTTGGAAATTGATATCGCATAGTGGACCTCCTTGTCCAAATCACAATAGTTATTATGCATCAGAACCTTGACATTTATAAATCTCTAACGATGATACCGTTTAAGTTTTTCACCTTTACAATGGGGAAAGAAGGACTTTTGTTAAAGGTTTATTTGTAAAGATTAATGGAGATTATTTATTCATTGAGAATAGCAGAGCTGTGGGGAAATGCAGATTCTGGGAAGGGACAAAAGTCATTCACTGCATGGTTGATTACAGACATGCGCTCCTCTACTGAAAACCCTCAGATGCTCCCAATTGTCTTGAAGCTTGAACTAATCCATAGCTCATGGGTCCTGACCTCTCTGCCCAGCTTTTTCCATTCCTCTTTCTCTGCATACATCTGAAAAACCTTTACCCACTCTCATGTGATCCTGATGTGTAGCATCCATAACCCCACTCCTTCCCTAGTTGCTTTGAGAGTTTTTCTTTTTTTACTAAAATTAATATGATATGGATTGCAAGCCATGGCAACATAGGCCTGGGCTGCTGGTGTTCTTCTTTCCCATGGCAAAACCTGTATGGTCCAGGGGACAATGGCCTGATATTGATGGCAGAGGGAAAGAGGACGCATGCAGTGGTTTGAGTTCCTAGATCCATGTGGGTATTAGCATTGCCACTGCCCCAAATGAACTAATAAATATGCAGGTAAACAAAAGTGTTCATTAGCCTTTACATGTGCACCAGTTGCTACCTATCCTTAATAATGTCTCAGTATATACGATGTGTAGTGTGAGTGTGCTCGGGATCAAATCCAGGGCCTGAAGCATACTAACTGCATTCTCTACCACCAAGCTGCTCACCCCAACTCTTGTGCTTCTTCAACTACATCACAAGACTTTTGAAAGCTGGCGCTTGGTATCCTTAAGACTCATTAACCTCCAATGAAGAAATCAGTACATTCTGGTTCCTTAAGGCACATCAACCTCATCTCTCCAAATAAGTCTATGATTTTTGTTAGTATATTTTTGCCATTTGCTTCAAAGATAGGAAAATCATTTTTTGTCTGTGTTTTTCTTATTTTCAGAGTATGCTGGTTTGGGCTAAGCTGCCATGATTTTTTTTTTTCAGTGCTGGCTATCAAACTAAGGCTTTGCACATACTAGGCAAGACCTCTACCATTGAGCCCTCTCCTTAGACCTTGCCATGAGGTGTTACTCTAACAACTTCTATTTGTATTTTTCATCATGTGAAAGATATTATCTTTTGGATGAATTGGTATTAAGAAGTTATGCTAGGATCATTTAAAAAATAAACAAGAATGTCAGTCAGCAGACTCCCAGATCCACGAATTTGGCTTGGAAACATAATTGCTCTGAGTTTTAAATTCTGAAAAGCCCAAATAATTCCCACAGCCCACAAAGATGGCTAAAATGGAAGGCACCTTAAAATTAATTTCTTCATGTTGCCTTTGGTACAGTTTCTCCTTTCCTATAAAAAAGTAAGGATTAAAACTATTCCTGATGGGTTTTTCATGCCATTAGTGTCCTTGAAAAAAATCGCAAAGCTGTATTTAAGTTAATTATTAATGACAAAAGTGCATGGCATATTTGACTTCCAGTTTTGAGGGTGCAGTGGAACAGAATGAGTCAGTTTATTTGTTGCCTATGTGTACTGGGAAATATATACATGATAATCTTATGAGTGAAATTTCTAGTCAGTTTCCAAGTCCACAGAGATTGTCTTAAATATGGAGGCTGTCTGCCCACATAGCTTCAGTGAGCACATGATTTGAGTTGAGTCTCCCTCCTGAAGTTAGAACACCTGAATCCATCATCCTTTTAGTTCTCTGGCAAAGTGCTGGGAATAGATCTCCTTGGTTCTCAGAAGTGGCATGCTGTAGCAGACAGCCACATGTCACTGGGATGAACTTCCAGACCAAGCACAGTTATGAGAGGAAAGGATTTATTGAAGCAGGGGAAGTACTGCAGTGGCAGAAGAAGATGGCCTGCTTTCACAGGTCCAAGCAGAGAGAGAGAGAAGAGCCACAAGCCCAAACCCCAAAAGCCACACAACACTGTAAGCAAGCACACTTAGGAACTCCAGGCAAAGCTCAGGCACTTGGCATATCTTTAGACTGGAATTCCAAATCTACCCCCACCCCTTAGGGCTGGACCCTAGGATCCAGCCACAGTGACACCTCTGCTAGCCAGGTGACTGCAGGTCTAAATTATAGACTTTAAAAAAATCCTGAATATACAGGGGGCCATCCATTCAATCTACCACACAGACACATGTGGAGTGTGGGAGTCTCACCATATCTTCATAGCCTCTCCAATGACCTCATTCACACCATTTCTTTACAGTCTTTTGTTGAGAATAAAGCAAGAGCCTGTTGGCTAGTTGCCTTCATTTCTGTTTCCCTTTATTACAAAATACCTTGATAAGTAAAATCCATGCATGAATACATCATTTTTGAGAAACAGCAATGGCTTCTCATTACTATTTTAACTTAAATAAGTGGCTTTCTGGACATTACCATGTGGGAGCCACTCCAGACCCAGGATTTCTTTCCTATTTCACACTATCATTAGTGTTTTACAAAACATTGATTTTTTTCCCCACATGAATGTATGTTAACATTTTTTTGTGTGTGGAACAGAATACCTAATGATATGAAAATGTCCATACTACCCAAAGTGAGTTACAGATGAAATGCAATCCCATTCAAACCTGTTCCTAAGTGGGCATGGTAGTGCACACCTACCATCCTGTACTTGGGAAGCAGAGACAGGATTTCCAAATCAAGGCCAGCCTGAGATACATAGTAAGACTCTCTCAAACCACCAGGGGCTAGATGTAGCTACATGGTAGGTACTTACCTTGCATGCGCCAGACTCTGGTTCAATCCTAGTATTCCAGATGCCTGTCCTCAAGTCCTTGTATGTTTGCAATTTGCTGTCTTCACTCAATATCTCTTTGTTTGGATGGTAGGTTCTTCCATGTTTTAAAATCCCAATGATAAGTAATATGTATAAAAGTCTTTGTACACATATGAAAATGTATGTCTAGATTAGAGTTGGGGGGCATGGGGTAGCTGAGTAGATAAGAGCACTTGCTTTATAAGTAAGCATGAAGACCTGATTTCTATCCCTAGCACCCACATGAAGAGTTGGGCATAGCTATGCAAAACTGTAACCCCTACACTGAATGGGGAAGAGATGGGAGGATTGCTGGAACACATTGGTCAACAGTCTAACCAAAAACTAGGGCACTCCAGACTTAGTGAGAAACTCCATCTCAGAGAAATAAAGCAGAAGAGTGATAGACGAAGACATGCCTTGTCTTCCTTCGGATTCTGCATATGTATGCACAGGACGCAAGCATCTGTACCCCCCCCCACACACACATCCAAAAATAAAGAAGATTTTGAAATACCTACTTGTAAGTTTATTGAATATTCAGATTTAATAAAGAAATTCAACTTGCTTACTAAATGTTTGTAACTATTTAAAACTTCCAGGTAAGAATTTAAAGAATTGGGGCTGGGGAATACCTTGACTAGAGGTACTATTGTAGGATTTTATGACCTTTAACCTCATGGAGTCCCATTTTTAGTCTCTATTTGCTGTGCCCTGATTATTAACTGGTGAGGTTGTGGATGCTGTCATGTATAGTTGTGCATCACTTCATGATAGACACATTCCAAGAAATGTGTTGTAAGGTGATTTCATGTGTGTGAACATCATGGGATATACTTACATAAACTATGATAGCTATAATATATGTAACAGATAAAAATCTCATGGGACTACCTATTGAAAACATCATTGATCAAAACATTGCTCTGCAGCACATATCTGTACATATTCCTTTCATACATAAACAATAGAAGAATAGATTTTTCTTGATGCTTTATATTGCCTTATAGACCTTCTTTGAAGTCTCTCTCTAGGGCTATAAAGATTGCTCAGTGGTTAAGGTGCTTGCCTGCAAAGCCTCATGATCCTAGCTTGATTCCCCAGTACCCATGTAAAGCCAGATGTACAAAGAGATGCATGTGTCTGGAGTTTGTTTGCAGCAGCTGGTGGCCTTGGTGTGCTCATTCTCTCTGTCTGACTCTCTATTTCTCTCTGCTTATAAATTAATAAAAATATTTTTTAAAAATTCTCTCTATGTAGTTTTTTTTGGGGGGGAGAAAAAGAGAGAGCAAGCAGGGTCTCAATTATCCCCCAAGATAGCCTCCCCACAAAGGTCTCATCACCTCTCAATAGGGCTACATGTTGGGAATCAAGCATTATGAATGATGAGTTTTGGGAGATACCTCAGATCCTAATTATAATTATTAAGATGTATTTTTCCACACACACACACACACACACACACACACACACACACACACATATGCATGTGTGGATATTTGCTCTTTTTATTTTTTAATATTTAATTTAATTTATTTGAGAAAGACAGAGAGAGAGAGAGAGAGAGAGGGAAGAATGGACATGCCATGGCCTCTAGCTATTACAAATGAACTTCAGACACATGCACCACTATGTGCATCTGGCTTCTGTGGGTACTGCGAAAATGTAACTGGGTCCTTAGGTTTCTCAGGCAAAGCGCCTTAACCACTAAGCCATTTCTATAGCCTGATATTTTTTCTTTTTGTTTATTTATTTATTTGAGGGAGATATAAATAAGGAGAGAGAGAGAGTGAGAAATGAGCACACCAGGGCCTCTAGCTGCTGCAAACAATCTCCAGATGCATGTGCCACTTTGTGCATCTGGCATATGTGGGTCCTGGGGAATCTAACCTGGGTCCTTTGGATTTGCAGACAAATGTCTTAACCACTAAGCGAGTGTCACAGGTGGTCCCTGGGTGTTTCCATGTTCTTTATGTTTTACTCAAAGCATCAAAGAAAGGTACATACAAATAGTGAAGCAGTAAGAATATTTTAGCAAGAACAAAGCGATAGTGAAGGTTGGAATACATTGCCAAAGGAGCAGTGGGCCATTCGAGGAGAGGGGACTCAGGAACCCTGGCTATCTGTTGTCTGGGGCTTCTTTTTACAAGATCTTAAGGGGATGGTTGCTAGGGGCAGAGTTTGGGTGGTGCTCTGGTTTGATTGACAGGTTTAGGTTAGATACCATTTTCTCTACCTGCGCATGCTTGTTTTTCCCCATGAGGCATCTGATTTGAGTCATATGCATGCCCAGTTTTATACCACAGATATAAGGTGATAAATAGGGGTTTCTACCTAAAAGTTCACTTAAAGGACACAGTTTGCCATACTGAGCATGCACCCAAAACCAGTTTCGGTTGGATGGCCCCCTATTGTTTTGATTCCAGATCTAAGAAAATATTTGAATGGGTACTGATCACAAAGAGCAGTGGCTAAGGGGATTAGAAATCTGGTTCACTGTTTGGAGCAGGGTGTACATGCCGCTTGGTACAGGGTGTGTGTGTGTGTGTGTGTGTGTGTGTGTGTGTAGGGTTCCAGGTTCCCAACAGGTTGCTAGGTGCCTTATGTTATGCACTGTTCAAGCAATACAGTGTCCAGGGTGACTAAACTATTCCCTATGCTTGCGTGTCATAACTGAGCCTTGCTATGTAGCACAAGCTGGCTTTGAACTTGTCTCAGCCTCCTGAGTGCTGGAATTACAAGCATGTGCCACCACAGTTAGCTTTCTCTCTTAATATAGTAAACTAATAGATGTTCTCATTTTGATCCATCCTCACAATTCTGAAAGGGGGGGTCATTGGTTATAATATATTTTAAAATGCAGCCGGGCGTGGTGGTGCACGCCTTTAATCCCAGCACTCGGGAGGCAGAGGTAGGAGGATCGCCGTGAGTTCGAGGCCACCCTGAGACTCCATAGTGAATTCCAGGTCAGCCTGGGCTAGAGTGAGACCCTACCTCGAAAAACCAAAAAATAAAAAAATAAAAAAATAAAATGCATACCTGGATTTGATTTGCAAATATTATTTAGGGTTTTGCACTTACGTTTCAGGGCTGTGCTAGTCTATAAGCTTCTAATTTCAAGCAGAGCATTCGTGGGTGTTTTATTCCCTGATATGCCTCACCACCCTTTCAGCTCTAAACTCTGAGGTCAGCCAGCCTCTCCTCCAAGCCTGATAGGTTATGCCTCTGTTCTCTTCTGGCACACAAAGGTGCTTAGATTGCTGTTTGTTCGAGGTGTGGGATGCATGGTCTTCCCATTCCTGGGCTGGGTCGTCTCTTGTCGCAGTCTGCTTCCTGTAGACATGTGGTGTCAGGGACAGGTGGAAAGCCGGCAGTGCAGTCACAGTGTGACGGGTGCCACCTCTGTGCGCAGTGCCTGCGAGAAAGCTGAGGAGGTATGTTCCCGCACGCTCTCGAGCTGTTGGCTATGCTACACCGACAACAGTTCAACACACTCACCCATATTTGCAATCCAGAAAGGTATGCCACTCTTCAACAAGTACCATTTGCAATTTTTCATATCATTCCAACCAAAGCTAGAAATAAGATGCATTCCTTCCAGGACCCAATTTCAACAACACAAGCTTTTAGAGAAATTCCTTTCTTTTGGCTGTTTTTTTTTTTTTTTTTTTCTTGTGTTTTTGTTTTTGAAACAGGCTTTCATGGAACATACTCTGAAGCCCAGGCTGGCCTTGAATTCACAATGATCCTTCTACCCCTATTGGTTTATTTCTTCAGATAGGGTCTTGTTAGGTGCCCATGCTGGCCACTATGCCTGGCTTTATTTTGTTTTTTTCATTTTTATATTTATTTACTTTTTTTTTTTTTTTTTTTTTTGAGGTAGGGTCTCACTATAGCCCAGGCTGACAAGGAATTCCCTATGTAGTCTCAGAGCGGCCTCGAACTATTGGCAATCCTACTACCTCTGCCTCCCAAGTGCTGAGATTAAAGGCGTGTGCCACCACACCTGGCTTTTTATTTTTATTTTTGTTTGAGGGAGGCTATCACTCTAGTCCAGGCCACTTGGAATTCACTCTGTAGTTTAGCCTGACCTTGAAGTCAAGGCGACCCTCCTTGCTCTGAGATTATAGATTGAGCCTCCAGGTCCAGCTTCTTTAGCTATTTTTTAAATAGCTTAGCATTTAAGTTTGTTCAAAGAATATTTTGTTTATTAAAATTGAAAATTGTGTTATTATTGCAACAGACTCCTATCCTTTCTTGGAAGATATGAAAGAATGAGTGAGTTATTTATATAAATAATATTTCAGATTTTAGGACATTTTGACTAACACCTATTGCTTGTTGTAGAATATATCCAGCATAGCTATAGCAAGCATTGCATATATAATTACCTTTACAAGATACATTTAATGCAGGTTCCTTGAAGTATGCTTTAGTCTATGTTTATTTTTTTCATAGGATACTGAAGAAAGTTTTCTCATAATTTTTTTAAACATTCATAACACCTACACACAGCACACTATCTTTTTATCAAATAGATTCATCTAAACTAATAGCATCTAAAACATCTCCATTTCTTTTTTGGTTAGATATTCACAACCTAGCAACCTTTAAATTCAGTTTGATAATAAAATTGTCTCATGTTACAATTCTTACCTATAACTATTATACCTTTATTTCTTGTTCTTTCAAGGTTAGTACATGCCTGGTTCATTGCCACTATGCTTGTTTAATAGTGTTTATTAACTTATAAAGAGCTTCGTGATTTTTCAAACTTTACCCATTTATTTTCAGAACTTCAATGAATCAAAGGGTTCACTCTCTCTCCCTATCTGTCTCTCTCTAAATAAGATTTCATATAGGCTACACTGGCCTCAAACTTGCTATGTAGTCCAAGCTGGACTTGAAATCCTACTCCTTTTGGCTCTACCTCCTGAGAGGTGGGATTATAGGCATGTGAACCTACAACCAATTCATAAAGGAAAATTCTAAATTCTAGTGATTTAGAATACACACACACACATACACACACACACACACACACATATATATATATAGAGAGAGAGAGGGGAGAGATGCAGACAGAGAGAACAGGCTTCCAGGGCCTCTAGCCACTGCAAAGGAACTCCAGATGCATGTGCCACCATATGCATCTGGCTTACGAGGGTCCTGGGGAATCGAACCTGGGTCCTTTGGCTTTGCAGTCAAGCTCCTTAACCTCTAAGCCATCTCCCCAGCCCCCAACTTTTCTTTGTGGCTACTTTAAAAGTTCAGTCAGAGAGGATGTCACTTTTCAACTCTGATGGGGATAAAATCTAGGGAAGCATTTCATTAATTAGTTGGTAAGGAAAGACTGAAAAGGCTGGCTAAAAGCATCTGTTGGGAGGACAGTTTGTGACCTGTCACCTGTCTGAATCTGTGGGATCAGGGACCATATATAAATGCCCCAGAATAATATGAAAACTTGATGGTTTTGCAACAAGAACTACACACAATAACGAACTAAGGCAGTGTTAAAAATAGTACCCTAAAGCTAGGCATGGTGGCGCACGCCTTTAATCCTAGCACTCTAGGAGGCAGAGGTAGAAGGATCACTGTGAGTTCGAGGCTACCCTGAGACTACAGAGTGAATTCCAGGTCAGCCTGGGCTAGAGTGAGACCCTACCTTAAAAAATAGCACCCTGAAATCTAGATCCATTCTTCTACCTTTTCTTGTAAATTCAACGACCTCGATTGATAAGGGACAGTCCCCTTCCCTTCTCATTCTGAATCCTGTCCATGTTCTCTGAATTTGAATTCAGACCTTTTACCATGGGAACTGGTTCCAAGAAAAGAGGTGCAGGGACAAGAGTATGTATGTGTGTGCAGCATGAGAGTGCATGCACGTCTGTGCGGTTGTGCTGGTGGGTGTGCGTGGGTGTGCCTGGGACTGCTCAGGTCTCTGTGTGTGTGAGGGAGAGAGCCTCTGCTGTGGGCGGGAGGGGCTGCTTGAGCTCAGCCAGTGGCAGAGCAGTTAGTACATCACTAATAGTGAGGAAGGAAGCTGGGAGGAGAAGCAACCGATCTATTAACAAAAGCTCTGCCTTGTCCCTGCTGACCGGCCAGCAGAAAGGACAAGAAGCTGTGGCTCTCCGCCAGGGAGGTCGGGCTCCCTGCGGGCATCCTTAACACGCCCTTCTCCCTCCCTCTCTCCCGGACTCTGAAGCTTGGCACTGGGAAAGTAAGTTTTCTAAGCCTCAGCAGAAGCCTTGGAGAAGACCAGGAAAGGGAATGTGCTTGTGAACTTCAATTCCATATCAACTTTTTGTGTTTTGTGGGTTAATGGATTTTTAGTACAAAGAAAACTCAAACCCAGCTGACTTGAAAGACTGGAATTTCAGCTCTCTTCCTTCCCTGGGATATTTTTCCTCCCCCTTTCTCTGAAAGCTCTTTAAGCCAGATTACCGGGTCAGTGACTCTTCCAGCCCGCCACTTCTAACATTTTGGCTTGGAGAGGAAAACCACTACCTGTAAGTATGGTATCTATGCTCTCGGCTTCTCTCCTGACTGTTAGCGGGGTGCCCCAGGGCAAGGCGCTTTGATCTGCAATGCAAAAAGTCTGCAGAAGGGACTTGCAAAAGTTTGATTCTCTTGTTAAGTCAGAAGGTGGCCAGCCTCAGAAATACCAAGCCAAATACTAGAAATGAGATTGACACACATGTATAACTTCTGAATCCATCTCCAATGGCACTCACCAATGAATTGACCACTTTACAATTTTGTATAAAAAATTTCTTCCAAGTTAGAGTGTTTTCTCACAGCTAAAATGAAATGGCAAAAAGAAAAGATGGTCAGATGTAGAATGTGGACAATTTCTGGATACTTTTGGATTAGTTTAGTTACGTTGGGATATATTAGTTAAAAGTGTGAGTTCTGTTTTACAGGGATGTAAGATGACAGGAAAGGCAAAGACATTACATTTTTCTGAGTTTTATTGTCTGATGTTTAGGCTCTTCTCTGCTCCTTCCTGAGATTTGGTCCAGAGGCTTTAGTGGTGGAGTAAGTAATTTCTTTTGGTTCTCATCAGTCACAGAAATCATTCTGAAGGCGTTTAAATTCAGTTTCTGCGTTTTTTTTTTTTTCCCCCTATTGCATTCAGTCTTGAGTGGTGTGAATTACAAAGCTTAGAAAGAGCATTTCCGGGCTGGTTTGTGTTTATAGGCTGGGGATGTGGCTGGAGAGATTAACCTCTTCAGGGCTGCTTTGCAGATGCGACTCTAGAAAGTTGTTGCCCTTCCTGGCTCTTACCCAGCTCCACAGCCCCAGAAGTTGTGTGTTCTTATCATTCTCCCATCCCCTCCTTCACTTGATGAAAGTGCTTCCTGTGTAACTGGAGGAAAGTGCTGAAGACCTTTGGTCTTTCTCTCAGCCTGGGCTCTGGGATTCTCAAAATTTAAGGCAGCTAAAAACTTCCTGGGCCAGACATGGTGGTGCACACCTGTAGTCCCAGCACTCAAGAGACTGATGCTAGGGATCATGAGCCTGAGGCCAGCCTGGGCCACATGGAAAGACTGTCTCATGGGATTAAACAAGAAGCAGCAGCAGCAACTCCTTTGGGCTTTGTGAAAAGGCAGATTTCTAGTTTCTACTGCTACAGGATTTGAGACCTGGGATGGGGCCAGGAATCTGCACAGGTGACATGATGTTGGTGATAGCACACTTGAATAAACACTATTATACACTGTCCTTGGAAGTTAAATTCTTGTCACGTACTTGGTTAATACCAAACCTCACATTTAAATATTAAGCCTGAGCTTGAGCTGATGTTGGACTTGTGTGCAACATGGTCTTGCATGCTTGATTGCCAGAGCAGGGCTTTTTAAACCAGCTTTCCCACCAGTCTCATCTGTCCTTTTCCTTGCTCACCGCGAGTTGAAACGGCTTTTGGGCCCAAGTACCTGGTTACCATGTTGCCCTGTGGCCAGTGCTACAACCTCTGTGTCCCTGCAGTGCTGAGCAGTGCTTGTCTTGTTAAACCCAGGGCTGGTCTTCACTCATTAGGAGCCTGCAGGGGATGCTGTGCTCTGGAGCTGGCGGGGTGGAGTTGGGCTGACTGCAGAAGGAGTTTTACTCCTAAAAACTGAGTTTGTACTGGACCAACCTGCAGTGACTGAAGAACAGGAAGTGGTTCCTTCATGCGATGGCCCTCACCTGACAACGTATGAAAGCCAGAACAGCCTCTTTTCTCACATGACCCTTGTCCTCACAGCCCCTCCAATCCCAGCTGTCACCAGCCAGCCTTGGGCTGGCCACCTAACTGCTCTTGATCTGTCAGTAAAATGAGATAGATTAAATAAGTTTAAATATCTTTTTTTTTCTGGTGGTGGGGACCAAATGAGGGCTTTTTGTATGTTGGACAAGCTTCCTACCACTGAGCTACATCCTATTCCCAAGCTTAGAGATCTTCTTAGCTAGGATTCTGATATTGGTGGACATGGTTCAGTATTTGAAAGACAGGTACAGGGTGTGAGACCTTTTTAGCATTTGTTTGGAATATAGGTTTAAAGATTCAGCTTGCCATTTTTCTTTAAATTACATCTTATAAGGGTTATTCTCACAAAGAACCAAAGCCACTGGTTTATCTGAGTCAAGCACATGCTACCTCTTCAGAGCACACAACCGTCCTTCACAGTGAGATCACATAACTCTGAAAGACTTTCCCTGGGCCAGGTCACATAGGAGGGCAGCCTCTTATCTTGTCTGAATCTGCTGTTGGGTCCTCTCTGGAGAGCTGGGTGGTCTGAGCTGGGCTTGGGCTTCCACAGGGCGCAGCGTGCAACCTGACCCTTTCATTCAAATGACTCCACAGCGTTTGTGCCACCAGGTGAGAGGCTCAAACAGAGGCCTCTGTGGGGCTGGGAGAGACAAAAAGAGAACAAAGTCTCCACTGCCTAATGAAACCTTGTCTGTTCTGTATTTTGTCTGTGATGTGGCTTCTCTTACCTCCTGTGACTGGGGGTCGATTTCAAAGGGCTCTAAAACTTGGCCATCAAGATAAGAAAGGTCTGTGTTCTTTTCTGACAAACGTAGCCTCCAGCAGTCTGAAGATATATGTCTGTGTGGTAAACTATTCATTGGAAGCCAAGCACAGGGATTTTGCAAAGTTAGGACACTTTTTGTTTTGTTTTGTTTTTGAGATAGGGTCACACTCTGGCTCAAGCTGACCTGGATCTCACTCTGTAGTCCAAGGCTGGCCTCGAACTCACGGCAATTGACCTACCTCTGCCTCCCGCGTGTGGGGATTAAAGGTATGCGCCACCGACCCAGCAAGTTAGGATACTTTTAACTTGCCACTTATTGGCAAGTTTTCATAAAAGAAGACAAAAGCAGACTTTTGCTTTTCTGTTCATTCGTCCCTGTTTTCACACATTTGACATGTGTATTAAAAGATCATATCATGTGCACTGCTTTGTGCCTCACCCAGAGGCTGCTGAGATTGCCTGCCATTTTCCACTCTCAGCTTCGTTTTCCCATCTGACTGCGAGGAACAGAGGAGCATGGATGGAAACGCTTCAGGATAACCCAGAGGCCTTCCTCTCCTTGGGGGTTAGAGCCTCCAAGACCCAGCTTCGCATTCTGTCATGTAATAGCTGCTTAGCGCTTACAAATGCTTGGCCGGCTTCCTTTAAAAGAAGAGTCACATCTTTGTCTCCTGAGGGTCCTGTCAGTGTCCTGGCATCTTATTCCAGGGCTTGCATTTCAGGTTAGCACAAAAAGCCTTCTTCATTTTGTAAATTATAGACCAAAAGCATTGAGAGGACTTCAGAAAGGATAGAAATTCCCAGGTGAGGATAGGTTTAAGTGTGTAAAAGCTGTCGAGAATTTCCTACCAAATCCCAGAAGCCTGGCCTGCCTTTCCTGTCAAAGTGATCCTACTTCTCCAACAGAATGGCAGTGCACAACAGCAATACTTTAAATTTTGTCTTTTATAAAATCTCTCCTTTTGATAGCATGGCAGATGTTTCCACTCCAGCCAGCAAACCTTAGTAATTGCTTTGATACCAAAAGACAGCGTTGCTACAGCATCCTGAATGGTAAATCTGAGAGGTATGCTTGAAAAGAAGAATGCCCTTTGAATACATTTTCAGTAAGTTCTAATTCTGTGCCACAATGTTCCTTGGTTCTGAAAGCTTAGCCTCATCAGCTAGACGCCCAGGAAGTAAAATGATTGCATTAACTCTTACCTCAATGGACGTTTATGTATGGTACATCACGTGTGTGCTCAGTTATTAATTCTTCTTTGAAAGAGAGATAATAGAGGTGTGAAGGCTGGAAGAAGCAAACATGTGGCAGGTTACCCAACTTAGGTGACAAGAAGAGAACTGGCAATAAGAAATTTCTGCTGGAGTCCTCTGACTGAGCAGAGCAGACCGCCACCCTCCACTTTCCTGGCTCTGCCCAGCAACCTAGAGCTCTTTTGGTTCCTTCTTATGGATTGACTTGCCTGAAACGCATCTGTGAACAAATAAGACTATGGAAGTAATGAGTAGGGAAGATCAAGCGCAGTGTGACATCATCCTATCCTCATTTCTTCTTGATCCTCCAGCATTAGAGAATTGTATTAGTAGTTTCAGATAAATACGCAAGGAGATGAATCACTTTTTCAATTTGCTTCATTGTAGTACCACATGTTTGAGAATCTGAACCTCTGGGGTTGCACTGTAGAGAGTCTGAACTATATGGCTAAATGATAGCTCACAGCCATTCAATACACAAAGCGTGCTATCTCCCTGTCCTCCTGTTTCTCTAGTCTCTCCTCCTCTCCCACCCCTGGACAATAGGACAATAGGACCCCTAACGGGAGTCCAGAAAGTACACAATGCATACTCCCTCCCTATGACAAAGACGCCTGTCCTGTGTCTCTATCTCAGCCCTGATCATTGTTAACATTGCCAGAAGTTCTTCCTAAAGGTCTGTGGAGCCTCCCAGCTATTCTCCTTGGCTCTGTCTGTACCCGCAGCTACAGTAAGGTCACTTCTCCTGTATCTAAAGAAAACCTTTTCTTCTCACGAATTACTGCCGAAATAGGTCTGCCTTTTCTCATACATATGCAATTAATTTTGGAGGTATAGGGTTACACAGTTTGGCTTATTGAAAACTAATGTACTGGCTTGAGTCCACCACTCAACCTTGGAAAAGGCTGTGGATCTAGATTGTGTCCTCAGTGACAGAAGTCAGTTCCCTTGGATTTGCACTGTCTGTGAAATGGATAAGCTTATCTTCTATATCTTTTGTTCAGAGACTTAAGAAAATACTTAACAGAGAAAGTGAAAAACACAGCTATGAGACACACTCCAGATGTTTCTCTTAAGAAAAATCGCCCCTCTCTTTTCTTCCCATTCTCTTTTGTTTGCTCTCTCTTTGAAGGAGCTAGTCACAGCGTCTCTGCAGCCCATAACCATAGAAATGTCCAAGCTTTAATGTGCATTTTGTTTTGACAAGAATGTTTGTTAAAGGTACAGTAATTATTTGTTTATTAATCTTTACATCAAATGCTTACTTTCTGCCACAGATGGTTTTGTTCTCCTGCCTTCAAAACTAATAGATGAGATACTTTCAGCCAGGCGTGGTGGTGCACGCCTTTAATCCCAGCATTTGGGAGGCAGAGGTAGAAGGATTGCTGAGAGCTTAAGGCCAGTCTGAGACTACATAGTGAATTCCCAGTCAGCCTGGGCTAGAGTGAGACTCTACGCAAAATAATTAAAAAAAAAAAAAATAAATAAAAAGATACTTCCAGTATCATGGGTCAAATGCCTGTGATGACTTTGATAAAATATGGTCTTCAGCAATGCAGAAAGATAAGATTTTAGGGCATCTTAGAGACGGCATTTAATTTGTGTTAAAAAGTGGAAAGGATTCCAGTAAGAATGGCAGCAAAGACATTCTAGGCAGCATAAAACTTGAATTCATCATCATTTACGGTCACGTGACATAAAGGAACAATTCCCTAGCAGTAAAGCATTAACAACCCATTTCAAATTACAGACCTAATTGCCTTTCCTCACCTTCCATTCCTTTGGCCTTCTTTTTCTTTTCTTTTAATATTTCTTCATCTCATGGAAATCAGATTCCCTCTCACCACATGTCAGTACTCAGTAAATTAAATCTCTTAACTGATTTAATTCTTGCCTTCACACAGTAGATCTGAACAAAACCACACAGCAATTTTTTTTACAATGATTTTACTTAAGTACCCAAAAATAGCTGTCTCAAGGCTTTGTACATTTTAGATTGATAAGAACCATTGCTGCTGAAGGTGCTGATTGATATTAAAAGTTTATGTTGGGGGCTGGAGAGATGGCTTAGCAGTTAAGGTGCTTGCCTGAGAAGCATAAGGACTCAGGTTTGATTCCCTAGGACCCATGTAAGCCAGATGCACAAGGGGGCACATCTGAAGTTTGTTTGCAGAGGCTGGAGGCCCTGGTGTGCTCATTCTCTCTCTCTGCCTCTCTGTCTCTCATCTCTCTCAAATAAATAAATAAATAAGAAGTTTATGTTAAGATAACTTATCAGTAGGAGAAGGATAGAAGTTCAGTGGCTGCTTGGCTATTTTAACTAGTACCCAAAAACTTTGTTGTTGCATTTTTTTTTATCCTCTCCCTATCCTGTTCACCATTGCAGCCTGCCATTACCACCTTCTCCTGGTGGTAGTTAGCCCATTTTCCAATTAGTAAGACACTACAACCAAAGGAAATAGAATAAAACCTATACCACATAAACCCACACTTTACAAATCAGTTCTGGACTCAAGAGTTTGGCTATAGGCTAGGGTTACAGAGACATTTCCTCAAGAAAGACCTTGGACTAGTTTTGCACTTTGGCTTTAGCTTTCAAAAACCCCAGATGGAGCCCATTTTATCATTCTCCTTTGGCCATAAAGTCCACGTGGTCCTGATTTGATAGTTCCAGCTAGGCAGGCGTAACATGTGGTATTGTGTGTATCATTTTGTGTACAGATGCTATGGGGACTCACTTGTTGACAGTTGATGAATTGCTTTACTGGGAGCCGCTGGTCTTCATTTACCCTCGGTAAGGAGACATTTCCTGATCTAGGGCTAAGTTGCTTTAGTGCCAGGTCCCTTATGGTGCATGGAGAACCCCTCCCCTCCCTGGGAAATATTGGGAGGCTGGGTTCTAAGCCTACATCTCCCCTCCACTTAGTGCTTGCCTATATTGTGATGGCAAATGATGACAGCTATGTGAACTAATGGAGTTGTGGTGAGAGATCTTATCATGCTTTACAGTAGGCTGGTGGTCACAGGCTGCCCAAGGTGTAAAAGTATTAAAGCTGAGTTGTTAACCTTGGGGCCACAGAGATCTCAAGTTAGGATTTAAGACCGGAGACTTCAAGACAGTATCTGATAAAGAGGACATGTGCCCAGGAGTGAGAAGAGTTGAATTGTTCTGTAAATTAGAACAACAAAAACAAAAGCTAACTTCAGGTTGGAGAGATAGCTGAGCAGTTAAGGTGCCTGTCTATGAAGCCTAAAGACCCATGTTCAACTCTTCAGATCCCATGTAAGCTAGACACACAAAGGTGAGGCAAGCACAAGGTCGCACATGTCCACTAGGTGGTGCAAGAATCTGGAGTTTGATTTCAATGACCAAGGCCCTGGAGTGCCAATTCTCTCTCTCTCTCTCTCTCAGTGTGTCTATCTCTCTGTCTCTCTCTAAAAAAGTTGAAAAAGCTAACTTCATATCAAGGCTCAGAAAGGTTAAAAAACATGTTAATTTATATTGTAGGTTTATATTCTTTCCACAGACACTAAAGTATTCAAAAAGTAAGCAGGAGCTGGGGAGATGGCTTAGTGCTTAAGGTGCTTGCCTGTGAAGCTTAAGGACCCAGGTTGGATTCCCCAGGACCCATGTGAGCCAGGTACACAAGGTGACATGCATGTGGAGTTCATTTGCAGTAGCTGGAGGTCCTGGAATGCCCATTCTCTCTCTCTCTCTGCCTCTTTCTCTCTCTCAAATAAATCAATAAATTAAAAAAAAAGCACCTTAGTAAACAGTTTGTCATTATATACATGAGATATGCCTGCAAAGAAATATTATATTATGATACAAATATTATGTATGATCATGAGAGAGAGAGAAAGAGAGGAAGAGGAGAGAGAATTGGCATGCCAGGGTCTCAGCCACTGAAATCGAATGCCATATGCTTGCGCCACCTATGGGCATGTGCAACATTGTGTTTGCCTCACTTTTGTGTGTCTGGCTAAGGTAGGATCTGGAGAGAGCTCGAACATGGGTCCTTTGGCTTTGCAGGCAAGCACCTTAACCACTAAGCCATCTCTTCAGCCCCTGATTTCTTTTAAAATAAGAAAAACTATTTTATTTTTTAAAAATATCACCTCTTTTTTCTTAAAACTTCTTTCTTTTTTTGCAATTGAATAGAAAAGGCCAGATTTTCTTTTTCCTAAACAGAAGGCTGCAGGTAGCAAGATGGACAAGACTGAGGTCCATGAACAAGTGAAAGCATGCTATAAGAGGTGTGAAGCATTTCCATTATTCCACTGAAGAATTAACAAGAAGTAATTAGCACATAAGGAAAATTGCTGGGAATTATGCTTTAGAAAGGTATGTGAGATTTTTGACCTAAAAACCTGGAGGTCTGACTTCCTTGTTTTGTGGCAGGTGAGGAAGCAGATAGCTGCAAATCTCCTTCTTGGCTTTGCAACATTTTGCAAGTAATGACTTTAAGATCTGATACTGAGCCCAAATATACCCACTTATATTTCATCCTGAAATATACTGTTAAAAAAGCAAGGAAAAACACTATTCTTGTGAGTAATCAAATCTATTGCATATATACATTAGCAATAAATATATATACATATGTGGGTATATCTTTGTCAGTTCAAAGATTCACAGCAAGTAATAAGAGTTAAAATTCAACAGAAACTAGTGGTGTTGCTAATGTCTAGAAATTAGGTTAATTTCTATCATTTTAGACTTCGATTTCTTCCTGACAATTTTCCTAATTCAGAAATCCACTGCCTTCATATGTGTGTCTTAACACATGTGATTGGCTCCTAGGAATGCCCATCCAGTACGCTCCATGACACGAGACTTGGGGCTTCCTGTCTATCTTTATCCAGTGCCCAAGACCTTGTCTTTCTAAGCCCATCATCTCTCTCTCTTCTTTTCCTAGTCTGTCCCCCAGTAGGTTCCACTGGATCTTATGTTTAGGCTCCTGGCTGGGGATGTAGCTCAACTGGTAGAGCGCCTGCCTAATAGGCATGAAGCCCTGGGTTTACTCACTAGCACCACATAACATCACATGTGGCAGCAAACAGCTGTAAGCCCAGGAGGCTACATAATGAGTTTGAGGCCAGCCTGGGCTACATGAAACCCTGTCTCAAAACCAAACAAAAATAATGTAAGTTCATTCTCTTGATGGTGTAGGTCCTGGTCTCTCTTCCAAGCTCTGGTTTCTGTCTCCACCATGACTCAGAGACTTACTGAGATAGGATTTCAGATCCAACAGCCTTACCTGAGCCTTTGGACTTAGAAGTGTCTTTTACCTCTTCTCAAACATAGTTATTTATAGGTATGGTTTTAGAATCACCTGAAGGTCTTTTATATTCAGGTGCCTGAGCCCCAGCAAACAGATTTAAACAGCGGTGCTTTGGGTATTGCAATACGAAGAGGGAAGGCACTCATTAGGGGTGTGCATTCAAAGCGTGTTTTCATCTTGGTGAAGTTCCCATGGTCATTAATAGTGCAGGTCCCCATAGCCCTCACAGAGTTGATTGCTTTCTTAAGGAGTCAAGAGTTGTAGGACTGAAGTGTGATAGCTATTGCTATTCTTGAAGCCAATACTATTCTTCAGGCTATAGGAGTGAGCCCCAACTCCAGGGCACTATTCACAGTGTGGCTGTGTAAAATAGCCCTGGTCCCACTGGTACACGATGGCAACATGAAGGATGTCCTGGCATGTGGCTAGCTGAACTAAGCAAAAACCCAGAAAAGGAGCCAGCACATGACAAGATAGATATGTTGAGGCCAGGCAGATGGCAGGGCAAGTAAGAGCACTTGCTATAAAACTAGGAGGCCTTAAGTTTAATCCCTAGAACCCATGTAAAAGCCAGGTTATGCATGCTTATAACCTTAGTGCTGAGAGGGCAGGAGATAGGAGAATCAGTGGGGCTTGCTGGCTAGACAGTCCAACTGAAAAACAGCAGCTCCAGGTTCAGCGAGACTGTCTCTAGGAGATAATGTAGAAAAGCAAATAAGGATATTCTGCTCTGGTCTTGGTGCACGTGGGCATGGGGTGCATACATCTGCGCACACACACATGCATACATCTCTCTCTCTCTCTCTCTCTCTCTCTCTCACACACACACACACACACACACACACACAAATAGAAACAAAATGGACAGATACATTGGTGTGTTTTTCTACAGAGATGGGTTTGTGAGGCACATAGAGATATCATAGCGTGAACTGCATTGGTCTGCTAGGGTGGACTTCATGCCTAGGGCAAGTATGTTCCACTTTTAGACAACCTGCAAATTCTGAGCACTGAGTCCATTTGTGTCTTGAAGACTCCAAGAAGGTATTTGAGCCAAAGTTCTTGTGTGTTCTCTATTGTTTCCTAAAACATTTCTCTTATTTATAATTATTAGACAACATACTTCTTATCATTATGCTATCGTTGAGCATTCCTTTATTCACTAAAATAATGAATCAGATATTTGAATTCTTTTTTTTTTTTCTTTGAGGCAGGGTCTCACTCTAGCCTAGGCTGACCTGGATCTCACTCTGTAGTCCCAGGTTGGCCTCAAACTCATGGTGATCCTTCTACCTCAGCCTCCCTAGTGCTGGCCTACCTCAGCCTCCCTAGTGCTGGGAGTGTTGAATGTACAGACATTCAGCTCTTTATTTTCAACCAGTGAGTTCATAGAGATTTTCTTTTGAACCAGTTCTTAAACCACCATATATTTTTTTCCCTTTGAGACAGGGTTTCATGTAGCCCAAGCTGGCCTTGAACCTACTATGCAGCTGAGGATGATCTTATACTTCTGCTCCTCCTGCCTCCCTCGCTCGAGTGCTGGGATGACGGGTGCACAACAACCACGCCTAGTTTGCGTGGTGCTGGGATCAAATCCGGGGTTTCATGTATGGCTAGGTAAGCACTCTACCTACTGTGCTGCGGCCCAGCCCCAGGAAACACTTTTAATGCTGCTACTTGAGACATCCTGCACTCTCTACAGCCCTCTCCAAATTCTGCCCAAGTAGGCAGATTAAGTTTTGCTTTTTTCTTTTTCTTTTCCTTTTCCTTTTTTTTTTTTTTTTTTTTTTTTTTTTTTTTTTGGTTTTTTGAGATAGGGTCTTGCTCTAGCTCAGGCTGACCTGGAATTCACTGTGTAGTCTCAGGGTGGCCTTGAACTCATGGCGATCCTCCTACCTCTGCCTCCCGAGTGTTGGGATTCAATGTGTGATCCACCACGCCCAGCTTAAGTTTTACTTTTGTTAATGCCCTTAGGCTCAGAGACCCACATTGCCTCAGGTCCTGGCCTGTAGAACCAATGCCAGCACAGCTGTGTATTCTAATGTAGGGCCTCAACATGGGGCAAAGGGGCATTGTAGGGTCTGGTGACACCTGAGAGCAATGAAGAATCTTACATTCTTTCTGCCCCCTCTTCCGCAATGTTCCCTGAGCCATGGCAGGCCTGTTGACCGTCTGCTTCAGTGTTGTGTCTCTTTAGCCTCTGGCTTTTTGCTTTGATTGGTTTTCATTGATCATCATGTCTGTCGCCATCACCCCAGGGCTCGTAGTCAGGCTGACAGTAGGAGCAGCATCCATATAGCTGCTTCCTTTGCAATTTCTCCTGGGCCCTGGCAGATGTGGTAGAGGTGGCATGTCTCGTGGTGGGCAGTGGGCTTTGTTTTGTCTTGTTGATGGATCTTGGTTCTCCACTGTTTTCTCTGCCTTCTGTAAAATAAAACAGATTCTCCAGCCAAGAGTGAGAACAGCTTGGGTTAAGGGGGATATGCAAAGTTATTTGCGAGATTTTTTTGTTGTTGTTGTGCAAACCCACTCTTCTCCAAAGAGCAATGGAGGCTTCTCTCTGACATCTATGAGTTTCTGACCATGGGGTTCTGACTTGATTTCCATTACTAGATATGGATTCTCTCCTACTTACTAACAGATGAGTTATCTCCCACTGAGTGGGCCTCATGTCTGATGAGAGAACAACTGGTTACCTGCAGAAGTGGTGTGCCGCTATTGCCCATGTGTGCACTTCTTGTATGACTGGTACAGTGATAACTTTTAAACAGAGTTTTGGGAAAGAAATCTTTCTTCCAGGAGTTTGGGGTCAAAGGGGGAAGGAAAGGAAGTAAGCCTGGCTGAGCCTCAGTGTATGTATATACAGTAGGCTTTGATTTACATGTATAGAAATGATCACATTGTCCTGTATTTATGAGCCTGAAAGAGTTCTGGGATTCGGGCTGGAGAGATGGCTTAGCAGTTAAGCACTTGCCTGTGAAGCCTAAGGACCCCGGTTTGAGGCTCGACTCCCCAGGACCCACGTTAGCCAGATGCACAAGGGAGCGCCCGTGTCTGGAGTTCGTTTGCAGTAGCTGGAGGCCCTGGAGAGCCCATTCTCTCTCCCTCTCTCTATCTGCCTCTTTCTCTCTCTGTATGTTGCTCTCAAATAAATAAATAAAAATAACAACAACAACAACAAAAAAAAAAGCGTTCTGGGATTCAAACTCAGGTCCTCGTTCTTGTGTGGCAAGTGCTATTACTTACTGAGCTATATCCCCAGCTCTTGGCAGCAAGTTTTTTATCACCAGAAGCATTTCCTTTCTAGCAGATATGTGGTGGTTGGTGTCTTTCTGTCATGGAAATCTGCAAGTTTGATTGGTGTCATGCTATGGCATGCAGGTACAACTGTGAAGGTCATATGGTACCATTTCACTCAAAAGGCTCTTTGCTTTGAGATTTTTTTGACCATACATTATTCTTTCCATCTTTAAGCATGTTCATCATTCTCCTTTTCACCTAAGTCCTATTCTTTCAGATTCACTTTTTCTCCCTTTTAGGAAATATTCCCAGACCTAATTAGAGTCAAATACTACCCTCCTATTTACTTCTGTAACACAAGATATACCCCACCATTAGGGTCTTTAAGACTTACACTCTTGAAGTCATTGGTTTATATGCCTACATTTCTGAATTATACTATAAACTCTCTAAAGGCAAGATGTTTTTGTCTTTTTTGGCTTTATAATCCCAGAACTTAGTATAACACTTGTCACAAAGTACTCAAAAATTGTTTGCACAAAAAGTGAATATGTCATATCCAATTAGAGAACCAGGATGTATTCTGAGAATGAGTTTAGTTTCAAAGATGAATTTGAAAATGATTTAATGAAAATTTAAACAGTGTCTAACTTTTGGATAATTTTATTGTGAACTAAGACATGCAGAATTCACCTAAGAAAAAAATAAAGCGATATCAGTCAGATTGGTGCTGTAGAACTAGGTGTGAGTTTGGGTAAATACCTATGGTCCATCCCTGGTACATGATTTTCATTCTGTTTTATCCTGTCAAAGTAACTTATTGTGAAAATGTGACTTTGTATAAAAGCAAAATGAATTTAAACTATGTCTCTGTAGCAGTTACCTTCTCATTGCTGGTTCAGAACAACCTTCAAGAAGCAGCTGTGGGAGCAAAGGGTTTATTTCTGGTTTTCAGTTTCATGAGGAAATTTTATCATGGCCCAGAAAGCATGGCAGGAGCAGAGACCAGGTGTCACATCTTCATATCAGCATGGAGGGAGTAGAATGAAGGAACTAGCAAGTGGAGCTGGACTATAAAAATCTCAAGGCCTACCCCCCCATGACAACTTCCTCCAGCAATGGTCCACCTTGCAAAGGTTCCACAGCCATCCTGAACAGCACCATCAGCCAGGGATTAAACATCCAAACACATGAGACTATAAGGGGCTTTTACATTCAGAATACCTTAGTCCCCTTCCTAACCTGTAGAATACTTCTGATGTTTTTAAAAAATTGTTATTAATAGCAACTGTGAGTGGAAGATGAATGGTGGGGTGGAGAGGATAGAGAATCTTTCCTGCTATATTTAATTTTCTGTACTTTGTAGGTGATATTAGTAGAAGATCTTGAGAGTGTGCCTGAGAATCTGGTTTCCAAGTAGCATGAAACTTGTATTTCTGTCATGGATTCATTAAGCATGAAATTATAAAATATGGTCAGAAATTTGGTAGGTAACATTGCTTATTCAATATTTCAGCCATTTTAGTTCTCCAGTCTGATGTCTCTGCAATGACTTATCAAAGAATCTACTCTTATGAAAACAAATAAAAGATGTTCTGTAAGTTTTCAAGCTTTGGGTTTAAAAGATTTTCTTTCTGCAGAGCTTCTTAGGCTTTTACTGTGTTCAAATTATGTTGTGACTCTTCCAATGACACTTTAACATTCCAGACTTCAAACAAATTTGAATGTAGTAGACTTTTAATGGAAAAACGTTAAAATCTTCCAGATAACTTTCTCAGAAGCTCAATTTGCAAAATATGACCTTTATTAGCATCATAGATGTTTGTTTGTTGAAAATCCAGGAAAAGATTCCTAATGAGGGTTGAATAACAGTCAAAAGTCATCTGTTTTTATAAGCACTGTCAGGATGGATTCAGAGCATGCAATCCCAACATATCATATTTGCATAGCAAACATTTTAAACCAAAGGGATTTGAGGAATGGAAGGCGCTGAAAGGACTCTGGCCTTCTCTACGTAGCAGATCATATGACCCTGATGTGACGGTCCACCTCTGGAAATCTATTCAAAGGAAAAAGCCCAGAGAAAGGGGCTGGTTTATAATAAAGGAATTTTCATTATGGTTTATTGGCATAGTAACTTGTAACATAACCAGAGTTTGAGATGGAAGCCTGTCTCCAGCAGCCTCAATAAGCAAGGCCTGGCCACCCATCCTGCTATGCCAATTATAATGAGTAACGGTGAAAAGCAGAGCAAGGAGATTTAATTGGTGCACTGGAAATTGTAACAAATAAAGGAGTCTGTTGATCTTGAGTTTGTCTTTAGAGGACTGACATGAATTTTAGGTTTAAATCGAGGAGGAACTGGGGCAAAGGACAAGAAGTCTGAATAATGAAGCAGTCCTGCTCAAGGCGTGGTCTTCTTGATCCTTGTCCCAGCTCTGGTCCCGAAAGTGCTAAGGGCATCAGTCTGGTTCCTTTGGCTCCAGATTACAGGCTCACCATTATGCATATTCATCCTTATGGGGTGTGTAGCCTGTCCTGCCAGGTTTTCTTTTTCTTAGAGTACAAGGTACCTGCAGGGTTAGCACAATGACTTATCTCTATGCCTTTAGCCTTAAAGGGGAATGATCTAGGTTAGGTGTGATGGTTTATATTGATTAACCAATAGGACAGGATCTGGAATCACCTAGGAGCACAACCTCTGGGAAGGTCTGTGAGGTATTTGCTACATCAAATGCATTGAGTTGGGAAGACCCATCCTACCTGTGAGTGGTACCATTCCATCAGCCGGGGTTCTCAACTGAATACAAAGGAAAAACTGAGGGTTAGGGAGATGGCTTAGTGAAGAGTACTTGCCACTTAAACATGAGGGCCACTTGGGCTGGAGATTGCCAGGTTCAACTCTCCAGAACCCATGTAAAAAGCTGGGCATGACCATGCACATCTGTGTTCCCCAGTCTGTGGGGAGCTGAGCCCACTGAATCACTGGATTTACTGATGGACAGCAACTGCAGGTTGAAGGAGAGACCCTGTCCCAAAGAAAGAAATGTATGGATGAGTGATAAAGGAAGGACATCCAAAGTTCTCATCTGGACTACACACACACACACACACACACACACACGTGCACACATGCAAACACATATGTGGGGCATGCGCATCTGTATGCATGCGCATATACCACACATCAAATAGACTACCTCACATACATACTATCCACACACATGAACATCCATATACATGTGCATATATCACACATCACACAATACTACACATACAAAGGAAAAATGAGCTGAGTACTAACATTTGTCTCTCTGCTTTCTGACTGTGGACACAGGTTATCTAGCTGTGATGCCTTCTGCCACGATGGGCTATACCCTTAAACTATGACCCCAAACCAACCCTTGCTTCTTTAAATTGCTGGAGTTTTTTTTGTATGTGATCACAGCAATGTGAAAAGTAGCTAAGATGTTAGGTATCATAGGTTTCTAGATAGACAGCCCTACAGTGTTTAACCAGCCTGCACAGAGTCAAGCAGGCACCTGATCCAAAGTAAAGGACACACAGAAAGTGATGCATCCCACACGTAGTTACCTTGTAGGCCCAGGTGAGGTGTCAATGCTTCTTTATCAAAGCCAGTTCCAAGTGCCTGCTCTGGTAACTACTTCAGTGTGACAGTGGAATGGATTCACACGAGAATTTTTTCTTTGGGTGTTTGGAACTTTTACCTTTTCTACAGATTTTCATATTTTTATCCTTTAATGAATGAGTATACATTTCTTTTGTATCTAAGCAGGAACTTATGTTCAGGGAAAGCAAATATATTGATAAATAAAATGAAGAGTATGGACTAGTTGATTTCTAAGGCTCATCTTAAATTGTATATTCTGTGATTTAGATTGACAAAAATTACAAAGAAGTAGAATGTCATAAATGAAATCAATCCATGGTTTGTTGATTTAACAGACTACAGTTATGAAGTGGCCCATTTGCCTTGGCATCTTTAAACTTTGCTTACAGCACAAAAGATGGAAACACTACAATAGTGGTGGACAGGGCAACTGTGTGAATTTTATGCCTTTAAGGTAACACAGTTAGTTTCTTCTGACATTACTGCTTCTAATAAAACCAATTTGCCACAGTCATCCGTTGGTGTCTGGAACCATAAAAGAGGTAATTAAGGTTTTTAATTTTGTAGACTATGGAGCTTGCAAAGCAAATGCAGAGTAAAAGGTTTTGCTGTAATGGGATGAAGTATGATAGAGCAGTTAAGGGCAAGGGTCCTGAAGTAGGGTCAACTGGGCTCCGTGTGCAAGTACAACTTAACCACTATACCTATTCATTTCGCAAATCTGTAAAAACCCATATTTGCTTCCCAAAACCATGGTAAAGATTAAAAACTACAATGTATTTATGATAAGATAGATGATAGATGGCCAGATACTGTAGGATAGGTGATATATAGCTAGGTAGAGAGATGTTAGAGGGCAGATGATAGCTGCTAGACAGATGACAGAGGGTAGATGATAGATAGATGATGATAGAGAGTAGATGAGGAAGCTGTGACTCAGGAGGGCTCTCACACATGGAAGATTAAAAAGATCCTATTACTCATATCATCTTCAGCCAAATGGTATTAACCATTTAGAACACTGATGAGAAAATTATTAGGCCAAACACAAATTTTGCAAAATACAAATCAAAATATCAAAAAGATTTGATAGATGATTGACGTTTTGACATCTGTTCTGGGCACAGGAGGGAAAAAGCAGTTAATTGCCCCGTGTTATGCAGCTGCTGCTGTAAACTTCCAGAGATGAAGAACAGGAAATGCTGCCCACACACACATGCACACACATGTGCATGCATGCCTGAGCATGTGGAGGTCAGAGGCAAACTTCGGCTGCTCTCCTGAGAAGTGCCATCCATCTCTGTGTGAGGCCAGGTCTCTCACTGAACCGGGAACTCACCTGTTAGGCCAGACTGGCTGGCCAGCAAGCTTCAGGGATCCACCTTCCACTGCATCCTGGAGCTGGGATCATAGGATGGCCGTGGATTCTGTGATTGAACTCAGGTCCTCATGCTTACAAGGCAAGTGGTTTTCCACTGAACTATCCCCCCAGCCCCAAGAACAGTAAATATTGTTCTCATTAGGGTGTGTCATTACTATTGACAACGAAGAATTTCCATTGTGTTGAGAAGCTGGAATACAGCTGGGATCCATTTTCTTTTTTGTGTTGTGCTCCAATGATCTCAGATTAGTTGATATCAGCAGGTAGAAGACATGTTCCTATGACTAAGTCAACTGTGTAATTGTGAAGTAGATGCAAGCACACGTGTTTCCTCCATCAAATGAAAAGCCACTAAATTACTTTCTTCTGTTCAGGAAATCTCACAAGAAACAAAGTTTGAATAAAGACACCTTTTTAAATTTATATAAGAAAGAGTTCAAAGCATGGTGCTTTCCCACTTTTCAGAACATTTTCACACATTTACGTCAGTTTGAATAGGTACATTTAGAGTACACGATTTTCGGGAGAGCAATGATGGGAAAATGGCTAGGAAAGCAGAAGTGATTCGCAGGAGGCATGGGAATTTTGAAGTACCAAGAAGCAGCTGAACCACAAAAACAAGTCCGCAGTATTTGCTTCTGCCATAAAACCAAAGTCTGATGTGGCTCCACGTCATGTTCAAGTTCCCTCGGGGAATCTAGCCAAGTGCCTTTCTCCTTCATCCTACAAGTAATTCTGCTGACCCACAGATACCCACAATCGTGGTCTAAGCAGGCTGTGGACAGATGTGTCAAGGCCAAGCAAATGAAACTTTCAGGATGGGTTGTCAAGAAATGCTGGCTGCCACTCCATTTCATTTTGTATCATTGTCATTTTGTTTCCAAGACCAGACAATTGCCATCATCTTCTTTTGTGGAAAGATAAAAGACCCTTTATCATCTATGAAATCTTGTTTCATTCACAGTCTTGAGTTCTTGGCTGTTTCCAATCTTTATTTGTCTTTCCTCTGACTACTTCTCTGATTCTGCTCTCTTTCAACAACTTTGTCATTTCTTTAAGTGATAAGAATTAGAGCAGTATTTTCCATGGAATGTCTGTATACTTGTTTTTTTTTAACATAACAAGAAAAATACAGTTGCAAAATTAAAATGTAAATCAAATACAAAAGGTATCATTTTTTTATATCTGTGGCTTCTCATTCGGCAGCCCTCATCCAGACCCCACTGCTTGAAGGATGAGTTTTGTTTGATACTGAATTCGTAAATTGTTACTCATACTCTTCCTTTCCCAATTGTGTAGCTTGTTACTAAAAAAAGTTTGCTTGTGTGTGCATGCACGTAATGTGGTATGTATGTGTGGTGTACACATGTGTATATGCCCTTGGGGCACCCCATACACTCACCTGCAGCAGAGGTCACTCACCTGCGGTGGCCAGAGTGGAACATAGGATGGTCTTGCTTTAAGCCCGAGTATCTTTTTACTGATTCTGGAGCTTGCCGGGCTTTGACCATCCTTTGGTCTCTGGTTCCTTGCAGGACACACCCAGGTGGAATCTTGAGACTTGAACTCTGGCAGTCTTAGGCCTCCACAGGCCCTCGTGCTTGCCAGGGAAGTGCACTTAAGTACTGAGCCATCTCCCCAGCCCTAGTTTTGAAATATTGCGATTCACTTCTTTTGCATGTGCATAGTATGTGTGGGGTGGCATATGAAGCATGTGTGTGGAATATGTGGTGTGTGTGCACTGTGTGTGATGCTGTCCCCGTGTGCTCAAATGTGCACATTTGTTGTGCCGTGTGGGGTGGGCTTGCCTGTGGTGGCCAGATGTTGTAGTTACCTTGTCTTTACAGGGATAAAGCACCTGACCAAAAGCAGCTGACGGGAGGAAAGTTTTTATTTTAGCTAACATTCTTTTTTTTTTTTTTTTTTTTTTTTTGGTTTTTTGAGGTAGGGTCTCACTCTAGCCCAGGCTGACCTGGAATTCACTATGGAGTCTCAGGGTGGCCTCGAACTCACGGGGATCCTCCTACTTCTGCCTCCCGAGTGCTTGGATTAAAGGCGTGCGCCACCACGCCCGGCTTAGCTAACATTCTTGACGGCAGGGGAAAGCATGGCATGAGCAGAAGCTGGACATCACTTCTGCCACAGCAGATGGAAAACAGCAGCAGGAGAGTGAGCTGAATTCTGGCAAGGGGGAGCTGGGCTGTAATACCCTAAATGCTGTCCCCAGAAACATGTCTCCTCCAGCAAGTCTCCACCTCCCCAAATTTCCATTAGCTGGAGACCAAGCATTAAGAACACACAAGTCTATGGGTGATATCTGATTCAAACCACTACACCACGAAAGAAGATTGGGTGCTCCCTTCATCACTCACCTGTCCCCCTCCTTGCCTGCCTGTTTTTCCTTGCCATGAGTCTGTTACTCATTCTGGGCTAACTCCAGGGCTTGCCGTTGGTGAGGGTGAGCCCCAGCACCTCTCTGGTCTCCACAACCCACAGATCTGGGGTGCAGATGGATGTGGTTATTCCTAGATGTTTGTTGGGTTCTGGAGATTCAAACAGGTGGTCTCAGTGTGCTCAAACCCTCATGTTTGCACAGGAAGTGCACTAGACTGCTGAGCCTTCTCTCCAGCCCCGCTTTATTCTTATGATACTGCTTTAAGACTAGGAGGAAGAAAACTGAAATGTGCCCTGACATTTATTAACCTAATTCTATTTCTACTTAGAAAGGCTTACTCTTTTATTTTGTGATAAATTTTGTACCAATAATGATCCATGTGTGTTGGGTTGTAGTTAAGAAAATATTTCCATATCTATTATCATGGGGTCACATAGGTAAGTTTGGGTGGATTTCCCATTGTTGAGGGAGGAAACCATGCTCAGAGAATCAGTATTTGGATCCAGAGCTTCAGAATCTTCATCTTGTTCCCTAACATTGGCACAGGGAACTTCAGAAATAAAATAGATTTCCTTCTTCTCTTCTCTTGTCTCTTTCTGGCATGGACAAGAGGACTTGGATCCATTGTCATTTAAGGACCTGTAATATAATTGGAGATGGAGCTACATGAAGAACATGACCATTCTCCAGGGTATTAGGTAATAAGTTACAATCTTTAGCTGGCCTTACCCACTAAACTAAATTAATACAAAACTTGAAGAATAAGATCACTCATGTGTAAAGTAACAACAGCACAAAAGCCAAGTTTATAGTGATTTAAACAGAAAGTTGATGTTCTTTGCCACGTAGGGTTCTGGGAAATGGGATGGTGTGGTGATTGCTTTGCTCCCTCTAGTTCAGAGCTCTGTAGTCATATGGCATGATGTGTTTCTCAGGTGCAAGGCTACCTCCAACCTGTCCAACAAGATGGATGGAGGCAAAAAGAAAGAGAAAAGAAGGACATACAGTCCCTTTTAAAGAAAATTTCTGAGAGCTGCCCTGGGACGTTTGTTTTCTCAGTCTCATTGGCCTGCACCCGCTGGAGAGATCCTCCATGGTGCTTAAAGATGATGGATAAAGCATGGTGTTGCAGTCAAGTTCACTCTGCTGGCAGAGTGCCACCAAGAGCAGCCTGTGGGGAAAAAAAGGTTTATTTTGGCTTACAGACCCAAGGGGAATCTTGATAATGGCATGAACAGAGGGTGGACATCACCTCCTGGCCAACATCAGATGGGATGACAGCAACAGGAGAGTGTGCCAAATACTGGCATGGGGAAACTGATTATAACACCCACATGCCCACCTCCAACAATACACTGTCTCCAGGAGGCTTTAATTCCCAAATTGCCATCAGCTGAGGACCTAGAATTCAGAACACGTAGTTTATGGGGGACACCTGAATCAAACCATCACACATGGTATATACAGGGATGTGAAGTCTCTAACCCTGCAGATGCTCTCAAGTGTATATGCACTTTTCTTCTGGTATTTTGGATGGGAATGGACTAGTTGACTCATCTGAAAGTCTCAGACTATGGCATCTTCCAGCGTTAGAAAGCTCGTGTTGTTGTTCCAGTTGACCCCTGCCTGTTCTTGATAACTTTAGTAGCTGAATTCACTTGACCTCTTTTGTATATTTTCATTTATTTATTTATTTATTTATTTATTTACTTGAGAGAGAGATTGGGAGAGAGAGAGAGACAGAGGGAGAGAGAGAGAGAGAGAGAGAGAGAGCGGATGGGTATGCCAGGCCTTCAGCTGCTGCAAACAAACTCCAGACATGTGCCCCACCTTGCACATCTGGCTTACATGGATCCTGAGGACTCGAACCTAGGTTCTTTGGCTTTGCAGGCAAGCACCTTAACCACTAAGCCATCTCTCCAGCCTCACCTGACCTCTTGATCCATGAGCAACGACAGCCCTTGTGACTACGGTTCTTTCCTTATGTCAACATTCTTAATTAAGCTGCAGTCTTAGGAAGGTATGTGAGGAACTGTTTCTTTCATCTACTCATTCATTTATGAAATATATCATACCCTGTCCTAGGGGATGGGGACAAAACTGTGAAAGTACAAAAAAAGCAAAGTTCACACCTTCATGAGGGAAATGGCAACAGCCATTATAAATGAGTGAATGGATTGATTAGGTGATGATTAGTGCTAAGATTTTTAAAACCAAGAGATGGGTAGCAGACGCTGGGTGATAAGAGTGTCATACTTTCCATGGGACAATTAGACGGGGCCACATTACCAATGTACCATTGGAGGGAAAACTTGAAAGTGGTGTGAGGAAAAGAGGGCTAGCTGGGGTGACCTTCGTGTCCGAGACCAACAAGCAAGAAGCTTCAGTGGGAGAGAGTTTATGGGGGGACAGCCCATCAGGATTCACTGAGGGAAAGCAAAGATGCTGGAATGGCGACACAGAGGAAGCAGAGACAAACAGGAAGTGGGGTGGGGGAGGAAAGATCACAGAGGGCCTGTGTGTCAGCCCCGGGTGTTCTGCTTTTACTCTTAAGATGAGAGAGCAGGGGACTTTTGAGCAGAGAGGTGACAGGGCATATAACATTCACCAGGAACCTCGGCCGTGATCCTGAGTAATGTCTGAAATGGAGACTAGAGTAGAAGCAGAGAGATCAAGCAGGAAGCAGCCGGTTGTCTGGCAGGGTGGATGGTGGGACCATAGTAACAACAATGAAAACAGGAAGAAGCCTTTGGACTGTAGGTGCGTTTTGAAAGCAGAGTGTACTGATTTTCTGTGACTATGTAACAAATCACTCGGAACTCTGCATCTCAAAGCAACATTACTGTTCAGTCTCACCATGGCCATTGGTCTGGGCTCCACTCATGGCTTAGCTGGGTATCCACTACGGTTGAGCTCTCTGGGCTCCATTCATGTGGGAGGCTGACTTAGGGAGAGCCCACCCTCACATTCATTCCAAATGTTGGAATTCAGCCTCGCAGCTTGAAGTTGAGCTGGAGCCTCCAGGTGATTCCACTGAGTCTTCTGTATAATGAAATGTAGTCACAGGCATGCCGTCACCCAGCCCCTTGGCCTTTTTCTGTTGGTTAAAAATCTCCCAGGTTCTGTTGGTATTCAAGGAGAAAGGATTTTTGGATATTAGAAAGTTAGAATTATCAGTATCCACCCCAAGGTCTGTCTGGCATGAGAAAAACCAATAGGATTTTTGTCTCTTTGGACATCAATAGTAAGAAATAAAAGGGGGACAACCAAAATGCTGGGGTTGCCACTTAAGAAGATTGGAGGAGGGAAGAGCAGAAGCTAGGTTTGTGCTGCAGGAAAAACAAGATGCTCATTACACACCTACATGGTATGAAAGACAAAGTTGCGTATATGACTATAAAGTTAAGGGGTTATGTCATGCTAGATTAAGTTTATAACTCATTAACATGTAAGTAGTATTTAGCACCAAGAAATAAGACCACAAGGGAATGAAGAGAGATATCAAACAGGCCCAAGAATTGAACCCTAGTGTCCCCAGAATTAAAAAGTCAGGAGGTGAATGAAGAACTCTTGATGGAAGCTGACATAAGAGGGCAGGAGAGGGGAGGGACTTGCAGCTGCTCAATATGTTGATTTGACTACCTCAAATCTGAGAAAGCAAAGTTATCCACTTTTTTTCCCAGTGTGGGGAGACACCTCCCTTTTCTATCCCTGAATGGGTTGCATTTCTCTGTGGTCCCAGATGACAAATGAAAATGGAAATAATTTGATTTTGTTGTGTAAACTCAATGATCAAAGTTGATGTTTTCATAGAAATAAGCCAACCCAATTCAGCTTGAATGTGGACAGCATGGTCAGTGGGAGTTTATAAATTTGTTTTTGTTTGATTTTTTTGTTGTTGTTGTTTTTGTTTTCCAAGGTAGGGTCTCATTCTTGCTCAGGCTGAGCTGGAATTCACTATGTAGTCTCAGGGTGGCCTCATAACTCTTGGCGGTCCTCCTACCTCTGCTTCCTGAGTGCTGGGATTAAAGGCGTGAGCCACCACTCCTGGCTTGGTTTGATTTTTTGAGGTAGAGTATCTCTCTAGTGTAGGCTGACCTGGAATTCACTATGCAGTCTCAGGGTGACTTTGAACTCATGGAGATCCTCCTCCCTCTGCCTTCCAAATGGTAGGATTAAAAGCATGTGCTACCACACCTGGCTCAGTTTTATAGTTTTATTTGGGGACTGATATCATAAAAAATAAAAACAGGTTAATTTGTAAAGGTTATACCTTCTCAGGTGACACAGACAGATGCTGCCTGTGAAAGGTTTCGAATAGTGACATGAGGAGGGATCTTGATGTATTAGAGGTGGATAACATAGGCACTTGTAAAACTGGCAGAAATACATTTATTTACTAACCAAAGATATGATCTCAGTTAAACCGACTCTTTGAAATAGTTGAATTTGCCCTGTTTGCAATAAAGATGACTGAAGCCAGAGGGTGAAAGGAGGAGCAGCGGCAGCCGTGGCAGCAGCAGCTCATTGACCTGAGCTGGTTCATGATCTCAGCTACTTCCTGCCCAAAGAATTGATGGGATTTTCATCCTGCCTTTCCATAAACCTGAGTTTAGGAGACATTGTTCACCACACATCCTACCAGCCATTCTGCATCGTTCAGTTTTCTCACTGTGGGCTTCCCTTTCCATCTCACTCTTCATACTGAACCAGTTACATTGTTTGCAAAATGCTCACAAGGCTGAATTTCTTCAAACTTCTGTCCTATATGACAGGAAAACCACTTTTCAAAGAACTCTCACTTCTTACTTTAAAGGTTTTGCTGTCATGCGACATGACCTAATATGCCTGGCGTCCATGTCCACTTCTTCAGGTGTTCACCAAGGCTTGGCTGCCACCGGTGGCTGCCCTGTTTCTAGCAGCTGCTGGGTGGGGGTCATGGTGGCATGAACAGGCGTGTGGTGTAGGGAGGATGGGATGCCACCAGCTTTCCTGTGTACACCCTCCACACTCTTTCATTATCATATATTTATTTCTACATTGGCTATGTGTTGAAGTCATTAAGATGGTAAGGATTCTAAGGCAAGTGCCCTACTACTGAGCTATGTCTTTGACTTGTTGTAAAGTTTTTCTACGAACCACCATTGGTTCATGTAAACATATCTGAACTTAAGGATGTATTGGAATATGCTTTACTTTGGATAAAGTCCTTTCAGTTCTGTAGAACAGGGAAATAATCATGAAATTCTCAGTAGGTGAAGTTAAAAACCAAGACTCCATTTGGGCAAATAGAATCCATTATAATGTAATTAGTATTACAGATAATATAAATACATATGCCCATATGCAGTCATTAACTATGAATACTGAAGCTATGCTGCTTGTTTCATAATCCCTTTTATATATAAATAATAATTTGAATGCTTGTTTAGAAAAAAGTTTTCTCAAATTTCCACTGAAGTGCTTTTTAGGTGACTTCATTGCTCAACTAAGTCTTTCAATGGGAAAGACTTCTTAGTTGGGTTGTATTGCTGTATTGTTACTCATGTTTTCAAGCACCTTACAAATAGTGTTATCAGCTGTCTGATACAAATTAACTCAAGGTCCTCACTTAACGACTGAAGAAATGGAAGCAAAGAGGTCAGCCACACTTTCTGAGGTCAGAGAAATGACTGCTGTACTCTGGCAGTCAGGCTGCCTGGTTCCTGCTGGACCACACAGTTGACATCCCCATTGGGGTTCATTGTATCCGGAAGGAGCAGCTATAAGCAGGGTAATGAAATTGCTGCCTTGCTTTTAGATGAGCCTGGAGGTCAAGTTAGTTTATATGTTTTTAATTTAACTGAAATTATAGGATGGCTGAAAGATTCCTTTGTTGGTAGTGATCTCTTGAATAGCCCCACAAACTTTTTGGTCTCTCATTCTTTTCTCTAACTCCTTCTCCCATTTTGCAGGATTAGCAAAGCACTTGGGAGGCAGATTAATCTTGCCAGCGTTGTCAGGAGTGATCAGCAAGTTTTATTAAAAGCTCCAGGATTGCTTGAAAGGCCTCCTTGTCTGAGTCTGAATGGAAGGGGCATGGTGAGACCTCAGGGCATGCTGTCAGGACCCCTGGCCCTGCCCCCTGGACTATGAGCTGATACTCCTCCAGGAAGCTCAGGAGCCCTACTTTGCTGAAAAGATTTTGCCTGTGGACAGATGCAAACTGGACCTATCAACCCTGTCAGCATGAACTCTCCAGGCCGCACTAGGCCCAAGGCCCTGCTTCCCCTGCTGCTTCTGCTACTCCTGGACCAGACTAGCCCCACCTTCATCACTGTCAACCGTGGCCTGAGGGTGGTAAAGGGCAGCTCTGCCTTCCTGTCCAAAGACAACCTGAAGTTTGCCATCCCTAGAGAGAAGGATGCCTGCAGAGTGGAGGTGGTGATGAATGAACCCATAACCCAGAGGGTTGGGAAGCTCACTCCGCAGGTAGGGTGTATTGCAGACCTTCTCGTCAGAAGTGTGACTGTGGTTTGGGAAGGAGGGGTGTAGGGAAAAGTTCTCTCAAGCTGTTGGAGGTGACTGCTGTTAGATGTTCTCATTTTATATGGTAGAGCTGAAGGTTACGTGCATGGGACTCCATTGTTTTCCTTAATAAGACAGAGGCTATGTTTGAATATTCTTGACTGATTTCAGATAACAAGCCTGCCACTGACACATGGTTTACACCACACTTTTCTAACACACCTGGATGAAGTCAGCCTCAAGCTCATATGGACTTGTGCATTAAAAAAAAAAATACACTGTCATCAAGAAAGCTTTCCAAGGCCTCTTCTCAGAGCTCTTGTATAGCTTACCAGGTGCTTGACCTTATAGAGTAGCTTTTTATTAAGAAAAAAAGAAGAATGTCAGAAAATTATTGGTCTCTCAGTCTGTCATGTACTCATTTTAGGTATGCTCCAGAGAGGGAAAGGGAGGAGAGAGAGAGAGAGAGAGAGAGAGAGAGAGAGAGACGTTAGAATGCAGTGACCACTCACTTGTAGGGTGTGTTATGACCATCTTCGAGTATTATTTGTATTCCATCTTCCTCATTGCACTCAAGGTGACTTTGGAGAAGATAGAAAGATTCTAAGACATTTTAAGGACATACTCGAGACCCTAGAATGGCAAAGGTAAAACATAAAAACATTTTTATCTATTAATAGCACTTGAATATTCACTTGAGTAATGAAAGAGAAGTGAAAAGAGATGTGAAGAGCTCTAAATACAGTTCTTCAAAAATGTTTTCATAAATATTTCCCCCTTTAATCAAAGTCCTAATGATCTTTCTATTTAAGGTTACTCTATTGTCATTCCTTTTGCAGGCTGAAGAGATATGTCTGCATCTGCATACTTAGGGTTTTACTTGGAGTGGTTTACCTCTGTCCACATCAGACCCTTGCCTCTGATTGTACTGCTTGCTTCCACTGTGGCGGAACTTGCTCTCTGAGCCAACAATCTTGAGAATATTTAGCACTAGATGCTGCTACTACTGCTTCAGTGTCCCAGTCCCCGCCCAGCTGTGAGCGTAGATCCTCTCCATTTCACTGTAGAAATGTATCCCATCAGGTTGTTCCAACACTGAAGTGTTGTAAAGCTGGAGTAAAAAGGCTTAGGCAGATGTTAGCCCAAACTGGTATCTCTAGACATCCCACTTACCACATTTAAATATATAGACCAATTCTGAAATACACCAGAATGCTATGGAAGGGGGCCTCACATTTAGGGTACTCCTGATGTGATAGCATCAGTTTGGGAAGAGAGACCCAAAAGGGTTATATGAAGAATCTGACAAGAGACAATGGAGACCCAATTTTAGGGTCTGCTTCAAAGGAGAATAACAGAGTGGTGGCAAAATAGAATCCTGTTCCTTAATAACACAGGGACCCAGAGGTATATTGATATATATATGGGCATCTTATAAAAACTAATGAATTGATGATTTGTACCCCTTCTAGTCAATGTATTTTTCAAACATATTCAATATCCATATAACAGTGGGGCTGAGTATTTGGGGGAAAGAGCAGAAAAAGTCCCGCCATCATCCCTAGAGGCAAGTTGTCTAGCTGTACTAAGTTCAGAGCCTAAGCATCATACCCTATGAGGGGAACAAAGGCTGGGTTCCCTTTTTTAGGAAGGAATTTGGAGAGTATCTATGTATGTAGGCTAGCCATCAAGGGCTGTTCCCTTCCTTCTCCAGAGAGCTTCTGACTTCTGGACACATATGACACTATTGAGAGCAACAGAGTTGCCGCCATGATGTGGTATTAGTAATGGTATTGTGGTTTTCTTTTTCTTTAAAAAATTTTAAAATATTTATTTATGAGAGAGAGAGAGAGAGAGAGAGAGAGAGAGAGAGAGAGAGAGGAAGCGAATGTGTGCATCAGGGCCTCCAGCTACTGCAAGTGAACGCCAGATGCATATGTCACCTTGTGCATCTGGCTTATGTGGGTTCTGGGGAATCAAGCCTGGGTCCTTTGGCTTTGCAGGCAAGCAGCTTAACTGCTAAGCCATCCCTCCAGCCCAGTATTGTGGTTTTGACTGATTTTCTTGCACTGAGCAAAAGGTGGCCCAAGTGAGTGGAAATAGTTTTTTTTTTTTTTTTTAATACATGGTAAATAGCTAGAGAGATTGCTCAATGGCTAAAGGGACTTTCTTGCAAATCCTGAAGACCTGGGTTCAATTCCCCAGTACCCATGTAAAGGCAGATGCACAAAGCTCATTTGCAGCCATTCTCATTCTCTCATTTTCTCTCTCTTTCTACTTGCAAATAAATAAATGAAATATATTAAAAAAAAACATGGTCATATGGACTAAGGGTTGGATGGTGTGGAATAAATCTTACATGTCATCTCTATCTAAAACATTCTGTGATTTTAAGGCAAATATCTAGTTGCTAGGGAGATAATATGGAGCAGAAATAACAAAATGCCTCACTGAATTAGGAAAATCTTGACTGCTAGGGATAATCTCCAAACACCCTCAACTCCTAGTGTACTATTGTTCATTTTAAGAATGTGTGTATATGTATTCCAAGAAGCATATATGATGTTTTAAATGGCTTTACAACATTTAAGTAGGTATGTAATTTATCTCTTCTAATGTATTTCATGGGAATCCATTAAAATATGAAGTTTTATTTCCATTTTGCTATAGAACTTTGTGCCATAGAAAGGTTTATATAGTTGAAAACATGTGTTTCAAACTATTAGGTATTTGTTCTTAATTTTTGATTTTGACAATTTCAACTAAAACAAGATTCCAATGTAAAGTCTTGGTGCTAGGGAAATTTGTGCTTTTTTTTTTTTTTAACTCAGAATGGTTCAACCCACTCCAGGGATTTATTTACTATGAGTTTCTGAAATTAAGCATAGCCAAGTTCATGTACACACACACACACACACATGCCTAAATAGAGCTTAAGAACAAGCTGATGGGCCACATGAACCCATTCCTAGTGAGACTACTTTGTTAGCATCATCCCACTGTGTAATGAACAGTTTTGTGTGATTTGCACAGAAAATGTTTTGTTTAGCATCTGTTCAATTAGTATTTTCATTTCATTACTGAAGTTTGTCTTAGAACCAACAGGCTCACCTTCCTGTTGGATATTTGGAAAGCTACTTGAGTGGGTGTGCGCCAGCACCTTTTGCTAATACACCCTCTGAATACAGTCAGTGAGATGAGGCCAGAGCACAGTGTTCTCAGGTTTTGGGACACCACTTCCTATATAAGGTACTTCTCACAACTGGAGCAAACCAAGACTCTTCTGGATGGAAAATCACCCCAGTTTAGTGCTAAGTTTGCTTTTCTGAACAGGAACTGTAGGGGTAAGAAAACATCTCTAGTTTGAACCACTTTACTGTCATTAAAGTGAGTAATGAGTTAGGAATGTGTGACAATTTAATTATAAATTGTAATTGAAAAGCAGTTGAAGTGGAAAAAAACAAAGCTAGACAGTAATTAGAAAAAGATTTAGCTCTCCTTTGTTTTAGTTAGTAAATTTATGGACAATTATGGCTGTCGCCTTTTATAAAAGGAAAACATATTATGAAACGTAGAACAGATGTTTCTTTTAACAAAGCAGATTGTCTCTTTATTACCATGACTATTTGTCAATGATATGGGGAAGGGCTTCCCTTTATCTGTTTCCTAGTTGTCAGTTAAAAAGAGGAGTCAGTGATGTCTTCAGGACAAGAAAATCATTCCTACTAGTAAGAATGCCTTCCCAGGGTGGATGATGTTACCTGAATTCCTAGGTTGGACTCCACATGCCTCATGGGTAACCCTTAGAACTGTACCAGGTCATATGGAGTAGAATGATGTGAGTGGAAGAGTTCTTTGAAAACTAGAATTCCTCCCCAAAATTTCGTTAATGATTCTGAATGAGGTGATGAAGTTAATTATAATGTCATTGAAGCAGAGACAATTACCTTTAAATTCTGTCTCATCAGTAGTTTGTGTTTTTACATTGCTACTAAAGATGTCTCTTATGTTTATATCAGGAGTGCTGTGGGTCATGTTTGGCTCATTAACCACAGTAGTATATATAGTCAGTGGCTTCATCTTTGAGCATGAAGATGTTATTTGAAAAAGAGAGAAAAAAATACATGAGTGCCAGGCGTGGCGGCGCATGCCTTTAATCCCAGCACTTGGGAGGCAGAGGTAGGAAGATGGCCGTATGTTCGAGGCCATACTGAGACTCCATAGTGAATTCCAGGTCAGCCTGGGCTAGAGCGAGACCCTACCTCGAAAAAAAAACACATGAAACAAAGACTGTTTGTGGGTGGGTTAATGCATTTGTTTCATCTAGACACACAAAAGGTCTTTTTTAACTTAATTGCTATAAACGCTTGAAAGCACTAAATAAAATTTTGATCAATAGAAGCATTCAAAAGTCACTGTAGTCTGTAAAAAGATTTTTATTTAGAGAACTGATCATCCCTTATTTTGCTTGTTGGTCAACTTGCATCTGGTGATTTAGAGATTAAGAAAACAACATGTAACTGTATAGGCAGGATGGCGAATATGCACAGGGGCAAGGTAAAGGTGGTTGTTGGTGCTTAAAAGACACACGTGCATGCATGTGCACCCACAAGCACGTTCAACTAGCAGCACATAATTTTTCTTTTATTTTGCCATAGAGTTACACTATATGTTGAAGACTGGCCTTGAACTCGCTATGTAGCACAGGCTGGCCACACAACTGTGTCAATTTTTCTGTCTCACCTTCCAGAGTTCTGGGATTACAAGTGTGTGCTTCCTCATTTGCCTGGAACATTGTTTTACCAGATTGTACTCTATTGATGGAAAAGGAAACTTTGTAGTGCATTTCTCATAGATGCTTACTTCTTGTAAACTAGGTCTTTGATTGCCATTTCCTTCCCAGTGAAGTCAAGTATGTTCACAATGGTTGCCCAATTCTTAATGAAGACTCTGTAAAGCTTCGACTTTATAGGTAAGTGCTATAGAAGAATGCTGACCCCCCCGCCCCATAGTATCTTCTGTATACTTCTTAGGGCTTTTTCTTTGGCTTATGTAATATCATGGGGGGAGTTATTAGATTTCAAATAAAAGAAAGTACTCAAAAGGAATTGGAGATCTGAGTGTGTGTGGCAACAATTATAGTCGACTTTCAATTATATTAATTTGTATCATCTTCCTCAGGGCCTCTCTACAAATTATTAGCTTCATTCTCTTTCCCTTTAGTGTTCTTATGCAGATGTCTCTAAATATTCCAAACCCACTTATGATAAGAAATGGAAATTACAAACCAAAACTCTTTCTGGGAATCAGAAATATAGTCCAGAATTGAATGAAATTATTCAGTTGGACTGGTCAGTCATGATGGCTATATAACCTTATAACTATACTAAAAACTGCTATTACATACTTTACAGGGATGAATTTCATGCTATATGAATTAGTCTTAATAAGAATTTATTCACTTATTTAAATGAGACAGAGAGAGACAGAGAGGAGAGAGAGAGAGAGAGAGAGAGAGAGAGAGAATGAGTGTAAGGGAGTGAGTACCAGGGCCTCCTGCCACTGCAAACCAACTCCAGACACATAAACCATATTGTGTATCTGGCTTTGTGGGTACTGGAGCATTGAAGTGAGGCCCGCGGGCTTTGCAAGAAAACACCTTTAACTGCTAAGCCATCTCCTTAGTGCAAGAATGAACTTTTAAAAGGAATTAACTTTACGGTTATGGGCTTGATTTCATTGAAGTGACTAGGAACTCAATGGACGTGGAGTAGTCTTTTACATAGTTTTGTACTTGATTCTTACTGTCCTTAAGAATATTTGCCCAAAATATATTTGTGTGATTTTTTTCCCTTAAGAATTTTTTTCCCTTAAGATACTGTGGACATTTATGACCCATACTGTATGTCAGGTTGTAGATGCTTAGTGTTCATGGTCTGATGCAAAAGGCAGGCAGAACATTAGGATGCAGTCACAAGGGTCAGGAGAAAGGTTCAAACCCATTGCCATGCTTAGAAAATGAAGCAGCACCCAAGGCTTCCTTAGAAATTTGTCAAAGCAACAGATAGGGATGTTTGATCTCCCAAGACTCACCAGAGAAGGCTGGACATGTTCATGAATTCTGATGCCCCAAGTCCTTCCTTGAGTTTCTCAGAGGTAGCTAGCTGGACAAGACATGCCCAGGGCAAGGTTAGAGATGCTGCCTTACTCATGGTCTTGAAGATACTTAGACTAGAATAGTCAGAAGGGCTGTCCGCAGAGGATCAGGGACATACTTATTTCCCTCATACCTCCTCTCTCGCCCCTTTGACAAGCTTTTTGACTTTTCTAGCCTCAGTTTTCTCACTTGTGAAATGTAATTAATAGTGCCTATTACAGGTTCTTATAAGGTTTGAAAAAGACACTTGGTAGAGTTTAGCACAATGCCTGGACCATATTAAAGCTCATTGATGAAAAGTGGCATTACTGAGGTACACTCATCATTCATTAACTTTCTTACTTCAAAAAGAATGAAATCCCATTAGCCTTTGTAAATACCCAGAGACAGGAATAACCAAGGGGATGGATGGGGTGGAACTAACAGTTGCTGAGAGACAGTTCACATGGCGGATGGTGAGTTGAGCACCCAAAATAGTCTTAAATGACCATCTGTTTAGTGATGTTTCTGAAGAAAGATAAAACCTCACTCTTTTTTTTATTTTATGTTTAATTTATTTATTTGAGAGAGAGAGAAAGAGAGAGAGAGAGAGAGAGAGAGGGAGGGAGGGAGAGAGAATGGGCACATCAGGGTCTCCAGCCACTGCAAACGAACTCCAGATGCATGCGCCCCCTTGTGCATCTGGCTTGGGACCTGGAGAATTGAATCAAGGTCCTTTGGCTTTGCAGGCAAGCACCTTAACCACTAAGCCATCTCTGCAGCCCAAGACCTTACTCTTTTTTTTTTTTTTAATTCTTTTATTTTTATTTTTATTTTTATTTTTTTGGTTTTTCGAGGTAGGGTCTCACTCTAGCCCAGGCTGACCTGGAATTCACTATGGAGTCTCAGGGTGGCCTCGAACTCACAGCGATCCTCCTACCTCTGCCTCCCGACTACTGGGATTAAAGGCGTGCGCCACCACGCCCGGCCCGACCTTACTCTTAAACTGAAACTCAATCCACAAAATTACCCCAGCTTTATGGTCTCAAATTATAAATGTGCTGGAAGTGAGACTGAGGCCTCAGTAGTCATTAGCCACTGGCACAGACAGTGAGTTTGAGAGCAGGTGTTGAAAGAGAGATGGTTGCAGAGGAGTGTGGCAGGAAAAAGGTATTGACATCAAGGTAAAGAGAAGAAGTGATGAGCATACGGAAATTGGGAGTGGTAGATAAAACAAAACCAAACTCCAGCTGATGTACACATTTTTGTGAAGGTCAGTGTTTTTTTAATAGGATCTCACTAACTTGCCCAGCTGGCCTCAAATATAGTCTGTAGCTCAGGCTGGTTTGAGACTTGCAATCTTCCTGCTTCCTCCCAAATGCTAGGATTATAAGAATGCATCACTGTACCCTGCTCACAAAAGCTGGTCTTTAAGTGTCAAGCTATGTGCGCAGGTCTCACAAGAACTTGAGTGTCAGCAACATTGCCCTTGCCCTGTTCTCTCTGCAGATTTACTGAAACAGACACGTTCATGGAAACCTTTCTCCTGCGGATCGAACTCCTGGAGCCAGACTGTAGCATCATCCGCATGAGCAGCAATGTGCTAGAGGTGTCTGAATTCTATGGCCTGTCCCAAGCCATTGATAAGAACCTGCTTCAATTTGATTATGATAGGATGGCCAGCCTGGAGTGTTCGATCACACTGGACCCCGTGAAAACTTGGCTACCAGCCCATGGCCAGCTGGTCATGGTGGAGCCTCGGACAGAAGGACCTCGTGGAGATCAGCCACACAGTTTTTTTCCTGAGTCCCGTGTGTATCTTTTAATACTGAGGGTTCTTAACAACAAACCATGCTTAAATGGTCATCTTGAACTGTAATAGGGGGTTTACTTAAATAACAGAATTTTGGCTTGTTCAAAATGGAGACTTGTGGTTAATACCACGGAGCTTGGAACCAGAAATGCTCAAGCTTTACAACTGCTTCTGCTGTCTATTTTCTGTATTCTTTTAGTAATTAACTAGTCTAAGGCTCTATTAGATGAGCAAGAGAGAAGCTGCTCCACATGACTGTGTAAAGATGAGAGTGAGATCATACAAAGTGCTTAGCACAGGGGCTGACCTGTTATAAATACCCATTAGTTTCCAGCTATTATTAGGATAACATTAATAGCAGTACCGAGAGAAGTTTAGCCATTATTGAGTATTATTGGGTTATGATCTAGAAAAGTTGGTAGGTAGCAGCCAGAATTTAAAGCCAGGAGAGCTAATGGTTAATGTTCCTTCTCTTAGTCATTCAGCCATTATATTTTAGATACTTCCTATGTGTAGTAGCATTCCAGCAATTACAGAAAGACCAAGAACGATAAGGAATGATAAGTTGCAGTAGTACTTTGAATTTGGACAGAAGTTTACAGCTATAGAAAATACTTTATATATACTTTATATATTTATGTATACTTGAACATGTATATATATGTTCAAGTATGCATAAATATGTGTGTATATATGAACATAAGTCATTTCATTTCATCTCCATAACTATCTTATTAAGAAATAGCCTATTTTATATGGCATGGAAACAAGGCTCAAAAGATAAGCAGCCTATGCGTATCATATACCCAACAAAAACAAGAAGTATAGTTGGTCAGAGACATGAAGAGTACTGGAGAGTAACTCTGGTTTTTAGTGAGTCAGAGCAGATTGCTTCAGGTGATCAGAGATGGTTTATAGGAAGACTTACTGAAAAACTACTCAGCAGAGCCCAGAAGGATGAGCAGGACTTGCACGTGTGCTAAATGCAATGGAGAGCGGAGAATTCTGTGAGTAGGATAGTCTAAAAGATACTGAATGGTGGAGCTGTGAAGCCATTGCTGTAAAGGGAAGATGGCAAGTGGGTTGTGCAAGGGCTACCGTGAGCCACTGGTATATTTATCAGAGATGTTCAAGTACCATAAGACATATTTTTATTATTTTTCCTTCAGCCAAACATTGTGTGGCCATGGCCTGCAAGGCAACCAGTCAACCATTCTCTTTAAGTAAGAAAGTTATAAGCTTTTAGAACAGTGGCAATCTTCTCAGTGAGTGATTGGGAGGTATAGATGAGTATTCTTGAGGCAGCGAGAGAGGATAAGTATCTGAGGCAGGAAGGGTTGGTTTTTGATTTTTGCAATCATTTGCTCAAGAGCTATCTTAATGCAATGCTGTGCATTTAGCACTGGGAGCAGAACTGAAGTGTTCCTCGGGAAGCTGTGCCCCGGGACTGAAGACAGTCGGGAGCCTCAGGGCGCGCTGTGAGGAGTTCCTGCTCATGGGGCTTCACTACCAACATGTGCGCCCTCCCTCGCCCAGCATCGACTATATCCCCATCCGCCTGGACCTCATGGAGAGCAGGAGCAAAGTCGTATACAAGGTAAGAGTTGGGGTATTCGGGTCCTCATCTGGGTCATTGTAATGGAAGCCAATTCTATGGGCTGCTCATGCTGGCTTCCATGTAGGAAGAATTCCTGTGCTCTCAAGGGTAGAACTTCAGGCTTGACGCTTGTACCTAGAAGTGCTTCTAACAGCACCTTGGCAAATAAAATTAGCATGTAATTTCCATCTTTGTTTCTCTTGGAGCTCTGCATAATTAGGAAGGACTGGGACTGTTTACATCTTAATCATCTTCCAGCTATACCTGCTATTCGTGTGTGTGTGTGTGTGCGCACATGCATGTGCATGCTGAGGATTGAACTTGAATCCTTGAGTATGCCATGCATATATTTGACCACTGAGCTACAGCCTCAGGCACTCTCCAGCATTTCAGTTTATGCATTGACCATGTGTGACACTTTTGTGATTCCTTCTTTTCTTCTTCTGGACATCAGAACATCTACTCTGCGAGGTCACAAGAAACTGAGATGGAGGAAAACCTCAGTCCCATTTTCAGGGTGCAGCAGATTATATCATTTTTTTTCTCTTTCAGACTTCAAGACAGAGAGCTGGGTCACTGAGGAGATTAGCTTTCAAAGGCTTTCTCACCTTCCAATCTCTTTTGTATTCTCTTGTCCTTCCTCCTTTCAATCTCTTCATACTGAATGGATGGCCAGAAACGGAAAACATGCTACTCTCCTGTTCATTTATTCTACATTTTGTTTGGGAAACAGGGGCACCTGGTGAGACAGCTCAGATGTATGCCAGACTAAGATCATCCAAGGTGACTTTTGGCAAGTTACATTCTGCTTTCCCACCAGCATACTTTCTAAGCAAGAAGTTGGCAAGTCCAGACATGATAAGAAAGTGATAAAATAAGACCCAGAATTTTAGAATTAAAGTTGGGAAATAATACCTTAAGGTAATGTTAGGAAAAGCAGGAAAAGAAATGAGATGAAAGATCTGGCTCAACAACAGAGACAGGCTTTACTCACGAAAACCTGAGGAGGGTTGGCTCTGACAGGCATGGTCAGAAGCTCCCTAGAGGATGCTTAATGGGGTGGTGGCGGGGCACTGGAATTCCTTGAGTGCTGGGAGGCCCACCTTGCCTCAAGGCTCCGGCCACTTCAGGGAAGTGATAATCAGACAGGTGGCTTGGGCCATTCCAGGAAAGTGATAATGGGCATGGGTGGTCTGTGTTGTTCCAGGAACAAGATAATTGGGAGGGATCGTTGGGTCACTTTTGGGAAACAGAGAATTACAGTGAGACAGAAGTCAGAGTCCAAAGAGGGGTGTCATTTTAGTCAACATTCCCAACTCTGTCCTTGTATAGAAAGCCATGATAGGAATGTTATAGTGGCTGGTTCTTGTCACATGGTTCTGATTGTTGGGGTCAAGGCAGATGTGTGGCCCAGTGGGATTGCAGCGGAAGCATGGCTTTCCTGGAGGTGGCTCTGAAAATAAAAACATACTGTGAGGCAGTCTGAGAATCTCAAGTAATAACAGGTAATTCTGAAACCATTTGGAACTAGAGCTGCTCAAAGAAATCTTATAAGTAGGGAAAGGATTGACTCATGACACTGGAAAGAGAAAAATCTCAGTAAATGTGGGGGATCCCTGGTAGACCACAGAATGAGTTTTACCTCAGAGGAAATGAACAAGGTCTCATGCATAGGTCTAGCTTAGTAGGAATATATCCATAAGAACTATATTTCAGAGCAACAGGCATCTCAGCTGATCACAGACATGTCAAGACATATTCAGAAAAAGATAAGCTGGCTGTTTTAAAATTTTGATATAGCCCCAAATTGTTTTTGGCTCTGGACTATTAACATTGACGTCTCCACAATTGCTATAGTCCATCATTCACCAAACTCCACTTTGCACTTTGTGCACATAGCAGGCTGTTGTCCCACGTGGCTAACAGGCTTTCTCTGAAAGTCTTATGCCTGATGCTGAATCAGGCATGAAGGCAGCTGCTTTAGGAGGATGACACTAGTCAGAACCATTACAAAAGAAACTCCTAGATCATATTGACTCTATTAGCCATTATGATCTGGTCATTAGATAGCTATATGAATTTTCTTGTATATTACATAACATTTACAGGAAACACATGAATATTACATCTAATGTTGAAAGTAATAACATATACGTTAGGTAAGGAAAGAAGGACTGTTGTCTGTGCAAGTAAGGAAGAAGAGTTAATTGAAATTTCTGGAAATAAGATTTGATTCAGGTAAGGAGAGGTGGGGAGTATAAGAAACTAGTTTTGAATTAACACTTGAAATAGGACAGTTTTAGATTTGAGTCTGGTAGAAATTAATAAATTAGCTAATTTTCAGGTTCAATGGAATTTTATATAACTAGGCTCAGTTTCTATCAGAATAAGTTTAAAGCAGACAAATAAAAGTTTTACCCAGTGGGTAGACTTATGAAACTGTAAAGGTCCAGAAGGTTGTTTATATCATTCTTGTATTTTTGGCTTTAATGTCACATTTAGATAAAGCTTAAATAAACAGACAAAATTAATTAAAATATTTTGATTTTGTCAATGACCCAGTTTTTCCAGTAGTCAAAGCTTACCATAGTAGGAAACCTATGCATATTTGAATTGTAACCTTGCTATAAGACATGGCACTATAAATAAATTTACTATAAAGAGTTAAGTTTGAACTAAGGTGAGAGAAATACAGGGAAACAACTTTTTATGTCAACACATTTTATCTTAACTGAAAACACACTTTATAATTGTAATTTGATGGTCCCTTTCTGTACTGTTTATTTATTTATTTATTAGAAAAGGGGGAGGGAAAGAGTGGGTGTTCCAGGGCCTTCAGCCTCAGTAAATGAACTCCAGATGCATGTGCCACCACAGGCATCTGGCTTATGTGGGTTCTGGGGAATCAAACCTTGGTCCTTAGGCTTTGCAGGCAAGTGCCTTAATTCTAAGCCATCTCTCCAGTCTCCCCCTTCTGTATTTTGACATTACTGTTGTTGTTATAAAAATTTAGAAATTAACCTTAAAACTAAGGAAGGTTTGGCCCCAAAGAAAGCATGTATCTTGCATCTTCATAGTTATAAATATAGGCAAAATATATCAACATTATTTTGTTTTGTCAGTAAGCCCAAATTAATCACTTCTTTAAAGATTTAAGTCATAATAAATGTTCAGAAGGCAATGTTAGAAGCAAGTTTAAACTTTTGTATATAAACATGCCTATGATTGTAGTAAGCATGAATAAGCCTAAAGCCAAAATTACAGATGTAAATTATTTTAAATATATTGTAAAACTGTTTTTAGTAATTTATCATCATCTTAAAATATATCTATGAATATCAGAACACTTAATGACTATAAGCACTAGAAAAATTACTGACCATAGTTCAGTTACACATAAAGACAGACTACATGAAACATAAAACATATGATATGACATGGCTGGCCAGTGTTAGACATGACAAAGAACATGAAACATAATTAGAAAGAGAAGTCATTCTCTTAAGATTTTAATCATACCTCAAATTGATGAGGACTAAATTTTATTTGATATTTTCAAATTTATATGAGTACTTGTAAGTCAACGTTCCCATATCAGCAACACAGACTATATATGTATGTATGTATATATATATATATATTAAATATTTTGTTTTTGCTTATTTATTTATTTGACAGAGAAAGAGGGAGAGAGAAAGAGAAAGAGAGAGGGAGAGAGAGAGGGAGAGAGAGAGAATGGGTGTGCCAGGGCCTCCAGCCACTGCAAACTAACTCCAGACCTGTGTGTCCCCTTGTGCATCTGGCTAACGTGGGTCCTGGGGAATTGAACCTGGGTCCTTTGGCTTTGCAGGCAAATGCCTTAACTGCTAAGCCATCCCTCCAGCCCCAGGCAATATATTTTTAAAGCCAAATTGCTATTCTGGTTATTTTCTTTGAAACATCAAGTAATCTGAAAGACAGGGCAATAGCTACTTGACCTTTGAATTTAAAACTGACACTTATTTTTTCTTCTTTTTCCTTGAGAAGACTCTAACATGTGGGAGTGGCCTGTTGCCCTTCAGGAAGGCATGGAGTCAATGGACAGGTCCTATTAACTTTATCTGGTGCCACAAGAACAATTTATATGGCCACGCTTATGACTGGTAAATGAAGGCCCACACTGGGGAGAATAGTCACTATCTTACCATGCGGTATCAAATGTTAGGAAAAAAGGCTGAGAGTGACATGAGAGTGGGAGGAGATGTCTATAAGAGCTGGGGTGGTGGGGGCAGTTAGGAACAGTGGCAGCGTCCAGTCTCAGTCCTGCAGGCTTCATGGAAGAGAAGGGTATGGGAGGGGTCAGCAGCTGCAGCCACAGGGGCAGCAGCAGCGGAGGCTGATGGGGGAGATGGGAGGAAAGGCAAAAGAAAGGAATGGGAAGAAATGCTCATTTTGGAGTTTTAGATAGAGGTTGGGACTTTGTCTCCAAGACAAAGGTTGTCTGAAAGATACATCTGTGATTGGCTATGATGTTTGGAGATGAGGTTGTGTCTTTTGGTCAGCAGCAGAAGATGTGGATCTCCCACAGTCAGTGATGACATGAGGACTCCAGGGTCTATGAAATCAAAGTCCTGGTCACACTCTGGGAAATCGATTAACTGGATGGTGCTGGGTGTATCTCCTGGTTAGCACCAGAAGATGTGAATCACCTGCAGTCTTAATTAATTTCACCTCAGTCAGTTGGGGAACTCTTCAAAGGATAGGTTTTGAGTCTGTCATTGATAGTTATAACCTGATTTCCTGCACTCAAATGTCTGTTTGACGAACGAACCATCTGACTTTGGATTTTATGCCTTATTTGTTTTTCATCCTAGAGGAGGACAATGGCATGTCATGCTGAGACTCATTGAGACAATGCAATGAGACACTGTTTATAAAGTGCATGGGGCTTGTCACATGTTAAGCACATGCCTGCCCATGACAGAACCTGTGATCAGTAAGCTTTGGAAATAACCTGTAGCCCACACTTCTTGCTTTATAGTGCTGTCCTAGAGGAATATTTTGCCTTGCTGATTACCCATGGTCATCTTATGGCTGGGCCAGGAACAAACCTCCAGGTCTGCTGACTACTAAGATATATTTGTGTTCTCACACAAAACTCCTTTCTTTGTCAAGGACTTTTTACCTCCATTAAAAAAAAATTAGAGACTTTTTTGTTCTGATGAGTTTTTTTTAACTGTTTCCTCTGTTTGTTGATAAGACTTTGTGCTTTTAGGTTTGTTTTATTGAAAGGTTATCCCTTTAGATGACCACCTTGCTTTATTTAACATTAACCTATTCTATAGTCCACTTGACATATCAGGAAACAGATTCATTTATGAATATGAACTTAAAAACCGCACAGCAAAGAAAATACATACACACAAAAAAAGAAAATACACAGAGCAAAGTAAGAACAAAACAAACAAGCTGCATTGGTACCACTTTCTTATTCACAGATGCACACAGTGAGGACATGTATACCAGAGCTCAACTTGCTATAATGGAATTCTAATTAGACTACATGTGTAGTTTTATATATATATTTTTTGTTACTTTTATGGCTGTGAAGTTCATCCTTGCAAGTGATTAAATGATTGATTGACTCCTTCATTTGTCAGTGCTGGAGGTTAAACCTGGGCCCTCCGCGTACATGCTAAGTGAGTGCTGTGCCTCTCAGCAGCCTCTCAGCCAAATCCCGTCTACAACTGTAACGTACCGCACGTGAACTTTCTTGTATGGTGAAACTCAAGAAGCAGTTCTTCTCAATGGGTCAAGTTTGCAACAGTGTTTGTGAGAAAACTACCTTGTTTCCATTGACTTGTAGATACCTCTTCTATTTCTTTTTTTTTTTTTTTTTTCGAGGTAGGGTCTCACTGTAGCCCAGGCTGACCTGGAATTCACTCTGTAGTCTCAGGCTGGCCTCGAACTAACGGCGATCCTCCTACCTCTGCCTCCCAAGTGCTGGGATTAAAGGCGTGCACCACCACACCCGGTTTACCTCTTGTATTTCTAAAGACTAGTCAGCTAGCTCTTTTTTCTTTAGCTTTATGTCCTTATTATTATGTCAGTGCCACATTATTCTAAGCACAATAGCTCTGTGATGTCCTGTAATATGTGACAATGAAGTTCTTGGCCATCACTCTTAAAATTTTCTTAGCCATTCTTACCTATTCTTACTTATAGTTCTAGTTACATAAATAATTTGTGTTTTTTTAAACCCTAGGTATTTTTTTTAAATATTAGATTAGAACTAAATATTCTTTGAGAAAGAGCTGGCATATTGGAGCATCTACCTTTTTGAGTCTTCTCATTCACAGGTGAGGCATCTCACCTTTTTGGCAAATGTTATTTTTTATGTTTCCATAAGATTTAGTGTGTCCCCCATGTAAGCTGAGCACATTTATTAAATCCAGTCCTGGCCAGTGTATTTTTGTGAATAGGATCTTTTCCTCCCATGATGTCTTCTCCTTGGCTAGTGATGAGAAATAGGAATGCTAGTTTTTGAAATAATTTTCTGTTAGCTGGCTTCTTTCTGGAATTCAATTGTTTTAAGAAATTTTCAATTCTTTACGGTTTTCAAAGACTATAATTATATCTTTACTAATGATGCTAATTTTGTCTTTTCTTTTTCTGTAATTATTCTTCTTACTTCTGTTCTATTCCCCAGTGGTTTGACCAGAACAGTACTAAATATGATGTTGCTGATAAGCATTTTTGTCTTGTTTAGTTTATTTATTTCAACTATACACATTGTCCTTTTTAGTGTTCTTTTTGCCTTAACTTCTTCTTTATTGGAAATTAATGTGGCTATTCCCTTACATGACAAATTTGAATTGATCTTTTAATATTTCTACAAATTTAATTACCTTCTCCATAAGGTCCATAAAACTTCGCATTTTCACTGAGCTTCAGAATATTTTTCTTGATTAAGGACATGTAAACTATTTATAGTAATAGTGGATATACACATGCATTTTATCTATCCTTTTGTTTGATGTTTTCTCATTAATTAAAAAAGTCTTTCTAGACTGCACAAGGCCCATACTTTGATCTTCAGCACTGCACTCACAACATGAATGGATACACACACACACACACACACACACACACACACACGCACGCACACACGCACGCACACACACACACACACACACACACATACACACACACAGTCTTGCAGAATAGGTTATGCTTTATTTGCTTTCATCTTTGCTTACTTGAAAATCCTTTATCTCACTTTATTTTTTATTTAAATATTAAAAATACTTTAAAGGCTGGGAATGTAGCTTAGTGATAGAGAACTTGCCTAGCATGTACAAGGCCCTGGGTTCAATCCCTAATACTTTAAGAAAGCAAACAAAAATTCTTTAATCATATTTATATTATTTAAGTTCTAAAATGCAATAGGCTCTCTTTTTTAAGTCATTTGTATTTTCTATTTATTTCCATCTTTAAATTTCCTTTCCTCTTTTTATTTTATTTAAAATTTTTTCTTTATTTAATTTAAAAAAATTATTTATTTATTTATTTGAGAGTGATAGAGTGAGAAAGGCAGAGAGAGAGAGAGAGAGAGAGAGAGAGAGAGAGAATGGGCATACCATGCAAATGAACTCCAGATGCATGCACCCTCTTGTGCATCTGGTTAACATGGGTCCTGGGGAATCGAGCCTCCAACTGGGGTCCTTAGGCTTCACAGGCAAGCGCTTAACTGCTAAGCCATCTCTCCAGTTTGCAATAGGCTCCCTTTATTTCTTTGTTTGTATAATGAAGATTGATCCAATTGCTCAATCCTTCTTCCTGGTAGCTCCCAGACCTTGTTTATATCATTTGCAATTTCAGCTCTAGTATATGGTTATCATACCTCATCATTTCTTATATTATGTACCTTTTAAGTAAACACTCTTGACCTCTGAATCCATTTTGATATATTTTAAATAACATATTTATATTTATCTCAATTTAATAGGGTTCAGTATTTAGCCAGCTAAAATCATAAAATTTTGCATCTTTGGACAATTTTTTCCAATGGCATGTGATGAACAGATACTGTAGTCCCCAGTGTGTTACAGTATACTCCTCTTCTGTTACCAGCCAGTGGGAAAGGTGGACTGTCTCCTCTGATTCTTGGGCACCTCTCTCTTCTTCTGGGCTCCGCTGGCTACTTTTTGAACTTTCAGACTGGTGTTTTCCCAGGGGCCGTGTGCTGGAGAGAGGTCTTATGTGCTCAGGCACTGATGGAATATGATTTCATGCTCTCTGAGCCTGGCAGATGGTCCAAGCTGCTTTGTTGTCTCTGGGGTAATTTCATGGTTTCTTTGGAAAGCTGTGTCCTGGGACCTCTTTCTCTGGCTTGGGAGAGTGTATTTCTAGCACAAGAGCCCACCTTCCATCTCTCCTGTAGCCCCTTCAGACATGATGTCTCTGTCCAGCTTTATACTGCTAGACTTTCAGCCTCTGAAGGCTATTCCTCATGGGTTAAGTTCCAGAATGACCCCAGAGCAGTCCTCTGTCATATATGATCCATGTCCTGGAGCACTCACATGTCACTTGCTGCTACATCTAGACAAGTTTCTTAATTCCTAAGTATCTTTTTATCTATAAATGGAAATTTTAGACTTGTAAGTATCAAGGAAAGGTTGGCCTCCATTAAACTTCTTCCTGTAGATATCTAGCTTCCTCAGGTATGGGCCCACAGGCAGCCTCTGAATGCTGCACCTGGGAAACATTGTCAGGCTGTCTTAAGGAAGCTTCTCTCCTGATACCTGAGACAGGGATGGGCATTACTCAGTCTTCCCAACTTGAGGGTGTCTGCTTTGGAGGGCAGTACAACACCCTTCCCTCCACAGAAATCTCTTATCTCTCTCAACATTTTTGTATTTCTATAGTGAATGAAAGTTCTCTAGAGTCTAAAATCAAGAGACCCATGTAAATTTTGAATATAACTTCTGTCCCCTTCACTTTAAAATCTGACATCCATTGTTTTTGGAACTTCAGTTTCCATAAACTAAGAAGAATTGGTTTTTAAACATTCTGTTTAATGACCACTTCTAGCCCAGTGTCCAGGGTTCCGCAGTATGGGATCAATGTGACCTTTATCACTGTGTCTTGTTCTCTCAACTGTGGGACAGATCAGTCCTCTGTGAGCCACAGTCTACTGCTCTGAGGCTCTTCCCTTCTCATAGCCATTTCCAAGCCTTCATATGCCATGATCCCATTTCATGGGTTTTGGAAGGCCTCTTACTCACAGATCTCTCATTGTGGAAGATGCATTTCTAGTCTGAGTGGTCACTCTTGCTCTGTTAGATAGCTGAACAACTTTCCATCAATTGAACACGTGCATAATTATCAAGAACTTTTCCTCCCTTCTTCCCCTGCTCTCTTTGAAATCACATGGCTGGAGGTAGGCATGGTGGTCAGAGGAGATAGGTGGTGTGTGTACCAGATTCTGCCGACCCCTTTACTTTCACTGTTTCATCTACTCTTTGTATATACTTGGGAGTCTAGAGTCTGTATTTATAAGTGGGAGAACCTGATATACAGGAGTTAATGAATTTGTCTAAAGTCACACAAACTACAAGTGCTGGAGATGCAGTCAAAAGCATAGCTCTTTCTGATACAACAATAGGTACCCCCTTCGAAGCCCTATCTGCATATTAGAGTTAATAATAGCTCTAAAAGTAGAAATTTTCTATTCCTTTCCCTGGAATAACTGAACAAGAATATGTGGAGGAGCTAATGTGTAGTTGGTGGTAATAGCTGGACCATTCTCTTGGCTGCAGCTTCATTGCATATCATGCCATTAACCTTGTCCACTATGGCGTTACTGATTCTATTCCCTCCCTTTAATTTTCTTTATCCTTCAAAAGTCAGAGAGTGCGTGGTTGCCTGTCTATATCAGAACTGGCATTCCAAACCAGATCCCAAGGGCTGCATTCATGGCTATGTTTACTCTGGAAGTGGACCAGTTCATCCTGACCTCTTTGACTACCTCAGTTCTGGACTGTGAGGAGGATGAGACCCCCAAACCCTTGCTGGTGTTCAACATAACTAAAGCCCCACTGCAGGGCTACATGACTCACCTGCTAGATCACACCAGACCCATCTCCTCATTCACCTGGCAAGACCTCAATGATGTGCAGATTGCCTACCAGCCACCGAACAACAGCCATTCTGAGAGGAGACATTATGAGGTAAGAGGGAGAGGGGAAGCTTCTAGCCTGGATAGTATTCACAGATGCATTAGAAAGCATGTGTTTTTCTCAGAAGAGAATCACTCACTGCAAGTCAGTATGTTATCTACCTTCAGGAGGAGCCAGGCAGGTAACACATATCAGCTGCCAGAGAGACACTGCTCTGGCAAACTGAAGAGAGGTGGTTACCTCAGTGAGCTCCAGCTGATGACCACCATGCAGAAGGTTGAATGTGGAGAACATAATTTTAAATTGCAAAATATATTGAACCAGCTACGTAGGGCCACTTTTGCCTTGGTACTCTCCAATTGGAGAACTTTGGTGTTTCTGACAACTACATAAACCACTGAAGTTAGAAAAGAATTTGTTCATGAGTTTTTAATAATACCCTCTGTTCTAGTCATGTTCGCATTGCTGCCAGAAAATATGCAACCAAGAGCAGCTAGTGGGAAAAAATGTTTATTTTGGCTTACAGACTTGAGGGGAAGCTCCATGATGGTAGGAGAAAATTATGGCATAAGCAGAGGGTGGACATCACCCCAAGGCCAACATAAAATGAACAATATCAACAGGAGAGTGTGCCAAATACTGGCAAGGGGACACTGGCTATAATACCCATAAGCCTGCCCCCAACAATACACTGCCTCAAGGAGGCATTAATTCCAAAATATCCGTCAGGTGGGAACCTAGCATTCAGAACACCTAAGTTTATGGGAGACACCTGAATCAAACCACCACACCCTCTTTTATTCTTTCTTTTTATAGAGTACTTAATAAAAATGTATTATAATTGTTAATGCACATTTATTGTACATCTCAGTGGGTCTCACTGTAACATTTCCATACTTGCATGCTTTTTTTTGAATTATACCCACCTCCCAATTACCTTCTCTTACTCTCCTCTTTCTTCTACTTTCCTCCTTCCCATTAATAATACCACCTCAGGAAAGGAGATTCCATAATTCTGTTTGATCATTTTGTACTTTGTACGAGGGAAGTCCTCTTTCTATGTGTTCCATATCCCTTTTGCTGTGGGTTCAGCCCCTCTTCTCCTGTTTTGTATTCCATGGGAGTGGAAGACAGCTGGCAACAGTCTTGCACATAATAACACTTCACATTCTTCAAGACCTCCCAGCCAGTCCATTCAAATGGATGAAAATCTTCAGTGAACACAAGAAGGGTTTATTAAGGAAAGCAAGTGTCTTTGTGGTTACCAAACTGTCCTCCACTAAAGCTAGGTATTTTTAGCATTTAGACCAAAGGAAGTCAAAAGTCTTCAGATTGTAAATGTTGTGCTCTGCCCTTGGATTTCTTTTCTCCCATCACAAGAACACATGATATGTTTTCTCTGTCCCTCCCTCACCTCATATTCCCTCCTCCTTAAGAATTCATTTCTCACTATACATCTGGTTTTACCTTGAGCTCACAAAGCACAGGTATTCTAGCTACTTTCTGTGCATATTTCCTGGCACTGTACAAGGCAATATTAAAGCATAACCTGTCCAAATACATGGGTTTTATTTTTGTTACTGTTGTGAGAAAGTAACAGGATTTTCTCAGTGGAAATTATGTAATTTTCAGCTTTGTGGGTTAAAAGTCAAGCCCAATATTTATGTTATACCTCCAAAGAAGGCACTTTCTGTTCTGTTTGACTTTCAGCTTTGGTTTGTTACTTTGTCACCTTTGAATCTGTTTCTTTTGTTATGTGGTATTTATGGCTAAATTGATTATTTCTCTTTCCTCTCAACTCAATGCTACGTTCTTCAATTTTCTCAATATCTCATATAGTGTATCCATAGCATGTAATAGATCTCAGATCTTATCATATAGCCTCTACCTATCAGCTATGGATTGCATGAGAATAAAATAAAATCTCAATATTTAAAAATAAACCTAGTGGGTTAGATGTCTTGATTAGGCTTTCTTAAACTGGTACCACTGCTGTATAGGAGCTGCTTAGTTACTAGGTGTGGGGTGGGGCTGTCTTTCATATGAGGGCTAAGAGGCTAACCAAATAGAATGCCTAAGAATTAAATGACTGACCTATCAAAAATTATTTACTGCCTAAAGCAGAAATACCACGCCTTGCACATGAACATTCTCAGTAAAATGATTGAAATTGCCTTGGTATGGAAATAACATAAGATTTCATTTAAAAACATTTCCGAAAAGGGAACTATATTGAGACTGATATGAATAACTTATACCTGGGTGCCTGGGAGATGTGGAGAATTAACAGTACTGAGCATCACCTTTGTGAGTACCCAAAAAGCCTTAAAACTTATTTTTGGAATAGTTGTACAACTTGGTAATTTTATTTTTTTTAAAAAAATTGACATGTACACATAAAATGAATGATTAATATAATATGAACCCTTCAAACTGGTCATAAAAACAAGTTTTTAAAATAAGATTAGTTTTAATTTTTTAAAAAAGAGAGACATCAGCCATCTGGAAACAGCAGAAACTTGTATCCATTTCCCCCCTATTTCTTTTTCTGTGTTGCATATTGCCCAGAAGCGATGGTATTTTAAACTTGAATTTGTGGCTTACGTGCATCCCTCTGTCTGTTTGCAGGTGGAGCTGGAAGTGTGGGACTTCTTCTTTGCGAAGAGTGCTCCCATCACAGTCCACATCTCCATCAGAACAGCAGACACAAATGCCCCCCGGGTATCCTGGAATACAGGTGAGGTGCATATGGGCAGCAGCATCTTGAGGGAAGCACAGAGAGTGGATGGCGAAGGAAAGAAGGGAAGTTTTATTTCATTTCACACATGAGGTAGTTGAAACCCAGATAGATCAAGAACACTAGACTTGTTTCTTCTTTGCTTTTTCCTAGTAGCTGGGGGAGAAATAGAAATCCAGTATTCTTGGTCCTGAGGCCACATTCTTTTCCCTGTGGGAAAGAAGCTAAAATGGCATATTTAAACTGAATGAAGCCAAAAAAAAGTGACTACTTATGATATTTAGCTATATTTGGACTGTGTGAGAAAATGTCTCCACCTCAAATTGTTCCAAGCTATGGGATCAAGGCCGGGTATCCTGGAATCCATCATCTTATTGTTATGTTAGGTTGCATAGAAACAAAATATAGAAATAAGAACTTAAGCAGCTTAAAAAAGGAAAAGGCAGCCAGGCATGGTGGTGCATGCCTTTAATCCCAGCACTTGGGAGGTAAAGCTAAGAGGATCACTATGAGTTTGAGGCCAGCCTGGGACTACATAGTGAATTCCATGTCAACTTGGGCCAGAGTGAGACCCTAAAAAGACAAATAAACAAACAACAAAAAAAAAAAAAAAGAAAGAAAAAAGAAAAGACTTTGCCAAATCTCTCAATTCTAAGTGGACTTATAATATGATTGATATATTTAGATTCAATGTCAAAGAGCCTTTTTCCTTTCTCACTAATCCCATCAGAAACATTAAACCATGCTTTTAAGTAATGATGGTGGTTGTGTAAAGGCGGGGTGGGGGGGTACATCTGAGTTTGATTTAAATTTTCCACCTTGACTTGTAGCACTGGCTTTGTGTTGTACTCTCCACCTCTGTTTGGGGGCTAATGATAGAAATAAAGGGACTTATCACCCTCCGCTTTCCTCCTTTCCTCTTTCCTCCCTCCTTTACTCTTACACTCTCTCCCTGTCTTCTTTCCAACCAGTCCGTCTTTATTTCATTCAGCCATTGCATGTCTTAGCCCAATTTCCCTAGAAACCAGACCGTGTGGTGGATTTGATGTAGTAATCTTATACTAAAAAGAAGAGCAAAAGGAAAAGCAGTGTGTTATTTTTCTGTCTCTATAACAAATATCTGAGATAAGCAGCTTATAAAGAGAAAAGATTTAGTCTCATAGTTTTTGGAGGTTCTAGTCCACCAATAGTTGGCCCCATTGCTTTGGACCTGTAACACATCATGGTGGGGACATATGCTTAAGCACAACTACTCACCTTAAGTCTAGGAAGCAAAAAGAGAAAGGAAGAGGAAGAGACCAGGGTTCCATAGTCTCCATGAAGAACAGGCCCCTAAGACCTAAAAGCCTCCTTCTAGACTCCACCTCCTACAGGTACTATGATGTCTCAATACTATAACTCCAGAGACTAGGCCTTTCACAGGTGGACCCTTGGGTAACATGCACAATCTGAACTACAGCTGGTGACATGGTTGAGCTGGCCACAGCTTTTCAGTGATATGTAGGGACTGCTATTGAGCTGATGTCTCCAGAATGTAACTGCTGTGTCTGAGAAAGGTTTGAGGTGGGATGAGGGTGAAGTGAGTCATCTGTGAATTCCCAGCTCTGCCTGGTGATGAGAATGCTTGACGCCGCTGCAGCTCCTTGCCCTGGTCAGGGCTTCTTCCAGAGTCTATATTCTTCTTGCTCTGACCAGGGAACAAACCTCTGCAGATGTTCTCTGGCACATTTGGACCAAGGGAAAGGTTTCATTTTAATCCTTTAGCTATAGAAGTCCCTTTCTAATTAAACTTTAATCTAAAGCACATCTTTTTGAAAAAAAATTATTTATTTGAGAGAGAGAAAAAGAGAAACAATGAGGTAGACAGAGAGAGACAGAGTGAATTTGGGTATGCCAGGACCTCCTGCCACTGCAAACAAACTCTGGAGGCATGTGCCACCTTGTGCATCTGGCATTATGTGGGTAGTGGGGAATCAAATTTTGGCCTTCAGGCTTTGCAAGCAAATGACTTTAACTGCTGAGTCATCTCTCAAACCGCATATTTTTTTTCAAAATGCCAACTACTAACACCATAAAATATTGCCAGAAACAGTAGCTCTGTATAAGTATATAAACATCCTCTATCCTATGAGATATGATTTTCTCATAAATTATGTATAACCTTTGCAAAGTTCCTTGTGGACATGTTTAACTGGAGACGCCCATGAGTATGATTTCTGTTCCTTTCTTCAATATTTACTTTCAGACACCATAACAGTTCTTAAGAATACAACCTAAGGAATCAGTTGTCAGATTGGATTTAATCATATTAAAAGTAAAGTAAGGCTGGAGAGATGGCTTCTCAGGCTTGTCTGCAAAGCCTAAGAACCCAGGTTCAATTCCCCTGAACCCACATAAACCAGCTGCACATGGTGGTACATGCATCTGGAGTTCATTTGCCATGGCCAGAGGCCCTGGCATGCCCCCATTCTCAATCTCTCTCTCTCTCTCAACAAACAAATAAATAAAAACTTAAAAAAGTAAAGTATTACTATAAATACAAGCTGTATTCAAGTTTATGAAAAGTGTTAGAAGACACAATTTTCATGTAGTTTCAAAAGTGAAAATTCATTAACCTTTCCCTATACAGCTGTGTTGGATGCCACAGAACTTTGTATAACAATTCTATATTCTTTTATAGGTCTGAATCTCCTAGAGGGGCAGTCTCGGGCCATCACCTGGGAACAGTTTCAGATTGTTGACAATGATGACATTGGTGCTGTCCAGTTAGTCATTGCTGATGGCCTTCAGCATGGACGACTTACAGTAAGAGGTGAATGGTAAACCTGCACAACTGAGGCGAGAACCCACAAAGTATTCTTCAAAAGCAAAGCATAGTTAACAGGACATGTGCAATTTCTCTTGGACTCCATTTCTCACTGAAATTGCCATAGCCAGAAAATGGGGACTTTGAAACCATGAACTTATTTTGCAGGATGTTCCAATCAATGTTTGACCACATGATAAGTGCTTGGTTCATTGCTCACACCTCAGGTTTGCTCTCTGCATACATATAGTGTTCCTTCTAGATATGAGCTATGACTTATTATCTTTTTCTCATTTCTTTGCTTTCATGAAATATATTGAAAATCAGAAAAAAAACTTTGTTTTGTTTTTTAACACTTCAGTAATGATGTTATTAGTTGCCATAGTGTAAAAGAAATGATTATGGAATTATAAGGATGGTAGTTAAGAGGGTAATAGTGTTAGTAAAAATAATATTCATACTTCATGATAATCTGTTTCTGGTAATGAGCTCAGAGGATTTAATTATTCTCTTAGTTTGCTTAACTATAAAGCAAAAAGAGAGTATTCATTTATCATTGTTAGCAATTAGGGAATTCCAAAATTAAAAAGACAATAACATGATAAATTCTTTTGCCTAATGCTGGGACACTGAGATGCCAGTTTAAATCTGATATGCCAGTAGGGTGGGGGTTAGGTTACATGGAAAAGCAACAAAGTGTAGTGCCTTAATAATTAGTGTTATTTTCTTCATGCTTTTGAGCCTGGAAAAGATGGGAGAGATGATGAGAGAAGTCATGACATCTAATTTCACTGTCTAACAAGTTACTGGAGGAGCCCACTGTCCAGTTATATGTCCTTAGTATTCTGTATGTCATGTATAGCCTCTTGGCATGATGGAGTCTGGGAATCTGACTATTTTTGAATCCTTATATTGCCATGCCAAATGAAACCACAATGCTAGTGGTGAGGAAGAAATGGGAAGTAGCTATTGGGCAAGGAAATACTGTCTACTGCTGTGCAAGTGGATAATCATTTACTCTTCTGAAGGCTTTAACATAACCTCACAGTATAAGGCAAATAAAAGCATCTGCTTGTCATCAACAATTTTAATAATTTGTGCATGAAATGAGGCAATGTTTATTAATACTGTCAAAATGGAAATTGATATTATAGCCCATAATGCAATGATGTTCTAGGATCTGAGAAGGTAGAAAATAGTGCTAACATTCCGTAGCCACTTATTTTATACCAGATACCATGTCAATCACTCTATGCACTTTATCTCATTTTTTCATATTAATTTTATGAAATTTGATATTATTACTTTCATTTTATAAACAAGAAATAAGAGACTTTGAGAACTTGACTTGCCTAAGGTTATACCTAGAAAATACCAGAACTCAGATTTGTACCTGTCTACTTGCTATTAGAGCTCTGGCTCTTGGTCCTTAAGCCAGTGCTTCTCAAACATTCAGCATGCTCTGGACAATGTGAGTCATAACCCCATGGTAAGTCAGGGATCCTCTGTGTCAGCACCCCTTTCCACAGCCCCCGTCCTGCCCTGTTATGATGAATTCTATAGCCGCTGCCTCTTCTTCCTCTCCCACTCAGTCTGTTCTGTCCACCTGGTGGGAAAGGCTTATCTTCATGGTGACTGGCATTCTGACCCAGTAGGTTCAGATCAGAGGGTGAGAAGCTGAATGAATCAATAATTTCCCAGAGGATTCTGATGCTGCTAGTTCAGGATTACTCCTTAGAGAACTGCTGTCATGTAGGATGATCATAGTAAACAGAACAGTGAGCGATATTTATTACAGGTTTTCAAATGTTTAAGTTCTCTCATGTCAATATATATATATATATATATATATATATATATATATATATATATATATATATTTATTTAGGATTCACCAGAGAAACAAAACCAGTAGGATGCATGCAAATATATATAATGGGGGGCTTTGTTCTATGAATTGTTTTGTGTAATTATGGAGCGTCTCATGATATGTTCTTTGAAGGTGTCCATCTCTGTGCCAAGAAAAGCTCATAAGGTCTTATGCCAAAGCCTGAGAATGAGGATTGCTGCCAGAATAAGTCCTAGTCTAGTCCAAGGGCAAAGGCCTGAGAAGCAAGGCATGGTTATTTGGGGTGGAGGATTAGGTCAGAGATATGGGAGTGGCCAGTGTTTCCCAAGGTCCGAGAAGCAGTAGCTTCAAAGTCTCAGTGAGGGGGAAGATGATGACTCAATTCACAAACGAAATATAAGCATTCATGCTTCCTCTGCCTTTTTGTCCTATTCAGGTCCTTACCAAATTGGATGATGCCACTCATCTTGGAGAGGGCAGGTCTTTACTCATTCTATCCATTCAAATTCTACTCTCTTCTAGAAATACTGTCTCTCAGAGCCACTTAGAGATAGTATTTATTTTTTTCCACGTATGTATGTGTGCATGTGTGTAGAGTATGTGTGGTATGTATTATGTATAGGGCATGTATGTGTGTATGCAGATATACATCATGTGTATGCATATGTAGGCTGGAGGAGAACTTCAGGTATCCCTCTTCTATTGCTCATCCAGGTACGCCTACTCCTTTGAGACAGTTTCTTCCTCAACCTGGAGCTGTTTTCTGTTAGTGAGCCCCAGCGATTCTGCTTCCCCTTTCCTCCCCACTGACTGGGGTTACAGATGTGCATAGCCACACCCAGCTTTTTACTTGGATTCTGGTTAATTGAACTGGTATGGTCTCAGTCCCTCCAATACCCTCATGCTTAAGTGGCAGGTGCTCTTAACCACTGAACCATCTCCCTTGCCAGAGATAATTTAACTTCTTTCTAGTATTCGGAGATTGGTTGATGCCTAAATATAATCATAGCAGTATTGTTTTCCCTGTTTTACAGACAAGTCTCAAATATCTTTCTCAAGTCCCCACAGTGAATAAGTGTTAGAGCCAGTATTCAAAACTAGGTTCAGTGTCCCAGAGCCCACTAAATTGAACATCTATAGACAGTGTTTGGTTTTTTTTTTTTTGAGGTAGGGTCTCACTCTAGCTCAGGCCAACCTGGAATTCACTCTGCAGTCTCAGGGTGGCCTTGAACTCATGGTGATCCTCCTACTTCTGCCCCCTAAGTGCTGGGATTACAGGTGTGGCCCACCACACTGGGCTTCAGTGCATTTTTTTTTTCAGGAAATAGTTTATTCTAATCATTATTTTTCATAATGTGTGAAACAATAAACACTTTCCAACTCTAAGAAATACAGCCCTGATTCACAATCCAAATTTATCAGGCATGCATTTGACCACAAGGTGGTGATGATACAACAAATATCCCTTTGGAATGGTGAGCCACCCTTGTCAACACTAAGGATCGAGCCTCCAACTGGGGTGCTTGTCTTCACAGGCAAGCGCCTAACCACTAAGCCATCTCTCCAGCCCCAACTCAGAATTTTTTATTTTTATTTTATTAATTAGTTTTGCACTCAGTGAATACAGTCAAGTTGGCTCCATTGTTAGCCTCCTCCCTGTCCTCCCCCTGGCCCCTCCTTGTTGAGGTATATGGGTCATGCATTGTGGAGTTAACCCTCAGTATGGGTAGGAGGAAATGTCTCTGCATATCATGACCCAACGTGTGGCTCTGACATTCTTTCCGCCCCTTCTTCCGCAAAATTTCCCTGAGCTATGTTGGGTTCATTTTAGGTCTGCTTCAGTGATGAGGTCTTGGGAGTCTCTGTGTCTCTGGATATCTGATTTGGTAGGAGTTTATTGTTCTCTGTGTCGCTCTCCTTCACCCTTGTGCTAGTACCAGGTTCACAAAGAAAACAGCACCTTTGCTTGTTTCGCCAATTATTCTTAGTTTCAGCTGGGGCCCTTTTGAGGTATGATGGGGTGGTTCTCTCCTTAGAATCCATGTCTATCTGAAAAAGAGAAGCAGATTCTCCAACGGAGAGTAAAGTTAGCACCAGACAAATGGGATAACTCTTATTTTTTTATATAGAAAAGTTAATAGGTGTAGGCCCTCTTGTAGCCCACGATTGATGGTAGCTTGATAATGGAGAGCAGGCTCATTTTTGGATATGGTTCTGACTTGTTTCCTAGCTCCAGCTATAGGTTCCATTCCACTGAATGGATCAATTAGCCAAATCAAGAGCAGTTGGTTTCTTACCACGGCTGTGAGCCACTATTGCACTTGTGTGAGCATCATGACAGATTATTTGCTGCTAAGTAGGTCAGACCATGAGTTGCTTGGACAGATATTGGTCATTTTCCCCCAGTCGCCCATGTAGCACCTTCTGGCACTAGACTGTCTGGGGACTGACTCTCTTCTAACTTGCAGCCATGTCATTCCATGTTACATGTCAACTGCATATGGTGTCTTCAGCAGTAGGGTCTTACCACTAACCTTTGGTGGGTTATCAAGTACTCTGACAGAAATCTGTCATTCTTTTAGGAAACTTTGTAGGTCTCTCTGATCAAAAGTTCATTGTGGATGATAGCCACCTGCTGGTACTGGGAGTTACAGGTCAGTGCCCATGAAGAGAAGGAAGAAAAAGATAAGTAATATAAAAGAGTTAGAGAGGAGAGAGAGAGAGAGTGAGAAGCTATAGAAGACTAAGGCCAGTCTTCCTTGTACCCTCTCCAGTATCTTGTGACTCAGGTGTTCCCTCTAAGGGCTTGGTGAAGGTTCAACAATTTGTTCTGCCTTTTAGGATGTACAATTTTATGGTACCATTGCTGTTTGGGTCTAGATTAGTGTCCCTCACCCCTCCCTTGCCCTCCCCTCCATCCCCACCCACCCTATTGTCGGGTCCTTGAGATGCTTGCTGGGTATGTTGGCATCTTGGGTAGATTGAGGTTAGGTGCTGTAGATGAGTGAGACTATGTGGCGATTATCTTTCTGTGATTGGGCAAGTTCACTGAGATGTGGTATATCTACACAGTGGAATTCTACACAGTAGTAAGAAAAAAATGACACAATGAAATTTGAAGAAAAATTGTTGAATCTGGAACAGATCATTCTCACAGATCATTTTTGGTGCATTTTTTGACTTACAATATGTTTGGCTTATTACAGTTTATGAGTCATAATGGCATGGTAAGTCAGGGATCCTCTGTGTGAGCATCACTTTCCAGAGCCCCTGTCCTGTAATGATGCATTCTACAGCCGCTGCCTCTGCTTCCTCCCCCGCTCACTCAGCTCCACCTCTGCTCTCTCCATCAGGAGCGAAAGCGTTTATCTTCACGGTGACCGACCTTCAGGCTGGAGTTGTTCGCTATCATCATGATGACAGTGACTCCACTAAAGACTTCATAGTCTTCAGGATATTTGATGGCCAGCACAACACTCGGCACAAATTTCCTATCAACATCTTGCCCAAAGATGATAGTCCCCCATTCCTCATAACCAATGTTGTGATTGAACTGGAGGAGGGGCAGACCACCTTGATCAAGGACTCCATGCTGAGAGCTTCAGACATGGACTCTAGTGATGACTACATCTTCTTCAATATCACAAAGTCCCCACAGGCTGGGGAGATCATGAAGAAACCAGGGCCAGGACTGATAGGTAAGTGCTAGGTAAAGACTGTTTGAATGAAATTGATTTTCACTTAGAAAACCTTGTATTGTATCAAATTAGTACAAGAGTAGACATTATGCTTATGAAGAATGCTATTATTATTTGTAGTTTTGTATTTTTTTTTTTTTTTTTTGGTTTTTCGAGGTAGGGTCTCACTCTAGCCCAGGTTGACCTGGAATTCACTATGGAGTCTCAGGGTGGCCTCGAGCTCACGGCAATCCTCCTACCTCTGCATCCCGAGTGCTGGGATTAAAGGTGTGCACCACCACACCTGGCTATTATTTTTATTTTAAACAGGGAAAGTTTGAAACTCAGATTAATTAAATCATTATACCCAAGGTTGTACATCTGGAAAGTTGTAGAGCTGACCCCAATGTAGCCATTACATTATTAAAAGTTGAATTGGCTATAGAACGTGCTAGAATAAATAAGTCTGAAAAGACACATTTGGTCCATCCTCAAAGGTTAATGAAGTAATCTCATGAATAATATTTGTATATTTCTTAAAAGAGGTAGGCCAGGAATTTGACAATGGGTATCAAATAAGTGGTATTCATTTGTGTTCTTAAAATATTTTTCTAATGTTAATCTTCTACATATTAAGATAGGTAGCAATTATACTCTTCTTCTCTATAATATGGGCTCTGTTAAGAGTATTTATGGCAGAGAAGACTTTTAGAGATGAGTCTCTTATCTTTGTGCCCCAACACCTAAATGTATGTGGTGTTTTCTGCACCCAACAGGCTATCCTGTCCCTGGCTTCCTTCAGAAGGACCTATTTAATGGAATCATTTATTACCGTCATTTTGGTGGAGAAATCTTTGAGGATTCTTTTGAATTTATCCTGTGGGACAGCCATGAACCTCCAAATCTTTCAGTGCCACAGGTGAGAGACTATTTCTGAACAGCATCCCAAGTTTTGTATACTGATATTAGCTATCAGAGCTGCTATTAAAAAGTGCATGTAGCTGTGTATGGTGGCCCATGCTATTAATCCCAGCACTCTTGAGGCAGAGGTAGAAGGACCACTGTGAGTTTGAGGCAAATCTAAGACTACATAGTGAATTCTAGGTCAGCCTGGGCTAGAATGAGACCATCCTTGGAAAAACAAAAACAAAAACAAAAACAAAAACAAAAACAAAAAAGAAGAAAGAAAGAAAGAAAGAAAGAAAGAAAGAAAGAAGAGAGAGAAAGAAAGAAAGGTGCATGAGAACAGGCCTTGAGAGCCCAAGTTTGAGACACACAATAGGTTAAGCAAAAATAAGGCAATTTTGGTCTGAAGAGATGGTTTAGTGGTTAAGGTGCTTGCCTGAGAAGCCTAAGGATCCAGGTTCAATTCTCCAGGTCCCACGTAAGCCAGATACACATGGTGTCGCCTGTGTCTGGAGTTCATTTACAGTGGCTGGAAGCCCTGGCACTCTGTCTGTCTCTCTGTCTGTAATAAAGAAATAAAAAATTTAAAAAATAAGGCAATTTGTTTGCATCAAGACTACTAGAGCACTTACTTTTCCAATTTCTATCAATTCAGTGTTTTTTGATGCTATTTTACTATGGGACTCTTTTACATGCTATGATCTTATAAAACATACTTGCTTCTTAACGTCCAGGAAAATAATTGTCTTGTATATCATGGGTAAATCATAGATTCTACCATGGGACTTCCTGAGTTTTCCTCCTGAGCTTGACATTAACTGGTCAATCTATACTCTCTTTAATTTATTTGAAATAAATGATAATAATAGAACCTTCCATAGAGAGTTACTGTAAGAAGTGACATAATGTCCACAAAGTACTGAGCTTCTAGTACCTGGTAAATACTCAGTAAGTACATTGGCTATTGTTAATTGCTTTCCAGATCTAAGATCTTATAACCATTATAATGAGAGGGAGTCAGGTAGCTTTGTTAGGCAGTTAGGGAGACTGGGCACTGAAAAGACAGGAAGGTCTGTACTTGTTAGAGATAAAATGATGATCTGAGGTCTTATCTCTTGTCTAGTTCCCTAGACCTGTTTTTCCATACTTGAGCCCCTCCCTGGGAGGGAGGTCTTTTTCTAGAATTGTGACATTGTTGTTGGACAAGCTTAGACCACAGAACTTGTAGCCATGGCTAGCCTCTTCCTGAAACAGCTCCTATTCTAGACCAATCAGCTGTCTCTCTGGGTCACCTGAGCCAGAAGGTAAAACCCAGCACCATAAAGTTATAACATACATTTTACCAGGGGAGAGCAACCCCCCCCCCCTCAGCAACTCATGAACCTCCATCTTTTGGCCAAGCTGAGGGGAAGACCACTTACCCCTACTTCCCACACAGGCTCTTTACCTCCTCCTGCCCTCTACATAGCAGGAGTTCTTTGTACTTTCTTTTCTGTCCTCTCTACAGTTTTTCCAGGCCCACCACATGGGCTCAAAGGCCATATGGGTATATTCATTTTCCTTCCCTTGGTTTTGTACTTCCCTAAATAAATTTAATAATTTAATAATTATCCTTCTCCATCTTATTTTATTCAATTCTTTGGTTAAAAGTAGACACAAACCTGGGGTTTGGAGTTCGAGGACTTTCCTAAACCCCTAGCACCCTGTTTCAATAGGATATAATTTGAAACCATGCAAAACAGAAATAAACCATACAGAAATTACAGAAAATAGAATCAGTATAGAATCTGGACAACTGTCAAAGTGTGGCCTCCTTGTAAGGAAAAGGGTGGTTAGTAGTTGATGTTTAAAAAACAAAGAACAGTTTAAATTGTGATCACTTACTTTGTGTAGTAATTTTCACTGGTCATTTTAGACTTATTTCTTTCAGAGGTATCACATGTGTGGATGCAAGGAAATCATGTATCCTATTCTTCATGCAGTATCTTTTTGTAATGTCATATGCACTGGCATTAGCCAATGAAATACTGAGTTATTCACTTGTTTGATAACATGAGTGTAACTTAAGGTAGTAATTGGACAGAATGAAATCACAGGTCTAGCAATCTGAATGAAGTCACAGATCATTTTTAAGGTGGAGTTATATAAAACTTGCAATTCATATGTTGTTTTTGACTAAAAAGTCCACCTTCTTTAACAGCCCTCTCTTTTAAGCATTGTATTATATGTCATTTCTGGGATAAAGTTTTGCTTGAGACCTTAGTTGTAGTTCAAAATGACAACTATTAATATAATTTATTTCTAAATCTTCTGTGTATCTATTCAACATGATGTATATCGCTAGAATACCACATTATCTCCAGCAGAGTCTATGTCTTTTCAAAAGTTGAAATTCCAAGATTTCTTTTCTCTACCATTGTTGTATATTATATAAATCTTGTTTGCCATATATACAAAGAGAAACTTACTTCTCTATAAGAAAGATCAAGACAATAAAAGCTCTTGAAACAGAATTGTTTCTAAATAAATCAGACTAAATTCTGGAGGTCTAGTTATAAGTTCATTCGTTATGATGGATAGATTTTTAAAGAATCCATAATAACATTGTTTTCTGCTTTCTTCTTAAGTTTGTAGAATAGAGACAGAAAAAGAGAGACAGAAAGAGATCTATAAATTTTTCTTGCCTTCATGTACCATATATTCTCTGACTCTTAAATCAGTCAGCCCTCTCTTTGTACCTATGAGGTTTTCCATAAAAGAATTCAACCAACTAAGGATAGATAATGTCTAATAATTACATCTGTACTAAACATGTACATGCTATTTTTCTGGTCATTCTCTAAAGCAACATTGTATTAGAACTATTCATAAAGTATTTACATTATATTAAGTATCATAAGTAATGTGGAGATAATTTAATGTATATGAGATGATGTGTGTAGGCTATATGCAAAAACAGCACCCCTTTACATATGAAACAGATTTGGCATGCTCACAGATATCAGATATCAAAGGATGACTGTTTCTATAGCTCAGATATATATATATACACACATACAGTATACTTCTTTTTATTATTCTCTCTCCCCAGCATTTTTAAGGCTTCTTGTCCAGAAAACACTTAATGTATTTTCCTAAAAACTTTCACAAAACTACCATACTAATTAGCATGGCCCAAAACTAACATTGGAAGTAATTCCTATAAGTGAGAAACAATACTAGATATTCCTACACAAAGAAACCAAATAAAGTACTGGTAGAGATCAGTTCTCAGGGCACCTGAAAGGTCATGAACTTAGGCCACAAGAAAGTTAAGTGGCAGCTGGTAGAATATAGTAGCAAAGCTTTAATCTAAGGTACAAGTCAAACCTGGTCATTTTGTTTGGTGATTTTTTAAAACTTATTATATTTCCTCATAAATTTGTCTGGATGTGCTTATGGCCATGAGAACACTGGAGGGGCTTGAAAAGAGTCAAAGATCAGAGGCCAGTGATTGGTTTGAGAACTAATTCCCACTCTGCCTGGGAATGGGTGCTTAATAATGTCTTTGTTACAAACAGATTTCAGTACAATGAGAATGCTTTATTTCTCTGTGGAGTTTGTTAAAATGGCATTTCTCTTGCCCACTGACACACACACTAATTGTTTGAGCAGGCATAAATATGTAGAGACATATCAACTTAGGCAATCATAAAGCATGTTGAAAAATATGCCCACCAAGAATTACTACAGGGTACATAAAGCATGCTTGTGCATTCTTCTTATATAAAGAACACATTGGAGAATAAATTAGCATGGAAAATGGTCTCTTTGAAGGCACAGTAACTATTGTTTCCTTATTAAATCCAGTTTTTCAATTAAGGAGCGATTCACTGATCCACACTGTGGCTGTGAGATCCCACAGAGAATATCTGAACTTTATAGATTAGAAAAATACTTTATTTGGGGGGGAATCATAGAAGATTCCTGGAAACTAGAAAGTGATTGCCATTGTATTCCTTTATTTTGATGACTGGCTTTATGTTTTGATTGTTCAAGTGCTTAACATTCTACAGGCTTTAGGCACAGTACTGAAGGAACAGAGCCGAGGAATTAACTTACTGAGCACACACTAAGTGAGCACTAAAGTACTCACCGTGCTAATGTCTTGTTTGACGATAGCAATACTTCACCACAATTGCCATTGTTGTTATGTTTAATGTACAGGAAAGGAGAAGGTAAGTCCTAGAGAGGTGCAATGATTTCCCTAAGAGAGCAAAACTTAGAGGTTGGTGAGTTCATATTTAGATCTTTATTTATACCACAGCAAAAGCTTTACTATGGTTCAGTTTCTGCTTTGTATGTCAGTTTAAAAAGATATTATCTTCATGTTTACATTGTATATTGTGAAACTTTGTGTCGTAGGCAAAATAGGCATTACTGATCTGTGTTTCAGTGACAATGGCAAAACCAATGAAAACCAGGATAATAATATTTCCATGTAGCAGATTATGCAATGATCGGTGATGCCAAGCAAGGTCCATTTCTAGAGAGAAGTCATAATTTTCCTGTAACTACGAAGTATTCTAAAGTAATAAAAGTGATAAAATGAAAGCCGTTTCGCCAGTCTTCCTTGCCATCTAGCATCATCCAGATTTGTGAGTGTAGTGTTGTGACTGCTTCAAATAAAAATCTGGGTCTGTTGACTCATCCAGTTAGTGCACTGATGAAGTTCCTCTCATCTACAAGATATTCTAGTAGCTGTTATGGAGATGCAGAAATTAGTGTAATGTTAACTGAACACCTACTACATGCAAGGCAATTTTTCTACACAGGGAGAGCTTATATTTACAGAATTTGTGAGAGGCTGTTACCATTATACTTAACATAAAAATAGGAAAATTGGTACTCAAAATGTTGAGTAGCTTGTTAGATGTCAAATATCTACTAATACATAAATGGTACACTGCAGACTTTAACTGTTTGCTGTTCCATTCCATTTGGTTTGCACTATATACTAGGATTCTGCTCTTTGGGAGTATTCGTTCTAGGAGAGTGACATATAAGCTAGTAATACAAGACAGTGACATAATTTGTTCAAGTGTTGTCCATGCTGCTATGATAAAATAACTGACTGAGTAAGTTCTAAACAGCAGAAATATTTCTCACAGTTTTGGAGGCAGGAAAGCGCAGGAGCAAAGCACCAGCAGAGTCAGTGTCTGGTGGGAATTAGTCTTTGCTTCCAAGATGGCACCATTTCGCTGAATCCTCTGGAGGGGACAAACACTGCACTCTCACAAGGCAGAACAGATGGAACATGAGCTCACTCCCTTAAGCCCCCCCCTTTTTTTTCTCCCTGAGGGAGGCCTAACAGATGGCCTGGTTTTCTTTAATGCAAGAGTAATAGAGAGAGAGAGAGAGAGAGAGAGAGAGAACTAGTGCATCAGGGCCTCCAATCACTGCAATCAAACTCCAGATGCCTGTGCCCCCTGTGTGCATTTGCAACCTTGTGTTTGCCATCACCGTGCATCTGGCTTACATGGGACCTGGAGAGTCGAACATGAGTCCTTAGGCTTTGCAGGCAAGAGCCTTAACCGCTAAGCCATCTCTCTAACCCCCTTGAGCCCTTTTATAAGGAACTATGAAAACACAGAAATCTTCATGGCCTAATCATCCAGTGATTACATTTCAACATTTCTCTTGGGAGGGGGCACAAACATTCAAAGGGATTGCAAGGAATCAGCAAATTCAGCAAATGCTTCAGTTGAGAAATTGGAGGGTGTCTCCAGAAGAACTTTTAAGAGTGAAAAATAATCAGTTACTAGAGGAAACAAGAGAAAATATAAACAATTTGGTACAAATCATAGGTGTCCTTGAGAGAGAGGACATGTTCTCCTAAGTCAAGTAGAATGTTGGGTCTAGTTTGAAAGGCAAAACAAATAAAGTTGAAAAAAAGGGTGAGGGCTGGAGGGATGGCTTAGGGGTTGAGACACTTGCCTGCAAAGCCAAAGGACCCAGGTTCTATTCCCTAGGACCCATGTAAAACCACATGCACAAGGCAGCACATGTATCTGGGTTTGTTTGCAATGGCTGGAGGTCCTGCCATACCCATTCTCTCTCTCTCTCTCCCTCTCTCTCTTTCTCAAGTAAATAAATAAAAATAAAATTTTAAAAAGAAAAGAAAAAAGGGTATATCTGCAATACAAGGAGTCTTGGATGTTAAGCTAAGGGTCTTGAATAATTATGTTATATACTTCTGAGATGGTTATTTTAAGACTTTTTTGTATACTTTTATTTATTTATTTGAGAGCAACAGACAGACAGAGAGAGAAAGAGGGAGAGCAAGAGAGAGGGAGAGAGAGAGAGAGAATGGGCATGCCAGGGCTTCCAGCCACTGCAAATGAACTCCAGATACATGCACCACCTTGTGCATCTGGCTTACGTGGGTCCTAGGGAATCAGGTCTTGAACTGGGGTCCTTAGGCTTCACAGGCAAGCACTTAACCACTAAGCCATCTCTCCAGCCCTATTTTAAGACTTTTGAGATGTGAATTTACTGCTCTGACTTATATTTTTAAGATAATGCTAGAGATAAGAAAAGTATGACATTATAATATAAAGCTGTTACAATCATGTGATGAAGAAATCATGAGAGCTGGGCCAACAGTGGTAGGAATGACATTCCTCTCTATAGTAAATGTGCAAGAAGTTAGTTGGTAATGTGTCCTGTGAGGGTGGAGAAGGAGAGACCAAGAGTGACATCAAGGTTTTTGGGGTGGATGACAGGTACAGAGAGGTATCAAAGAAGCACAGACTATTAGTCGAAAGGAGATGAAACAATAAAATCAGAACCATATTTTATATGCCCATTCTACAGTACTGCTGATGGATTATATTCTTTTTGTTGTTGTTGTTATTTTGAGGTAGGGTCTCACTCTGGCCCAGGCTGACCTGGAATTCACTATGTAGTCTCAGGGTGGCCTCGAACTCATGGTGATCTTCCTACCTCTGCCTCCTGAGTGCTGGGATTAAAGGTGTGCGCCACCACACCCAGCTCGTGATTATTAGATTCTTTTTTTTTTTTTTTTTTTTTGGTTCTTAAAGCATAAAATCAAAGGAGTGAAAGCTGCTCCATTTTTGGCTCACACCCTTAGTAGCTCCTAAATCATTCAACAGAAGTCAGAAGTGCATTATAAATGACAGTTTGGGGACTTTATATTAATAGTGACTAGATGATCATGCGGAAGTCTCTTTGGTATTCTCTTGGTATTTCAATAAGCAGAACAGTGTATTTTTATTACAGGTGGTGATGATTCGTATCACTCCAGTCGATGACCAGCTTCCTAAAGAAGCACCGGGAGTCTCTCGGCATTTGGTTGTCAAGGAAACGGAGGTGGCCTACATAACTAAGAAACATCTACACTTTGTAGATGCAGAATCATGTGACAGGGAGCTGCTCTACACAATAACGAGGCCTCCATTTTTCTCCTTCAGCCACAGGTCTCTGAGAAGTTATCGTTTCCTTCTATGGTTCTAGGAGGGTGATTCAGTTACATTGGTCAGGCATGAATGTATTTTTATCACCAACTTGTCCATACTTCCCTTCAAAAACTGTATTAATTAGAAGGTCATGTGTAATTTGTAGTTTTCAGCATAAAGAGGCTTAAACAGTCTTTAATTTACATTTTTCTAAAGTGAATGTTTATTTTTTCTTTTTAATGAAATATATTGAAAGTCTTCATATTATTTTTACATATTACAAACCACTGAGTGGTCATGTTCTATAATCTCAGTCCAAAACAGTTGAATATTCCTTGGACTAGTGTCAGGTACATCATAGCAGGGAAATGCCTTTTAGGATGTGACTGATGATTATTCCCTTTCATGATGACACAGCAAAATATTCTCAACATACTTTGCAGCGATGATAAGAACAATACTAGACCTAAGACCAGAAGCCCCTCAAATTAAGAAAGAGTATAAAGATGGGGTGCCTTGTTTCTTCTCACAGTGAGGTGGTTTGTTTTTAAGATCTGTGGGCTATTTGATTTCTTTTTTCTCAACTAGAAAGTTAGTTAATGCGTTCCATGTTGTCTCTCTTTAGATCCTTGGATGCTGGGAAGTTATTCATGGTGGACAGCATACCAAAGCTAGCCAAAAATCCCACAGCCCTGGAACTAAGGTCATTTAGTCAGGTATGAGGATTTCTAAGACACTGGCAAACAGGATGTAAGTGTCTTCTGAGAAGGTTCTGCCCATGGTTGTACCTGGGAATGTTGATCATTTACATGTCACAGATGCTTGATATCTTTGTTCTTTTGCTTTCACATTTCTACTAAACATGTGATATGTTTGGAAGAGTTGTGTCAAGTTGGATGTAATTTCAAAATCTTGTTATAAATCCACACAGCCTTTTTTATTTTTTTGCCAGTACTGACAAAGGAGCCCCATGCATGCTTTTATTCCATCAAATCCAGTTCACTCATTTTTGTAAAGTGTTCTTCCTAGGGTTTCTGTAACATAGTACCATAAACTGAGTGGTTAATATTACGAGCTTGTTTTCTCATAGCTCTGGACACTAGAGATATGAAATCTAAGCACCTTCTGAAACCCTGAAGGGCAATCCTTCCTTGCTTACTTTTAGCTCTCGATGGTTGGTCAACAATCTTTAGCATTCCCTGGCTTGCAGGTGGTTCATCTTTGCCTGTTAACACACATCTTCTCTCTGTATGCCTGTCTCTTCCTATTTCAAGGACATCAATTAGATTTAGGGCCCAACCTACTCCAATATGACCTCATCTTGGCTACTAACACCTGTAATGGCCCTATTTCCAAATACTTTCTAAAGGTAAGAATGGACTTCTGCATGTCTTTTTGTGGGAACATAGTTTCCCTGTAGTACCTACTACCTTTTCAAACCCTTCAGCAGCCCTGTGCTCAGTCCTCTGGAGTGTCCTCTGAAGTCCCCATGGGGATCACAGGAATGGTGACTTGTGTGTAGGCAGCCTGTGGTTTGGGGATAATTATGCTGATTTCTCTGTAGTTAAAAATTGTAAACGAGTATACAAAGTTCCGCGTGCTAAGTACTATTGTTTTGCTAATTTTACAAATAAGGAAACAGAGGCCTACCAAGCTTATACAGCTTGTCTGTTGTTACATGGCTGGTTAAAGACAAGTCTCCTGTCTTTTATAGAGTTAGCTGCATTGCAGTCACTTGACACATTTATTGAATTTCTTTGTTAGTTTTCCTCTGTTTATGTAGAAAATGTGATTTATAAAATAGAGCTTTGGGAAACTTTCAGTTTATGGCGATATTGACTGTGATCAATATTAACGAATACTGTGGTTGGCTTGGACCTGGGTCTCTGAAGTGTTCTGATCCTTGACAATCAGCACATGTGTATCCACCTCCATTTGCTTTACAGCATGCTGTGAACCATATGAAAGTGGCCTATATGCCACCCATGCAAGATATAGGTCCCAGGCTCCAGCACGTGCAGTTCACAGTTTCCATCACTAACCAACATGGAGGCACTCTGCATGGAATCTGCTTTAACATTACGATTCTCCCAGTGGACAATCAAGTTCCTGAGGTATGCACTGTATTTGATACAGAGGATTAAAAGAAGAAAAAGAGTAATTATTATTTTCCAGCTTCAGTGAAAGAGAAAAAAAAAATAGTAAAACAGGGGAGAGGGGACTCCTTTAACTCCCAGAGGACTTTCTTCCTAAAAGGTGAGATTTTCCAGTTACTGAGTTTGACATTATTTTCAAAGTCTTATCAAAATCTCTTTCATTTCCTTTGCATTCTGCCATTTCCTGTGTTGATCAGGAGAAGGGGATTAGATGATGGGACTCATAGCAACCAGAAGAATTTATTTACTCTCACCACAGGCCAACTATGCTGCTATGTAATACAAAGACGCTCTTTTAATTTCCCAAAGTGAATGAGATGGACCCTTTTGTCTTACCATGTGTACTACCCAAAGCTTACAGAACTTTAAAGGACTCTTTTCGTTTTAAAAAACTGAACTTCAAAGGCGATGCTACCTCATGTGTCTTCCCTCTGAGGCCAAAATTCACATGGAGAGATTTTTCTGGATCCTATACCTCTCTTCCCCTTCAAAGTACTACACTTCATGAATGTGGCTATTACAGGAATCTTTTTTTTCTGTAAAAATGGAAAGACAAAGAAGTATTCCCCATTCACTATAACCCAGAGGGACCCAGAGCTTCCTGAAACTTAGTTCTGTAGAAAGGAACACAGCCAGCCCTGGAGGTCTCTTTCATGGTCATTCCTTGTCATTTCTGCACCTACCTGAGCTTGTGGAACAGAGATCTTATTAAGAACCCAAGGAAGGGAGCTTATTCAATTTGCAGAAATGGACTGGCAGGCCTAAATAATATTTTAAGATATAATTGACAAACAGTTAAAGATCAAGAGATTTCTTATAAAGTCTGACTTGAGGTTTTTCTTAAGTTCTCACAACACTAAGCCCACATGCCCTACACAGCTGTGGGACAGAGTGTGCTCTTTACCTGCCAAAGTCCCCACCAATTCACCACACTCATTTGGATCACTGGCCTGTCTGCTCAAGCTGAAAAGCTGGCAGTCTGTGGTTGAAGACATCAAAGACACTGGGGCAGCTCTACTCTCTCAGACTTTCCTGATTGAGAACCACATCATATTCCTTGTGGGGAGAATTGACTAGGCTTTAGTCATACTATCCTTTTCTGTGTGTGAAACTCAGAGCATGAAATAGCCTACCATGTAAAGAAGGTAAACCTTTTCTTTCTAAAAAAAAAAAAATAGGACTAGAGAGATGACTTAGTGTTAAAACACTTGCCTGCGAAGCCTAAGGACCCATGTCCAACACTCCATATCCTATGTTAGCCAGACACACAAAGGTGAAGCAAGTACAAGATCGCATATGCCCACTAGGTGACATAAGCGTCTGGAGTTCAATTGCAGTGGCTGAGGCCTGGGCACACCGGTTCTCTCGCTCTCCCTCTCATTCTGTCTCTCTCTCTAAAATAATAATAATAATAATAATAATAATAATAATAATAAGAAGAAGAAGAAGAATAATGAAGAAATATCCCTTCATATAAAAGTCCAAACCTGCAAAGGAGGATGGTCTGTAGAGGAAATTAATAAGGGCAAAGGGTAAAGCTACCTTCATTTGAAAGAAAGTAAAATAGGAAGTTTTGGTGCTAAAATGGGTACTGGATTCTCACTTTTGTTTACTATATATGGGGCAAATGAAGCACTACTTCAAAAAGCCAAGAATATTAGAAATTGAATTAGTGCTTGTATAAAGCCAGCTACAAAATGGTCCCCAGATATGAAACTAGGTTTACTGATAACCGCTAGGAGATCCTGACAACATGCCTGAGCTACACAAAACCAAACATGGTGCTGCAAAGTTAAGGATTTATAAGTGGAACAAATAAATTAGCCTCATGCCTTCATTTTTAAAAATTACTCTAGAAGAGATATTTTAAACATCATCTGATACAGTATATTTTATACAACATTCCTATCTTGGTATACTAATTCAATACTACAGAAAAAAATGAAGCTTGAAGGCATGGACCTAGGTAAATACTCTTCTCTGAACACCTTTCTCTCACTTTCAGTGAAAATATGGGCTTGACAAAATCAGAGGGAGATGCTTGGGAAGGAAGGCCTATGGTAGGGTTGGTGATAGGGAGAAATGTCAATAACTTTCCTGTGTTCCTATTCTGGTGGAGGTTTATTAAAAAAATGTAAGCCAACAGTGGTTAAGGCACTTGTCTTCAAAACCTAAGGACCTGGGTTTGATTCTCCATTACCTAGTAAAGCCAGATCAGATGCATAAGGTGGTGCATGTGTTTGGAGTTTGTTTGCAGTGGCTAGAAGCCCTTTGAATGTACATTTTCTCTCTTTCTCTCTCTCTGTCATTTATCTATCTGTCCCTTCAAATAAATAGATAGATAAATAAAAAATTTTAAAAAAGAGTGTAAGCTAGGCATGGTGGAGCACACCTTTAATCCTAGCACTTGGGAGGCAGAGATAGGAAGATTGCTGTGAGTTCAAAGCCAGCCTGGGACTACAGAATGTGTTCCAGGTCAGCCTGCGCTACAATGAGACCCTGCCTTGAAAAATCAAACAAACAAACAAAAAGAATATCATGCAGCACCAGCCACAGTTGTAGACTCAGATTTGTATGATCTAAGATGCTGTCCTGTAAACGTGTGTGCTCCTGGTGGCTGTGGAAGGAATTCCACGCCACACTGTGTCCTGGTGGGTAGCAAGAGTGATACTGTGGCTTCATCTTGCTAAGTCCCTTCTCCTCTGCCCATTCAATGTCACTCCTACCCTGCCCCCTCAACTTCTGTTTAGGGAACATTCCAAGTAGAGCAGGTTCTTCCTAGATGAACAGGGTGCTCACCAGAGGCTTTCTAGAAGGGCCCCTCAGAATCCACAATTTGAAATCTCTACTCTGTCTACTGTTTGTGCTTCCATGTAATAATAATAATCTGGGAATTTTTTGTACTAAACAAACTTAACAGATTTTTGTACCCTAAGTTTCAGACCTATGTGCTTTATAGATAGATCTCCTAAGTAAGGATTTTATAGGTCCCAGTGTTCTATAATTATTTAATTGTAGTACATTCTTGCTCATTCTCTACATAGTGATAAAATTTCCTAAGTCAGTCTATTTTACTTTTGACTTGCAAATGAATGGTTAGTTGGGAGATCATGGGGGCTTTCTATATTGAAATTATTTTGTAGATTTAATATTTAAGTCTAGTGTTTGAATCACTCTATTAATCTTAAGTTTCTAATCTTCAGTTTTCCTGCCCTCATTCCATCTATAAAGCACTCACTACAACAGAAACTCCAAATTCCCATATCTTTAAGACGATGAAAAAGGAGATGGATCCTTTTTTCCAGTGGAATTTGGCAAAAACTGTTAATGTTTAAAACTTACAGGCCAAAATGTCCGTGATGGGAATGGGCATGATGGTGAAAGTTACTATTCCTTCCATTTAGTAGTACAGATAGTAATCATTTGTTGGTTCTAATATCTCAGCTCTGACATGTGTGAAATGTACATATTTTCATGCTATAGAGCTGCCTTGCTTGCCTTATTGTACATATCAGTGTTTAGAACTGGAAATATTTAATAAAAATATTTTAGCCAAATTGTGAAGCTATGACTTTACCATGTCCTTGAAAAATTAATTAACTTGTAAAGATGTTCCTGAAGGGTTCTAGTAATTCAGTGAACTTGGTGTTCAGGGTGCCTCATGCAACAAGGCTTCAAATGTCGCCTTCATTTTCTCTAGGTAGTCACCACCACTCTGAGGGTGGCAGAAGGAGGCCAATGCATCATCAGCACAGAGCACATCCTGGTTTCTGATGGAGACACCCCACTGGACAATGTCTACCTCTCTCTTCAGGGAATGCCTCTGCATGGAAGGCTGGAACTGAATGAGTTTCCTCTAAACCCAGGAGGCACATTTTCATGGAGAGACCTCCACACCTTAAAAGTTAGGTTAGAAAAATTTGTGTTTCCTAAAATATGCCTTGTCTTCTCATCTGAATCAATTGTGAGGCACAGAAAAGAGAAAGAAGTTTGTCCAATTCTTTCTGGATACCAAGATTCTACTTAATACTTTCAATGGCAATTTGAACATTAAAGAAATGACAATTTTCATTTTACTCTAGGTATTTTATTTCCCTGTGCTTGTAGCAGTGGGAATGATTTTAGTAATATTTATTAATAAACATTAATTACCATGAACATTAGATTTTCCATAAGTACTGAAATCTGCACAGTAAATTGATCTTGTTGGCACTAAGAAAAAGTGATTTCCTAACCCTAGAAACTCTGGGGTAGAACTCAGATCTCTGGGGTAGATCAGGCAGGTGTGGTATCCCACATTTAAGACTTGAGAGACCGAGGCTGGAGGATTGTGAGTGCAAAACAATCATGGGGGGGGGGGCTACAGGATGAGGAGGGGGAGACTTTTCACCACAATTTACAGAATAAACTCATATTCCATTTCATTTTATTTTACTGAGTAGGGATTTGCAGGTAAACAAATTGCATAGGCTGAGTGGGTTGGCCATGGAATAGAAGTCAGGACTCTGGGAACCAAAGATGGAAAAATCCCTACCTCATGGTCCCATAGTAACTCTCACTTTAAGATCTTTCATTTCCTCTAGTCTACCTAATACACTTTTACAAGAGACCTTTTCACAAAACTTAATAGAATATCATCTGTAGAAAACAATGCAAATTATTTAAAAGCAATGGTGAGACAAATAAACTAATTTTTACTTATTAATTCCAAGTTATAAATTGAAATTTTGGCTCATTTGATGGAGTGTGGTAGAAAGTATTTAACATCATATGCTCAGTTCTGCACTTGATCAGGAAGTTCACTAAGGACTAAGATTTGTACATAGAAGAATAATTTCACCTTGGCAGTTCAGTTACATTATGATTTATAGTTCCTAATTTCATAGGTTCTTTCCACTATTCACCTATTTCCATTCAGCTTTTCCTTTTTTTTTTTTTTTCATTTCTAGATCTCACTCCTAGTTACATGTTAGGGAAATAATTCTGTTTAGGCAATACTAAGGAATGAATCATGGATACAAAAAAATACCAATATGTGCTAAAACTATATGTCCAAGAATGTTTCTAGAGATCTGCAATTAATATTTTTTTTAAAAGGTGTTTAATTCTCATAGTGATAGAGCCTTACAAGGTGAACAGTTCCATTCCTACAGCTGAAGAACTAAGCACAGAGATGCTAAGGAATTTGCAAATATGTAGAGGAATCAGGTTTTTAAAGAACATCTGCTTAAATTGTTAGCTATACTTTTAGATGTGTACTCTGAGGTCCACTTGGCTATTTTAGGTGTATTCACATTGTAAAATAGATTAATACATTATAATTCACCAATATATTTTTCATATAAAAACAGTAAGGGGCAAGGCAAAGCACAGGAGGTAGTGTGTACTAAGGACCAGGCAGTGAGAGGCTACAGGCCATCATGGCATTGGAATAGAGTTCTTTACACAAAGATCTTCCCAACCTATTGTTGAGACCTGTCTTCAGTAACATATAGCTGTTAGATTTTTTTTGTAAATGGAACAGGAAAGATGGTGGAGAGACACAACACATAATTTATACATCATGGCTTTTGAGAAGAGTGGACTATCTCCAGAGCACAGGCAGAAAGTCAAACAGGAGAGGGAATCATCAAATCCACATAGCCTTACTTTTCATGTCTATTGCTCAGTCTTGGAGCCTTTCTGACCCTAGTCAGTATGTTCTGCCACTAGGTAACACCATACCAGATGGTTCTTATTGTCATAGAGGCAATTGAAAGGCTGATTTTTGATTTGTGGACAGATTACCAATGCACTTTCCTGAGGTGGAGCAATTTTGAATTTAGGGATACTTGAGTAGTTAAATGTCTGAATTCATAATGATACTGGTTATTTATTTATTATTTAGTGAAAAAAATGACTAAAGTCCTATAGTCATACATGTGTTATCATCTTAGTTTACACTCACAGTATATATGAGAGACTAGCTACACTATTATCTCCACAGGTATCAACATGATGGATCTGAGGTTCTTCAGGATGACATATGCTTGGAGGTCACAGATGGCACAAATTCAGCAGAATTTGTTCTGCATGTTGAGGTGAGTAGAAAGTTTCCTCTCTGAGTCATGTGAAAAGAAAGCATCTGTTCTAGAAATTTCTCAGGGCCTGGGTATAACTTAAAACATGCAGCCTCCAAAACAAGAGGATGCCTGGTTATATCTTTGTATGTCTGTAGCCAGGCTGTAGAGGCGAAAGAGGTATCGATGAAAGGTATAATCATTCTCTCTCTCTCTTCTATTCCTTTTCTCTCTTCCATCTAAAGATAGAATTAGTGTTAAACTCAGATACTTAATTTTCAACTTATTTATTCCATGTATAAAATGTCTAATTTTTTAACTATGACAACAAGAAGTGTTTATTTAGCAACTCGAAGGTTAGACCACTCTCGCTGGGGTTTCCTTTGCCCATGGAAGAGGCCCTGTTTGCACTGTGTGCTCCTTTTGGAATGTCTGTACCACAGAACTTTGCCATAAGGTCTGTTTGAGGGCATTTTTCTTCCTTTTTGACAGATGAAGAAAAAATTTCCCACAAAGACTAAGACATAGCCAAAAGACTTCTTAGAAGCTTGGCATTTCTTTGTGTAGTGGCTACTTCTGTCCATGAGTGCCACTCAAAGATTTTCAGGCATTTATACTTAGTGCCCAAGAAAGTTTCTCATACTCCCTGAAGGGCCACTAATTGGTCTCATTGTGCTAAGTTATGCTTCTCTTTGAATGTGGTCCAGATTTTAGTGATATGGAATTTTTACATATTTGTAATATATGTTACATTTGATCATTAATGTAACTGCTAATATACATCTATTGTTTTAAGAAGCAGATAGGGAAAGAATTATTGCCTTTTAGCTAAGGACACATAAACTCAAATGGTTGTCCAACCTGCCCAGAGATATGAACTTGATAGTGAAACTTGGCCCAGTCTCCATCTTGGGTAGTTCTTCCTCCTAATGTATATGCACATCGACTTGTCCTTCCTCCTCATGCGTGTGCACATCGACTTGTCCTTCCTCCTCATGTGTGTGCACATCGACTTGTCCTTCCTCCTCATGTGTGTGCACATCGACTTGTCCTTCCTCCTCATGCGTGTGCACATCGACTTGTCCTTCCTCCTCATGTGTGTGCACATCGACTTGTCCTTCCTCCTCATGTGTGTGCACATCTACTTGTCCTTCCTCCTCATGTGTGTGCACATCTACTTGTCCTTCCTCCTCATGTGTGTGCACATCTACTTGTCCTTCCTCCTCATGTGTGCGCACATCGACTTGTCCTTCCTCCTCATGTGTGTGCACATCGACTTGTCCTTCCTCCTCATGCGTGTGCACATCGACTTGTCCTTCCTCCTCATGTGTGTGCACATCTACTTGTTCTTCCTCCTCATGTGTGTGCACATCGACTTGTCCTTCCTCCTCATGTGTGTGCACATCGACTTGTCCTTCCTCCTCATGTGTGCACATATCGACTTGTCCTTCCTCCTCATGTGTGCACATATCGACTTGTCCTTCCTCCTCATGTGTGTGCACATCGACTTGTCCTTCCTCCTCATGCGTGTGCACATCTACTTGTCCTTCCTCCTCATGTGTGTGCACATCTACTTGTTCTTTCTCCTCATGTGTGCACACATCGACTTGTCCTTCCTCCTCATGTGTGTGCACATTGACTTGTCCTTCCTCCTCATGTGTGTGCACATCGACTTGTCCTTCCTCCTCATGCATGTGCACATCGACTTGTCCTTCGTCCTCATGTGTGTGCACATCGACTTGTCCTTCCTCCTCATGCGTGTGCACATTGACTTGTCGTTCCTCATGTGTGTGCACATCTACTTGTTCTTCCTCCTCATGTGTGTGCACATCGACTTGTCCTTTCTCCTCATGTGTGTGCACATTGACTTGTCCTTCCTCCTCATGTGTGTGCACATCGACTTGTCCTTCCTATTCATGTGTGTGCACATCGACTTGTCCTTCCTCCTCATGTGTGTGCACATTGACTTGTCCTTCCTCCTCATGTGTGTGCACATCTACTTGTCCTTCCTATTCATGTGTGCACACATCAACTTGTCCTTCCTCCTCATGTGTGTGCACATCTACTTGTCCTTCCTCCTCATGTGTGTGCACATCTACTTGTCCTTCATCCTCATGCGTGTGCACATCGACTTGTCCTTCCTCCTCATGCGTGTGCACATCTACTTGTCCTTCCTCCTCATGTGTGTGCACATCTACTTGCTGGGTGACCCTCATGCAGCAGACCTGCATGTGTGCCAGGATGGCACAGAGCTTCTGTCATTCATTTGTGTCCTTCTGAATCTCATGAAAAGAAGTTGAGTTTCAAGAAGATTGTGCTCCATGTTGGCAAACTTTACATACACAGAAAGCTATTCTGGGCTGGAGAGACAGCTCAGTGGTTAAAACGCTCGCCTGCAAAACCTAACAGCTTAGGTTCAATTCCCAAGTACCCACATAAAACCAGATGTGCAAAGGGCCATGTGCATCTGGAGTTTGTTTGCAGCTGATGGAGACTCTGATGTGTCCATTCTCTCTGTCTCACTTCTCCCTATCTCTCTCTGCTTGCAAATAAATAAATAAATTTTGTAAAAGTTTTTTTTATAAGCTTTTTCCCCAGCCAATCCTGTCTTCCTTCTATAACCAGTTCTCATTTCTGGCAATAAGAAGTGCATTGTGTGAAAGAATCTGTTTACTGCAATTTCTTAAGTAAAATAATAGTTTTTTGAAAGACATAAAATTTTTTGGCAGGTGTTTGTGATTTTTTTTACTCAAAAGTACTATTCTTAACTATTATTCGCATAAACTGATTGATAAAATTTCTTTGAGTTATGAACGATAATGGAGATTTTTAATGGCTTCACACAGGAAACAAGAATCAAGATTTTTTTTTTAAATGGGGAAACAGAAAAGTAGAAAATATTGTGGATTTTTACGCCTTTGATTAAATCACTAAACTGGAACATCTATTGACTTACCCAGCTACTCATTAAAGGAAAGGATAAATATAATTTCACAGTTACAGTTTTTAGTCTACTTAAAAAACAAGATAGTACTGGAGAGATGACTTAAGAGTTAAAGGCACTTTCTTGCAAAGCCTGATGGTTCATGTTCAATTCCCCAGCACCCATGTAAAGCCAGATGTACCAAGTGACTCATGCATCTGGAGTTCATTTATAGTGGCAAAAGGCCCTGGAGTGCCCATTCTCTCTCTTCTCTCTGTCTTTCTCTTTCTCCTTGCAAGTCAATAATTAAAAAAAGCTTAAAAAGCAAAAAATAAAAAGCAAGATAACCATGCAAGTTATATTCACTCATCCATAAGAAGTGTCTTCTATATGCCAGGTACTAGACTAGATAAGTGGAGTACAGTGATGAATAAGACCAAAGGGATCCCTGTTCTAGGGGTTACAAACCACAGGTGAAGGTAGGCACTAAACAGATCATCACCAAGAAAGTTGACTAAAACAGGTGTTATATAAATGAGAAAGGTGCTACAAGAGCTTAAGTAGTAGAACTTTCTTAACTAGCCCAAAAGAGCACTGTACTTTCCCTGATAACCCCCATGGAACCTTCATCAAGAACTCCCTGAGCAGAGTTGGGGATGAAAGATGCTGGGCAGGGCAAGAGATGAAGCAAAGTCCTAGACAGGATGAGGAGTGTGAGCTACAGTGAAAACAGAGTGGGCTGGCAAAGGTACACCATGGTATGACTGCCCCAGAGGCTCCTTGGAGAAGCATGGGGAAGGCCATGCAAGATCCTTGAAGGGCAGCAACTTAAAGATTGCTGTGGCTGAAGTATGTGGAAGGATATGTAGAGCTGAAAAGATCCACAGGCTGACAAGCCAGACTTGAAAGAAAAAATACTGAAACAAAAGCCAAAGCAACTTACAGCACACACTGGACTGTGGCTGTGACCTCCAAGGAAGACTGCCTTTCCTTTATATTTCATTAGATGTGCCTTTTCTCATATCTGCATGGTCTTGTGAAATCCAGAAAGCCAGTGTGACCCTCTTTTACCTTGTCTTCCTTTCCACTTGAAGCTTTATTTTCATAAGAGTGAGAGAAACACTGTTGAGGTGAAACTTGGATTTGAATGAAGAGTTATGGAGTTTTACATGTAACTCAAGTCATTGGATTTGCAGCAATGGCTCATAGTGAGCCCAGAAAAACTTCCTGGATGACAAGAAGTTGAGGGTGGGGGAAAGCTTTGTCATCACCAAGTAATTTGAAGTAAACCATAACTTTGGTGAGAATGTACATGTAACAGACCTCAGGACCAGAATCTACCAGGAATCTGTGTGAATTTAATTAAAGAGACAAGGTTCAGTGAGAGGCATATCATTTTATATTTATATTTTGTCTGTCTAGAAACAAACGAGAGGTCTGATTCCCATGCCCTAACCCAACCTTCTCCCATTCCGACCTCTAGTGAGTGTCATGTGAAGCATTCCTCAGAGCATGGTGCTCATGGGAAACATTGACACCTTCTCCCATTCCTACCTCTAGTGTCTGTCATGTGAGGCATTCCTCACAGCATGGTGCTCATGGGAAACTTGACACTTCTCCCATTCCTACCTCTAGTGTCTGTCATGTGAGGCATTCCTCACAGCATGGTGCTCATGGGAAACATTGACACTTCTCCCATTCCTACCTCTAGTGTCTGTCATGTGAGGCATTCCTCACAGCATGGTGCTCATGGGAAACATTGACACTTCTCCCATTCCTACCTCTAGTGTCTGTCATGTGAGGCATTCCTCACAGCATGGTGCTCATGGGAAACATTGACACTTCTCCCATTCCTACCTCTAGTGTCTGTCATGTGAGGCATTCCTCACAGCATGGTGCTCATGGGAAACACTGACACTTCTCCCATTCCGACCTCTAGTGTCTGTCATGTGAGGCATTCCTCACAGCATGGTGCTCATGGGAAACATTGACACCTTCTCCCATTCCTACTCTAGTGCCTGTATGTGAGGCATTCCTCACAGCATGGTGCTCATGGAAACATTGACACCTTCTCCCATTCCGACCTCTAGTGTCTGTCATGTGAGGCATTCCTCACAGCATGGTGCTCATGGGAAACATTGACACCTTCTCCCATTCCTACCTCTAGTGTCTGTCATGTGAGGCATTCCTCACAGAATGGTGCTCATAGGAAACATTGACACTTCTCCCATTCCTACCTCTAGTGTCTGTCATGTGAGGCATTCCTCACAGCATGGTGCTCATGGGAAACATTGACACCTTCTCCCATTCCTACCTCTAGTGCCTGTCATGTGAGGCATTCCTCACTGAATAGTGCTCATAGGAAACATTGACACCTTCTCCCATTCCTATCTCTAGTGCCTGTCATGTGAGGCATTCCTCACTGAATAGTGCTCATGGGAAACATTGACACCTTCTCCCATTCCTACTTCTAGTGTCTGTCATGTGACGCATTCCTCACAGCATGGTGCTCATGGGAAACATTGACACCTTCTCCATTCTACCTCTAGTGTCTGTCATGTGAGGCATTCCTCACAGCATGGTGCTCATGGGAAACATTGACACCTTCTCCCATTCCTACCTCTAGTGTCTGTCATGTGAGGCATTCCTCACAGAATGGTGCTCATAGGAAACATTGACACCTTCTCCCATTCCTACCTCTAGTGTCTGTCATGTGAGGCATTCCTCACAGCATGGTGCTCATGGGAAACATTGACACCTTCTCCCATTCCTACCTCTAGTGCCTGTCATGTGAGGCATTCCTCACTGAATAGTGCTCATAGGAAACATTGACACCTTCTCCCATTCCTACCTCTAGTGTCTGTCATGTGAGGCATTCCTCACAGCATGGTGCTCATGGGAAACATTGACACCTTCTCCCATTCCTACCTCTAGTGTCTGTCATGTGAGGCATTCCTCACAGCATGGTGCTCATGGGAAACACTGACACTTCTCCCATTCCTACCTCTAGTGTCTGTCATGTGAGGCATTCCTCACAGCAATGGTGCTCATGGGAAACATTGACCCTTCTCCCATTCCCGACCTCTAGTGTCTGTCATGTGAGCACTTCCTCACAGCATGGTGCTCATGGAAACATTGACGCTTCTCCCATTCTACCTCTAGTGTCTGTCATGTGAGTGCATTCCTCACAGCATGGTGCTCATGGGAAACATTGACACTTCTCCCATTCCTACTCTTAGTGTCTGTCATGTGAGGCATTCCTCACAGCATGGTGCTCATGGGAAACATGACACTTCTCCCATTCCTACCTCTAGTGTCTGTCATGTGAGCATTCCTCACAGAATGGTGCTCATGGATGAACCATGTATGCACACTTCCCATTCACCTAGTGCTGTCATGTGACGCATTCCTCAAGTGGTGCTCATGGGCATACATTGACACTTCTTCCCATTCCTACCTCTAGTGTCCTGTCATGTGAGGCATTCCTCACTGAATAGTGCTCATAGGAAACATTGACACCTTCTCCCATTCCTACCTCTAGTGTCTGTCATGTGAGGCATTCCTCACTGAATAGTGCTCATGGGAAACATTGACACTTCTCCCATTCCTACCTCTAGTGCCTGTCATGTGAGGCATTCCTCACAGAATGGTGCTCATAGGAAACATTGACACCTTCTCCCATTCCTACCTCTAGTGTCTGTCATGTGAGGCATTCCTCACAGCATGGTGCTCATGGGAAACATTGACACTTCTCCCATTCCTACCTCTAGTGTCTGTCATGTGAGGCATTCCTCACAGCATGGTGCTCATGGGAAACATTGACACCTTCTCCCATTCCTACCTCTAGTGTCTGTCATGTGAGGCATTCCTCACAGCATGGTGCTCATGGGAAACATTGACACCTTCTCCCATTCCTACCTCTAGTGTCTGTCATGTGAGGCATTCCTCACAGCATGGTGCTCATGGGAAACACTGACACTTCTCCTAAGAATGAAACATTGACACTCTCCCATTCCTACTCTAGTGCTGTCATGTGAGGCATTCCTCACAGCATAGGTGCTCATGGGAAACACTTGACACTTCTCCCATTCCTACCTCTAGTGCCTGTCATGTGAGGCATTCCTCACAGAATGGTGCTACATGGGAAAACACTGACACCTTCTCCCATTCCTACCTCTAGTGTCTGTCATGTGAGGCATTCCTCACAGCATGGTGCTCATGGGAAACACTGACACTTCTCCCATTCCTACCTCTAGTGTCTGTCATGTGAGGCATTCCTCACTGAATAGTGCTCATGGGAAACATTGACACCTTCTCCCATTCCTACCTCTAGTGTCTGTCATGTGAGGCATTCCTCACTGAATAGTGCTCATGGGAAACATTGACACTTCTCCCATTCCTACCTCTAGTGTCTGTCATGTGAGGCATTCCTCACAGAATGGTGCTCATAGGAAACATTGACACCTTCTCCCATTCCTACCTCTAGTGCCTGTCATGTGAGGCATTCCTCACAGCATGGTGCTCATGGGAAACATTGACACCTTCTCCCATTCCTACCTCTAGTGTCTGTCATGTGAGGCATTCCTCACAGCATGGTGCTCATGGGAAACATTGACACCTTCTCCCATTCCTACCTCTAGTGTCTGTCATGTGAGGCATTCCTCACAGCATGGTGCTCATGGGAAACATTGACACTTCTCCCATTCCTACCTCTAGTGCCTGTCATGTGAGGCATTCCTCACAGCATGGTGCTCATGGGAAACATTGACACCTTCTCCCATTCCTACCTCTAGTGCCTGTCATGTGAGGCATTCCTCACAGCATGGTGCTCATGGGAAACATTGACACCTTCTCCCATTCCTACCTCTAGTGTCTGTCATGTGAGGCATTCCTCACAGCATGGTGCTCATGGGAAACATTGACACCTTCTCCCATTCCTACCTCTAGTGTCTGTCATGTGAGGCATTCCTCACAGCATGGTGCTCATGGGAAACATTGACACCTTCTCCCATTCCTACCTCTAGTGTCCTGTCATGTGAGGCATTCCTCACAGCATGGTGCTCATGGGAAACATTGACACCTTCTCCCATTCCTATCCTCTAGTGCCTGTCATGTGAGGCATTCCTCACAGCATGGTGCTCATGGGAAACATTGACACCTTCTCCCATTCCTACCTCTAGTGTCTGTCATGTGAGGCATTCCTCACAGCATGGTGCTCATGGGAAACATTGACACTTCTCCCATTCCTACCTCTAGTGTCTGTCATGTGAGGCATTCCTCACAGCATGGTGCTCATGGGAAACATTGACACCTTCTCCCATTCCTACCTCTAGTGCCTGTCATGTGAGGCATTCCTCACAGCATGGTGCTCATGGGAAACATTGACACTTCTCCCATTCCTACCTCTAGTGCCTGTCATGTGAGGCATTCCTCACAGCATGGTGCTCATGGTAAACACTGACACTTCTCCCATTCCTATCTCTAGTGTCTGTCATGTGAGGCATTCCTCACAGCATGGTGCTCATGGGAAACATTGACACTTCTCCCATTCCTACCTCTAGTGTCTGTCATGTGAGGCATTCCTCACAGCATGGTGCTCATGGGAAACATTGACACCTTCTCCCATTCCTACCTCTAGTGTCTGTCATGTGAGGCATTCCTCACAGAATGGTGCTCATGGGAAACATTGACACTTCTCCCATTCCTACCTCTAGTGTCTGTCATGTGAGGCATTCCTCACAGCATGGTGCTCATGGGAAACATTGACACTTCTCCCATTCCTACCTCTAGTGTCTGTCATGTGAGGCATTCCTCACAGCATGGTGCTCATGGGAAACACTGACACTTCTCCCATTCCTACCTCTAGTGTCTGTCATGTGAGGCATTCCTCACAGCATGGTGCTCATGGGAAACATTGACACGTTCTCCCATTCCTACCTCTAGTGTCTGTCATGTGAGGCATTCCTCACTGAATAGTGCTCATGGGAAACATTGACACTTCTCCCATTCCTACCTCTAGTGCCTGTCATGTGAGGCATTCCTCACAGCATGGTGCTCATGGGAAACATTGACACGTTCTCCCATTCCTACCTGTAGTGTCTGTCATGTGAGGCATTCCTCACAGAATGGTGCTCATGGGAAACATTGAAACCTTCTCCCATTCCTACCTCTAGTGTCTGTCATGTGAGGCATTCCTCACAGCATGGTGCTCATGGGAAACATTGACACCTTCTCCCATTCCTACCTCTAGTACCTGTCATGTGAGGCATTCCTCACAGCATGGTGCTCATGGGAAACACTGACACTTCTCCCATTCCTACCTCTAGTGCCTGTCATGTGAGGCATTCCTCACTGAATAGTGCTCATGGGAAACATTGACACCTTCTCCCATTCCTACCTCTAGTGCCTGTCATGTGGGGCATTCCTCACAGAATGGTGCTCATGGGAAACACTGGCACCTACTCCCACTTCTACGTCTAGTGCCTGACATGTGGGGGGTCCTTACAGGATGGTATTTATGAGGAACATTGAAAGGCACAGCTTTGGCCAAGTTCCATGGCCATTGTTCCATGTGTCTGGAAGATTGAAAATGCCTGTCATTGTGACTATGAGCTATGGCTTACCAGCTGGGCAATTTGTCATTTCTTTCTTTTTCTTGAAACTGTACTTTTTTTTTTTTATCTGCTTAGGTATTCCCAGTGAATGATGAGCCACCAGTCCTAAAGGCTGACCTCATCCCCATGATGCACTGCTCAGAGGGTGGTGAGGTGACCATCACCCCTGATTATATTTTTGCTACCGATGTGGACAGTGATGACATGAAACTGATGTTTGTGATTGTCAGAGCACCTGGGCATGGTGTGGTAAGAAAGGCTGGAATCACTGTGGACCGCTTCCTCCAGGGAGACGTTATCTCAGAGACTGTGACCTACAAACACACTGGTAAGTGACAGTGTTAGAACTAGTTGTAGAAAGCAACATGGGAGTATTAGCTCTGCTCCCTGGTGTGGGCTCCAATCACAGCAGTCAAAATGTTTACTTCCATAGAAAATAGTGTCACTGCATCTGAACCCCCATTTTGCAAGTTTGCTCACCCTGGGTAGAGGTATTTCTGATGTAGTGTGACAGTGACCTTCTGAGAGTGGATAAAGCAGCCAACAGTTGCAGCACTGACCTCAATGCTCCCACAGAGTCCTTCTTTTTAGTCAGTTTGAAGATTTATTTAGCCATTCTACTTATAGATCCCTATATCATAGCAGAAAAATCAAGGTAAGCCACCTGAAGTAATTATATTATTACTTTAAAAAACTGTTTATTTATTTGCAAGCAGAGAGAGGGAGAGAGAGGGAGAGAGAGAGACAGAGAGAGAATGGATGCCACTGCCAATGAACTCCAGATGCATGCACCATCCTGTGCATCTGGCATTACATAGGCACTGGGGAATCAAATCTGGGCTGTTAATCTTTGCAAGCAAGTGACTTAACCACTGAGCCATCTATTCAACCCTATATTATTACTTTTAAATATTTACTGATTGTCAGCTAGCTCCTGAGAAGTAGCTAGTCCTCTTGCCTGAAAAGCAATATGTTTTACACTTTCTGTGAATTTCCCACAGCACATGGCAGTATGAACACAAATGCTTGTTTATAAGCACTGTGCTCTCACTGATGGTTTCTCATTGCATTGTTACTCAGGTGACATTTGATTCCTGAGAGAATTGTTCAATAAAGAAAACATTAATTTGGTACCTGATATTTGCAATGCACAGCATGAAGCACTGTGGGGCCACAATGGGGTGTAACTTTGTGATGAAGGGCTGTTAACTAAGTGTGAATACCAAACCAATCACACAGAAGGATGACAGCAGGGCACATTTGCATGTCATCCGCAACATGTCCTCTTGCATATATTCTTAGGTCTAGGTTAGGAGCATTTCCCCAGTAATAATGTCATATCTATCCTCCCACTGGAATTAATCACACACTATCAAAATTCCCTATTAACTCCTCCATATACCTCCAACTAAATACCTTTAAACTAAAAATTCCATGGCAGAAGAATAAATGAGTCCCAGCTGAGTGGGGTGGTGTATTAGTTACTTTGGGGTCACTTTGACAAAATACGCAACAGAAGTAACTTAGTTGGTAGGAGGATTTATTTTGTTCAGTGGTTTCAGAGAGACTTTAGTCCATCACAGCTGAGAAGCCCTGGCAGAAAATCTCAGGCGTGGGTGGCAGACAAGTGGGACAAGGGCGGCTCACATGCTAAAAGACCAGGAAGCAAGGAACAAAGCAAGAACCTGGGGCTCGGCTATAACCTTCAAAAGCCTACCCCTAATGACTTACTGCCACTAGCTCTGCCCCACATCCTAAATGTTCCATAGCCTTCCTAAACAGTGCCACCAATTGGGGGACAAGCATTCAAAACATGAGCCTGTGGGGAATATTTCAGATTCAAATATTTTGTCCCAGCTACCCTACCTCCCCCAGCAAAGGTTTATTGCTATCTCATAATGCAAAATGCACTTAGTTTAAGTTCTTGCTTCCCCATAGTCTTAACACTCCCCAAACTGATCAAAAGTCTAAGTCTAAAGTCTCTACTGGAACTCCAAGTAATCCTTTAGTTATGAGCTCCTGTAACATAAAAGAGAGTTACATACTGCAAGTATAAAATGGCACAGATAAAGAATTCCTATTCGGGCTGGAGAGATGGCTTAGTGGTTAAGCGCTTGCCTGTGAAGCCTAAGGACCCCGGTTCAAGGCTCAATTCCCCAGGACCCATGTTAGCCAGATGCACAAGGGGGCGCACGCATCTGGAGTTCGTTTACAGAGGGTGGAAGCTCTGGCGTGCCCATTCTCTCTCTCTCTCTCTCTCTCTCTCTCTCTCTCTCTCTGCCTCCTTCTCTCTGTCGCTCTCAAATAAATAAACAAAAAAATTAAAAAAAAAAAAAGAATTCCTATTCAAAACCAGAACAAGATAGTAATAAAGGATCAAAATAAGGCCAGCATCCAGCAGGATAAACATTAACTCTTATAGTCCCACAACACACAGCATCTGGGACACATGGTAGCACCACCTGAGTGCCAATAGGCTTGGGTAGCTCCACCTTGTGCTTACCATGCAGCACAGGTCTCTCTTGTGCCAGTTCTGTTTCCTATCTGTAGTCCTCATCAGATGTTACATATTCTTGGCATCTCCAGCCCCTTAGGGAATTCACTGCAGCTTAGGCCTGAACCTCACAACTTCATGCATCAGCCTCCCAAGGGCTTTCTGAAGACAATTTGACCTTGTTGCACAGTCCCTGGTGGCAGGAGTATGTTACAGAAACTGTAATTCACATAACAGTGGATGAAGAAGAAATTGGAGAAAATATTTTGAAATATTTTTATATGTTTTTCGAAAATATTTATTAAGATGCTAGTTATTTTGTGGCTAGTTAAATAATATGGTATATTTAATCACTTTCCTATACTGCTTTTATCTTTAAATAATATCTCCTTATCCTTTTACCTGCATGTAGTTTGAGGAAAAGTTTCATTGATTATTTCTCTGCCCTGGGAAGCATAGTTAATTTGATTGATATATCTCAGTATCTCCCAGGAGTTCACAAGTGTTCACTGTTTGTTTGTTTATTTATTTGTTGTTTGTTTGTTTAGGTAGGGTTTTGCTATGTAGGCCAGCCTGGCCTAAAACAATCCTCTTGGCTCAGGCTCTTGAATTCTGAGATTCCACCATACTTGGCTTACATACTTTTTTCTTTCCTTAGTTGATATAAATAGACTTGCAGGGATTCAAAGACCAGTGATTATTGCTTATCACATAATTCCAACATCTTTGGTAAGATCATGAAGCACAGATAAATCAGAGGTGAAACAAACTGTCTTCTCTTCCCTGCTCATTCCAAGTGCTACCCAACAGGTATATGACTGCATAAATCTCTTCCAGCGTGATGGCCATGTAAGGGACCATTATATAATAAGACACAGTGTCCTAGAAAGACATCATGGCAAATTAGTTCAAATAGAATTTTAAAAAAATTATGTTAGATTAGAAGAAATACTAGGTTAAAAGGATATTTGAATGTTTTGCTTTCTTCTATTTACTGATTTACTCAGTTGATGGGCATGTACACTCATGTATGCGCTTGTGGAGGTCGGAGGTCTATGTTAGGTGTCTCTTTTAATTGCTTTCCACCTTATTTTTTTGAGACAAGGTCTCTTACTGAACCTAGAGCTTACCAGTTCAGCTAGCCCCAAGTATCATTGTATGTCTGCCTCCCCAGCACTGTGATTACAGGAGTGAACCAACACTCCTGCCTTTAAGTGGGTGTTGTGAATCTGAACACAGGTCCTCATGCTTGCACAGAAAGCACCTTACCAATTGAACCATCTTCCCAGCCCCAAGCTCCAGCAATTTTTCATACAGTCCACTATTATATAATCCATAAACATGAATAATTTAACTTCATCCTTTCTGTTTCGGTTGCCTTTTTGTTCTCTTTCACAGTTGTTTTTGCCAAGACTTCTAATTCTATGTTAAGTAAGAGTAATGAAAGTTTATAAATTGTATATACTGTATTCCATTTGAAGGTAAAAAATACTTCTACTTGTGGCCTTGTTAGCGGCTTACTGCTCAGTCTGTGTTTCCAGTTCTTACTTACTTTAAACACCTCTGCTTCCATTATAAACAGTTACTGAATACTAGGTTTGCCTTTTGTTTATTTCCTCCTGTATTTTCCAGGAAGGATTTTTCCTTCCTTGCTCTGACTTCTCCTTCCTGTAAGTCTTCCCTCCCAATTCTTTCCCTTATCTTCCTTCCAGACTCTTTGCCTGATCTTCCTTGCAGACTTGCACTTACCCTTGACTGCACAGCTCAAAGACAACAGAGCCATCCCAGAAAGATTTTCTTTCTCCAGCTTTTGTACCCTGCTCCAGGCCATCACCAGTCAACACTCACATCATTTTTTTTTAACTTCAGTACTTTGTACATTACTTAGCTGAAGTGTAGTCACCAGTTAGTAGACTCAGGGGTTGGGTTTTAGGAATCGCTACAGATACCAAAGTCCATGGATGTTCAAGTCCCTCATATCAAATGGTACAGTATTTCCCTGTAAAATATGCACACCCTACTATATGCTTCAAATCATCTTTGCATTAGTTACAATACTAATGCAACATAAATGGGTATACAGAGTTATACTATGTTATTGTTTAGGGAATAATGACAAGAAAAAAATCTACAAATTCAGTACAGACACAACTTTTTTTCCAAATATTTTTAACCTGTAATTGATTAAGTTCATGGATGTGGAATGTGTAGCTACAGAAGTTTTACTGTGTATGGAATTGCCACTTGGTTGGTTAAAAAAAATGGTTTAGCTGGGCAGGGTGGCACACGCCTTTAATCCCAGTACTCTGGAGGCAGAGGTAGGAGGATCGTTGTGAGTTTGAAGCCACCCTGAGACTTTGTAGTGAGTTTCAGTTCAACCTGAGCTTGAGCAAAACTCTACCTCAGAAAACCAAAAAAATTAAAAAAAATGTTTTATAGTAGCAAGTTCATAGAGCCAAAACTAATGCATATATGTATACATCTATGATATTCTGAACACACAACATTTCTTTCTTAATCATTACACTGTCCACAAAATAGAAGGTCTTTTGACATTTGTTAATATTTTGAAATGTCTTTAATAGCTGCAAAATGTCTACTTTTTCTCCACTAGAATTATCCCATAGCAGGCATTGAATAAATGTTTTTTAAGTGATAAATGATAGATGTTTTAAATCAACTTTTAAAAAATCCAAATGAACATGTGAGAGGTCTCTTAATTTTCATTCCCTCAAAGTTGGAGGCTGATGGTTTCCATCTAACTCTGAATTTCAACTCTTCATCTCTCCATCATTTGCTTGCTCAATGATACCACCTTTAGTTTTCTTTGTCATATTTTCTGAGTAAGGAAAATCATACTAGGCATAGTATTCTGCAGAGCTGGCCAGGGTGTCTGTGTGAGGCGGGCATTCTTGGTCTTCTGTGCTCTCATTCTTTTTCTTTGGAGCTCCCAGCATTGTTTCCTATTTGGCACTTTTAGGAATTACCAATAACCCCCATGCATGTCTTTTCTGTCTTCTGAGCAGGAAACCCTCCTGATTCATGTAGAAAGAGGTTTTTCTGTTTGCTAATAAGTGATCCTGACATTTCCTTCCTTCTTCCCCTTGCTGTTCAAGTTGGGACCATTATTAATCTTATAGAGTAAGACCTAAGAAATAAAAAGAAGGCAACAAAATTCTAGGTACTATTACTACTGGTTAAAAAATATTTGACTAATATGTGAAAAAGAAAACGTTGAAGGAATAACCAAAATGTTGGTTACCTTTGTTTTTCACCTACCCATCATTCTCTGTTTCTCCTAAGTGCTATGTGGTTGATGGTTATAAATTTCAGGTGGTTAATGCAATTGGAAAGACAATTACCAAGGGGATGAGGGTACCTTCTGCCTCTCACTGGAGCTGGTCCTAGCACTAAAGGATTAAGACAGAAGAGTGAAATAAAACCGGCACTAGTCAAGCTCTGTGCCTCTCCCTTGTTCATTTGTGATCTGTCAGACCCTTGTTAGCTGGGCCTTGCCCCTCCATATGGTGATAAATGGTTGGCAAGGATTTTACCAAAGGCAACAGATGGACAAGTATTGCTGCATTATTTTCATGGCTATATTTAATTTCATAGTGACAAAATTGAGTTTTATCCACTTAAGTTTCTGTTCAATACTTGTAAAAGATTCAAGAGTGGACTTCGTGTTGGTGTCCTCTATGTTTTTAAAGTTAGATTTCAGCACTAGTTGTGTTTTCCAGGTGGTGAGATTGGCCAGATGCCTTGTTTTGACACCATCACATTGGTGGTTTCGGATTGGGAAGCTGGCCCTTTGGTGAATGGCTGTTGCTACAATGGACCTGATCCATCTGTTCCTCTTCATGAGTCCTTTCCAGTGTATGATCTCAACATCACAGTTTATCCAGTAGACAATCAGCCACCTTCAATTTCAATAGGTGACAATGTTTTCCCACTAAAATGCTATCATCTTACTATATGTCATGTTCATGGAAAAATACTCTGTACTTAGTCAGATTAGAAAACTGCCATACAAAATTGTCTTCCAGTAATTGTCTCAACAGAGAGCTGTAGTGAACTCCAGTCTATAATAAACTGTAAGGAAAAGGAATTTACTCTTATAAAAACTTAAGTATTTCTGTATGAAGAGAGAATACAATTGTGTGTGTGTGTGTGTGTGTGTGTGTGTGTGCGCAGAACAAGGACAGCAATGAAATCCTCACATATTCTGGTTTCATTTCACATGAGAAAATATCATTTTCCTGCTGGAGAGAGAATAATTTATTTTATCCATAATAATTTCTATTAAAACAGAATGAGTATACCAAAGAGACCATTTATATACATTTAACCATGTTTGCTTTTCAGAAAGTCATCTCTTCATAGGCACTGCGTATATGTTCTGTCTCTCAGAAAAAAATAAGCATATGTATGAATGTTATTGTAATTTGCAAAGTATCTCCCAAGCAATGTTCTGGAAAGGAAGCATTATCCCAGCAGAATAATTAAGCACCAAGGCATGAAAAAAATATCCGTTACGAGCAATTCATAATAGCTCTCAGGCAATTAACGCTCTGACAAACAGAGGTAACAACTGATCCTGAGGAGTACATAAACTACATTTAGTGGTTTATCATTAAAACAGTTTGGCAATTCTTATTTCCATTTGTCACTTCTGTAGGGACACAAGGGAAATCAGAGTTCCTTGAGAACAACTAAAGGGCTGTACTAGAGCACTGAGCATTTCTGCTGTCTTTCCACTATCATCAGGCTTGCTTGAGTTAAAAAAATATAAAATTCCATAAGTCAAATTAAATTCCATGCATTAGCCCTGAATATTTTCACTGCAAAGAGAATTACACCAAAAGAAATGAACATCTCCCATAGAACCATATTTGCTTGGGGGAGGCTTCTCTGAATTGGAATTTCAATCACTGTCTTCAGTCCCCACTCTCCTGATGGAAGACTTCATTCTAAGCCATCTCCATGTCATTATTTGTGTGCAGGTGCAATATTTGAGGTGGACGAGGGCTTCTCAGCAGCCCTGACTGTTAACCATTTGTCCGTTATTGACCCAGACACTGCTGTGGATGATGTGGAATTTATTTTGGTTTCTCCTCCCCAATTTGGCTACCTTGAAAATACACTCCCTTCTGCAGGTTTTGAGAAAAGCAATGTGGGCATAAGTATAGGTAAGTAATAGTTTTGTGACCAGTAATGACACACCTATTTTTACAGACATGACTGGCTACATAATGCTTTGGAAATGGACTTCAAAAATGTTTAAAACACCATATATACATTCAAGTGATTATTATTAGTAGTAGTATTGTTATTACTATAGCTGATACTTTTGAATCTTATATTTTCATTTAAAGGTAAAATATGCATGCAAATTTGTAAACAAAATAAGTGGAAACTTCACTTGTGAAAAATATATGAATAAATATTGAAGAGATCATCTTTTACAAGGGGCTCATAGCAACAGAGCTCTATGATAGAATGAATCTTCTGGGAGCTTATGGGGTTTCAGTCTCACAATCTTTTAGCATTTTTAATAGATATTAATGAGAAAGACTGGAAAATGTACTGTGAATGGTACAAAGAGAGAAAACCTGAAATGTTAAAGCAGATTATATTTATTTTGGAAACAGAATGTGTCTTAGCAAAATAGCTCTCATATTCAGGCAAAACAAAGCAACCAAAAGAGAAAAAGAAAGAAGCACCAAAGACTTTGTAGCAGACAGCTTCAGGTTCACTGAGATGAACTTTCAGACCAGACACAGTTATGGAGGAAGGGATATTTATTGAAGCTTACAGATCCAGGGGAAGTTCCATAATGACAGAAGAAACTGGCCTGCCTTCACAGGACCAAGCAGAGAGAGAAGAAGCACAAGCCAAAAAGCCAAAAGCCACAGCACACTTCAGGAACTCCAGCTAGGCACACTTTGCATAGCTTTAGATTGAAATCTGAAACCCACCACCACACCTTAAGATCCATCCAGTGACACTGCCTCCAGCCAGGTGGCAGAAGATGCAAACTACAAACAAATAAACAACTGAATATATTGGGGGCCATCTATTCAAACTACCACAGACTTGCAAAGATAATAATTTAGAAGTAAGTGGCTTTTCAAGTCCCTTTTATGGTATTTACACCTTAAATATGAGAAAGGCTGGATCTAAGATTAATTGCATTAGAGGTTATTCAATATTGCTTGTGACTTATTTACAACTTAGCACATAATTTTTTTTTAATTTATTTGAGAGTGACAGAGAGAAGGAGGCAGAGAGGGAGAGAAAGAGAGAGAGAATGGGCACGCCAGAGCTTCCAGCCTCTGTAAACGAACTCCAGATGCGTGCGCCCCCTTGTGCATCTGGCTAACGTGGGTCCTGGGGAATTGAGCCTCAAACCAGGGTCCTTAGGCTTCACAGGCAAGCGCTTAACCACTAAGCCATCTCTCCAGCCCCTTAGTACATATTTTTATTCTTCTAAGGCCATATCAAAACATCTGAACATCAAGTGAGCTAATTCTACTCACTCCAGTGAATTGCTTGATGTATGTTGTATAGGCAAGTAATTGGTTCACTCTCATTTTGCCTTTTTATGAGAGGTGGTCTGGTTCTCACCCTACTTATATAGAAGAAGTGATTCACTCAAAGGTGGTTCTCACTGGCATTCATCCCATGGCTCTGAAGAGTGACCATCACTCCTTTGTTCACTATGAAAATTTGAATACTTAATGATCTGTTGATGTCTGCCTTTATGTTGATGGTTGGTGGTGTTGTAGCAATCCCTGACAATGGGATTAGGTTAACTGTTATGACCTATCTGCTTTGCTGAAAAACAGGCTATTATTGGATTAAAGATTGAGGACTAGGGCTGGAGAGATGGCTTAGCAGTTAAGGTGCTTGCCTGCAAAGACTAAGGACCCATGTTCTACTCGCCAGATCCCACATAGGCCAGACGCACAAGGTGATGCAAGCACACAGGGTTGCACATGTGCACAAGATGGTGCATGTGTGTGGAGTTCAATTGCGGTGGCTAGAGGTCCTAGTGCACCAATTCTCTCTCTCTCTCATAAAAATAAAAAAATAAAAAATAAAAAAAAAAAAAGGATTGAGGACCAGTAACTTGGAAACATTGATTTTCTTTTTCTACCCATTCCATCTTGGTATATGTTAGCTTCGTTTCTGTGGAAAGACATGAAGGCTTTTCATATTAACTATGTGCAGTCCAGACACCTGAGGATGGAGCCGACTGCTGACCAGTTCGTGATGTATGCCACAGATGGGGAGCAACGTTCCTTGGAGACAACATTTTATATTATAATCAACCCCACAAACGATGAAGCTCCTGACTTTGTGGTGCAGAATATTACTGTAAGAACCACACTAGAGTGCACTCCATTTCTCTCATTTTCTCACTTTTATTTTTACCTTGCTGGTCCAGATGCACTGAGCACATTAGTTTGGTGAAGAGTGGGGAAGAAGAGTGCCATGTCATGTAATTAATCACTTAAAAACTATGAATTTAATAATAATAATGATAATAAGCACTGACATAATAAATACATGAAATCATTTACTTGAGTATATGTGCATTTATATAATAGAGTACTTACTAGATTTTAGGTTGTACGTCTTCTGCATATGTTCATATATAATTCTCAAAATAGGCTTTTAGGGTGATGTAATTGTTATTGCCATTGGGTTTCTGAAGAAATGAGGCATAAATAGGTTAACCAAGTAACCCAACTTATTCATAAACATGCCAGTAATGGGTGTTTGTAGAATAATTTTTCTGTAGGTTTTTAGTTATAAATAAGGGAATCATTATACCTATGACTACACTTATTTTTTAAAGCAAAACCTAATTATACATATTGGAAATCTTCCATATCAGCATATAATTATTTTAAAATAATTATATATCTACTTAGGTGACTATTTAATTCAGACATATGACTTAGCTAATCCTGATGAAATGTGGTGAGCATAGGCTTTTTTTTAAAAAAAAAATCATGGGACATTAGGTGAGTTATTTCTCTTATGTTTCTGTTTCCTCATCTGAAAAGATATGCATTGAATCTTCTTTAAGGAATAACCATGAGGATTGAGTTCAGCACCAACTTAATGGTCCTTAATGAATAGGTATCATTGGTTTTATTGTCATTGTTACATCTGCTATCTTTTTTTGATATTGACTAAAGTTATTATTTTCCCTTATTTTTTTGCTAAAATAATCATGTTCTAAATGCAAAACTCTTTATTTGATTTTAATTTTCTACTGACTCTTAATGGTACATGAGAGTCACCTCAGCATGAAATTTAAGAGTCAGCTCCTGCCTTTCCTCTTATTTTGGCACATGAGTTTCTCTGGAGAGCCCTTCAGTAATTATATGAGATAAAAAAAAAAATCTACAAAATGATTCATTCTCCAGCTACCTCTTTTGTCTTTATCTGTCTAGGGTTTGGGCTTCTGGAATAATTAGGCTTCTGGGAGATTGTCCCTTGCTCCTCTCTGGAAGTCATACACTCTCACTTGTACTTCTTTATAGATGCTCTTGTGGAGTGACAGGGCCCCTTGTGTCATTGGTAGAACTGGCCTTAAGGGATTTTTTTTTATATAGCCACACTTGGATTTCTTGTGAAAAAGTATATTTATTGTGTAGTTAGGCTGCCATCAAGTTGTACTACAGAAGGTTTAGATTAAGTTGTTATAATCCCTTCTAAACCTGCTTACTAGTAAAGGTTTGTCTTCTATATACATTGTTTTAAATTTTGTATTGTCGTAAAGTCAAGAAATAATTTAATCTCAAAAGAAGAGTTTCACATTTTTCAAGAAAATTTCCTAGTAATCCTGTGAATTTACCATTTTGTAAATGAGAAACATTACCACGTAATGAGTCAATGGGGAAAATCTTCATAGTTAAGCTTTATAATGAAGGATAATTGCAACATATTTTAAAGTTGCTTTATTAAAGTTGTTGGGGGGAGTCATTGCTGTCAAAGATGAGATAATAAGTATAGAATTATAAATTAATCTATAAAACTTTCTTAGTCCTTAATGAAGAGCCAGATTAAGTCAGCATCATTTTTGCCAAGTATCACATGTAGTTGCAGAGCATTTCCTTCAAGGTCAGTGGGAGGAAACAAACAGAGAGTATTCCCACAATTCTAAACCATAGGAACTTTTCCAGGCTTGACTATTCCCTCAACAAGATATCCCGGTATACTCCACTTTTCTCTGTTTCTTATTTCTTCCTATCTAGCAGCACTCAATATTCCTTCCTTTAACTATAGGACTGGTGGACAGGCCTTCCCAGTCCCGACTGACTTTGACTCTTAAGGGCATTTATGTGCCCCAAGCATGTAGCATAGTGACCTTACAGAGAGCCCCATGAAGCAAGAGTAGAACTTGTGCACTTCTATTACTTAGATCTTGGTGTATTTCAAAACAGGAAACAAGTACTTCCTTGGTATTTTCTCACTATGAGGGGAAAAATATGTCAAGATAGCTAAGTACCCTGTGGTCAAATTCTAAATGACTGGAACCTTCTTGAGACCATAAACATTCCACTGTCCGCGTTCAAAGGATTACAAAGCCTGAGGTGGGATGTGGGAAGGGAGTAGGAAAAGTGGTTCAAGAAAGTTGTGAGAATTAGGGAAAGGTGAATAATTAAAATATATGCTACATGCTCCTAGAAGCATCCTTTCAATTGTTCTTGGTCACAGTGAAATACAGTTTTTACTTCAATAATAAAATTTAAGACATATGTTCAGCACATATAATAGATATTTGTACTATTTCCAAAGCACTAAGAAACACACGACTTCTAGAAGCAAGGAAGTCCTAGAGAATAAAATAAAAGATTGCAAAAACACAAAAATTGTAGAAGCAAGGAGATCCCGGAGGCTAAAATAACAGATTGTAGAAACACAAGAATCCTAGAAGAAAGGAGATCCCAGAGGCTAAAGTAACAGATTGTAGAAACACACGAATTCTAGAAGCAAGGAGATCCCAGAGGCTAAAGTAACAGATTGTAGAAACACAAGAATTCTAGAAGCAAGTAGATCCCAAAGGCTAAAGTAACAGATTGTAGAAACATAAGAATTCTAGAAGCAAGGAGGTTCAGGAGGCAAAAATAACAGATTGGTATCTGAAGCTCTAGACATAATTTTACAACTAAATTTTTCTGATCTCCAGAAAGTAGGCAACAATTTGGTTGTTTTTCCTTAACCTCTGAATTATAAACAACACATATGTTTTAAATCATGGCTTTTGTTGTACATGGAAGTAAGAACTGCTTTGAAGCCTTCAGAAAAAAATATGTGAGGGAGATTTATATATTTGTATTTTTCAGTTTCTGTTTAATCAAAAATGTTTTAGGACCCATTATCTATGATCTGTCATGGAAATTTTGAAATAGGACATTTTAAAATAAATGTACGTTTTGACAGTTTGTTAAAAGAAACTAGTAGACAAAAAGTTGGATTTCACAGTCTGCTGATTTCCTGGCTTGCTCCTGCTCAGGTGTGTGAGGGTCAGACAACAGAGCTGGACTCTTCCATCATCAGTGCTGCTGACCAGGACATACCCAAGGACCCTCTGCTGTTCACCATCTCTCGCAAGCCCCGTCACGGTCTCCTTATCAGTGCAGTGTCCAGCAAAGACTATCCTCAGAACAATTCGCAAGCCAGCTCTGACCAGAACCATGAACTTATTCACAACTTCTCCATGGAGCTTCTCAGAACTGGTAGACCATATTCCACTTCTATTCACTTATAATTGCTGACCTAATAATCACTTAACCCACACTTAATATGGGCTTGGCAAAAGGTGAAGTTGGGTCTGAGGAATTGGCTCAGTGAGTAAAAGTCTTGAGAATCTTCCCAAGATTCTCTGAGTTTGATCCCTTACATCCACCTAAAAAGCTCGTGTGGCCATATACACCTGTAACCCCAGCTCCATGAGGAGTAGAGACAGGGGAATTGTCAGTGCTCACTACTCACCCAGGTTCAGTGAGACTCTGCATCAAGGAAATTAATTGGAAGTGTGAGAGAGGAGGCCACCTGATGGTCTCCTCTGGCCTGTGCACATGGGGCACATTCATATGCACACACACAAGTGGATATGCTATTCATATACATGCCACAACACATCACACCACACAACCTATACTCACATACATGCCAAAAATAGGAAAAAAAAAAAGAAAGAAAAAGATGAATTCACTGAAGCAGAGATTAGAGTGGAGGTTACAAAAGCTGGTGTGAGGCATTGAGAGCTGTTGATCACAATGTACAAAATTACATTTAGATAGGAGGAAGAAGTTCAAGATGTCTATTGTACATTATAGCTATAGTTAATAATAATATTGTATACTTGAACCTAGTTGATTTTTAAGTGCTCTCAACACACACACACATACACACAGACACACAATGTGAGCTAATATACGTTAGGGAGATTTAAGCATACTAAAATGTATGAATATATCAAAATACCATGTTGTATACCAAAAGGACATACAATTCTTTTGCCAGTTAAAAACATAAATTCCTCTCTCTCTCTCTCTCTCTCTCTCTCTCTCTCTGTGTGTGTGTGTGTGCGTGTCTGATATGTGTATATGGGAATACATGTGCACATGCAGAGGTCCGAGGACAACCTCAAAGTTTTGGTCCTACCTTCCATCTTGTTTGAGATGGTGTCTCTCTTGTCTGCTGATGTGAACAGGAGACTAACTGGTCTCAACCTAGGAATTTTCCAGACCACATATCCTGTTGCCATAGGCACAATAGGGCTATAGATGTGTGTATTACTTTGTTTTATGTGGTTTCTGAGGATCTAAACTTTGGGTTTCAGACTTGTATAGCAGGCACTTTTAACCACTGAGCCATTTGCCCAGCCTGAAAACCTAAATTTAAAAATCATTTTTAGTCCCAGAAATGATAACAGATTACAGAAGTAGGAGAAAAGAGGTAGCATTCACTCTATATATTTAATTACTCCAGGATGAATTATGGGCTAGAAATGATAGATGGATGAAGAGATAGTAACACATTTGGTTTTGACTTGTGTATATGTGTGTGGTGTGCATGTATGCATGTGTGTTCATACATGCATGTGTGGGTATGTGTGGAGGCCAGAAGTCGATGTTGACTGTTTTCCTTCATCACATTCCATTTTATTTACTGAGGCAGGGTCTCTCACTTGAACTCAGAGCTTGCCAATGGCTAGTCTAACCAGCCATCTTGTCTGCTTCCAGCTCCCGAGTGCTGGGATTACAGTCAGCCACCATACCCACCTGGATGTTACGTGGGTGCTGGGCAACATGTTTTCTTTTAGTCAGAATACCAATGAAAAGGATATTTGTGATTTTTTTAGGATTTTAGCACAAAACTTTAATCATAATGATAAAACTCTTTTAAAAAAAACTATTGAGATCATGGGGCTATATTTTAAGAGACTTGTGTGCCAAAAATTCCACAGTGGAAAGTAAATACAGAGCCACATAAAATAATGATTCATTAGTCTCTAAGGAGATAATTTGTTCTTTAGGAAAGCAACACTTTGGAATAGCAGCTATAATTATTTTTAATTACTTGTAAGAAAATTGATCTTATTCCACTTTCCATGTATAAAAATACTTATTTGAGCAAGTGTTCAGTTCTAAAATCACTGCCTACTTTCAATTTCCGTCTCCACATTTAATTTTCCCAATCTGGAAGTTCCTTCCCTACCTGAGGTTGGCCAAGGTGGTAACTTTAGAATGTAGCTTTCTGCTCACCTCCTCCTGGAAGCCAACCTGGACTTCCCAGACTATTTCTTCTCTGTCTGCTTCATCTTACTGTTTTTTTTTTTTTTTAGTTCTTCTTCTTCTTTTTTTTTTTTATTAATTAGTTTTGTACTCAGTGAATACAGTCAAATTGGTACCATTGTTAGGCTCATCCATGTCCTACCCCCTCTCCCTGGCCCCTCCTTGTTGAGGTATATAGATTAAGCATTGTGGAGTTAGCCCACAGTTATGGGTAAGAGAAATGTTTCTGCCTATCATGACCCAGTGTGTGGCTGTGACTTTCTTTCTGCTCCCTCTTCCGCAAAATTTCCCTGAGCCATGTTGGGTTCATTTTTGGTCTGTTTCAGTGGTGAGGTGTTGGGGCCTCTGTGTCTCTGGATATCTGATTTGGTAGGAGTTCATTGTTTTCTGTGTCGATCTCCTTCACCCTTGTGCTGGTACCCTGTTCATGAGCCCGCTCTCCATTATCAAGCTACCAAAAATTGTGGGCTACAAGAGGGCCTACACCTATTACCGTTTGTTTGACATCTTTCCTACTGTCATCCAATTATTTGTTTCTCCAGTTAAGGGGAGACTCTGGGTGCCAAAGTTTATTTTGTAATAGTTATACAATGTCATCTAATATTTAAATTTGAAAAGAAATTCTTCTATTTTTCAGTTTTTATTAATTGCAAATAAATAAATTCTGGAATGTCAAGAATGTTATGATGAAATCAATAACCCTATGCTGCAGATAATACAGTATAGTGTTACAAATATGTTACTTCAAGTTTAAAACAAAAGAAAAAGAAATAATAATTTAAAATTTATTCTCATGAAACATGAAAGTCAGATTTTTAGTTGTTTTACCTTTCTTTCCTCCTCAATAGTTTGTTTACATAAATGAATGCTTTAGTGACTTTCCCAAAGGTTAAATTTCACCTTTATTTTAGTTTTAGTTCATTTATGTTGATTCTTTAAAAATTTCTTCTCTTGAGAACTCTGTTCAGCTCCATAGCCTATTTTTCATCATTATTATTATTTTCTATGGATATATCATGTGTTGGTATCCTCTTTTCCCTTGTCCCCATTCCAGTGGGACCCCTCCTCAGTAGGGTTGTAGGTATTCCATATGGGATTGTGGGTTGGGTAATGCATTGTGGGAACAGCAGTCATTTATTTTGGGGCAGGAAGGGAATACCTCTGGGCATGATGTCTCAACTTGTGGCTCTTAAAATCTTTCCACCTGGTCCACAAAATTCTCTGAGCCGTGGTGGGTGAGTTTTAAGTCTACTTCAGTTATGAGCTCTTGGGAGCCTCTGGATCTCTGCTTTGGTAGGTGTTGAGTATCCTCTGGGTCTGTCTCCTTCACCCTGGTGCTGTCTATCAGGATCAGCATAGAAGCAGCACTCTTGCTTGGCTCTCCAGTTCCTCTATGGTTTCAGCTGTGGCTTGGCTGAAGTGTGAGGGGTAGTTTATCTCCTCGGGTCTCACTACCTTCTGAAAAAGAACAGATTCTCCCACAGAGGGTGAAGTCAGCATTGTTTAAATGGGATAAGCATTATTAGTTTAGAGAGAATTTGATGTATGTCATTCTTCTTTTAGCCAAAGACCAGTGAGAGCTTGACACTGGAGAGCATAGTCTTTGTCTCCATAGGATTCTGATCTGGATCCCATTTCCAGATATGGGTTTCTTTACACTGAGCAGATCTCTTAGCCAATCAGGAAGCTGTTGGTTACCCACCAAGGCTGTGTGCCACTATTGCACTGGCCTGTACATCCTGTCAGTGTGTTTGCTTCAGAGTAGCTTAGGCTGTGGTTGCTCAGACCGTTTTTTGGCCGCTTTCCCCCAGTAGCTCATGTAGCACTTTCCAGCACTAGACAGGCTGTCTGGGGACTGGCTTTCTTCTGGATTCCAGCCAGGTCTCTTCAAGCTCTGTGTTGGCAGCATATGGTATCTTCAGCAATAGGGTCTTACCTTTTGCCTCAGGTGGGTAATCAAGTACTTTGACAGAAACTTGTTTTGGGGACTTCATAGGTCTCTCCTATCAATGGTTTGTTGTGAGTAGTAACCAATTTCTAGTACTGGGAGTTACAGGCCAAGGACAAAAAAAAAAAAAAAGTTCTACCCTTTATTTTATACAGTGGCCTAATTTTCAATACCTAATAGTTTTCAGTTTCATAGTACTAATGAGCACATATCAATAAACATTTTGTATATAACTTAGTTCATATGCCTTAGTGTTTCTTATAGCTTTGTATAAATTTTGAAAATAGAAAAATCAAGGTCTTCAAGTTTATTCTTTTTCAAGACTATTTTTGCTAATCTGAGTATCTTGCATTTCTGTAAAATTACTAGGCAGGCTTTTATTTTTATTTTTTATAGGCAACTTCCATAATTGTAGACAATATCCCATGGTAATTTCCTCCCTCCCCCTACTTTCCCCTTTGAAACTCCACTCTCCTTCATATCCCCTCCCCCTCTCAATCAGACACTCTTATAATTTTGTGTTTTGCCTGTGTGTGTAAGGTGGTGGTGGTGGTGGTGTCTGTGTAGTGTATGCATGTGTATGTGCCAGTGTGACACCTTATGTACACCCGCTTGTGGAGGGTACACGTGCCTGTGGTGGTCAGATTGGAACATCAGGTGTCCCACTCCATCACTGTTCCTGCCATTCTTACTTGAGCTGGAGTCTCTTACTGAGCCCAGAGATTGCAAGGTTTTTGTAGGCTCTGGTGATTCTTGGGTCTCTGACCCTTATGGGATTGAAGTCATAGGTGCACATTGCCATGCCCAGCTATTTATATGGCTCCTAGGATCAAAGTCAGTGATCTTTTGGACTTCCTAAGGCCCTCAATGCTTGCACAGGAAATGCTTTTAATAGCTGAGCCATCTCTTCAGCCCTCAAATCATTTTGATAAGGAAGTTTTGAACCCATTAGAATTTATTTTGATGGTTATCTGAAGTAGAATTCTCATGTTCCCCAAATAATTTATTTTTAAATTTTCATTTCAACACTAACACCTTCATTCTTATATGGTTTATTTAAAGACAGTTTTTCTTTTTGGTTTTTCGAGGTAGGGTCTCCCTCTAACCCAGGCTGCCCTGGAATTCACTATGTAGTCTCAGGGTGGCCTCGAACTCATGGCAATCCTCCTACCTCTGTCTCCTGAGTGCTGGGATTAAAGGTGTGCGCCACCACGCCCAGCCTTAAATAAAGACTCTTTAATGGGCTATGAATGAATTCACAAAACAGGCTTCATTTCACTCTATTGCACTGATTATTGAACTCTTGCCTGAACCAGTGCCTCCGAAATGGGAACAGATTATCTGTGACAATCTTAAATAAGACTGATTTTCTCTTTCTTTTCTCCTTCTTCCAGGAATGAAGTTGGCATATGTCCATGATGACTCCGAGAGCCTTGCCGATGACTTTGTGATCCAGTTGTCAGATGGGAAACACAAAATACTCAAAACCATTTCAGTAAAGATCACCCCAGTTAATGATGAGAAACCAACACTCAGCAAGTAAGCTGCCCGGGGAGAACCCTTTCAGATTCAAATTCCATAAAGTTTTGTGGATACAGGGGCACAGGGGGAGTGTGTCTGGCAAGGAAGCAAGTCTTCTTTTGTGCCTACCTTTGCAACTTGCTGTGTCAAGTTGTACTGCAAGTGCCACTAAATATAGTCTCCCAAATAATTAGTCCTTATGTAATTTGATTTCCTTCTAAAACTTATAATTTAAGTATAAAAAATAAGAGTGACTGAACATGCGGTGAAGGATTCATGTCCTACTAAATAAACACCTGCAGGCATGCACGCATGCACACACACACACACACACACACACACACACACACACTTCATATATAGACTTGACTGATGAGTGGCAGTGTTAATTATAACAGTTCTCATAACAGATTTGGCTGAATTTTTTTTTTTTTCTAGATAGGGTCTCAGTGCACCAGGCTGACCTGGAATTCACTATGTAGTCCCAGGCTGGCCTCCAACTCACACTGATCCTCTTACCTCTGCCTCCCAAGTGCTGGGATTAAAGGTGTATGCCTCCATGCCTGGCTAGGCTGAACTTTTAACCAAGAGTAATAGAGGAAAGAACTCAGTCCCACTTTCTTCATCTTGGTCTGTCTCTTTAACCCTGTTTCATGTGGATCAGCACTCTGTCATCTCACAGAGCAAAATGCTGCTTCTTAAAATTCTGGCAGTCTGAGTTGCAAAACCTTTCAGCACCTCCCTCTGCAGCTGCTCAGACTTTGAGAACAGAACTTTACCAATTTCACTTCTATCTTTTCAGCAATTTCTTTACATGTGTCTACTGTTCAGAAGCTTGAAACAGCACAGTCTTCTCCAGAGCTAGGTACAAACAAACATCTGGTTCTTGGGGCCCCCTCAGGGACTTCTGGTGTGCCAATGAGTGGCATTGAGTGGACAGGCTGCATTTCTATCAGGAAGTAAACATGTCCTGAAAACCTCTAACCTCCTGAAGTCTTCTGTACTATGTAAGAAAAAGGAATTAAACAAGTCTCTGCCATATCCTGCCTCCTCTACACTACTCCCATAAGGACTGATAATAAGGAAAATACTGGTGGTGAATTATTAAAAGGCTACCTCTCAGACATCAGTTTAAGAATATTCACCAGAAATATCTGCATCTTTATTTCAATGTGGGAATGTCAGATTGGTTTGACCTTGATTTACAAATATACTGTTTCATCCAAGCACAGGATGAAAAGGCCAAAGGATGGTGAGTTTGAGGTCAGCTTCGGTGACGTAGTGAATTTGAGGCTAACCTTGGCTGTATGGGAAGACCTGTGACAGAGATAGGGAGAGGAGAAGAGGGAAGGAGAAGAGGAAGAGGAAAAATGAAGAATATTGTAGTTTTACAAAACCTTTTCCTGGTCATCTCACTTGAAGAGGGTAAACAACTACCATTAAGTGCTTATTATGTGAAAGACTATATTAAACATCCACACACATTATTTCAGTAAATCTTAGCCAAAGTTGTGGGAAGTATGTCTTATTGTCCAAGACCAGAGATAGAAAGGGACTTCAACAGTTACTCTTCAGGTATGTCCACATACTTGCAACTAAATTTCCTGAATTAGTCGACAAATATCTTTGAATCCTGCATCAAAGTCCCTCCTTTCTCACTTCCTTTAAAAGATATGTTTTATTTGGCACAATCATTGAACGCAGTTCGGGGCTACAGTGTGACATCTCAGCACCTGTGTGTGATGTACAGTGATCTGCTCAGGGTTACTGGCACATCTAGCACTTCAGACATTTATCACTTCTTTAAAAGCATTTTCTTTCTTTCCCTTCCTCTTTCTTTTCTTCCTGTGGAAAGGAAGTACTTGTCTGCTTCTCTTTCAGATGTGTCTTTCAGTAGCCCATCTCTTGCTTCCTCCTAAAATATGCTTCACCATTTGTTCCCTACTCCACCTCCAATTTCCCCTCGTATTTCTTTCTGTTACCAAGACACAGGATATAGCTAGTGGTTAGGAGAGCAAATGCTGGAGTCAGATTGACTCAAGCCAGAACTTACCAGTGGTATAACCTGGAACATACCACACCACCACTCTTGAGCTTTGTTAACATCCTCTTCAAAGGAGTGCTGCAAAGATAAAGTCAATTAAAATATGTACACATGCTTGAAAGGCTAGCTACTGTATGGTGAGTGGTCCAAAGAATTCTTTATAATCATTATTACATGCAGTTATCTTCATGTTCAAAACACAAAGACAACCTAACTGCCCATTCATTTCTGCCAAACCTTTAGAAGAGTAGCTTGTGCCAGCTACTTCCATTTCTGCCCACTTCCTTGCCACTTTTCTTTTAAAAAAGGATGACAGAAGTCCAGACATGGTGGCCCAAGCCTTTATTTATTTTTTATTTTTTGATATTAGAAGCTCTTGTGCCATTCTTTTTTTTGTTTGTTTGTTTTATTTTTATTTATTTATTTGAGAGTGGCAGAGAGAGAAAGAAGCAGAGAGAAAGAGAGTGAGAATGAGCGCGCCAGGGCTTCCAGCCACTGCAAACGAACTCCAGACGCGAGCGCCCCCTTGTCCATCTGGCTAACGTGGGTCCTGGGAAATCAAGCCTTGAACCCGGGTCCTTAGGCTTCACAGGCAAGCGCTTAACTGCTAAGCCATCTCTCCAGCCCGCCTTGCCACTTTTTAAAAGCTATTCCTTTAAAGGTAATCCCCTCAAATCTTATGGTTATTCTCCCTTTACTGGCCCCTGGTAGAGCATTTGATACCATTTTTTTTGATACTTCATTCCCAACCCCTCAGCATACCTCTGGTCCTAATCACGGTTGTGGGAGAATGTACCCTGTGCAGGGTCGGTGTCCCACCTCAGATACCCACAGTATGTGCTCCATGCTTCCTCCTCAGGAAGCAGCAAGGGCTCCCTTAGCCCATGTGCAAGCATAGCAGAGAGTGCTATGGGACAGCCAGTAACCGTAGAGCTGACGGAGAAGACAAAGATGCCTTCATCCTGTCTTCCAGAAACATCACTAGAGTCACACATACTGACACACACACTTCTCAGCAGGGTACAGTGGTGGCCATCTGTAGTCACAAATACTTGGGAGTCTCACACAGGAGGATCTCTTTAACCTAAAGGTCAGAGCAACATAATGAGATCCCTTCTCTTAGACAAGTTAAACTGAAAAGATCTCTAGTGGGATTGAGACCCAATTCCCTATAGCAGTAAAAATATGCTTTTTTTTTTTTTAACATTTTCTTCTTTCCTGTTCTCATCTGTTTCCACTCTCCTACTTCTCAGGATCCTTTTCTAAATAAAGTGCCATGGTCCTTGCCCCAGGGTCCCTTTTAGGATAACTCAGATTATGATACTTGTCTTCTCTGACATTCTTCCTATCAAACTCCTCATCTTCTTCCTCAAATTAGCTTCTTTCCTTGGTTGAACTTTTTCTTTTTATGAAAGGCACCTAGAATCTCTGTAAGTTCCCAGCCAAAATACTCTTTAGCCTTCTAGTGTACTGGGATTCATGCTCTCCATTGGAGAGTTCAGAGTCTCCCCTACTGCCAGGGAGGTTGTCAGTCCTGGGTGGAAGACACTTCCCTTCAGTGAGGGAGCTCTAACCGAGGGGTCAAGGTCCGTCTTCTCAGCAAGGGGCTTATGCCAACTATAAGATTCTATCCTAGCTCTGACTCCCAAGGACTTCAGGCATCCCAGACTTTCCCAGAAACAAGGTTGTGGAGGTAGACATAGTAGGCATGTGTGGTGATGGCAGTGTAGAACATTAATGAAAGAGATCCCTTTCCCACTTGGGTGAGAGCAGGGGAGGCCATCTTGCTTGTGGAAATGATAGCAGTATCAAGATAGACACTGCTGTGGCTAGCTGCCCAGCCTGCTTGCTGTCTGCTGGCTGGGCCAGTCATCTGTTCCAGTGTGAGAAGATACCCTGGTGGCTCTAGGTAGCACTGGGGAAGATGAATCTCTATAAAGACCATGCAAGCACCAGAACATTACCAGGGAGAGGAAGAGGATTCAGACAGTCACGGATAACCGAATAGTTAACGACCTTGTCATGGAGGGTCTGGGAACATTATAGAAGGCACTTTCAGTAAAATTCTCTGTAAAATTAGAATGAGAGTACCCAATCCACATTCTCATGGTGCTGTTGTTGTGTCAAATAAAAATAAAAAGGCATTCTGTAAACTACATCTTGACTTATAAAACTGTAAATGTGTGAAGTGTCTGTCACCTAGTATTCTAGTTGTTGTTGCTGGGCCACCTTTACAGATTTTTCACATGTAAAATGAAATGAGAGCCTATTTCCTGTGTCTGACTTTTGTGGGTAGGAACTGTAACAATGTGCATGAAGCATTCCCCTCCATTTCCATAGAAACATAGACTTGTTTTTTTTTTTTTTTTACAGAAAGGCTGAAATTGCATTGAACATGGGTGATACGCATATCCTGTCCAGTGCTGTTCTTTCAGCCATAGATAAAGACTCCCCCAGGGAACGGATTTACTATGTATTTGAAAGGCTTCCCCAAAACGGGCAACTTCAGCTTAAGGTGAGTGGCCTTTTTACCTTTGGTTTTCAAAGCAAATGTAGTGAGTATGGGTTTTCTGAACATACACATTTATACAATTGAAATATTCCCCTCCCCCCCTTTTTTTTTGGTCTTTTGAAGTAGAGTCTCACTCTAGCCCAATCTGACTTGGAATTCATTATGTAGTCTCAGGGTGGCCTCCAACTCAAAGTGACCCTCCTACCTCTGCCTCCACAGTGCTGCAATTAGGGGTATGTGCCACCACACCATGCTTATTTTTTTTTTTTTTTTTTTGCCCCAAAGTAGAAAATTATGTTTCCTGGATCAGGGTGAGCTAATGCCCTTCTAAATTTTCTTTGTCAACTTATGGTAGATTCAACCAATATTATGTTTCTTTATTGCTAAATGAGGATTGTTCCTAAATTCTGAGGGAAGAAATTACCTGTGTTTCTGGGGAGAATCTAACATTTACTGAGGTATCTTCATCCAAACCCGATCTTATTCTTATGATCTATATAACTTAATATTCATCATCTCAATCAAAACTTTTTCACATCTTCTCTTTTTCCCTTCTCACCACTCTGCTCCTTCTCCCCTCCCTCCCTCTCTTCTTCCCCTTTCCTGTTCCTCAAACCCCGTCTTCCTCCCTTTCTCTGTCAGGTTCTAAACAATTCCCAGAAACATGAAAAATGAAACCTGAAAGTTGGTCGGTGCTTTTATTCCTGTCCCTTGCCTCATGTTAATGTCTGAGTGAACACAGTCTTCAGTCAGAATCTATGCTAGACAGAACTTCACATGGTGGTCATCCCACCCTACTGACTGGTGTCTGTCAGGGTTTAGTGACTGGTAAAGTAGCAAACTGCATGATGCAGTAAATTAATACTGATGGATTTGCTTATGTTATGGAAGCTACTTGCTTTAATGGGAAGTGAACAAGCAAGGAAATATGAAGGGACACCAAGGGTTAGGTCACTTGAATTCTAGTGTTGATTCTTCCAGGAGCTTGTTTGTGATCTGATCACAGCCCCTTGCCTTACTTTAGTCCTACAAAAGCAAAATTTCTCACATTCAGATGGCAGGCATGAAACTTAAAGGGGCATGAAATATGAAGGCTGGGGAGATAACTCAGTTGGCAAAGTGCTTGCCTTATAAAAATGTTAAAGACCTGAGTTCATTCCCCAGTACCCATGTAAATGCCAGGCATGGTGGCACATGCCTATAATCCCAGCACTGGAAAGGCAAAGGCAGTTGGATTCCTGGGACTTGCTGGCCAGCCAGCCTAACCTGATCAGTGAGCTCCAGGCCAATGAGAGACCCTATCTCAAAAAGAAGTAGACCGCTTACCTCTGGCCTCCACACACATGCACCTGCACATACATGTGCACCCATGTACCTAGGACCACACATACACAAATGCATGCATGCCACACAGTATGAAACAAACAAAACAACAAAGAAGGATATGCTCAACATGACTTATAGAACATCCATTCAGGAAAGTGGGTTGAATCATTGGTCAGAAGGTTTATTTGAATGGCAGATTAAAACTAACAGCACCCCCTAGCCGTCCATCCCCTCTGTGATTATTTGAATGCTTGACTCTTAATCTAATGTAGGCACAGACCCACAGAAGCAGCAAGGATTCATTTTGTGGGGAACAGCTTGATTGTCTTGGAGTGTAGGCACCGTAGAGAGTCAGAGAGAAGAGCAATCACTGATTTAAATTGAGGTACAGCTGTGTCCTTATTTCATTTCAAAGAGTAATGAAGCAGAAATGCAGCAAAAGCTCACACATTTGGGTGGCTTGGGAACTGAACTGTTTTGGATATGTGAAAATTCCAGATGGGTCCAGGATCCCAGCAGGGTGCCACACCATTCTCTGGCACACCCCCCTACCAAGGACTCCCCAAGGTTGGCTGTCTGAGGTGAGGGACTAAGACTCCAGGCTTCCTGGATTCTCACAAAGGTTCTTGTTTTTTTGCCTCAGTTTTTCTCATTTTGAGTCTCTCTTGTCTTCCTCACGTGATTCTGTGAGTAAAACTCAAGTGTGGGTGTGCAAGTTATGATTTGATGGAAACAAGAGAAAACAAAAAATGCCTTCCTGTGTATTTGTTTTCTTGGACTAGATTACCAAAAGGAAACATTAAAGAGAATTGCAGGCTATCTGGTTTAAAATTCAATGGAAAATCTGTTTGAAAAATTCTACTTGTAAATAGGTCGTATAAAGGAAACAAACATAGTTACATATACCAATATAACTAACTTATATACAGTGAACTCTGGGGCAGAATATACATCTGCAAATATCAGATGGGCAAAAATATTAAGGAGGAATAAATTTTACTAAGTAGAATGACATCAAGAGAAGTGATAACACAATGGAAAAAGAGGATACAACTCTTGTGCTAGGAATTGGGAGTGTGGAGAACAGCCAAAGAGATATAAGAAGCAAATAATAAAATTTTATTTTAGTCTGTTAAGCCAGACAGGAAAGCTGCAGTATCACTTCATATTGTAAATCATTAAAAATGACATTTTCTTAAATTTTATCAGATAACTCTTTATGAGCCATTCTCATGGAAAGCTATGTTTTTAATTTAAGAGACTAGCAATAAAATTATTGATGAGATACAGACTTAACTATTTCAGCCTATAATACTTTCCTAGTTGTCAGCCAGTCTCCCAGTATAAGAACCTCTTTTAATGGAAAATGCCTTAATTTCTGCACCAAGCTTTGTGAAAAATACATGCTTAACTAGTGTTTAGAAGACGCTGGTGAGAGCAGTGTGTGGCATTTTCAGTTTATGCTTTTTGCTTTATGATTAAGAACAAACTCACGAAGATTTAGTAAGACTAGAAAATGGACTGGGGAATAAATTCATTCGTTCTGCTCTTGTTTTCTTACATATGCCTGGAAACAATCCACCTTGAAAAAATATCAGTTTGACTAGTTGTACAATGACATAAACAAAGAGAGAGAGAGAACTCCAAAAGAAACACATTTAATTTCTAAGGAATCTATTCCAGCAGCTGATTACCCACCTGCTCTCATTAATTGGAATATTTAATCAGCCATGATTGCTTATGATAAATACCTTGGAAATATCAGTGCTGTTGAATTGCTGCATGACTTTGTCAAAAAAAAAATCCTTTGGTTGAAGCTAGTTTTCTCCCCCACAAGGTTTTAAGTTATTTTAGTGTATTTCTTTGAAAAGGAAAATAGAAGGTTTGATGGTAGAATGTAGTGTGGAATTTCCCTGGAGTATTCCTATGGGAGGTTTTCAGAGGAGGTTCAGGATGTCCACTGGCACAGCTGGGGAAGGCCTCGGACAGCTGGCTAATTCTGGCACCTTTCAGATAGGGCGGCACTGGGTGTCTCTCTCAGCTGGCATGCAATGCAGTCAAGAGGAAGTGGACCTGAACTTGCTCAGATACATACACACCGGCACAATGGATTCCCAACATCGAGACAGCTTCACCTTTTATCTCTGGGATGGTGACAACAGGTCACCTGCATTTGACTGTCACATCATCATCATGGACATGGGAAAAGGTAAAAAAAAAAAAAAAAGGATGCTTACCAGTGTTTACTGTGGTCAATGACTGTAAGTGGAAGTGAGCTGATGAAAGGACACATTTGTCTCTGTCCCTTTCCTGCTCTCCCTCTTTTCCTTTCCTCCTTCTGTCCTTCATCCCTGAAATGTATGACCTGGTTCTCTGAGTCCTCACCTTCCTTCCCTGGAATCTATGAGGCTGATCACTGTCTCAATCCTGTTGTCTATGAGAATCTGGCCTTGTCCACAGTATCAACTACATGAGCTATTTCAATGGCTAGAATTTTTTTTGCTTTAATTAAAATTTTACCAAAGTGATGTGGTTGCTGCATCCTTGCTTCAGGAAGTGAATTATCCTTTGACACTAGAATTTCAAATGAAAAATACTTCCAAAATTAGGAAAAAGAAAAGTAGAATAAATGCATTTCAAATTTTAAAAAAAATAACAAAAAGGAAATTTGTCATTGAAACAGTAGGAAGCTCTGGCTCTTTGTACTATAAAGGTGCTAGTGTGGACTCTTTAAGAACAGGGTAGTGCTATAGATAATGAACCTCCGGAATCACTGGGCAACTCATTCTCACACTACTCAGCAGTTTGGAAGTAGTGGATGGAAAACTTTAGCAAAATGCTCGGCAAGGAAGAGTGTAATCCCTTGATCTTAGCTGTCATTTCTCCATAATTTTGATTATAGCTTATGTGAGGAGATTAAGACTCATATCTTTTTCATCTTGATAGTCCCAGGATCTAAACACTCCCAGATAAAGCATAGAGCCTTCATATATGCATCACTGACTAAATGCTTCTTTGTTTTGCTTTGGTTGCCAGGAAGCTCAGAAATAAACCTAATGATTTAAGTGAAAAACTAAAAACAAAAAACAGAAATAAAAAAAATCATGTATTATTCTAAATTAAATTTTTTTCAATTTGAGGTAATCTTATTTATTTTTGGCTAAATACTATATTTCATTTGTTTATTTTCTCATTATAAAATGTGTTCCATGACCAAGTAACTTTCGGATAAACTAGATGCTGTTACACACATTTATTTTATGCTGCAAAACCAATCATTATATGTTCAAGTAAAATGCAGTGCAACTAATATATTATCATAGGCGACTAATACAGTCCTCGTACTGGCTTGGCATACCCTAGTTTCGCAGCAATATATGCAGCTGTGTTCTAATAGGCTTCTGGGGGCTCTTTCTGTGTAGCTGCTCCCCACTGTATGAAGGTCAGAAAGAGAGATGTGAAGGAAAATCTCGTGGACTAGGGTTTTATCCACGAGAGCAGAAGCAACAGTATGTCTCTTGTGTGTGCTTTCCAGTGGCTGAGTCACAGGTTATAGGCCACACTGGGGAAGCTGGTCAATGAAAGCTTGAGGCATGCGCCCAGAAAGAAACTCACTCTGCCACAACTGATGGGATGTTCTGAGAGGATGTGTGCAAACCTTAAAAAGCAGATAAATAACTTTATCTATTTCCATTTCCACAGTTCATAATTTCTCTCATTTCTTTGTACATAGTATATCATCATTGTACAGTACTATACTTTTGCTACTGTTGTTTTTGTTTTATTTACCATGACTTTCTTAGGTGGTTTATGGTTTATTATGGTTTTATAGGCATACTTTTTTCCTCCAAGCAAAGCCATGTTGAATAGATTTTAATGATGACCTCAACATAGAACATTTACCTACTTCCATCTGGGAGCTATTATAAATAAGTTTTAGCCTTCCAATTGTGCTGTGTGTTCTGATTTCGATGGTGGCAGAAATGATGTTTATAGAGGATCTTTGAGACAACTTCATTAGATCCAGGTCTATGGTTGCCCCTCACCCATACCCTGCCTTTACATTGCCACAAACAGCGCAAGGCAGGAACTGGTGTTCCTCTCCTCATGCAAGCTTTGTGTTCCTGTGAGAGCTCCATGGGAGCTTTCAGATACCCCCACTGGGGTAGTTTGACTTGTACTGCTCCCCATCGGTGCACGTTTTGGAATACTTAAATCCTCATCTGGTGGCAGTGCTCAGGAAGGTTGTGGAACCGTTAAGAGGTAGAGACTTGCTGGACAGTGTGTCACTGGGGCAGTCCTTCAGGATTTATGGTCCAGCCTTGCTGGCTGTTGTCCCTCTCTACTTTCTACTGATGTGACGAGGTGACACTGGCTTCCTGTTCCTGCAGTGCTTTCCCCACTATGATGGACTCTACCCTCTAGAATCGTAAGATGAATTAAACCCTTTCCTTCCATAGGCCACTTCTTTTGGGTATTTTGTCCCAGCAATAAGAAAGTAAATGTTACACCCACCTTGTTCGTTCATCTTGCTTCCTTAATATGTTCATCTCGGTTAACTTGTAACATATGCAGCTTGGATTTTATTTGAAGTTAGGGTGGTCTTTTATTCATAGATATCCTTTTGAGATGAAAGCATAGTATTACCAAAAGATCAATTCAGTCATTTAAAATAGGACTCCCCAATTGTTCCTAACATATTGGAAATAATAGTTTTGCTGTAGGGACTTACCTGTGAATTGTAGGATGTTTGCTAGCGTTGCTGGCCTTTGTTCAGTAGAAGCCAACACTTGGTTGGCTTATATATCAACCAGAAGATGTCTCCAGACATTGGCAAATGTCCTAGGAGTATGAGGGATTGAGAAAATCACTGGTCTAATATTATACCACCTTGATGTTTTTTTTTTTTTCATGTTTTGTTTTCTCATGAGATTGAATATCTTGAAAATTCTATTAGCCTTTTTTCACTTTTTGATCTGTTTATTTCACATCTTTCTTAATAAATGCTCACGCCATTATCTTTGATATATAAGAATGCCATAAAAAAAGAGGACAAGCAGCCAGGTGTGGTGGCGCACGCCTTTAATCCCAGCACTCGGGAGGCAGAAATAGGAGGATTGCCGTGAGTTCGAGGCCACCCTGAGACTGCATAGTTAATTACAGGTCAGTCTGGACCAGAGTGAAACCCTACCTCAAAAAACCAAAAAAAAAAAAAAAAAAAAAAAAAAGAGGACAAGCAAAACAAGAGAGTGTCTGCAAGTTTGCACTTCTAGTACAGTGAATGAAGTCCAAACACTAGTGCTACCTTTAATGAACTGTATGACCACTAGCAGTGAGTTAGCATGCCCACACCTCAGTTTCCTCATTAATAGTCAATACACTTCCCCAAAGGATTGCTGTGAGCATGTAAGGGCCCTTAATCCTGTGCCTGATATGAAGTGTTTCTTGTTCCTCTTTCTCTCTCGCCCTTGCCACTTATCATTTATTTATTTTGTGGTGCTAAGAATTGAACTCAGGTCCTCATACATGCTAGGCAAACAGTCTATAACTGAGCTACATTATATATATATATATATATATATATATATATATATATACACATTATACATACATTAATATATATATATACATTATACATACATTAATATATATATATACATTATACATTATATATATATATATATATATATATATATATATATATATATATACTGCAAGCAGAGAGAGATAGAGATAAGAGAAGAGGAGAGGAGGGGAGGGAGAGAATTGGCACATTAGGGACTCCAGTTGCAGCAAAGGAACTCCAAATGTATGTGTCACTGTGCATCTGGCCTTATATGGGTACTGGGCAATCGAATACAAGTTGTTAGGCTTTGTAGGCAAGTGCCTTAACCACTGATCAATCTCTCTAGCCCCTCCTAGATATCATTTTTAATGGACCCCAATGAATAAATTTGGATTATAACCTTTAATTTGTGTTTTAACCACTTTTGCCTTTCTCATTTATACACTCATGTATCTTGTTTAAAATTAAATAGGGGCTGGGCAGATGGCTAAACAGTCAAATGTGTGTGCTTGCAAAGCCTGGTGGCCCGGGTTCAATTCCCTAACCACCCACACAAAGTCAGATGAAAAATGTGGCACAAGTGTCTGGCATTCATTTGCAGAGACCCTGGCACATGTATACATGTGTGTGCATGTGTGTCTATGTGCGCATGCACACACACACACACACACACACGTGCAAATAAATAAAATTGTAAAATCAGAACTGGGGAGATGGCCCAGTGGGTAAGGTACTTGAAAGGAAAGTATGAGGTCTGAGTTTCAGATCCCCAACATCCATGAAAATGCCAAGTAGGGTGGCTTGCTCACAATGCCAGCCCTTAGGAGGCACAGATAGGGCATCCCTAGAGGAGCTGCTTAGCTAGACTAAGCTAATGGAGGAGTTCAGAGTTCAATTGAGAAGCTTTATGTTAGTAAAGTAAGGTGGGAAAGAGTCAAGAAAGACACTTGACATCAACCTGTTTCCCACATATATGCATACATATATGCACCCACACACAAGTACATCTACATTGTGTGAACATGCCTGAATTCATGCATTCCATACACACATACACATGTTAAAAAAAAGTGGGGCTGCGGAGATGGATCAGTGAGTAAAGAGCTTGCCATGTGAGCATAAAGACCTGAGTTCAGCTCCCCAACATCCATGTAAAAGCTATGTGTGGTAGTACATGACTGTGATACTAGCACTGGGGAGTTAAGAGACAAGATTCCTAGGTCCTGCTGGGGAGCTCATCTAGTCAAATCAGTGAGCGCCAGGTTGAGTGACAGACCCTGTCTCAAAAAATAAGGTAGAGAGTGATTGACAGAGACATCTGATGTTGACCTCTAGCCTTCACTTACATTCATACACATGTACATGTGTATCTGCACACACATGTGCATCTACAGACATACACTCAAGCATGTGTGCTATATACTGCCAAGAAATGACAGATTGTAAAAATAGGCATATCATAAATATCATAAATATCATAGTGTGCGCCATTACCTTTCTGTGAAACACTGGCTCATTCCTTTTGCCTAGTCCTACCTGGATGACTATGTAGACCCATTAGTTTGATTTGGGAACAGTTTGGCCTTTATTTTTTACCTTTAACTTGAACATTGACTTCATCACTTTTCTCATTACTATGACCAAGTATCTGACAAGAAGCAATGGGAAGGATGAGGGGCTTGTTTTTGGTTTATAATTGAAGGGGCTGTAGCTCATCATAGTGGAGAAGGCGTGGTGGCAAGAGCGTGGAGCTACTGGTCACATTGTGTCTGTGGTCAGAAAGCAGAGAGATGAATGCTGGTGTTCAGTTCTATTTCTCCTTTTTATTCAATCCAGACCCCTCAATTCTTCTTGGAGCCACTCACATACAGGGTGGGTCTTCCCTCTTTAGTCAAATCTTTCTGGAAACATCTTCACAGACACACCCAGAGTTGGATTGCCATAGTGATTCTAAACCTAGTCAAGTTGACAATGAAGATTAATCATCAGATGCATTATATATTTTAATATGATTCTTAATCAAAATTTCTCTGCCACACAGGTGACATTGTCATTCATACAAAACCACTCATAGTGTCCAAAGGTGACAGAGGTTTTATGACGACCACCACTCTCCTGGCTGTGGATGGGACAGACAAGCCTGAGGAACTTCTTTATGTCATTACCTCCCCACCACAGTATGGCCAGCTGGAGTATGTCCGCTACCCTGGAGTCCCCATTACTAGCTTTAGCCAAATGGACATAGCAGGACAGACAGTCTGCTACATATACAAGAGCAAGGCAGCTGCCTCCAGTGACAGCTTCAGGTGAGCCTATGAAACTCTTTTGAACCCCTTCCTTATATTAATGCTTAGAAAGAGAAAAAGGAGATGTTAACGTAGTCCACTATAGCCATTGTATCTCACAACATGCATATCTTAAGAACACATGATATAATTCATTTTTAAAATAAGACAGAAGAAAAAAATGAGTCCTTTTCCAGCTCCGCATAGTTGTTTTTCTCCTATTCCCTAGCTACATGGAAGGTAAAAGCACACAATTAAAATGACAGCAGCAAGGCAAGAAATTAGGGCCTGTGGTTGGAAAATAAATGCAATAAACAGATCTCAATGCAGTGTGTTATCTGAGAGGAACGCAAAGAATTGAGAGGGTCTAGGCCAAGGATCAACATGAAAAAGTAATTTCCTCTTTTCTGAGTATGTTTTTCTATCTGAGGGAAAGGCACTTATTAGCATAATAAATTTGGCATAGGCAGACACTGCCTTTTGACACAACATGTTCCCGTAACTATATCATAAATCATGTTGTCACAAAGTGGATGATATTTCCCCACAGAAACAATGTTATAATTGGGGGCTGTGCACCTGCTCAAGGATTCAATATCAAATAAATCATTGGGATGAATGACGACCTGAGGTGAAAAAGCAGGGATATAATATTAATGAAAATCTACATGTATTTAAACTATAGAAATGTGTTTCAAGTCCCATGAAGCAGAAGAAGCTCTCTGAGGTCTGTCATGTGGCAGGTCTCAAATCTGGCTGGACGTGTGGTCCTTGACAGAAATGGAGGTCCCAGGCCAGGGTGAGGGCCGGCAGATCTTGTACTAGGTTTTGGGGAACTGTAGTGCATAATCCAAGCTGTGGTTTCATTGAGTAAGAAGGAAATTGAAAGCACTGGTTTTTCTGCCATATATGCGGGACTTCTGGTCTCCAGTAACTGTTCACCATGTCCACTAAACCTTCTAAAAAGCACCTAAAATAGCATAGTGTAGCAAATTCCTATACTATACAGTGGGTTCCAATAAACTCCCAAGGGTTACCAAAGCACCCATGTTCCGCTTCCTCTCTTCTCTCTCATATGTTATCTATCTAAATTCCATGTATGAACAGTTTAAGTATTAGTGAAGATGGTGTTGCTGACCTTTTGTGTTTTAAAAGAGATTTCTGCTTCATACCTTCCTACCCTCCTTACTGCATGAAAACTTAAAGATTTAATTAAAAAATTATGAAATATGATATGGGTAACCCCAGTGTTAACAAAAAGAATAACAGGGAAGAGTGAACTCATATCTTTTTTTTTCTTGATAGATATCCTTTGATAGGGACATAATCATTAGTTGGTCAGCATCTTAACTGAATCTGTGCTTCAGTGCTGTTAGACATTAACGGCAACATCAGAATGGAGCTTCACCATAGTTTGAGCTGTGGTGTGGTGTCCGTGGTCAGGTATAGGCTCTCGGTCATGGATTGCCTTTGTGACTCACAGCTCCATGGACTGCCCTGAGTTCCATAGCTTTTTGTGCTGTTGTCCCCACAGGGAAGTTAAAGTGTATTTATGCATGTGAAGTACCCAAAATAATACCTGGCACAGAGGAAGAACATATGAGTATGCTCTTGTTGCCATTGTTATTGATTAAAGTCTCTCCTTGATTCACTTCTGACCATCCATCTTTGTAGTAGCAAGTACAATCTTGGGAAAGCAAAGACGCTTCACACAGAAATGATGCTTGATCTTCCCTCTTATGCTAACGGAGGAAGGGTGCTTTTTGGCTTAACACATGTGTATAAGATCTAAAGCTTTTGATTTCATGCCCATTTCTGGAGCCTCTTCTTTTCGCCATTCTTGTTCCTCTCAAGCAATGCCCACAACAGATTCTTCTGTGAACATTAATCACTGCAAGTGAGCAAAACCAGTGACCTGACTAATGAAACTGTGACTGAATGTGCACAGACGATGGGAAGTGAATCAGATAGTGAAAACCTAAATCTCAAGCTCTATGTGCAGGGATTGATGATCCTGTAAATATTTCCTAACTTGCATTGATAGAGTCACATTAGATGGTATTTTATTTTTTAAATATTTTACTTATTTATTTATTTGAGAAAGAGGCAGATAGAGTGAGAGAGAATGGGTACACCAGGGCCTCCAGCCACTGTAAATGAACTCCAGATGCATGTGCCACCTTGTGCATCTGGCTTAATATGGGTACTGGAAATTGAACCTAAGTCCTTAGGCTTTGCAGGCAAACACCTTAATCTCTCCAGCCCTAGATAGAATTTTAAAACTCAGTTACCCCAGGTTTCTACATTCTTTGGATCCTTTGAGAGAATGACTTGGGAGAATTACAAAATAGAAGTCCTTGGATCTTACATCAGAGAGGCTGAATTGGGAAGTCCAGACTCAGACTCCAAGATCTGTTATTTGAATAGCTGTCCAGACAGTCTCATGCTGCCAGAACCTGCAGGTGCTGGGCTGGTCCAGACAATTGTTCTGAGTTTCCCTGAAAAGTTATAGAAGCTCTGAGGCCCTGCAGGAGACAACAGGCCTAGCAGGACAGGTCCATGGAGTTTTGAGGTCCTTTACCTCAACTTACTGATTGAAGCTTCCATTTTGTCTTGTTTTTGACACTGTTTTCGAGTCTTTTGTATTCTGGCTTTGTTTCAAGGTTTTCTTTCAGCAAAAAGTGTGTGGTCCTATTTCCTATGACCAGTGATACAAAAATGCAGAATGTAGTGGGCTCATGTAGGAATAGTCCATAACTAAAAGGCAGGGAATGAAAATGAGAAACTGGCTATATCAAATCTGCCCATCCTTCTCACTGGCTCCTGAAGGAGGTTGCAGACTGGTACTGATGTGTCTTTACAGGCTCTTTGTGTTTACAAAGAATGCAACTTCAGGCTCTGAGCCCCTGGCTAATAATATCTTCTTAGTATTAAAAATATTATTTTCCAAGAAGAAATCAAACAACCCAGTCAATAAATAGGATACTGAAATGGAGAGGTCTCAAAAGATGAAATACAAATGGCCAGTAAACAGATGAAAACAGGTTCAAAAGCCATCATAGAAATGCAAATTTAAACTGCATTGAGATTCCCTCTTACTCCAGTTAAGATCAGTAAGAAAACAAATATCAGAACATGCTGGTGAGGATGTGGACTAAGGGGAATCCTTATACTCTGCTGGTGGGAATGAATGCTAATTCAGGTACTATGAAAGTCAGTAGAGTGGTTTCTCAAAAAACTAAAACCAGATCTTGCATATGACCTAGCTATACCATGTCTAGATATTTACCCAAAGGACCTCAAGTCAACATGTCACAAATATACTTGCCTATCAGTATTTAGAGTAGCATTATTCACAATAGCTAAATTGTGGAACCTCTGGGTGTCCAATAATAGAGGAATGGATAAAGATATTGTGGTATATATAAACAATGCAATGTTTCCCGCTATAAAGAAAAATAAAATGATGTTATTTTCAGAAAAATGAATGTAACCGGAGATAGTCATATTAAGTGAGTTGACCAGTCTCATAAAAACAAATATCCTACATTTTATTTCATTTGTGGCTCTATATATTATATAAATTCATAAAATTATGTGTGTATGTATGACATGAAAGTAGAAGCAAAACTGTCAGAGGGATGAAGGGGAGTAAATGAATTGACGAGGGGTGAGGGGAAGGGAAGATACAGGGACTGGGAAAGAGAATGCTCAATATACAGTATATACTTGTATGAAAACTTAAAAACTTAAAAGGTAAGTGAATTTTAAAAAGTATCGTTTTCTTGCAGAACATTTATGGAATGAAGATTTTAATAGGTACAATTTTCAGTTTTTAGTAGCTAAGATTTCATTCTAAGTATATTTATTGAAGTTGAAAAGTAAATTGGTGCCAAGCAAGGTCGTAAAACCAAGGGGGTAGTGCAGGCATGTGGCCAAAATTATGAAGATGGCCTTTGAGTGAAACAAAAGAAACAGCAAGCATCACTTCTGTCTGAAAAATCTTATTCCTCCAAGATCATGCTTGCCGTCACAGAGATGGAAGGTAAGGAAATGCGGTCCAGGAAGAAACCCACAACCGTTGGAGAGCATGGCTGGGTGCAGTGCCTTCTTGGACCTGGAGGGAAACGTCCTTAGCTGATCCGTGCACCACATCAGGCCGTGCCCCAGGCTCTCCCTGTGCATATTTCCCTCAGCTTCACACCACCATCTCCAGTGATGCTCTTCACTTCGTAGAACTGTGTGGCACAACTTAGCTGGGGTGAGGGCTCATGCCATTATGCTCCCGTGCACCAAAATTTTGTGGAGATTCTTATGTTTGTGCAAAGGAACCCTCTCAATGTGTCATTCTGATTTCTGGCCAGCCATTTTACATATTTATAATGGAAAAGCCTAGCATCTGCCCAAGATCCACATTTTAATCTTGTCATTTCGCTCACCCAATCAGGGGGCTGCTGTGTGGCTTGTCAGGTGGCACAGAACCAAAGCTGAAAGCCTGTTTTAATGAAAGTGTGATCATGGTGCTTTTGAAAAATTAAATATATGCAACCAATCTAATCACCTAAATTTATGTGGCTTGCTGTTAAATTTGGCAAGGAATTTGGCTGAGCAAAAGAGATAAATTCTGTAGTAGAGGGTTTTCTTTTCCTCGTCCCTTTTTTTTTAATGTAAGGTATGGCAGCGTTAATTAAACAGGGGAGTTTAATGGTCAGATGTTACCTTCTGCAAAAATATTTTGTGAATCATAAATTTCCCCTGCATTGTTTGGTGCTGCTGGCCTGGAAGAGAGATTTGGCAGTGTGTGCTCTAGGACAGATGACACCGAGCCTGACTTCAGCTGCTGGCAGCCGAGCACTAAAAGAACATGCTAATGTCCTCCATTTTGACATGCCGGCTGCACTTTTTTTTTTTTTTTTTTTTTTTTCCTGAGGAGCTGGCGCTATTATGATTCCATTTTTATCTTTTAAATGCCATGGCAGATGGCAGATTCTTCAGCCAACTCTATCGCCAGGAAATGCAGAAAGCTTGAAAGCACTGTGGTAATGGTGAAATCAGACCAGGCAGAACCCCCAGACAGATCTAAAGTCATCCCCCAAATTTCATGAGAATGGTGGTCATCTTGGCTGTGTCTTTTCTCATGGATTAAGAGAAAGAAAACACAATGGACCTTCGAAAGAGCTGCCGCCTCTGTGCAGAGGCCTCCTCACCTCAGAATAGATACCAACCTAGCAATGGCACCATTGGTTTAAATCTTGGGAATGTATTTGCAGGATTTAGTAATTATTTTATTTTATTTTTTTTGCTGGGAGGGGGCGGGGCTTGTGGAGAATCCTCTTGGCTTTTACAGGCATGAGTGACGGTGACCTTGTTTCACGTCTGTACTAAGCCTTATTTTGACAGGGGATCCAAACATAGCCGCTCGCTCTGTCTCGCACTCTGGTAATGGGTCTCTGCCAGTGAGTAGCTTTTGTTGTTCCTCCAGAGAGTGGAATGATGTATTTGATCAAGTCGCGTTCAGAAGTCGCATCCTTTTTCCACCCCTGACTTATTAGCTTTAGGTCAGCGCAGACAGCTGCCTGGGTGTCCCAGCTGGGAGCCCTGGCTTCTGTGGACGTGTTTCTCACTTCTGCCCGGTCCCTGGCCTGCTCCCCCTCGCTCCCATCTGTCTGATGGCACGCTGCCTGTTCCCACGTGGTCAGAGCCGGCGTCGGCGGGGAGAGGGTGGGAGGCGCGAGCACGCCGTGGGCCGCACGCTGGCGGCGTCGCCGTCGGCCTGGGCCTGGGCTTTGCGTCTCTGAAGGACGCGTTCAGAACCCAGGAGTCAGCAGATAGTGAAAATGGCCGCCGTGGAGGAGGAGCCAGGTGTTCACGGAGTCCTGCTGCTCCCCATTCTCCTCGCCCCTTCCTTTCCCTTCTGCTTACTCTTCCATTAATGCTTGATAGCTTTTTTAAAAAATAGTTTATTTATCTATTTATATTTTATTTATTTGGGAGAGAGAGGGAAAGAAGGGGGGAGAGAGAGAGAGAGTGGGCATGCCAGGGCCGCTAAGCCAACACAAAAGAACTCCAGACCCATGTGCCACCTTGTGCATCTGGCTTACATGGGTTCTGGGGAAATCGAATTGCTTCACAGGCAACTGCCTTAACTAAGCCATCTCTCCAGCCCTTTGATAGCTTTCTAAGGGGCACAGAGTCTTTAACGGCCCAGTTAACGCTAATATTAGCTTATATTGGTGAGTTATCAGTGGCTGATTTAAACTCTCAAAAAAGCAAACATTTAATGTCAGGTCTGGTAGGGAATAGACAACCACCTTGTGAGCCTGCAAAAGGGAAGGTATAAAGTATCCTTCAAGAGGAGTAAAGTGGGAGGGGAGAACGTGGGGGCACTGAGGAAATGCCTAACTTCTTTCTCATTTCTACTTGGGTTATTTGATAGACTAAGGGGAGGGAAAATAGGAAAAAGTAAATAAAGCAAAGGCATACTTCTGTGAAACTCGTTGCCAGAGAAATGCATCACAATGTACCTAAAAAGTCATCTCCCTTAACCCTTGAAATCATCAAGGTGACTATAACAAAAATTTTGAAGAACACACAAATATTTTCTTTTCTTTTTTCTTTTTTCTTTTTTCTTTTCTCTTCTTTCTTTCTTTTTTTTTTTTTTTTTTTGGTTTTTCGAGGTAGGGTCTCACTCTGGCCCAGGCTGACCTGGAATTAACTATGTAGTCTCCGGGTGGCCTCGAACTCACGGCAATCCTCCTAACTCTGCCTCCCGAGTGCTGGGATTAAAGGCGTGAACCACCACGCCCGGCTACACAAATATTTTCTTAAGTGCACTCCTTTCTGATTAAGCAATGAAATTGCTTACCCTGTGTATTATATCATACTTTTCTTATACACAGTCTTTGTGACTAGCTAATTAGAAACCTCAACAACTAGCCTTCAAATCAAAACCTGTACTCAGCCAAACCATCTCATTTTACTTTTTGTGTACTCCAGCCTCCCCGGAGTCCTTTGGCTCAGGCAGCCTGGGTGGCTCTTTATCCTCTCACAACCTGGTTCCAGGTTCCTCCATGGCCAAAAGCAAAGCATCAGGAGAGCTGGAGAGATAGCTTAGCAGTTAAGGCGTTTTTTTATTTTTATTTTTATTTTTTCATTTTTATTTTTATTTTTATTTTTTTTTACAGTCAGTTTGGTACCATTATTAGGCTCATCCATGACCTACCCCCTCCCCTTGGCCCCTCCTTGTTGAGGTATACGGGTCATGTATTGTGGAGTTAGCCCACAGTTATGGGTAAGCTAAATGTCTCTGCATATCATGACCCAACATGTGGCTCTGACATTCTTTCCGCCCCCTCTTCCGCAAAATTTCCCTGAGCCATGTTGGGTCTGCTTCAGTGATGAGGTGTTGGGGGGCTCTGAGGCTCTGGCTCTCTGATTTGGTAGGAGTTGATTTTTCTCTGTGCTGATCTCCTTCCCCCTTGTGCTGGTATCTGGTTCATCAGGAAAACAGCGCCCTTGCTTGTTTCACCAGTTTTTCTTAGTTTCAGCTGGGGCCCTTTTGAGGTATGATGGGGTGGCTCTCTCCTTAGGATCTACATCTATCTGAAAAAGAGAAGCAGATTCTCCAATGGAGAGTAAGTTAGCATCAGGACAGTCTGCAAAGCCAAAAGATCCCGATTAGATTCTCCAGGACCCATGTAAGCCAGATGCACAAAGGGGCACATGCATCTGGAGTTCGTTAGCAATGGCTAGAGGCCCTGGCATGCCTATCCTCTTCCTCCCTCCCTCCCTCCCTCTCTCTCGCTCTCTCTCTCTCATAAATAAATAAAATAATTTTTTAAAAAAGGCAAAGCATTAGGGCTCAGAATGTAACTCAGTTGTAAGAGTGCTTGCCAAGCATGCATGAAACCCTGGGTTTGATCCCCTACACTGCATGGACTGGGTATGATGGCACATCTGCAATCCCAGTTCTCAGGCAGTGGAGGCAGAAGGTCAAGGTCTATTTCCCATGTGGTCACATCCCCAGAAGCAGGAGTGTGGGATGGGCAGCATGGATCAGAAAATCAAAGAAGTGTTCTCACAGAGGTCATGTGTGGTCCTTGCCTACACAGCGAGTTTGTGGCCAGCCTGGGATACATGGAACTCAAAAAAGTAAAGCATTGCTCAGCATGGTGGTGCACACCTTTAATTCTTGCACTCCAGAGGCCAAGGAAGGAGGACCTCTGTGAGCTCAAGGCCAGCCTGTGCTAGAAGTAAAACATCAATTCTCAAATCCTGAAGTACAAAATATAGTTCACAAAAAGCTGGGCGTGTTGGCACACGCCTTTAATCTCAGCATTCGGGAGGCAGAGGTAGGAGGATCACTGTTAGTTCGAGGCCACCCTGAGACTACATAGTGAATTCCAGGTCAGCCTGAGCTAGAGTGAGACCCTACCTGAAAAAAACAAAACAAAACAAAGCAAAATACATATATATATATATATATATATATATATATATATATAGTTCACAAAGAATAGAGTCTGTTAGCCAAATTTGCTGGATTAATAAAATAAATATAAATGCATGCCTTCTCTGATTAAGAGAAAGAACATACAAAATTTAAAAATATTATTTAATTTAATATTACAGTAAAGTATTATTTTTAGACATTTTGACATCAGTGGAATATAAGTATATTTTTACATCAGTGGGATATCAGAGTATATCTTCCGTAAATATTTCTAGCAACTTTTAGGAGTATCCAACCTTTTAACATTGAGGCATGATGTTGCCATCTACAAATGTATTGATCCACATTCATAGATATCCTGGGACACAGGTTGGACAACCCTAAACTATGTAACGTCATTTGTCCATCCCATTTGCTAGTAGTGATTTTCTAACATTTTGAAGTTTTAATGTTGTGTCTTGTTTTCATAGTTTGCAATACTCTTCAAGTTCTTTAAAATCAAATCAATACATTGAAATGTTATTTAAATTAATGTTATTGTGTGGTTGACTGCAGTGGGTAAGAATGTGAGTGATCAAAGAGTAAATTGTAAGAAAATGTCACCTTACCTGGAAATGTAAACTGCTAAACTATTGGTTGAACCATTCTGTGAGAGCAAAGGGTGTTGGGTTTAACTATGGGAGTTCTAGTGCCAGTTTTATCTCCCCATACTTCTGAACTTTTCTTTTCAGCAGGGAAAGAATCCTTGTCCAGAATAATGCCTGCATGCCTTAAAAGAAGCAACTATAGAAAGAAGCCCATGTAAATATAGATCCGAGCCTCACCCAGTGCTGCAGAGTTCCATGGTACTTGATTATCTGGCCCATTCCCCTCACCTCACAGAAGCATGAAAACAAGGCCCAGGAAGGGGACTGAGTTAGATAAGAGTATATGGCTCAGTAATGAGTCAGGCTTTGATGGTACACACATGTAATTCCAGATATTCAGAAGGCTAAAGCAGAAGGATTGCAAATTCAAGGCCTACCTGAGCTACAGAGTGAGTTCAAGGTCAGCCTAGGCAACTCAGGGATTCCCTGTCTCAAAAAGTAAAAGAGGACTGTGGGTGCAGCTCTGTGGTAAAGAACTTGCCTGGCATGTGCAAGGCCATACATTCAATCCTCAATACCACAGAAAAATTGTCATTAAAATGTATGGATAGAATGGATTATCCAGGTCTGGGGAGATGGCTCAGTGGCTACAGGTGCTTGCTTACAAAGCCTGCAGGCCCAGGTTTGATTCTGCAATACCCAAGCAAAGCCACAAAGTGGCACATACATCTGGACTTTATTTATAGCAGCAAGAGGGCCTGGCATGCCCATACTCTCCCCCAAATAAAGAAAAAAACATTTTTAAACAAATGAATTATTCAAATTCAGCCTATTCAGTGCTTCATTGTATTAACTTACCAATTTATTACTCTTAAACATTTAGCTTCCTACATTCCCATAAAATGTAATTATATACTTATAAATATATAAAACAAGTATAATATTCATACTCATGTAATAGGCCCAATAGAATGTGAATTCCTCTTTGGGAAATGAGATTACACTAAACTTGCTTGCTCTATCACAGGAGTGATATCAACATTGTTGAGAAAATACTCTTGGATGTAAAATGGCCAATTTATATATCACTCAGCAAGTGGTTTAATGACAGGAAGGCATACTTCTAAAAGATTTGCCCTTGATTTTTCATTTGACTCACACTACGTGTCCTTTAGTAAAGGTGTGCCTTGTTATCATTTTATTCCAGTAGATGGTGACACAAGAATCCATGCTGAAGGCTGCCTTGCCTCTCTTTGCCAGATTTGTCATCAGCAATGGACTGCAGACCAAACACGGGGTGTTTGAGATCACTCTGGAGACCGTGGACAGGGCCTTGCCTGTGGTGACCAGGAACAAAGGGCTGAGGCTGGCTGAAGGGGCTATGGGCCTGCTTTCCTCTGACCTCCTTCAGCTGACCGACCCTGACACGCCTGCAGAGAACCTCACCTTTCTTCTGGCCCAGCTCCCGCACCATGGTCAGCTCTACCTGCAGGGGACAGTGCTGCTCCAACACAGTTTCACCCAGCATGATGTGGACAGCAGAAGTGTGGCCTATCAGCATTCAGGAGACAACTCCCAGCACGACCGCTTTACTTTTGTGGTCACAGATAGAACAAACCAAGGATTTGTTGTGGATGGAAGAGTGTGGGAAGAGCCCGTTACATTCACCATTCAGGTAAGTATGGTAGACACACAGTTTATGACAGAGATAAGGAAAGCAGCTTCAGACGGATCATTTCCTTCCCTCCATCCCTGTCATTCAAATCCAGGCTGCACATGTACTGTGTGCCAGGCAAAGTGACCAAAGCAATGTGGTCCTCATGTCTGGGCCCAGGATTTGACAAGAGTTGGACAGGAAGGAGCAAGAGCATAGGCCTTAGAGTCAGGCAGAGCTAGGTTTGAATTTCTACTTCGCCATTTATGAGTTATAAAACCTAAGAAATGTTCTTTAACTTGTCTGGATCTTTGAAAAATGTGCCTCTAGCACTGTGGTAGGAATTAAACACGGTTAGTATCCAAGGCCCTTGCATAGTCCTGAAACATAAGACATTCATACCTTTGCTATTTGTTTACTGATATATGTCTTCTAGTACTTGCATTTTAATGACTTCAACTAAATATATAAGCATGGAAAGTTGTAGTAGGTGGTATCAGTATTACCTGTGCACTGGTGATGAAGATAACAGTGACAGCTACCAACTTTCTAACATTGTTAACTAAAGATTAGACTCACTGTATGTGAATCTCATTGAGTCTCATCAATGAAGCGAGTTTTATACATGTTATAGATGAGAAACCTGAGGTTGAGAAGTTAAATAATTTGATCAAATGCACACAGAGAGCTCAAGTGGTTCTGACCCCGCATTCTGCATTCTTCTTACGGCACCGCACTGCCACATTTGTTGATTCAGTGATTCTTGGAGGGCATCATGTGTTTTTCATCTTTTAGTCAAAACACATCAAGCATGTTCTGGCTCTCAAAGTCTTAAATCTACTCTTGGAAGGAGTTCACCCTGCTCTACACACTTCCACAAACAGCAGAAGTGATATTATTTTGTCTCTGCTTCAGGATATTTTCTGACTAGAGAAATAATCATATTTTTCCCTTGCTCTTTAGTCTCTGTTAGAATTCTCAAAAAAAGAGAAAACATGTATGTATATATGTGTGTGTACACATGTGTGTTGTAAAGTATACATGCATCTTTGTAGAATAGATAATACAGATTGGCAGAAAGAGAAACAGAGACAGAATCAAAGACAGACACACAAGGAGAGATTAACTTAAGGAATTGGCTCAAGCAGTTGTAGGCCCTGGCATGTCCAAGATATACAAAGCAAGCAAGTCAGTAGACTAAAAATTTTAGCACAAATTGATGTTACATTCTTGCATCCAAAAATAGCTTAGAGGAAATATTGTTGCTTCTTTAGGGAACCTCAGTCTTTTAAGGCCTAGAATGGATTAAATGAAGCCCATCTACATTTTGCAAAACAATCTACTTTACTCAAAGTCTACTGATTTAATAGTAATTGCATTGAAGTATTTCACCAGATTATCTAGGCCTATAGCCTAAAAAACTTGACTTATAAAATTAGCTTTCAGAGTCTGTCTAAAGAGGAGGGTCAAGATTACAAAGAGTGGGAGTGGATGAGTCTTTTTGGAATTATAAAGGTTCAGAAAATGCAATGAATTAATGAAGCATTATGAGGGACAGAAATAAGGTATTGAAATTGTTAATACAAATGTTGCTGGAGTGTCTAATACGGAATAATTTTCTAGATGGACACACACACCTTGAATGCCAGTCCTGTGGGAAGCTGAGGTCAGAGAGACTCTTAAGGAAACAAGCAGCTGGAAGATGAAGGGGGGGGACACACAAACTTCCCCTTTGGCCTCCACCTGTGCATACATAAACACACACACATACCATATAGTAATAAAGTGAAAACTATGATTTTTTTCTACCCCAAGACCAATAAATGGTTTTGCCAAAATGTTTCCAGACTTTTGTCTATGTTTATTTCTTTTTTTTTCTTTATTAGTTAGTTTTGTATTCAGCAAATACAGTCAGTTTGGTACCATTATTAGGCTCATCCGTGACCTACCCCTTCCCCTTGGCCCCTCCTTGTTGAGGTATATGGGTCATGCATTGTGGAGTTAGCCCACAGTTATGGGTAAGATAAATGTCTCTATGCCGGGCGTGGTGGTGCATGCCTTTAATCCCAGCACTCACTCGGGAGGCAGAGGTAGGAGGATCACTGTGAGTTCGAGGACACCCTGAGATTACATAGTGAGTTCCAGGTCAGCCTGGACTAGAGTGAGACCCTACCTCGATAAACAAAACAAAACAAAAAAATGTCTCTGCATATCATGACCCAACATGTGGCTCTGACATTCTTTCCACCCCCTCTTGCACAAAATTTCCCTGAGCCATGTTGGGTTCGTTTTTGGTCTGCTTCAGTGATGAGGTGTTGGGGGCCTCTGAGGCTCTGGCTCTCTGATTTGGTAGGAGTTTATTTTTCTCTGTGTTGATCTCCTTCCCCCTTGTGCTGGTATCCGGTTCATCAGGAAAACAGCCCCCTTGCTTGTTTCGGCCAATTTTTCTTAGTTTCAGCTGGGGCCCTTTTGAGGTATGATGGGGTGGCTCTCTCCTTAGGATCTACATCTATCTGAAAAAGAGAAGCAGATTCTCCAACGGAGAGTAAGTTAGCACCAGGACAAATGAGATAACCCTTACTTTTTTTTATAAAGAATTTAACAGGTGTAGGCCTTCTTGTAGCCCATGATTGATGGTAGCTTGATATTGGAGAGTGGGCTTATGTTTGGATATGGTTCTGACTTGTTTCCCAGCTCCAGCTATGGTGTTTATTTCAAATATATTGTAACATTATCTGTTTTGCAACTTGCTGTTTTTCCAAGTAATACAAAATTATGGAAATTTTTATTAGGTTCATAGTACCCTTATTCTTCTTAATCTTAGACAGTGATTTATTATGTCACAATATACAAGTTATTCTTGTATATCATGACTTTTCATGAATTCTTTGCTGCTTCACTAGTGTGAAACAAGACTATAGGAGGGTAAATACACTTCATTGAAGGGTAAAGTTAAAGATTGAGAGATTGGGCCTGAGGGACATCTTTTTTTTTTTTTTAGTATTGGTGATGAACTTATTCAAATCTGCTCCATCCAGATCATTTGTAAGATGTACTGAACTCCAAACTGGCAACCATCCCTTTTTATCCATCACTCTCAAAAATCTAGTCCACCTATTGAGTCACCTGCCTTAATCCTCATAGAACCATATACAGTGTGAAAACAATCACTTTCATGTTTTTCATCTTAAAGTTATTTAAGTTCTTATTCAACACATTTTCCATTTGGACAAAAGAGTGTGGAGACAATTTATGTACTGGTCAACCCTGATAATCCGTGCAAATCATTAAACACTGGATGTGGCATCCTTCTATACTAATGTGGTGCTAATATTAAGTTTGCAGAATAATTCTTGGGTCAGTTTGTTGTAAGCATGGTGCCAGGCTCAAGAAATTCGGGTCGGGTTTAGAAGTCATAGCATTTACCTTCATGAGGCTTACATCCTAAGGAGAGCCAGTCGTGAGACAAACTCACAAAGTTGGGTCAAAATTTCCCATGGAAAGTTAGCGTTTGTTTCAGGGGCTAAGCTATTTGTTGAGGATGTTGTGAGACTCTGCCTTGAGCAGAAATCAACTAATAAGTGTAAGCAATCTGAAATTGGGGAAGTTGCCATGTTGATCAGAAAAGCCACGCTGATCTTGGTTGCATGGGGGAGAAAGACTGGGTGCAACATTATATCTAATTCTTGGTGACTCAGGTGGATCGGTTGGACAAAATAGCACCCCGGATCACGCGCTTGCACTCTCCTTCTCAAGTGGGGCTCCTGAAAAATGGCTGTTATGGGATTTACATCACTTCCCTCGTGTTGAAGGCATTGGACCCTGACACCAAGGACGATCAGATTATCTTTAAGATTCTACGAGGCCCTCTGCATGGACACCTGGAGAACACAACAACAGGTACTGGCTTTCTTAATCCTTGCAATTGCTCCTTTAAACACCCAGTGTCTGGAAGGGCAAGAGACCAATTCAAGTAAGTGAAGCCCATGTGGTGAACACTCCCTAGGGCTTAGTGATAGAGGCAGTTTATAAATCAAGTTGGTGCTAAAGAGAACTTGGAGTGGAGTCTTCCTAAACTGGTCCTGTCTGAGAAAACCAGATGCCCATGTACTGCTCTTCACTGTTCAGTTTTGTTTGTCAACAGCTAGGTTGTGTTGTTCAGACCACACAGTGCCTTTTTTTTTCTTCTATTGTAAATCCCACTGGTAGCAGCTCCTTAAAATAATTACTTTTCCTAAGGTTTTGATGGATTTCAGGTTATTCCTGCTTTTATGAAGGCGATGATCACAATACCTCATTCATTAGGACAGCACAGAGGTGTGGATTTCTAGTGCTGTGTGTGTGTGCACCTTCCTTTCTCCTCAGTTAAGTGTTTTAGACAAATATTTCTGAAGCAATGTAAATGAAGCTTAATTTGAGATTGCTGCACTTGAGTTTTAACATAGCCCAATAATGTTAATTTAAAAACATACTTTAGCTGGGTGTTGTGGCACACAGCTTTAATCTGAGCACTGGGGAGGCAGAGGTAGGAGGATCACTGAAGTGAGTTCCAGGTCAGCCTGTGCTCGAGTGAGACCTCAAAAAAAGAAAGAAAGAAAGAAAGAGAGAGAGAGAGAAAGAAAAAATGTACTTTAGCTCTTTTTCCTTTTCTTCTTTTTGTGATGGGTGGCCAGGGTCTATGTACCCCATGCCAGCCTTGAACTCATTAGCAGATGACCTTAAAGGGCTGTTCCTCCTACCTCTGCCTTGCAAGTGCTGAGATGACAGGCATGTACTACCATGCTCTTTTTATGCAGTTCTGGGAATCAAATTCAGGGTTTTAGCATGCTAACCAAGCACTCTGTCAACTGAGCTATGTCCCCAGTCCCTTTCTTTAGAGCTGTGTTTCAAATAAAATATCTGTTCAATAGTATCAGCTCTAATATAGTAATGTTCCATTTGACTGCCCATGACATCCATTCATTTCTTTCTTATAGGTGAATTTATCCATGAGAAATTTAGCCAAAAGGACTTGAGCAGTAAGACCATTCTTTACATCATAAATCCATCTTTACAAGTGAACTCGGATATTCTGGAATTTCAAGTCATGGACCCTACAGGGAATTCTGCCACTCCTCAAATGTAAATTCTTTTGAAAACAAATACTACATGTCATGTTTTGAATGTATCTGATTAGTAAAAGGAAATAATCTTTTTTTCAAATTGAATATAACAGGATAAATTGAGAGACTATTTCATAAGCTCATAGAATTTATTTTTAAAAAAGAATTTCTTTTTATTACTTCCAATTAATAGGAAAGCCTGTAATAGCTTTCCAGAGTATGAAAGCATTAAGTAGTAAGGTTGGCCATGTCTTATATATTGTCCATGTGACTGTATTCACTCCGCACAGCCCACAGTTCACAGCCCACAGTTGGTGTCCTGGGAGTGCATTAGCATGCAGGAATGAGTGCAAGTTCATGTGTGCTTTATGCAGCCAGAGGTCACTCTAGGACTGCATTAGTAACCACAGCCTTCTGAAATACCTAGGGAGAAGAAAGAAGAAAGGTCAGCCAAACACCTTCTCCCTCCCCACACGAAAAATAAAATACAACTGACCCTATAAGTTAATAAGTCTCCAGAGGCAAAATAAAGATTATATAAAGAGGAAAATAGACTTGGGAACATATTTACTGGTATTTGGCATTATATAGCTTGTATGATGCTCACCACAACAAGAATAACAAATCCTCAAGAATAACAAGATTAACAGACCATGGAAATTTCAGTGACTGGGTATCCACTCCAAATGTTTTTTGAATGTAGATCTTGAATAATTTACTGGCTAGCAGATGGTCCTGTGAAGGTCTGTTTGTCCCCTTTTGGGGCTGTATTGTTTCTTATTTGATGCCTCTCCCAGACACTTCACACAAAAGTTGCTCATTTGTTGTAAATGTTGTGTTTAGCATGTACAAGGCGTACTATATGGCATAAGTGAGTACAGCTCTACGATGCTCCCTTTATAATAGAATATGGACCAAGGAGGGGAGGCAAGCTGAGAAAATATTCTCTGGACTCTTTTTTTTTCCATGATCATTCTGAAGTTTAGTTCCAACATTTGCCAGCAGAGGTCTCTATAGTCATTGTTAGAAAAACGCATCCCAGTAAGAAAACATTCCCACTGTCCTACCTCCATTACTCTCTTCAGTGTAGCACTTAGCCAAAGTTTATTAACTAACTCCACACTCTATTGTCAAATGGTTAAAATATACTAGGTACATGGTACTAAGAATTGGGAAATAGGCCTGGTTAAGAAAGACCTAGCCCTTGAAATTAAAATGTAATCATGAGGTTACAAAACTAAAATAGACGATCCCTACCCATAAAACTGCATCTGCCTAAGAGAGCTGATTCCTCAGGGTCACTATCTAAAGAAAGCATATCAATGACTTACAATTTCAAACAAATATTGTAATTCTCAAAAATTCCTTTTATACAGTTTTTATTAGCATATATTAATTATACATAAAATGAATTTCATTACATTTTCATACATGTAGTACTTTGATCATACTCAGCCCTCACTCCCCTTTCCTGTTCCTATCTGGCTTACACTAATCCCCTTTATTTATACTTTCTAATATCAAGGGAGACTTTCAGTCTGGTGAGACTAGAGCAAGTCACTCAAGAAAAGATACACCACTGTAGTATATGCCCAAGCCAAACCACCCTGTTAGAGAAAACAGACATATAGTACTTAGGTGTAGTTTTAGACAAAGAAACTTACTAATATCTTGAAGTACTTACCAGTTTAAAATGCACTGGACACCTGATAATTAAAAGCACTGTGTAAAGTATTGTGCTAGGATTTGAGCAATGTGGAACAAAGCTATTTCTGCACACACATGTGCATACATACACACACATGCATACACACACATTTTCCTCTAATTTTGTCAGTTTCCTATTAGGTTACAGGCACACCACCCCTCAGTACTTTATTACTCATCTTCTAGGAATGGAGATACTCTTCTACACTATTATACTTGCATCACCATACCCAAATATATAAAAATTAACAAAATATTATTATGTAACATATGGTCTACACTCACATTTACTCACCCTGAAAATCGCTGGCTATGCTACATTTTCTTCCTCTAATCCATAATTTACTCAATATTCATCCATTACATTTCTATTTTACATTCCCTTAGCCTCACCCTAATCTAGAATATCCTTCCAAAAATCTACATGAGTTGTCTTCAGAACTCACCAATTTTGGACTTTTCTGTTTTCCTTTTTATCAGCAGTTGTATATTTTTTATCCTAATCCTTCTGTGACCTTTTCTTGTCCACCATCTCTTGTCCTCCTTCCCTGTCTCCTATCACTGAACACTGTTCAAGAAAAAAAAGATTTAAGTTGGTTCTAAAGTATTAATTCTACTTGTACTTACGATCTCTTTTTTTTTTTTAAATAGTTCAACTAAAAGCATAGTATTGGAGCTGGAGGGGTGGCTTAGCAGTTAAGGCACTTGCCTACAAAGCCTAAGGACCCAGGTTCGATTCCCCAGTACCCATGCAAGCCAGATGCACCAGGTGGCGCATGTGTCTGAAATTGGTTTGCAGTAGCAGGAGGCCCTGGTGTGCCCATTCTCTCTCTCTCTCTCTCTCCCTCCTCCTACCTCTTTCTGTTTATCTCGCATAAATAAATAAATAATATATATATTTTAAAAACACATAGTATTGATCGTACTTGCACCTGACCTAGTGCTGACACATTTATCCTTCCCATGGGAAGACCGTGTAGACAACAGAATTTTTTCCTCAGCAATGGCACTAGAAGGATATTACTTCACCCACACACTCTTTTCATTTCTTATTGTTTCCACGGACATTGCTTCTTGAAGATGATTTATATTTTGAAATAACCCTGGAAGGCTTGTGAGAGTGATGGCAGAACCTGCTTACTGCAATTGTCCCTTAAACAGAGGCAGTTTTCAATCAGCTGCTGCTTGTGCTGTGCTTGTGCTGAAGATGTTACAAACCCAACAGATAACTTGCTATTGCACAGGCCAGCCAAGGGCTAATGCCAAAATAAGTGATTTGGTTCCAACGTACATTAAATTATTTTCTTTAGAGTATCCAAGGGTAGAAATTACTTAACGTTTATACTCATAATGTGTGAATGGAATTGATACTCCCAGGCTCGTCTGTAAGCAGCTGTGTGGAACTAGGTACATAGTTTTATTATAAGAAACTGTATTCTAAATTGTGGCTTGTCTTCACAAAACAGCTAGCAAAAGACTACCTATACACACAATATAAATTATACGTATTTGGAATTCTTTTTGCTCTCACTCATTTAATTTTTGTAACCATTTACGTGTCAAGTATCATCATAATCCAGACTTTGCAGATGAGGAAATTGAGGCACAGAACTGGGAACTCATGCAGTCAGTTGGTGAGGGGGCTGGGATTCAGCTGAGAATGTGTTGCATTAGGACCCTGCTCTACCTCACTACACCAGTTACTCTGCCCACCTTCATGAAGACCAGGTCTACCCAAGGGGATGGGCAGCAAATTCTTGCCCTTGTTTCTCTGTAGACGTTGGCTGTCCAAACTGCAAGAAAGAAAGAATATGTTCCTGGCAAAGACCTGAAGATTGACTTGGGTTTTCTTGAAAATGTGAATTATAAGCATCAATGTTTCTGTGTTGTGCATACCTAATGCTCTGGGAATTATGGTATAAATAGTAAAGCCTTGAATTTGGAGCTTTACCTCTGCCATTCACCTAGTGATAGTTGAAGACAGTTATCTGTACAATAGGGCAATATCACAGTCAGTTTAGAGAAACAAATGAGGTCAACATACGAAAGCATTTTGAAGAAGTAATTGAAAACACTGGGTAGATTAGAAAGCCCATCTGTAATTAGAAATTGATTGTGAGTTGATTCAACTCAGTTTTTTTTCACAATCAAAAAATTGATTGTGAGTTGAGCGAACAAACAGTCTGTATGATCTTTCGTCAATAAGCTATATGCTGTGTTTGGCTATTACAGCATATCTATGCAGAATCCATCCTGAAGTATCAATACATGGTCCACTTTACCAAATGTCAGGAAATGGTTTAGGTAGATGAATCAAGTTACTGGCAGCCTCAGCACGGCTCACTCACAAGCTTGTCTGTTCTCCAGTCCAAGCTAAATCTCCAAATATCTACAAACTCTCAAGCAAGTGACTCAGGGCCCAAAGCACTCATCAAAAACACCTCTATGGACCACAGAATGCAGCCAACTCAAACATGATTTTCCTAACATTTGTTCCATGTGGAGCTCATTCTTGTGCCCATTGCAAAAAGGTCAACTTCAGAAGCAGAGCATCGCCCTGTAGACCTTTTTCATAACTCAATGGCTTCTCCAAGTGCTGACTCTTGGCCTCTCTCTCTGGAAACCATCCTAGCTGTTCTGTTTCTCATTCTTGGCCTTGAAAGAAGAGACAAAAGAAATGAAAAAAGAAAAGGTATTTCTGTCAGGAAGTCTTTGAAATATTTTAGCAGCTTTTATGAAACACCTAGTAGGGGAAGAGGTTGAAACTATTGGCTCCTCACTAATGCCTGCATGTTTCCTGCAGCCAGCAGTTAACATGTGTACCACCAGTCCAGATCTTAGAGAAGCACAGGGGAGGGGAAAGACAACAGCACGTATTAAGCACCCACTGTGTACAGGTGCTTTATACATATTAAGTAATTTTAATTTTAATCATTGACATGAGCGTAATTCTCCTCATTTTAAGATAATGAAGCTGAGGCCTAAAGAGACAGAGGAACTGACCGCATTCACACACACATCAGGAAATGGGTTGCAAGGTGTGTTTGACTCCAAAGTGCTGTTTTCTGTACTTGCTGTGCCGCCTCTTGGCTAACTACTCTTTCCCCACTCTCAAGAGAAAATGAAAAAACTGAAAACACAGGTGTTCAAAGCATTAGATGATGGAGCTTAATGGCTTCATCTTTGAATTGATAAACCTTGCATGGAATACTTGGGAAAGTATTTTTTAGCATTTCCATTTTCTAAAGTCAAATGCTACTTGATTATAAGTGAAGATCTAGTTATAAGAATAATAATTTAATTGCAATTTTATCTTCTATAAAACCTACTGAGAAGCTCAAATACTTAATGAGCACTCATATGGTTTCATTTAACCCCTTTGAAGTATGAGTCACCATGATTATACTTTGAGAAGTGTGGAAACTGAGGCAAAGAGAGGCTAACGTGTTCCCATTAACCTAGATTCATGTCCCAGATTCCAAATTAGTGTTCCATGCTCAAATGTTTCTTTTTGTTAACATTGCTCCTTTCTATAGATCAATCAAGTAGCCACAAAATAAATGATCAGAAAGCACATATGTTTTTACTGTAGAACAAGGTCTTTCAGTCTTGGCACAATTAGCATTTGGGGTAAGATCGTTCATTGCCATCAGCCAGTGTCCTGTGCGCTGAGAGTTCTGAGCATACCCCTGGCCTCCTCCACACATGAATGCTAGCACTACCCTTCTGCCAGCTGTGACAGTCAGCCTTGTCCCCAGAGATGCCAGATGTTCCAAGCTGCACACACCTTAGGAAATAGCATACATACTCTCTTAAGAAACTGCTCTTCTTGGGCATGGTGGCGCATACCTTTAATCCCAGCACTTGGGAGGCAGAGGTAGGAGGATTGCTGTGAGTTCAAGGCCACCCTGAGACTACAGAATGAGATCCATGTCAGCCTGAGCTACAGTGAGACCCTACCTTGAAAAACGGAAAAAAAAAAAAAGAGAGAGAGAGAGAACAGAAAAGAAAAAAAGAAGCTCCTCTTTATGACTGAACATGCTCATCAATGCATCTTTCTTTCTAATGAAGTCTTACTAGTAGAGAATTTAGATTAAGACTGAGTTTTTGTTTTAAAGAATATTCTAGCCTTACCTTTTCTTCAAGGTATGTGAAAGATGTTAATAAGGTTGGGAACAAAAAACAGTTTTATGGTCAACTAAGCTTACAAATAATGTAATAAATGTGGTTCATTCATTCAATTAAAATATTTGTTGAACACATACTGAATTTTCTACACCCTACAAAGGAGTTTGCATCCATCAGTGTACCATAGAATGTTTTCTTTGAAGAACCCTTGGTATTAAGTAAACTGGATGGTATATTATACATAATGATACTCTGAAAAGAGAAATAGTCAGAATAAGGATATTTGAAGGTTTTGGAAGTTGCAATGTTAAGTATCTAAAAACACCTGTTCTTATACTGGACTGCTTGTAGTCATGGTAATCCAGTTTTCATGTCTTCTATTACCAAACGTGGTTATTGGAGACCAAAATTTAGCACTAACTTTCAATGAGCCTTTCAAAGTGATGAGTACCCCCAAATGGAAAATTTCAACTGGAGGCAACTTTCCTGCCAGAGGACATTTGGCAGTGTATAGACATAGTTTTGATGATTGCAATGGGAGAAAGTATGCTACTCCATGTGCTGTGAGGAGATCAGAGACGCTGTGAGACATCTTACAGTGCACAGGTCAGCCACCCACAAGATTGATCTAGCTGTAATGTCAGCAGTGTGAGGTGGAGGAGCCCTGACCTGGGGCTCATTGAATTTTCACCTCCTGCTAAACGACTTGAAAAATGTTTGCCAAGTGGGTTTCACACATCCTGCATTGTTAACCTTCAGTTCTGATTGTAGAATGAACTTTACTCAGTGGTAATAGGAAGGTTCATTAGCATGTAAAGGGATCAGCCAACCTGACCCACATGATACCTGCAAGCCCAGAGCTTTCCAGGGTGCTTCCACGGGCTCCTGCATCTAAGCGCTTGCCTTCTTGCAGGGAGATTTCCAAAGTGATTCAATACATCTTTCATTTCTTCCAGGTATTGATATAGAATTTAAGGATAAAAAGAGCTTCTCTAAATACATCACTGAAAAAAAAAAACACATTCAAAACATATGTTGCCTCCATCCTGTAGGTATGGAAAGGCTTTGCTATTTAAATATGTTTTCTTTCTGGAAAATCTATAGCCTGGCTTAAATTTCATGGCTTTTCAAGAGATCTTTATTATTTATGGTGAATAGTTTTAAGAAAATAAAATAGAATGTTGTGTAATGACAACCTTTACCTGCAAGCAGCATGGAGCATTCTGGGGTTTCTGGCACACTGGGGAAGTGCACACACACCCCAAACACTGAGGCCCTTTGTGCTTTGAAGCTAAACAGATCTCTGAGTCATTTCCTTCTGAATCTAGATCAGCAATCAAATTGCATTTGGTTGTAGGCCTTGAGGTCATTCAGGTGCAGAGTGGCACTGATGGATTTGAACTTGGTCTGGCCAGCATTAGAACTGGACGCTGAAACTCTCCGACCCATAGGAGATGTAGCTCACATCCACGCCCCTCCTGTTCTTCCCATCCCATCTTTCTGTCTTCCCCCCAATCCTGTTGGCTAATGTTTTTTTCCGTTAAGAATTCTTTGTAACATGTTGTTTCTATTCACATTAGGCTTTCTTTATTGATAACTTTATAACTCTTTAAGCAGAATTATTCATTTCTGTATTTATTGGCTTCATGCTAGATTTAAAGTCAGTTGTATCAAATACCAGTGAAGCTCCCAGTACTTTTTAATGTAATCATTACATTTTCATGTCAAATTTTTATGACAGCTAGCATGCAGTAGCAACATTTCATACTTATTGAATAAACGTGTATGTATATAAACATGTGTATCTTATCATGAACCACTGTCATAATTCCATATTGAAGTGATATGCATCACCCTGGCCCATTATCCTTAGGTAAGAACCAGTGCCGTTGGGTTCTTTTTGCTAGTTAATTGTTCTCTGTGATGTCATTGCAATGATGGTGAGCTTGTAGTTGAACCTTCCTGAGGCTTGATTGGCTTTTTTTTGTTGTTGAAAAAAAATTACTCTGTAGATGACAGGAGTTGAAGATGACAAGTTATAGTTTGTGTTGAACTGACTGAATATATTGTAGGAATATTTATGAATGTATTCATCTGTGTACAGTTGGCCCTTCATATCCTAGGGGTTTTGCAAATCCAATCAATGTAATTTAAAATTTTTCATTAAAGGGCAAGAAATATGGCTTAGTGGTTAAGGCACTTACCTGTGAAGTTTAGGAATGCTTGTACCAATCTCCAGGTCCCATGTAGCCAGATGCAAAAGTGACATAAGCATGCAATGTTGCACATGTGCACAAAGGGGTGCGCATGTCTGGAGTTCATTTATGACAACTGAAAGGCCCTGGCATGCTCATTCATTCTCTCTCTCTCTCTCTCTCTGTCTCTCTCTCAAAAAAAATGTTAAAGTGATGTTTGTACTGAGGATACACAGACCATTGCCTGGTCCTTGTCCTCAAAATAACACAGTATATCAACTACCCATAGTGCATTTGCATTGTATACAGCATTATAAGCAATGTAGAGGTGAATTAAAGTATGCATAAGGATATGTGTAAGTTCAATGCAAGTACTATACCATTTTATATAAGGGGCTTGAGTATCTGCAGTGGGTCCTGGAACTGCTTTTCTGTGGATATTGAGGAGTGACTATAAAGTTGTATCCCAGCCACATACCATTGTGTCTGTTTTATATGCACAGAAGAAAGAACATATCACTTACAAAGCAAGTGCACACTACTTCTTAGGCACTTCATAAAGATAACTATTAAATGGAACCCAAATTCAGAGAAGATCTGTGACTAGAACAGATCTTGCTGCACCACTAACATAGGCAAAAAGATGAGAAGATTTCACATTCTGAAATGAATGCCCTCTTGAACTTCACACTTGCTGGTTCCTTTCCCTTTAGTACCCTAAAATTTGAGTCTCTACCTAGCCACTATTAACTGTGGGAGCTTTAAAAGTCTAAAGGCTGAATTACTTCATTTGTAAAACAGAATTTCTAGGACTTGCTCTATCTACCTCACAGGGTCAATGTAGAGATCAAATAAGATAATGTAAAAGTTGGTTGTGAATAAATGTACCAAATAAGTGGAGAAACTTCCGTCATTGGCAGAGGTTTGTCAAACACTTTTTCCACCATGATAGAAATCAGTGGCTCAGTCTCCTGCTTAGCAAACAGCCCTGACAGGCATTCACTGTGCATATCTTATGATTGCCCTTCTCTCTCTCTCTCTCTTTTTTTTTTATCGTGCATAGCTTGGAGCTGAATTGGTCTCATATTGAATGGTCCCAGACTGAATATGAGGTCTGTGAGAATGTGGGTTTGTTGCCCTTGGAAATTACCAGAAGAGGATATTCCATGGACTCAGCCTTCGTGAGCATAAAGGTAACAACTCTAAAATGTAAATCGTTCAGTTAAAACTTGTGTTGGTTTGGTGCATGTGACAATATTCTTTAGGAAAAAATTTTTTATTGCCTAAAAATTTCAAGCTGTATTGTTTCTACTATATTCTTAAGATATTTAGTAGAAAATAGCCATGTCCCCTCGTTCTTCGTCTTGGTTCCTTAATTCCTACATCAACTTAAATTTTTTAAAATTTTTTATTTTAATTGTTTTAATGAGATAGCGAAAGAGAATTGGTATGCTAGCACCTCCAGTCACTGCAATCGAACTCCAGATGCATGTGCCATCTAGTGCACATATGCGACCTTGCACTTGCATCACCTTGTGCGTCTGGCTTACGTGGGATCTGGAGAGTCTAACATGGGTCCTTAGGCTTCACAGGCAAGTGCCTTAACTGCTAAGCCATCCCTCCAGCCCTCTATATCTACTTTTAAAACCATTTTTACTTTTGAAATTTGGCTATTAGTTTGTATAGTCTTTAAGTTTTGAAGTTTGAGTTCATACAAGTTCCCCAACTTGGTGGAGCTGGGTCAAACTGTTTGAAAAGTTGAGTGCAACACAGTCTATGGGGCACCTAAACAACTATCAGTCCCTATATGTCCTTTTAAGTAATTTTTTATTTTCATTTATTTATTTGCAAGCAGAGAGAGAGAGAAGAGAGACAGAGAGAGAATGAGCACGCCAGTGCCTGGAGCCACTGCAAATGAACTCCAGACGCATGTGCCCTTGTGCATCTGGCTTACATGTGTCCTGGGGAATCAAACCTGGGTCCTTTGGCTTTGCAGGCAAATACTTTAACTGCTATGCTATCTCTCCAGCCCCCTATATGTCCTTTTAGAATGAAACATGATGGCTTTCAATGTCTCAGTGGATGAGGCAAAGCAAGAGACACTACCTTAAAACTTTTCCAAGTCATGCAACATTGGGAGGGTGCTCCAACTAGTACAGGCACTCTGAAATATGAACAGTCTTCAGGTAGTTGTTTCTGGATTAGTCAGCTTCCTATTCTTCTCATTGGCATCATTATGGTGCATAACCTGTGGCTTCTAGAACTGAAGGATTTTTAGGAGTCATTATAACAACAGCCCTTCAAGGAATGTGAGCATGCAAAGCGTGCCCATACAATCAGGGAGAATGGGATGCTTCCTCAGTCCATTGATACCTGCTTCTAGGGAAGATGGCATCTCTGCTAAGTCTCAATGACAACTGGGAATTCAAAGCACCCTCAATACCTCATGCACCTAAATTTGGCTGTATCCAGGCTCAGTATTTATCTTTCCGTTGGACATAGGTACAGTATTTCCTACAGCAAGAGTGTTTTATCATTAAAACAGTAGAAAATAGCATGCTCCATAGCATTCCAGGAAATAGTTGTGGAAAAGGAGAGAATCTGCCTGGGTAGTTTTCTAAATAATTCCCTGGTCCTCCACAGGAAACACCGTTTGCTCTAGGAAGGCATTTCCACTTACTTTACCAGGTAGAAAGAATCCATGTGGGACCTTATGTTATTGAAGTTGGATGTGCATGGGAAACCTGCAAGTTGAATGTGAGATCTTTATCAAACAGTCCCCGAGTTTTGGAAGACAGGTCTACTCAGAGTACAACCTGTCATCTTACATAACGGCTCATTGACTACTTGACTATAAAGAGAGAGAAGTGCAGTGGTTTTTGCCCTCTGCCATTCGCCCTTGTTCGCATTGTGTCCCTTTACTACCTCACACATTGCTTTTCCCACATAGGATCCTGTAAACTCAGTGGTGGTAAATGCTAGGTAATTGCATGAGCAAGAACCATGCAGGTAAATATAACTTCCGGCATATGGTGGATACAGGTGTACAATGGGCTGCCTTGCCTAGTGAAAGGTGGTTCAGGGGGAGCTTTGGCATGGTAGACAAAGAGCAAATGGAAGCTTAGGAAGCAATCCCTTCTTTAGCAAAATGGTTTAATTATAGGCCCATTAATACATGGTAGTGCTTTTGACTTGAAACTGAGACAATGTCTGAGGGCACAGAAGTGGGTATTTTAAAGTTTTAAACTGCGCACTCCCTTCCTTCCTTTGTAAGAAGTGTAGAGACATACTCACTAACCTTCATGACCATCCTCAACATCTTCAAAATGTGCAAAAATAGCACTATTTACTATTCTTGTCCAGTATCTCACTTGGTGAGCATTTTAAACCAGCTAAGTGTACTTCTGAGCACACATTCAGGCACCCTCTTGGAGGAATTTAATGCCATGACCTCAGAGCCCCAGAATTGCCTGTTTGGTTTTAGTCCTGTTCAGAGAAGAAAGAAAATAGTCAATAGTCTCTTGATATGAGAGCAGTTTGTTTTCTTTTTACAATCTCATGATGGAGCTCTAAAGCTATAGACTCTGGGTGTGGACTCCTTCCTATAGCTGCTCCCCAGGTCTGTTGGTCTACAAAGCTCTCATTCACATTGGTGAAAAGTGATGTTTCATCCAGACAGGAAAGTGCACCAGACTTATGAGCACTAATCTGGCCTGATGCTTTCATGCCCTGGTGCTTGCTGGGTACCTCAAAGCTAGCTATAGAGCATCCCCAGGTTGTCAAGCATGTGGTTTTCTCTCCTTCATTCTTTTGTCCCTCCCTATCCTTTGTGGTGTTGTTATAAAGCTGAGATGAGATACAAAGAAAGCAATGAAATAAAATTTTGCTTGTAAGAAAGAGAACAATAAAGTTTTAAACTTTATGCTACTTTTTTCTATGATTGAATCTTTAAAAAGCAGAAGCAAGCCGGGCGTGGTGGCGCACACCTTTAATCCCAGCACTCGGGAGGCAGAGGTAGGAGGATTGCCATGAGTTCGAGGCCACCCTGAGACTCCATAGTGAATTCCAGGTCAGCCTGGGATAGAGTGAGACCCTACCTCGAAAAACCAAAAAAATAAAAATAAAAAGAAGAAGCAATAAGTTAACTTTGAGAAATATTCATGTAGCCTGGATCCAAATGGTTTATTATATTTTTTTATATCCTACCTAATATTAAAAATAGCTTTAAGACCATCAATTTAGTCTACTACAGGGGAGAGTAAAGGGTTCTCTAGTATAGAATATTTATGTTTATTTTTAAAAACATTTTTTCTCCCTATAGATCAACCAAGTGTCAGCTATCATTGGAAAAGATTTCACCATAACTCCATCAAAACTAATTCAGTTTGATCCAGGTAAGTTTATGTCTCCACTGTTTGTGTAAACAAGCCCAAAGACTGCAAAGAAGGTAGGAGGACATTGTGAAATTTCAGACAACTAGATCATCAGGGAGCCAGACCAGCCCACTCCCAACCAATGAGTTTGGGTCTGAAGTTCTGCCCTTATGGATTTTGTATGACAAATAAATATTTAAGGGGAGAGAAAAATCATGGCAAATAATAAAATGTAGTATCAGAGAAAATATCTAATGTAATTCAGCCAAGTATGAGCCATTGTTATGGCCAAGAAAAACCCCAGAAGGCTTCCCAGGGGAGGCAATATTCTAGTAGGTAGAAGAAGAAACTCCAGGCTAAAGCACTAACAGAGAAGCACTGGCTTACCTCTGGGGAAGTGTGGCGAACTGAGGTCAGCTGCCCTCTTTCCTAGCTGCCTCCTGTGGGTGGGGCAGGTAGCTCTATCTCACCAGACTGGGGACAAGGTTGTCTCTTTCCCTGTGGTCTACAATGGGCCTGGATCACCTGCCCAAGAGCAAATGGAAAAGTCCCAGAGAAGAAGCTAGGACTTGTGGCTTTGTGTTCTGCAGAGCTGTTCTGTACCCTATGAACACTTCACCAAGTCTAAACTCTTGTCACTGTCTACCTGCATACTTTCACTTTTGGACAGAGACAAAAGGGAATAGCCTAAACATTCCCATCCCCATCTCCAAACCAGTGGTCTTATATTGGACAGAATGGGCTGCTTTCCTGCTGCTTCACTACAAGTAGCAAGACACCTAATGATTACATCGTTTTCCTGTAACAGTGTCACCAACTAGGCAGCCTTAACGGTCTCAGTAAAACAGACTATTACTGTCTCAGTTTTGGAGGCTATTAAGTCCAACGCCAAGGTGTGGGCAGGGTTGGGTCCTTCTGAGACGATGATGGAAGAATCTATTCTGTGCCTCTCTTTTGTGTTGCTGAAAATCTCTGGTTGTCCATTACCCCAGCTTCATCCTTCTACTTCAGTTAGTATTCACTCTCTAAAAAGATTCACCCTTTTAATAAGATACCAGTCACCATGGGTTGGGGACCTCATGCTGACAAATTATACCTGCAATAACCTATTTCCACACAAGTCAGGCAATGAGGGCTTCACCATGTAAAGTTGTGAAGGATAGAGTTTAACCTAAGACAATGAGCCCTAAATGTGGCATGCAATAATTCAAATATGGTTGCTGGCCTCTTGCCTGTGATATTTAGCTTTCTGACTTGAATGAGCTGGTTTTCCAAACTAGCCACATGGTCTTCAGTCCTTAACTCTGCCATGAAAAGGGTTAATGTCATTTTTGTCCTTCATGTTAAGATACTCTTAACCTTTCCATTGTTTGGAAGTCAATCATCTTTGCTAGATGTCCTTTTTATTATCCATGTGTGTTTGTTACCAGATCAAGAGTGACTTTGGCTCCCCAGGTGCTCTGTTTGGATTGACAGGAACTAGAATGTGTCACACTGGGGAAGACTCTGACATTTGCTCTTGGAGAGTCTACTGGATAAGATAAATGCCCATTTGTCTGGAAGAGTTCACATGCAGTTTTGATGGAGACGGATGAATTCTGGGATTTCTAAATAGCCTGGGGATTTTCAAGAATGTTTATACATTTGAAAATCATATCAGCATACTTTATAATTTTTAAAGCCATGTGCTTGGTTATTTAATTTTTGGAATCTGTTGGGCCAGAAATAGTTTAGTAATGTGAAATCTTGCTTTAGATAATTTTAAAGTTCCCCATGACCATAGATCTAGGAAACAATTTTATCTGTCAACCCTTGCTGCCTTGGAGTCTGTCATCCCCAGCTCCACCCCCATTCTTTTGTTCAGAATAATCTGTTCATTTCTCCAAAAATACCAACTTCTATGATCCTGGAGAAACAAAGTGAGTAGTCCAGTACTGGTGGAATATTATAAGGTTGGAGAATTCTTGGGAGGATACTGGTCAAAAGTTGTGCCTTGTAACTCTTATACTAAAAATAAATGAGGATCCAGGGTTTGCCTTCAGCTATTGTAATCTATCTTAAGTGCGTGCGTAAATACTCTTAAGAAAATACCTGTTTTTCTTTAAAATATGTTCTTAAAAGGTTTGTTGCATTCTTAATTGAAACAATCATTCCTAAGAGTCAAAATGTTTTCCAAAGGAACAGATCTCTAATGTATGATTTACTTAAAAATATTGAGAAAAAAAAAGCCTTTTGGTAAGAAAAATCTGCTTTGCAGGAAAATAGTCAGGAATTCACTTACTCTGTAAAATGGGGCACGTTCCTATGAAAGGATTACTCCTTTCTCGTCAGCATTTTTTGTTTTGTGGAAGCAGGGTACAAAGGGGGTCAAGCCTTCTGCAAATGTAGGCATATCTCAGGGACGTCACAAAGACTTTGTGCCTTGAACATGGAGAAAGGGAAGAGGACAAAGGAACACAAACAACGCTGATTTTCTTCCTCCCCATCCCATTCACTTAAGATGGTCCTGTGAACACACCCTGAAGGCACTGACAAGTCTGAAGCATATACCTGAAATGCAGAAGAGATTTTTGTTTTAACATCTGTTTTTTGGCGTCTTTTTTTTTTTTTTTTAACATCATGGTTAAAAGCATCTGGTTTTTAACATCTGGGCATTCCATAAGGCCCAACAAAAATTTCTCAGAATTTTTTTTTGTTTGGTTGGTTAATTTTGTTTTATTTTAGCAGAAGTAATAACTGAATTCTTCCAAAATGAATTTTAAAACAAGAGGGCAATTGGTCAAGAGCTAGGAATGTATTTTTGGGTATTGGATTTTTCATTTAAATATGCTTAACTTCAATGGGCTTGAAGGTCAGAACAGTTGTCTGAGTACTATCTTAGCATTTCCAACCCTAACCCTGTTGTTTAAAACCTGAATCTGACATCCTGGTGTCCACCTGGTGCTCTCTGCAGTCTGGTTACAAAATATATTCTCAGGCGTTGCTTCTTTTCTGCAGATGTGCCTTGCCTACTTAGCCAGCTGGTCTACTCACTCTTCCTTGACCTAGGCCTCCGCTTTGCTAACTTCCTTAAATTGCTTCCCCTTTCCTCTCTTCAAATATATATATACATATATATGTATATGTATATATGTATGTATATATATATGCATATAGATCCCATGTACATATATAATACATCATCCATCCTGTGTCTTTAAGTAGCTAATCATAATAGTTGCATGACTCATCTGGTACATCTATGGAAGAGATACAGAACCTATGGGCTCTGTATCTATCTATTCAACCAAGGGCAGAGCAAAACGTAATTTTTTTAAATGTTGTGTCTTTATTGAACATGTACAGATTTTGACTTTCTTGTCGTTACTCCATGAATCATGCCATACTTGCAGCAGTCTAGAGATGATTTAAGGTCACAGGAGGGTATGCACAGTTACACAGAAGGGACCTGAGCATCTGCTGCAGATTTTTGGCATCTGATGAGGACCCTGAGACCAATCATCTCAGGCACCTGAGGAAAGTTTCAATTGTTTTGTCTCCTTCAAGAAGTTTTCAGCCCCTTTAGGTGAGAGTGTGGCTGATGCTACCCTTCCAGCGTTCTCTATAGCTTCTAATGCTACAAAGGGGAGCCCTCGAGTACAGAAGGTGCATTCTGATCGCTTTACTCATCCACCCAGGAGACATGAATTCTAGTGTTTTAGATGTTTCAACTTCTGTTTTGCCAAGGCTGCAGAAAGAATTAGTATCTGAAAACACAGCCAATACAGAAAGCTTAATAAATTAGCTATCAAACCATTTTTTTAAATAAAATATATGTATTTTTTCTCTGAGGATAGCCCAGGGTAGGATAAGTGGACAGACTCATCTTTCCATTGGCTTCCGCAGGTTGTAATGAGACTTTAATTAGATCATAAGATCCATATAAGACAGCACATCATGAAGGAAGCTGTCATGTGGGTGGTAGAGTCGAGAGGTATGAACCTATAAAAGCAATCTGCAAGCGTAACAGAGTCAAGTTTTCAGAAGAGAAGGCTAGGGAGAATGTTCAACTGCCTCAGGGAGAAATATTATGGGAATCTGGGCGTGTTGGCACACGCCTTTAATCCCAGCACTCGGGAGGCAGAGGTAGGAGAATCGCCATTCAAGGCCACCCTGAGACTACATAGTGAAATCCAGGTCAGTATGAGCTAGAGTAAGACCCTAGCTCAAAAAAAAAAAAAAAAAAAGATTATGGGAATAAAAGCATCCAAATACCCAATAAATAAATCACAAGAAAACCCCTTCAAACTTAGGAAGACGAGGCTAATCTATAACTCTGCTATCTTTTATCTATTACATGAGAGCCTTCTTTTTCCACCAAGCAGCATTCTGCTTCCTTCTGCCTCCGCGTTCCCTTCTAAATAAACTCAGGAAGATATACTATAATCTGCATCAAAGAAACTGGTCATTTTCAGACAATTTCAGAAGTGTCTTTCAGTTTTAACATTTTAGGTTTCTCAGCTTGTTTTGGCTGCTATCCTGGTGGGGACAGATTGGCTGGAACATGTTGGTAAAATCAAAACTCTTGTTTAATTTTAAGTTTAAGAGGTAACAATGGGCTGAACTTAATTGTAACTTTATGATAGAGGCAGACAGAAAGCAGGGAGGAGAGAGATGGGCTCAGTCTACTTCCCGAATCTCTGACCTATAAATTCTTTCTAGGAGGGTCTCTAACTACTGAGGATTACATCATAGGAAACATCAGCTGTGGGCTGGAAGAATCTGGGGAAGCAGGGCTGCCGATGCAGGCAGCTGTCTGTAGAAATCAATCACTTCAAGGGTTCCATGAACAGCCTGAAGTATCATCCAATAATCACTTCTGTCTGCAGCAACATCTTAAGATTTTTGCAACTATTAAGAATTTCAGATTGTAGTACCTATTTATTCTTAAGAAGAGAGGGATAGGTTGGGAAGAAAATTACATCTGGGATCTTGTCTACTAATCAGTTCTTTTTTTCCCCATCTATTGCACAATGCAGCTTACTTTTTGTTACAGTGTTTGCATTGAAACCGAGTCATCATTGTCCAGGAACAAATGTGGTCTTTTTATATTATTGGGAGAACAGCGGGGCCTCAGTGAGTCGGTGGCAGTACAATAGCTCACTCAGGCTACTGCAGACTAGCTGTAGACATGTTAATTAATATATTTCTCTGACACCTAGGTGATTGAAATAGCAATTAAAGAGTAATTAAAATGTTTACTTCTTGTAGGAATGTCAACTAAGATGTGGAATATAGCAATTACCTATGACGGATTAGAGGAAGATGATGAGGTCTTTGAAGTAATTCTGAACTCCCCTGTGAATGCGGTTCTTGGCACAAAGACAAAAGCGGCAGTGAAAATTTTGGACTCAAAAGGAGGTATTCTTTTGATCCTCATCTTGAAATCAGGAGCGAGCCTGGCGCCGGGGCTTCTGGCTTTCAACAGCCAACATGCTTGATAACACCTTCAAATCAAAATGCTTAATTTCTTGTCAAGAAAGCAGCCTCCATCGTGATGCAGGCCCTTTCTTTTGCTCTCTGCTTCATGTGGTTTTCCTCCTGCTAAGAACGATGGCTGGAGAAAAGCAACAAGTCAGTGCGGGGGTTGTTTTTTTCTAACCGTTTGTTGTTCTCACCAAGGGGGAAACAATGTTGGTGAGAATCTATCGACAATTATTTTCCCCCAGAGTTTGTAGGCTGTAATTATCTTCCTCGGTTAAAAAGGAGCTCTCAGAGCCTAAAGCCGGAGCCCCCACTGTAGTGTGACCAGGAGAATTCTAAGGGAAGGAATTGGAGAAAAATAGATGTGAAGAAGCAGCTGGCTGGGGATGCAAGCAGCTGGAGAATACTAATGAATGACTTGGGGTTGCAGAGCCAAAGGTCCTGGGGAGGATATGCTAAAGAACGATCTGTGAATTAAACAAAATACAGACTGAATTCCTTAGGGTTTTCTTCCCCCCCCCCCCCCCCGCTAAATTCCTCCTGGTCCCTTTCTGTTTAGCCCTCGCTAATGTCCAGTGTGCTATTCCATCATCTGCCTGTATTTTCATGCTTGGATGCCCTGTGATCTGTATGCTTCCCTACTGCCAACCACTGTCTCCACTCTCAGCCTATAATAAAAATAGGGGCTGTCCTCTGTCCTTTATCATGCCCATACTTCCACAGCACCTCTCCTTCCTGCATTTATCCTCACTACATTTCTTTCTTTCCCCATAGAAGTTTCTGGTCACACTAAGTATATGAAATGCATGAAATATATACTGTATAGATGAACTATCAAGTGCCTGGAGCTGAGGATATAGCTCAGTGGTAGAGGATGCCTAGCATGTGTAAGACCTGGGTTTGATCCCCAGCACTGCAAAAAATAAAATACCAAGACAGAGGTTCTGATGCCTTCACAGAAATACTCATTGGTAAAGTTTTCAATAAAAGCAGCAGTTTATTAAGATTTTCTAGAGTCTTGTTTGTTTACAGTTGAATGCAAATGATAATAGCTACTTCTTGAGCCTTCTTCACACAATACCAGTTTTTACCTGTAGATGATCAGGAGAAAAGAAAACTGGACGCTTTTGAAGTGTGTATGGAATAAATACTTGGTCGGTGAATAAACTTGGTGTGCTGATGAGAACTGCAATAGGAACTGAAGTACAGCAGTCTCCTAAATACCTGGTATAGTTATAAAATCAAGCCAGTGATTCCCATTTATGATTTGTAAAATGGATTTCATGACTTTATAATCACCCTGTCGATGTGCAGAAGGGCACCGCTTTCCTGGATGGGAACTGATGAAGAGTAAAGGAGTTTCTGGCAAATGGCAAAAAGGCAACATCTGGTGGGAAATTCATGCATCTAAGTTTAATGACAAGCTGCTCCAGGAGCTGTGTCAATGCCATCACTCATGTGTTTGTGTAAAACGCACTGATCGCCTGCCATCTTGCATGCCTCCAGGACGGTGCCATCCTTCAAATTCCTTCAACCAAAGCAAGCACGGTGCATCGGAGAAGGGCATTTGGTACCCACTATCCCCAGGGTCATCCTCGCCCACCACTGCTGGCTCCTCTCATCTGGAAAGAAGGCTCCGTCCATCTTCCCAGAAGCTGGCCATCACCAGAGGAGATACCCTGCGGGGCTTTGACTCTTCAGATTTTTCTCGGAGGAAGCTTAGGACCCATGAGAACCACAAAGCAGTAAGGATGGGGACCTTCTGGGAGAGGGTGTGTGGAATGTATACTGATAACTATTCTGAGATACTTCAGAAGCTGTTGGCTGCTCATACTGAGTGGGACATGATTCCTTGCAGTCTGCAGGGCCTTTGTATACAAATACCATGATGTTGGCCCACTCTATTAATTATTCTAATTGAGGTGATAGGTATATTGATTTAGGCATATGATTTCTGTTTGTTCCTTTTGTGATCAAGATAGATAGGGAAATTAAGTGATCCACTTGGGTGTGGAAGCCATGATGTTGACCTTATTAGCGCAGCATTTAATAAGGGACATGCTCACGAGTAACTGTGTATGTATGTTCTTGAACCTTTGGGTAGTATAAATATACAAAAAAAGGATACTATATTTTCCTTCAAGTTGGGACTATGTAGATAGACTTGAATCAACACAATAATCATCAGTTATGGTTGGGCATAATAATTTAAAAACTACCATTTAAATTGGTCACAATAATCTCAGGAAACACTTTTCAAAAATTTTTCAAATAGTAACAACATCTACACAAAATGTTAATTATTTTTCAAGCCACCTTTCCCCATATGTTGTACTTTGTTGCTTTCAGGTCCACCCTTCCTCTGTTTATAGAAACGGAACAGACATCATCTATCATGTAAGCATAGTCAGAGAATTGCTATTTCTTACATTCATGGATGAAAAATCCCCAGGGAGACTATTTTACCAATTATATTTATCTCCTTCTCTAAATATTTTGTTCTGAAATTTGTTTTAGAAGATTGGGTAGACAAGTAAAATCCTTTAATCTCTTTGCTTTGGTAAATCCTTGAATTGCTCATTATTACAACAAAAATGTTTGTTTGCTATCCTGGTGCTTGCTTTTTCCTCATTATCATTTTTTCCCCTCAAGTATCATGGGATGGTTTCCTTGAAACTAGAAGATGACAGTTTCTCAGCCCTCAAAAGGAAGGCCAAAATACCCATCATTAGTCAGCCGCAAACAACAGCCATGGTGGCAGAGCTGCCTCAAGCAGATAAGGTGGAATCCACAACTGACTCACACTTCCCCAGAAAGGTACAGCAGTCTTTTCTCCTTCCTATTTGCCTTATAACAAACTGTTTGCTGGGCCTTAAACACACTTAATTCACAAAACAGCCCCCAAGCTTGGGGATCGTTGACTCAACACAGATGCTACCCAACAAATGAAGACCCAAAGGAGGAAGTGTTATCAACTTACATTAAGTCAATTCTAAACTGCCTTTCCCTCCAGGACCAGTTGCTCTCATTTCCAAAGAACTGCACTATGGAATTAAAGGGACTCTTCCATTTTGAAGAAAGGATCCACAAACTGTATCAATGCGATGGGATTGCCTGGAAAGCATGGAGCCCTCAAACCACGGTGGGACGCTGGCCGAACAGCCAAGTATTTTGACTTGTAGTATGCGCTGTGCTGAGCTAAAAGAATGATCTGGTGTGTCAACTCATGCTATGTCTGCCTGCCTTTACTATGCCTGGAAAACCATGAGAAAAAGTTTTCCAAAGTGCATTATTAAATCAATTCAAGAAGATGTTTACTTACCTTGTTTAATTATCAGAATGTCAGGGGTATAAAATTGAAACCTTGCTGACTATGATAGTGTTTTCTAGAAGTCAGTGCATTTCTAGAGCTAGAGAATTGGATTTAGGGCTGTCTGGTGACAGAGAGACTACACTGAAGTTAGGAGACAAGCAGGTTTCTGGCAAAGGCCTTCTCTAACTATCAAGTCTGTTCTCATGTGAACATGCGCTCCTCTTTTGCAGGGGCTGGAAGGCAAATCCTGCCTGTCTGGATGGCATCTTCACTCGGGCTACTGTCACACCTTGATCACGGAGCAGAAAGGCACCTGGACTATGGCTGCTGAAGCCTGCAGGGAACAGTAAGGAGCACTACGTCATGTGTAACTGACTTTTTCCTTTTCTCATGGAGCTGTCAGTCTGCAGCATTCATTCAGCAAGGATTCCCTGTCTCAAACTGCCTGGCTTTGTTTGAGGAGCCGGGGAGGAGGGGGGGGAGTTGTGCAGTTCAACGTAGATTGGTGACAGACCTTGATAATGTGTGTTGACCCAGTGCTTTCCAGTTACAGCTGTGCAATTGCCACCCCTTTATTTTCTTTTATTTCTATCTTAAGATAATTATAGGAGCTTTACTGAGTCAGCAGCATTACAGGTTCTGATCTCTCTCTTTCACTCTCTCCTCCTCTCTCTAATCATATGATGGACATTCCTGTCCATTAGCTTGAAAATCTATAGTAATGAAAGGCCCATGGCATCAGGCCTTGGGCAAAGTTGAGGGCACTGATGCTTATAAAACAAGGCAAGTAGGACAAAGGCTCATTGGACAATAGGACATTCAATAAAGGATAGCTTGTGGTCAGATAATGACAACAAATTTATCTAGTCCAGAAGCATGTTAAAAATGCATATGTAGCCATCCTTGACCATCCTTTTTATTTTCTAACCTGGATGCTATCCAAACCCTGCAATTACACTAATATACTCCATGGATAGAAATTGAGATGAGACAAATTTCTAGTTAATATTGATCAAATTTCATACTTCATCAAATTTAAGAGGCAATGCTCATCTAAAGACACCATTAAGAAAATGAAAGGATAAAAAAAAAGAAAATGAAAGGGTACACCACATTCAGGAGAAGCTATTCTCAAAATGAATATCTGATTAAGGTCTTAAATCCAGGAAAGAAAAACTTCCTATAAATCAATAACAAAAAGACAACTCAAAAAAACAGCAAATGACTTAGAGACTTTACAAGAAAAAAAAAGTAACTAAAAATATCTTCAATGTCCTTAGAGATGAAGTAAATGAAAATTAAAATACCAGTGAATATCACCTTGCACCAGCTAAAATAGTTGAAGTCATAAAGATGAAATAAGAAATGTTGACAAGGCTATGTATAATAAATGGAATTTTCAAGTGCTGTTGATAGAACAGCACAATGGTGTCCCCTGCTTTGTAGGATTATCTGACATTTTCTTTCTATTTCTCACTGTGGTACCCAGGCTGGCCTCCCACTCTTGGGCTCAACTCTTCTGCCTCAGTCTCCTGAGTACCTAGGACTATAGGTATGTGCTAAATATTGGCTTTATACTTAGATTTTATTTGATGTGCGTGTGGTGTGTGTTATATTTAGTATGTGCTAGTGTATTGCATGTGCAGATACACTTGTCCTGTGTGCACATATGTCAAGGCCACAGGAGGATGTCAGATGTCCCCTTCTATCACTTCTCCATCTTATTTCCTTGAGACAGAGTTTCCCACTGAACCTGGTACTCACACAGTTTTTCAGTTAGACTTGCTGACCTGCCAGCACCAGCAATCTTCCTGTCTTAGCCACTCCCTGCTCCCTTGCCTCAGTGCATGCAAGGCCACATGTAGGTGCTGGGGATCAAACTCAGGTCTTCATGCTTGCACAGCAAGAGCTATTACCCACTGGGTCATCTCCCAGACACCTAAAAGCTTTTGAAGTGCTTAAAACCTGGGCAAATTTACTACTTTTTTGTCATTGGTATATTTCGTATCCTATCTATAGAGTCACAATAAAGTCTAATCAGAATGTTCAAGGTTTTCATTAGGTTAATGTTGTAAAATAAGTTAAAATATCTAAAAGTATTAAAATAGGAATTGTTTACATATATATAATGTCATGGTATTATATAATAAAGAATAAATGAGGGGCTGGAGAGATGGCTTAGCAGTTAAACGCTTGCCTGTGAAGCCTAAGGACATCGGTTCAAGGCTTGATTCCCCAGGACCCACGTAAGCCAGATGCACAAGGGGGCACATGCATCTGGAGTCTGTTTGCAGTGGCTGGAGGCCCTGGTGTGCCCTCCCTCCCTCCCTCCCTCCCTCCTTTCCCTCCCTCTCTCTCTCTCTCTCTGCCTCTTTGCCTGTCTGTTGCTCTCAAATAAATAAATAAAAATAAAAAATAAAGAATAAATGAGATATTCTTTGATAAAAGCGACAAGGTGTCCTATGCTTATTCAAGGCTTATCTGGCATCCCAAACTTGGACATCAATGTTTCTGATCTCCCCTCCTCAGGAGAGATCATTGATATGGAACCTTCAGCTGCCTTAGCCAGTCAGGAGAAGGATGCTCCCTAACAGAGATGATGGCTTTCCACTGACAAAACTGAGGGCAAGAGCACTTACCTGTATTCAGGGTTGTCAAAATTATGAGGGGACTTGTAAGTAAAATGAAGCCAAGCCAAACAGAACCTCCCAACTTCAAAGTTGAAAGCAGCGTGACCATTTATCTTCTGCTGGTTCTCAAAAAAGGCTAGGCTGATCTCTAGTAAAACTTTAATTATTTTTGTTTTTATTTTCTTATTAACTTTTTCTTTTATAAATTTATTGTGCTGAGAATCAAATCCAGGGGCTCATATAAGCTGGTCAGGTGCTTTACCACTAAACTATACCCTAGTCTCTCATTGATTATTGATATTATAAGAAAATAAGGACAGCATGTATTGAGTGATATCTTTCCATCAATACAAAGATGTCAGTATAAGGTGGCCAAGTGTCTACTCTGAATGACGATCCTTTCTTCTGAAATGATGATCTCATAACCTTTTAGTGTTAAAAAACTCTTTTTCTAAAATGCTGGCCACTGACAGTAATAATGTTGAAGCATTTTTTTTGTTGAAAGTCTTGAACCAGGCTCCTATTACCTTACTTTTATATTTTGTTTTATTAATGCAGTTAATTGCAGCTAGCTTTTTAATGTTTAGTTAATAACATAACTAGTAATAGAGAGTTTCTTTATTGACCTATTAGTAGTGTATGATTAGCTTGTCCTAATAATATACATAAGGCTGAAATTAATTTAAAAACCTTTTTACTTCCTCATGCACTTGACCTCAGACTTCACCTGCAGTTTGGTGTTAAGCACTGTTGCCCTGACCTCTACTACCTTGCAAATAACTACTTTTATATTGTACTTTGTAACTTACAGAATTATTTAACATATGTTAGTTTATTTAGTCATCCCTTAACTTCTGTGAAGGAAGAGGTATTATTATTTACAGTTTACAGATTTAGAACAAGATTAAAGGAAGCAAAGTCAATTGCTCATCATCATCTGAGCAAGTAAGGGAAAGAAATGGGACTTACTTTTCCATTATCATCTCCCAAAGAACTCCTTAAATGTGGGGATTTGTTTTATTACAGATATATTGACAAACATGTCTTTGTTAAACTGATTTGGGCTAATAAAGAGGTTTTCAAAACTGTGTGTTGAAAGTTTTGTGCATCTCACAGAAAAGAAATGGTTTATTTATTAAATTATAGATCTCAAAAATTCTTGTGATTGAATCAAACTAAACTTTTCAAGGAAAACCTAAAGTATAATTAGGTAGGTTCTGAGTTTATAAATTCATTCATTAACAGATACTATTTGGCTCTGATTATACAGAAGGCTTATACCAGACCAAAGTTTTAAATACTGTTCTTTAGTATTGGTTTTACAACCCAGTACCTAAATACTGGGAAAATGATTAGGGAAATCGATTAGGGAAATCAATGCCATAACTGACTCCATGTGGCCTGTATAGCAAGTTCTAGAAGCTGCATTTACATCAGTAATATCAGACAGTCTAGATAATTCTTTTCCTGCACCCCTTCCCACAAAGCTGTATTAAGGATGTGAAAGTTAAGCCAGGTACTTGGAAGGCAGAGGTAGGCGGATCACTGTAAGTTCAAGGCCAGCCTGGGCTAGTTTGATAGAGTGATATCCTACCTCAAAAACAAAAACAAAACAAACACAAACAAACAAAAAACTGTGGCAATTTGCAGAGCCTGTAGACTATACCATTATGTTGTGGTGCAGACCTTTAATCCCAGTATTCGGGAGGCAGAGGCAGGTAGATCACTATGAGTTCGAGGCCACCCTGAGACTATATAGGGAATTCCAGGACAGCCTGACCTAGAATGAGACCCTACCTCAAAAATAAAATAAAATAAAATAAAATAAAATATAAAAAATAAAAAAAGAAGGGAAAGAAAGAAAAAGAAAAAAAGAATTTCACAGTTGTTGAATTTAAATGACTTCATTTATCACTTATTGAAATGATGTTATGCCATCAATTCAATTTAGAAGTTCCCTGAGCAAAATATAGTAATATGAATTGCAAGCAATATTTGTTGGTTAGATATGTCAGAACTTAAGTGTCATTTAGAAATACTGTAAGTGAAACTTACTTTATTACATAATTAATCCTATAATATCTATTATGATACCTGCAAAATTTCTATTGCCTTCTGCTGATTTAAGGAGATTATATCAGTGATCATATTCAGCAGATGAAATAAGATTTTGTAAGCAGATTCAAACTCACTAGTATTCAAATTATTTTAAGTTATTTTGGCAAATTTTAGCATTATGCAACTGTTTTAAACTATAAAGGTGTGACTTATTTTTTATATACAAGCCTTAGAAAACTTGAAAGAAAAGTTTGAATAATGCCTATACTTTTCCACCATATTTTTGAGAGCAGCTCATTATTATCTATTAGTAAAACAAACTCTTTCAAATTGTAAATTAATTTTTTTACCATATTGATTGGAAAACTAAAATATCTGTTAAATACCATTTCTGATGGTATTCTAGTATATGTAAGAAAATAAAGAAAATACACATGGTATAAGATATTGAAAGTAGAACTGGAGAGATTGCTTAGTGGTTAAAGCACTTGCCTGTGAAGCCCAAGGATCGAGGTTTGATTTCCCAGGACCCATGTAAGCCAGATGTACAATGTGGTGTATGCACCTGGAGTTCATTTGTAGTGGCTAGAGGCTCTGGAATGCCCATTCTCCCCCCCCCCTTTCTCTCTCTTTCTGCCTCTGTATCCTCCTCCTCTCTCTCCCTCCCTCAAATAAATAAATAAAATGTTTTTTAAAAAGATATTGAAAGTATTGTGAAAAACATCTAAGTTTAAAACTTAGTTAAAAGAAAATTTATGTGATACTTCAGCATACATTTCATTTCAAAAGGACAGAACAATGATTATAGTCGTACATACTATTCACAGATATTTTTGTCTAAAACAAATTAAAAGAAAAATAAAGTATCTCCACATTTCTTTGGATCTTTCATTCCAAGAGGAATTTTGTTGCATCTCTTCAGTAAAAATTTCCTCTGAACCCCAGATACTCCTCTGTCCATTCAGTATATATTTTATTCATCTTTTAAGTCTTCTTACTTCCCTCATCCTTTACTTTCCTTGTTCATTTTATCTTTTCCAGTCTCATTGGCTTGAAATGAGTATTTGGGAATTATCAATTCTTTCTGTGATACTAAATTCACACTCTTACAGTTTGTAACCTGGAGACCTACCTTCTTAGTAAGTATTTTAGAAAGTGGCTTTAGAGTCTATCATTAGAATCAGTGTGCATATAGGACATCTTTTGACTTGGTCTTAGAGATCTTTATTTGATTCTATGCTGGTCTGTTTGCTTGGGCTCCCTCCCTGGTATATGTCTCTTAAGGGTTTGTTTTTTTTTTAAAGAGGAAGATTTACAATGCCCATGTTTCAATAACAACAGTAAATTTTACTTTTCCCCCTGTCCCTGATCAGATTACTAACTCAACTCAGTCTTTATCTCCAATCTCTTCCTCCCCATTGGTATTTTATTATTTTTCTAACCCAAAGGAGCCAGACTGCTAGATTAGGCATTTCTTGAATTTGCATATTGTAATCTCATCGGCTCATTTCCTAAGGCAGTCATTGTATATTTGGTAATTCTATTATTATAGATCATTATCTATGAAACCATTTTGCCTTCCCATGGGAGTGTCTGGAACCCCTGCTGGCCTGTCCTTAAAAGGTTGCCATGAGACACACTGGTACTTATCTGAAAAAGTTGGAAAAGTTAAATGCTTATACAGCCAGAAAAATTAAAACTTCTGTTTTAAATCCTTTACTACGAATGCCTTCAAATTTTCGAGCTGTCAAAGAATTTTTGGTTGTATATATGTGTCTATGTATTTCATTTTTGTATCTATAAGTGCACATATCTATACAGACATACCCATCATATTTTATCGGTATATAAACATAAGAAAAAGAATAATATTTTGCTTTGAAAGTCAGTGTGTAAATATCCAAACATGTGTTTTGTGAATAACTCCTCCAACACTTTACCTATGTGTGTGGCTCTTTTGTGATTTCTTGCTGTTTGGAGGGTCAAAAAGAAAACTGAAATTGTGCTTCAGCAGTTAAAAATGCACTTTACAGTCTTAAGACAGTTTCAAAGTGTAGGGGAAATGCTAAGCATCATTGAATAGATTTGTTACTTCCTGATGATGCACCAGGCTGTGAGGTTGGTAAATTTCATCGAGAAAGTGAGCTCAGTAAGGGAATTGAGAGGCAGAGCAGGAACCTAGTCTTCCTCTCCCACCACAGTCCAATATCCTACATTGACTGGGACAGCTACTCAAATTCACTTAACGTGATGTTGTGTGTTCCAAGGCCACAGCACAGTAGAATGATCTCATCAGATATGAGGGAGATTTCGAAGGATATGTCCCAATGTAGCTGCAACAACTATCAGACAGGAGCTGACAGTAAACAGTGAGGTCAAAGGCGAGTCATGAAGCCCAAACTGAGCAGCAGGAAGCCATCCTGTGGATATTTCCAGCCAGTAAGGCCTCATTGCATTATAGAGCAGTAAATCCCATAGTAGGGGGGGGGGCATTAAGAAGTAAACTATGGTTACTGTATACAAGAAGAGCAGAGAAAATCTGGCCTGGTGGTGCACGCCTTTAATCCCCGTACTCTGGAGGCAGAGGTAGGAGGATTGCCATGAGTTTGAGGACACCCTAAGACTACATAGTGAATTCCAGGTTAGCATGGGCTAAAGTGAGGCCCTACCTCGAAAAAACAACAAAAACACAAAACAAAACAAAAAGCAGAGAAATGGATCAGAATATTGGGAAGATGAGAAAAATGAATAAAATTTAGTCCAGTAGCTGTCTAACCCAATATTAAGTGCTGCTAGTTTTGATTCCTACCTGTTTTCCTATCAATAAGTATTGATTGGGCAAGAAAATCATTGTGATTTTACTGTTTTGTAATTTGATTTAAATTTTAAATTATTTTCCATTTGATTTTTTTAATTGACATATGTTTATATATCCCTATAAGGTATAGTGTGATATTATGTGTACCTATGCTGTATTTGTTTCTGCTTTAAAGTTGATGTTTTTCTTTTAAAGATGAAAAGAAATGGTGTGTTAGCTTTTGATTAAAGTGGATTTAAAGAGCTTTTAATAACTTCACTAGAGAATTAGGCAAAATCAAATACTACCTGCAGGAATAATTCAGGTGGCTAGGGAATTCTATTTTGTAGTGGAAATTTTGTAAGCACTGGCAAGACCAAATTATTTTTTTTAAACAATTTAAAATATTTATTTATTTATTTATTTGACAGTAAAAGAGGAAGAGAGAGGGAGAGAGAGAGAGAGAGAATATGGGCTAGCCAGGGCCTCCAGCCACTGCAAACTAACTCCAGATGTGTGTACCCCCTTGTGCATCTGGCAAGTGTGTGTCCTGGGGAATCAAACTGGGTTCCTTGGCTTTGCAGGCAAACGCCTTAACCACTAAACCATCCCTCCAGCCCCCAAATTCTCTTCTAAAAAATGAATGAAAGCCTACTGGTCTCAGTTTGATTTTCTAGAACCCATGCAAACCCAGATACACAAAGTGGCACATGCGTCTGAGTTCATTTGCACCACAAGAAACCCTGGCACACCTGTACTTTTTTTTCTCTCTCTCTGCTAGAAATAAATAAAAATAAATGAATGGAGGTTTGACAATGGAGCTAGTCTCATTTCTAGTATAATGGAAAGGTCATGCTTATCGGACTATTCTTCTTAGAACTGTTTATTATTTATTTGTGAGTGTTCATGTTTGTGTGAGTGCAGGGACATGTGCCAGGCACGCACATGCTGTGGCACACATGCAGAAGTATGATAACTTGCAGGTCAGTCCTTGCTTGTCTGCCTCAGTTGAGATAGGGTTTCTTGCTCTGGGTTCTGGCTCTACTCTTCTTTGTTGCTTTGCGATGAGCTTCTTGGAAATTCTCCTGGCTCTGCCTCCCATCTCCCTGCCAGGTTTGGAGACTGAACTCAGGTACTATAGCTTGAACAGGGAGTGCTTTCTCCACTGAGCCATCTGCCAAGTCCCACTTATTGGGCTATTTCACTAGACACACCAAGCTCAAAAATTAGACTTCAAGCCATTTCATCTGAAAAACTGGGTTACCTTACTCATTCAATTAAATGGAAAATGGTCAAATTTACACCAGCTAGAAAAAAAAAAAGAGTCAGAATACGTCATTATGACTGGGACAGCCATTAAATCCATCAAACACATGTCTAATGAGTACCAAGCCCACCTCACAGTAGAATGACCACATCATATTTGTGTGAGAGAGAAAAGGTACCCTATGGTAGGAAAGATAGTAAGTTCACAGCCAGCCTGGGCTACATGAGACCCTATCTCAAAAAATAAAAAAAAAGAGTAATGTTTTGTCATTAAATATTCTTTTTACAAGTAGGCAAATGTTATTTCCCAAAAAGTAGTTCAAGACCTATTGAACTATGATTTAGGAGCTCCAGTGGTGCAATTGATTAGCGTGCAGTACTTATATGAACCATGATTTAAAGACGTCCAAGTATAAGAAGAGAATACTTTCTTCATTCTTCATTGTTGCCCATCCCCCACCCCATCCTCAAGAGAGAAAACCTAGAGTATTAAAGCCTTGAAAGGTTCTTTTAGTATCTGTACTCATTTTGTATTTCATTTCTGTTAAGCACTGTAATATGAGCATGAGTGTAAACTCCATGACAGCGTGTTTTTTGTTTGTGTGCAGGCACCGGGGAGATCTCGTCACGGTATTCTCCAGGCAGCACATGCGATGGCTATTGGGCATCAGCAGAAGAGAGCCCTTCTGGATAGGCGAGTGTCTGCATTCCACTGTGCAGGGAGATGTGTATAAGAGAACAGGAACCAATACCCTTGGCTTCCCTCTAGTGGCTCAGTAATTGTAATATATAATAACAGACCATGGTTAGATGTTAGTCCAAATCATCTATTTCAAACTCATCTGACAGATTAGGATAACTTAGTGACAGAGCACATGCTGAGTAAATACCTGTCTCTAGCACCAAGACCTAAAGACCACCTTAGGGCTGGAGAGATGGCTTAGCCATTAAGGCACTTGCCTGCTAAGCCTAAGAACTCATGTTTGAATCTCCAGGTCCCATGTAAGCCAGATGAAGTGACACAAGAGTGAAATGTCGCATGTGCAAACACAGGAGTGCATGTGGAGCAATGGAAGGCCCTGGCACACCCATTCTCTCTCTCTCTCTGCGACTTTCTCTCTCACTCACATAAATAAAAAACAAGTAACTTTAAAGGCCACCTTAAACCTTTTGAAAAAATTCCTTTATTCTTGGATATCCATCCCAAAGAAATATTTAGGGATATGGTGAGATTGATAGCTAATAAAATTTAAAATACAATAGCATTTCTAAAATTTTAGAAATATCTGTAACTAAGGTAAGTTAAATTTTAATATGCCTATATGAAGAAATATTTAGTATTTAATGTTTTTATGAGGTGTTAAAAACCTGACTAAATACCTTATGTATTTATATTAATTGATTCAACAAATATATGTTGGACTCATCTTACATTATATATAAGATGTATAGTATTGCATTTGTGATAAGAAAGAAATTTAAAATGCACAGTTCTTAGCCATATGAAGTATTAGATAATTTAGAATAGAAAAGAAATTGCAAGTGGTATATGCATATATGTATATGAAGAAATACATGCTAAAGAGTTGGAAATTATTTACCTCTAGTCAAGAACTATAGTTGCTTTGAATCTCATTCTTTGTTTTCTGAAGTTTTTAATATTTTCTATAATTTTGACAGTAATAACAAGTCTTGTCAAGCAACTTCAGAACTAGAATTCTTGGGGGCACATCAAAGCCAGTGTTCTCACTCCTCCTCAGGACGTTGTACTTAGACAAACTATCTATCAGCAAGCTAGTCTTGGGCTCTCAAATTTTCTACAAGCCTCAGTAGGTCTTTAAACTCAGACATAATCTGAAAGTATTGAGTTGTTCTGCAACATACATTTTCTAAAAATTCTTAAGGACAGGTTTTAAGCCTTTATACTCATACAATGCTTAGGCATAGTATTGTCTAATTAAAAACTCAAGGAAACAACTGATTAAAAGATATATTCCTAACCAATATTTCAGTTACTTCCATTAAAAAACTTGTGAGTGCGAATGGGGATATGAGGGATGGTAATATGCTAGGTAAGTAGGACTGTTTTCATGGTCAAATCTGAGTTGCAAGATGTGAGATCATGCAGTTAGGAGGATTCCTTTCTCATGGTTTTTCCCTTTTAATTTCTGTTACGAGTGAATGAGAGAGAATGTTTGAAGGCAAATATTACAAAAGCTTTACAATAGTAAAATGTAATTTTCAGTAGTAGCCAGTGGGAGTACAGAGGCAAGGAGAGAAAAGTTGACTTTTTTAATAGGAATTATAGCAGACTGAAACATATTAGGGTCCAGCCTAAAAACAATATATCAGATACTTTTCAATATGAAAACCAGGACATTTAAAGAATGAGGAGGGAGAACATGGACAAGAAAAATGCCTGTTTTCCGTAACAGGAGCTCTTCAGGGAGATGACAGGAATGATCATTTCTGCCGCTCTGCAAATGAGTTCTACATGCCTTGTCTTCTCAAATCTTCAACAGCCCTTCAGGTCCTATCTGTATACTCACTCCTTAGATGCAAAAAAAAAACTAAAACCCAGAGAGAGTGAGCAACCTACCTAGAAAGGATAGAATTTGACTTGAGTCTGCCTGACCTCAAAGCCTTAGCCTTCATATATTCCCCAAATCTTATTCTTTGTTACAGCCTACATTCGTTTGTGGTAACTGTGCTTAGTATAGTAAACTAAGCCAGGCCTGGTGGCATAGGCCTGCAACTCCAACTCTTTGGAAAGCTGAGGTTGGAGGATCATAAGTTCAAAGCCAGCCTGGGCAATTGTATGAGGCCGTGTATCAAAAGTGGGGAGGGGATTGACAATATAGCTGTGTGATAGAGTGCTTGCCTAGTATTTGTGAAAAAGTAAGTTTGTTCTTTAGTACAGCAACAGAAAACAGAAAGAAAAAAAAAACAGAAAAAGAGCAATAGGCTAGCCATGCTCTCTAGGTTTAAATGTAATAAAATTGTTTGGCATGTTCTGTTGGCTCACATTAGGTTTGAATAAACAAGTGCCCACTGGCCGCTGGGAGTGGATCAAAGGTGAACCTGTAACCTTCACCAACTGGAGGAGAGGGCCCCCCCAGCACTCAAAGTCTGCAAAAAACTGCGTTTTGGTACAAAAACGAGGAAAATGGCAAACTAAGAACTGTGGGAAGGGTAAACCTCACAATTTCGTGTGCTCCAGGAAGCTAAGTACAACCTGATACTTGTCACTTGTTCACGAGGTTTATGAAGACTGCTCAGTAGAAGATGCATTGTCGTGATTGGATGGGTATGCCCTTGCCATTCTCTCTAAGCAAAAATGGAGTCTAGCTGAATAGTCCCAGGAGGATTGATAAGTGACTGTTCCATACAAAATGAAAGAAATTTTTGTATCTCAATGCCTTTCAAAATAAATGCCTATAGTATTGTATGAGGTATAGGATTTGCTTGTCCCAGAATATGGCACCCTTGCCCCATGCCAGCTTGCACACAGCACCAATTCCCATGGTCCTTGGATTTTTTGTTGTGGTTGTTGTTCTCATCACCTCAAATACATCCATTCTGAAATAACCAGTACTGCAGGTTCTCCTTCCACTGAATCTGAGTGACACCAGTTTTCTGGATTCAGGAAACCAACGTTGGATGCTCAAGGGTAGGTTTGTATCTTTAGAGCCACCCAAATTAGAGGCTGTGGGTGGAAAATTCTCTCTTAGATAGAATAATCTTGCAAGTGGAGACAACTGAGCCAGTCGAATTCAGGTGAGAGTCCACAGGCCTACATGCGTGCACTTGAGAGACCAGCCAGTCAGTCAGTGCTCATGAAGCCCCTGTTGGAATATGAATGTGGCATTGTGTCATTCCTACACTCCAAACTAGGTTTCCCCTGCTTTTCAGATCTCCTGTAAAGTTTGAAGTAACATAATATCTTCACCTGAATCTGCATTTATTGTACTGACCAGCATTTTTTGAAGATGATTGAGATCAGGCACATAGGGGAAGGAAAATACTGCTGCCTCAGAAGCATCCTCATAAGATATGCTGGTGAATAAAGAAAAATAATCCTGAAAATACTGAAAACTGAAGCCTTGAAGCCCATATTCTCAGAAAAGATTTTGATGTGACTTTGAGCCTTTAAATCTGTGACACTTGCAGAACTGCTATGCTAACTAGACTCCTAATGGAAAGGTACCTTATTATTTTACAAACTCAGTTAGTAAAACATTTTGTAGCTGTAAAGCATGCTATATCTCTCTAAATAATCCATTCTGAAATCAAGGTTTAATTATAGGAAATTAGGACTTCATTTCTAAAATGTTTATTAAAAATTTTCCTCTTTTCATAACCACTGAAAATATGGTTGTGCTAAATGTAACTTGTTATATGAGTACCAACATAATTTAAGAATTGAAATGAGGTTTTCAAGTAAACTAGAGCTCTGGGGCAGGTTTTTTTAAAACAGTAATAATACCTTGAGTGTTATAGACACTAAAAATGGCTTATGAAAGTCATTCGAATTTCTGGATATGACATGGATAAAACATGACAGGCTTGTCTCATTTCTGCTCATTTATCAAAGTTTTGGTTAATAGGAAATTTTGCCTGAAGAGGTTAGAATACGACTCAGACATTCTGTCTCTTTCTTAAATCCACCCATAATTGCAGAGTCGGGGGCTCTTACCTCAGAGTCTGAGGTGGGCTGCTTAACCAGAACATGTTACACCCTTCCTTCACTCCAACTTCAGCCAAGTTCCTTGTGACCAACCCGTCTGTGCAGCATGAAGGTGGGATTCAGGGTAATGGAAAGAAGGTTCAGTCCCAGAAGAAAGTGCAAGTTCAGTGAGTGAGGCATTCAAAAGTCACTCCCTTCTACTGGAACTCAAAATTATATCAACTCTTTAAAACTGGAAATTGAGAACCATGTCAACTGTGTAAAACCTGGTTGGCGTGATAGATTTATTAGACTTTTCTGCAATGAAAATGGCATATCTAAAATTGCAAATGTTCACCTAGAAGACAGTCTGATTTGTATGGCAATTAGAAATGCTGGAAGAATATTTTAAAATGTTCTTGATCACGCAAGCATTGCTCAGATTAGAAAATCAGGTCCAACTAACTGAAAGAATATACAAATGTAGGCACGGTTGGGTGGTAGGCAGTGTCATCACGACTGTCAGGGCTGGCAGTGGGCTGAGGGCAGCTAGGAAGGAAAGCACCAGGAGGACATGGATGTCTCCAGCTCACTTCTTCTAACTTGAACCAACTCAGGAAAAGCCCCTGGTGTCCAAGGGCATTAATCCAACTCAGTAGTTTAGAATCTTCAGAATCAGGGCTTTTAAGAAATACATGGTATATATTTGCTAAAGATAAAAGTTAAAAGCAGGTGATAGTCATTCAATCTTCTTTCTAAGAGCAGTACAAAAATAAATGAACCAGGGAGCATTTATTTGCATTTCTATTTTTGTTATTTTTACAACCAAAATGTGTACATATTTTAATGAACACTATGATTCTGTGTAATTTTATTCACCAGCCAGTACTAATTTCTGCAACAAAGAAGCATATTAAATAGACTGTATCTAGTATTGCATCAAAATTAATAAAGTATACTGATTTCTGGTTCTCAGATATTGTACCTTTAGTTTTTACCATTTTACATTTTACATGGGTGCTGTTTCTTTTCTTTAATTAATTAATTTATTTATTTATTTGAGAGAGATAGAGGCAGAGAGAGAGAGAGAGAAGTAGAGAGAGAGAGAGAAAACATGAGCGCGCCAGGGCTTCCAGCCACTGCAAACGAACTCCAGACTCATGCGCCACCCTGTGCATCTGGTTTACGTGGGTCCTGGAGATTCGAACCAGGATCCTTTGGTTTTGCAGGCAAATGCCTTAACTACTAAGCTATCTCTCCAGCCCTCTTTATTTATTTTTTAGTTTTAGTTTTTGGTTGTTTGAGATAGGGTCTCACTCTAGTCCAGGCTGACCTGGAATTCACTAGGTAGTCTCTGGGTGGCCTCCAACTCACAGTGATCCTACTACGTCAGCTGGGATTAAAGGCCACCACACCCGGCTTGTTTCATTGTTTTGAAACAGGGTCTCACTGTGTAGTCCAAGCAGGCCTTAACTCTACATCCCCTGCCTCAACCTCCCAAGTATCAGGGTTACAAGTGTGTAGCAGCACACCTCACAACACATGGGTTTTGTTTCCTGTTATACAAAGGAATGGGTAAGAAAACTCAATATGTCTTTTTCCTTTATTGATTAGACTAGCTTTTAATCAGTAACTTCCATGCATCCATAAACTATTTATCCAACAAGTTGGAATATAGAGTGTCAACTCTGTGCCTAGCATTGTTCCAAGTACTACAGATACACATATATACCAATTCCTAAGAAATTTTTATTAAGCCTTGGGCATTGGTCAGGGAGGCAGTGCAGTAGAAATCAGTGACTGCATTATCCCTTTTCAGGGTTGGAAGTAAGCACACGGAGATGCAAAGAGCCTAGACTTACTTTTGTTGTATTTGTATGCTGACAAAGAAGCTGGTATTAAATTTCTGAGGTGACAGTCAAGTCAAAGTGTTATAGTGTTACCCAAGGTCACGTCTATATAATGAAATTGGAAACTAAGGCTTTTAAATCCAGTGAATTGATTTTTGTGACAATTTTTTTTGATACAATGAGCAGTATGTGTCTCTACTGTAGAGATTCCTGGAGCAGCCAAAATTAAAGAAATTATGAGAGATCTTTGATATCAACTTATCCAAAATCCTTAGTTTACAACAGAAATACCAAAGTCCTCCAAAGTTACAGTGTGAAAACACCAGGACCAGCGTCTTACAAATGGTGATAGAGGGCTGGAGAGATGGCTTATTGATTAAGGTGCTTGCCTGGGAAGCCTAAGGACCCAGGCTCAATTCCCCAGTATCCACAGAAGCCAGATGTACTTGGTGGTATATGTGTCTGGAGTTTGTTTGCAATGGCTAGAGGCCCTGGTGTGCCCATTTTCTCTCTTTCTCTTTTTCTCTCACTCTTTAATAAATATATAAATAAAAATAAAATATTTTAAAAAATGCTGGTAGCATCTCCCCCATTCCCATAGTTAGTACAGGTGGCTTGGTTATATTCTAGTAGAATGTCTCTGAGAAGTATGATAAACTGTACCATATCCTTGGAAAGATTATGGTAAGTGAAAGGCAGACTCTAAAATAAGCCATAGTTCATATGATTTTATTTCTATGGAATGCCCAGAACAGGCATATCAACGATGATAAGAACAGGCAAATTGATGATGACAAAGTTGATTAAAGCTACCAGGGTGTGAAGGGATTGAGGAATTGAGACAAATTCCAGAAGGTTCAGTGTTTCATTTTTAAAAAATATTTTTATTTATTTATTTGAGAGAAAGAGAGACAGAGAGAGAAAGAGAATTGGCACTGCAAACGAATTCCAGACACATGTGCCACCTTGAGCATCTGGCTTACATGGGTCCTAGGGAATTGAACCTGGGTCCCTGGCTTTGCAGGCAGGAGCCTTAAATAAGAAGCCATCTCTACAGCCCCAGTGCTTCTTTATGAGGGGATTGAAATAGTCTGGCATTAGGAAGCGATGATGGTATACAACAACATACTAAATACATACAATATAAATATAAAAACATATATTATATAAAATATAAGTAATACTAAATATAAACAATATACTAAATACTATATACTAAATTTACTAAAACAATCAATATACTAAAAGCTGTTGAAATAAATGCTTTATTTTATAAGTTTTTTGAGGTTTTGGGACTCAAACTCAATGTGTGCTAGGCAAACGTTCTACCATGGAGCTAAATCTCCAGTTCACCCAGCCAAAGAACATTTTAAATGGATAAATTTTATATTATGTGAGTTGTATCTCAATAAAAATGCTATGAAAAATCACCATATAAATTTTTAAAAGTTAAAAGTGCAATACTATATTTGCTGTGTGTTTATCTGCCTCATCCAAGATACTCCTTCCAGTTTTTGTCTGACCTTCCCCAGCTTTTTGTTTACCTGCTTGAATAGAGGGTTAAGGGGCAGGGAATGCTAGTTTGACATAGTTTTAAATTTACAATGCTGGCTTATTGATTTCCCTCTCCTTTCTCCCCATCAATCACGGGAAAGAACTATTACTCATAGCAGAGTTTGTCTGGGTATCTGTAATGTCCAGAACACCACAATTTTCCTAAACTTAATTTTGCAAGCCTTTACAGTAGGATTATGCAGGAAATGAATATACTATCTTCATAACTTACACACGTAACTTCATTTTGAGCAGTTTTTATAGGCCTGATAGTCTGATCGCAATAAAAGTTTAGTTTATCTTAAGTCAGAAAAGAACAAAATTCAACCGACACTTTCATTAACAGCCTCATGGAAACCCACAACCCTTTTCCAAGCAATCACACATGAGTCCACCTTTTGCTCCTACCTCCACCTGTACTTTTGCTTTCCAAATAAAATCAATCTGAACTCACTCTATGTATAAACAATGTTCAGACTAAACTATATGTTGCTTCTGAGAAAAACTTTTAATATAAGTGTGCAAACAGATTAGAAGTAAAATAATGGAAAAATCTAGTCAAAGTTGGAATGATGTATAAATATCAGACAGCAAAAATTTTAGAACAAAGAATATTGCCAAGAAAAAAAAGGTCATTTGAGCTGCATTTGGAGGCACACTGCTTTAATCCCAGCACTAGGGAAGCAGAGGTAGGAGGATCTTTGTGAGTTTGAGGGCACCCTGAGACTACATAGTGAATTCCAGGTCAGCCTGGGGTAGAGTGACACCCTACTTCAAAAAAAAAAAAAAAAAAAAAGGCCAGGCATGCATGGTGGTGCACGCCTTTAATCCCAGCATTTGAGAAGTAAAGGTAGGAGGGTCACCATGAGTTCAAGGCCACCCTGTGACTACATAGTGAATTCCAGGTCAGCCTGAGCTAGAATGAGACCCTACCTTGAAAAAACAAAACAAACAAACAAAATTATTTCATAATGTTAAGGGATCAATCATTTAGTAAACCTTACGATCCAAAATATGTTTGCATCTAAAAACAATGTTTCAATATACATGAAGCAGAGCAGGTGTGGTGGCACATGCCTTCAATCTCAGCACTCGGGAGGCAGAGGTAGGAGGATTGTAGTGAGTTTGAGGCCACTCTGAGACTACATTGTGAATTCCAGGTTAACCTGAACTAGAGCTTGACTTTACCTTAAAAAAAGAAGAAGAAGAGAAGAAGAAAGAAAGAAAGAAAGAAAGAAAGAAAGAAAGAAAGAAAGAAAGAAAGAAAGAAAAGAAGAAAGAAAGAAAAATGAAAAATGTTTTTTTGGGCTGGATGTGGTTCAGGGGATAAAGCAGTTGCTGTGGAAACATGCATGCAGACCCCCAGAGCCCATGTAAAGTTGTCCACGGTAACACATGCCCGTAACTCCAGCACACCTACAGTGAGATAGAAAGCCGGTCAAACATAGTGGTAAACAATGACAGACCCTGCTTCAAAACAAGGTGGAAGGGAAACACCAACACGAGGAAATCACTCTCTGACCTCCACATGTGCACCTTGGCACACATGTCCACTCTCACACACATATATATCGTACACACCAAACATAATGTTACCTGTAAATAATAGAATTAAGTTAGGAATCAGGAATCAGTAACATCAAGGTTTCTGGAAGATTTCCAATTACACATTAAATTATACATTTTTTTAACTCATGGGTTACAAAAGAAATCAACAAAGAAATTAAAAATGAAAGCACAACAGATTAGAGTTCGTGGGGTGCCATTAAGGCAATGCTTGAGGGAAATTTTATAACTGTAAATGCTTATATTGGAAAGGGAAAAAATGTCTTAATTCAATAATCTCACTTCCAATAAATAAATAAAAAACTTAAAAATCTCACTCCCACTTTAAAAATGAAAATAGGGCCAAGCAAAAATAAATAATAAATATCATAAAGGAAATCAATAAAATAGGAAACAGGAATGTCAGACATAACGGTGCACTCCTATTGTCCCAGCACGTAAGTGGTAGAGGCAGGAAGACTGGAAGTTCGACTCCATCCTGGGGTACATAATGAAACTGTCTCCAGAAACCAAAGGCTTAGTAGCAGAGGCCTAGCATGTTCAAGATCCTAGATTGATCCCAGCACTGAAAGTAAGTAAGAAAGAAAGGAAGGTAGGAAGGAAGGAGGTAAGGAAAAGAAGAAGGGGAAAGGGAGGAAACTGAAGAAAAATAGAGGCTATCAATGAAACCAAAGCTGCTTCTTTGAGAATATATTTCAAAAAATGGGTAAGCCTCCAACCAGACTGATTAGGAAAAAAAAGACACCAATATCAGGAATGAGAGAGGGGGCATCACTGTAGCCTAAGCTATTCTAATGACCATGGAGAATATTATCAACATTAGTTGAATAAATTCAACAACCAAATTAAATGGAAGAGTTCTTTGAAAAACAAACTACTAAAGCTCAAAACAAAAACAGCTAGTTGAAGAAGTCACATAACAATTAAAGAATTAAACCATGTACTTTCAGATTTTCTCACAAAGGAAACTTCAGGTTCAGGTAACTTCACTATTGAATTATAGAAATATTTAAGGATATAGTACCAGTTGTACAAAAATTCACTAAAAGAATTATATAGAAAGGAGTGTTATCTAACTTGGTCTATGGGCCAATGCTATTCTGACATCAAGCCATAAAAAGGAAAAGAAAACTATACACTAAATTCCCCCATAGATACAGATGGAAAAATTCGAAACCAAGCCTTATCAATTCAAACCTAACACCATGTACAAATGGATAGTACAACTTGATCAAGACATTGGCAAGAGAATAAAAAGAGAAGCAATGGTTTGGAACCAAATTATTACCATGCACAGAGTAAGACACAAGAATTTTTAATGGGCCAGGCATGGTGGCCCGTGCTTTTAATCCCAGCATTCAGGAGGCAGAGGTAGGAGGATCACTGTGAATTTGAGGCCAACCTCAGACTACATAGTGAATTCCAGGTCACTCTGGGCTAGAGAGACCCTACCTGGAAAAAAAAAAAAAAAAGAATTTTTATCGGGCAGGAGATTTGGGCAGATATTTCACCAGAGAAGGTATATATGGATGGCTAATAGACACATGGAAATATGACCATGAGAGAAATGTAAGCTGAATTAATGGGATGCCTGGGATGGAAAGGATCACCCTAAGGGTGTGAAGGACATAGAACACTCATGCTCTTCCAGTGGAACTAGAAAATGGTACATCCACTTTGAAAAGCATATACCATATGATCTTGCCAATGCACTGTTAGATATATACCCAAGAGAAAAGAGAGTATCATTTCTGTTCAGAGGCTTACGTATGAATACTATAGCAGCTTTATTTGTAGTAGCCAGAACAGTAAAAAACTTAGTGTCCATTATTATGTGGATAAGTAAACACGTCAGGGGATATCGTTACAATGGAATAAAACAGATGAACTATCATGACAACATAGATGTCAGAAGCAGGAGGACCATGAGTTCAAGCTCATCTTTGGATAAGCTAACTACATATTGAGATCTAGGCCAGCCAGAGTTAGATGATGAGAATCTGTCTCAAAATAAGTGAAACAATTTGAAGCAACATTGTGGAAAATTTGCAAAAGAAAAATAAACCTCCATGTGTGGAAATATCTTTATCTCAAGCAATGAAAAATTAGATCAAGATTACATGAACCAAGATCCAATCATAGAAAATTACAAAAGAATATCATACTGCATCAGTAAGTGATAATTTAGCCACATAATGTTAATTAAAAACAGAACATGAATATATGTACCATTTTAATAGCTGCATTGCCATGAGTACACAGGCAGAAGAAAAAAGCCATGGAATGAGATAACATCTCACTGCTAGCATTTACTAGCCATGGATCCAAAATCCCTACATTTAGATTTCTCGCATTTGATATGGAGATAGCAAGAACTTCCTTGAAGAATTATGAAGATTGAATGTGAAACTCTAAAGAATGTGCCTGGGCTGAGGTAGGCACTCAATAAAACATACCTCTTTGAAAGTGCTTTCTCTCTCTCTCTCTCTCTCTCTCTCTCTCTCTCTCTCTCTCTCTGTGTGTGTGTGTGTGTGTGTGTGTGTGTGTGTGTGTGTGTGATACCTTCTAGCTTGTTGTTACCAGTGACTACCTGCAGCAGAAGAGGTTGGGGTGGGAACTGGATTTTAAATGAGAACTTTCCCACATGTGTGGACATTGGTGTTGAACATGGATCTGTTTTCAATTGAGGGGATACCCAGATGACTAAGAAGGCCCCTTTAAACTCCCCATATGCCTTGCTTCCAGACAAGAGCCATGATGTACAAATCTCATTCTAAGACAAAACACATGAAGGGGTGATGTTTCACATAACAAAAAGGATTATTTGCTTTTGTTAATGGGTTGGACACAATTTCTGAAATGTCCTTTTGTATTCAGCACTTGAGAACATATTTGTTGTATAAACTGAAGAGGACTGTGTTTATAGATCATGCTCCAAGGCAACGCTCCTCTATATGGTGCTAACGAAAAGTGGTTGGGTCTGTGTGGGTGTCAGGAAAGATTCAGGGCAGAAACTAATGAACAGAAAAGACCAACAGGGAAAGACTCCCAGTAAAACCATTTCCTTGCCTACCACTTTCCTACACAGCACAATCATGAGGTCACGTTAGTGACTACATGCAAACAAAGGCTTTATTTACACATTTGAGTTAAGCTGAACTTTTTGCAAATGTGTTCTAAGCCCTACCCAATTTTATAGCAAGTCTGAGCCCAGCATCAGGCAAGCAGCACAAGACAAACTCTGGCTGGAAAGTTCGCTATGCTTTTACGTTTTATTGTCACAATTTTTTACAGTTTGTCTCATACCACCTTGTTACTTAATTCCCACACCTCGGAGGGAAAATGTGTAATATTTTAATATTTATGTTACAGATACTTAAGATTATGTCTCTACATAGGTGCTGCCAAGATAGTCAAGCCAACTTTTATTTATAGAGGGTAGAAAATATAAATCTGTCTGAAATCTTGAATGAAATGAAGGTTTTAATATTGTCAAAGAAATGACTCTGGTACCAACTCTTGGAGAGCCTCAGAGAAAGGTTGTCAATACAAGGCATCATTGTTTTAGATTTCCTATCCACATTCCCACCCCCCAACTTCCCTCTCTTTTGGCAACTTCTCCCAGCATTCTGTCCTACATTTGGCCCTGAGTCAGTTGAAAGCTTTGCAACTTGATTTTCCATTCCCATCTGAATTTCAGCTTAGCTGTGGAACTGTTTTCCATGTGTTTTTAATCATTTGTCCATGTGTTATGAGCTTATAGGGACAATATGGTTCCCCCAAGCTGCCTGCATTGTATAAGCAGAAACTGGCAAGGTGGCCAGGAGGGGAACAGTTTCAGACAGATGCCCCCTGCTCTCATTTCTGTTGGTGATACACCACCTCCGTCTTCCAAATGGAACACAACAATTTACAAGCTGCCTAGTGTTACCTGGCTGGCATGTCCTCCTGCATGAGTTACCTGTCTTAGGAGCGCCACTGTTCTTAGGGGGAGAGTTGTCTGGGAACTGTGAGAATATGACAAAGTTCAAATCTGTACTCTGAGATGGAGCCAGCCTGGGAAAGAAAGAATGGTTTATTCTGAATCCTTTCAGATGTGGTAGAAATTTGATTTTAAAGTACATTCTAGGTACAGAGAATTAAGGATATGTTTTTTTAGGACTGAGGTACCTCTTACAAAGTAGAGTACAACAGGTCCTATATCAGAAGTTTTCACCCATGTTGCTGATAGATTTGGGAATTAAAAACAAACATTCATTAACCTAACTGTAGATCAAAGGGGCCAGAAATAGAAAAGAGACAGAAAAAGTGCATTTAATAAAATGCCTATGTTCATAGTTACAAATGATGCAGGCTGTAGTAAACACATTCCCTGCCCTTGAGCAGTCACCTTTCCTTGTGTAGGAAGATACGCATCGACCCTGATAAGGCTCAGCTCAAACAACCACTTGAGAAATGAAGAAGAAACTCTATGGGCCTGGTAGCTCATGCCTGTAATTCAAGCTCAGCTACGTTGTCTTGCTGGAGTCTGGCAACAAGCCTAACTAGCTTAGAACCTTGGTATTCTCAGTTTTTATTTCTCAAAATTTTTTGTTTATTTTTATTTATTTGAGAGTGACAGACTGAGAGAGAAAGAGGGAGGGAGAGAGAGAGAGAGAGAGGATGGGTGTGCCAGGGCTTCCAGCCACTGCAAACGAACTCCAGATGTGTGTGCCCCCTGTGCATCTGGCTAACGTGGGTCCTGGGGAATTAAGCCTCAGACCGTGGTCTTTAGGATTAACCGCTAAGCCATCTCTCCAGCCCAGAATTCTCAGTTTTTGTGCCCTTTCTTTTCTTTCTTTCTTTCTTTCTTTCTTTCTTTCTTTCTTTCTTTCTTTCTTTCCCACTATGTCTCTCATTGTTTTTCTACTTTCTAAGACCAAGTTCCTGCAAAACGAATTAAATATTGCAGAGAGTTCAAGAAGGCAGGAGTGGGTTTGAACACTCTTCTCAGCACTCAGTTGTAAGTGCTGAACCTGAAAACTTTTCTAGAACCAGGAAACACTTTGAAGGAATTTTCATCACTCCCAACATCATAAAAATGCTGAGGGGAGATAGGAAAGCTTGACAACACAGGAGCTGTTCAGTAAAGGAAGGTGAACAGAGTATAAATCTGAAAGCAAAGGGAAGGAAAGATGGACTTACATGATTTGAGGTCACATGTGATAAACCCTCCTCTGCTGGCTTCTGCCTATCTCTGCAAGAGAAACAATTGAGGTCATCTGCTGAAAATGAAGAGGCAGGGCACTCAAAAGACTGAGATGATTAAAATTTAAGTTTTCATGGGAAATGAAAGAGTTGACTAGGATAATTAGAGAGTGCCGGGCAGAGTGGAGCCTTTAGTTGTGACAAGGATAATTTGTACTGAATCAGTTCCCCGCATCTTGTTATTACTTCCAGCACCACTGCATGCCACAGGCATAGGCCTACAGGAGGACAGGTGCGTGCATGTCTTCAGGGTTGGAATTTACTAGAAAGGTGCTAGAGGAGTAAAGGGCAAGGAAGTGGGGAAGTGTGACAGCAGTTTGAAGGAATGAACCACAAAATCCAAGCTGAATGGGGATGGAAGTAAACACATAAGGATGTACAGATATGTTAATCAGCTCATCTATTCATTATGAAGCCAATATTTTGAGCATTTACTATCTGGAAGGGACCAGTTGATATTTTTAATTTTTTTCTAGTTTTATTATTTATTTGAATTTGTATGCATATTTGTTTATATATGTGTGTGTATAAATAGATGTGTGCCACAGCACACATGTGAAGGTCAGAGGACAACCTCAGGATGCTTTTCTTGCCTTCCACCTTTTTATAAAATTTTATTTATATGAGAGAGAAAAAGTCAGAGAGAGAATGGGCATGCCAGGGCCTCTAGCCACTGCAATGAACCAACTCTAGACAGATGCATGCACCACTTTCTGCATTTAGCTTTATGTGGGTACTGGGGAATCAAACCAAGGTCCTTGGGCTTTGCAAGCAAGTGCCTTAACTGCTGAGCCATCTCTCCAATCTGAACTTTCTTAGAGATAGAGTCTTACCACTGCTTCTGATTTTCCTAGCTCTGTTTCCTATTGCTGTAGGCACACTGGGGTTACAAATACATGTGCCACTTTGCATCCTGCTTTATGTGGTCACTGAGAAGGATCAAACTTATGTTAGCAAGCTTGCAAGCAAGTACCTTTTAACTACTTAGCAATCTCCCCAGCCCGAGTTGGTATTTTTTCTAGACTCTAAAATCTAGTCCAAACACTGTTGTTAAACAAATGTTCATGCAAACATTTAGTTACAACTGTGGTTCTACTGTGGTAGGGGTGAAGTAGAGAATACATGTTGTAGGAGCTACTGACTATGAGAACTGAAATGCAAGAGACTGATATGAGAGTGTATAATGTGAAAGCTGCAGTTCAGAGGGGCATCAGAATGACAAGGGTCAGAACTTCTTGGAGTAGAGATCATCAAATTTCAGACAGGGACATTCTGCCTGAATGGGACATTCATGCGATGGTAATAGAATATTATCTATAACATGGTCAGACTCGTTTCTGTGGAAACTGAAGTCATCCAGAATGACAGTAGGTTTGAGGGTGAAGAAACAGGACAAGCAGTACTGTTCTTGGCAACATCTAGGGACATAGAGTAAGTGGCTGAGAGCATAGAGTTACAAGCCATGAGGCAGATCCAAGAATCAGAGCTAGCATTTCTAGCTTCAAGTCCATAGTTACTACCATTTACATTACTCAGCTTGAAGAGCAGCTGTATGATACCTTTCTCATTGCTGTGACCAAATACCTAACAAAAAGCAATTTAAGGGACCGTAGGGCTTATTTTGACTGAGGGCTCCCGAGGACACAGTCCATCACGATGAAGAAGGCATGATAGAAGGAGATGGGTGGTCACTTTGAGTCTATAGTTGGGTATCAGAGAAAGCTGAATGTTGATGCTCACCTAGCCTTTTCCTTTTTATTCATTCTGGGACACCAGATCATGGAATGGTGTCACCTATAGTTCGGGTGGGTCTTCCTATGTCAAATAATCTAACTTAGAAACTCTCTCACAGACTTGCTCAAAAGATTCATCTTCTATCTTACTATCTCTAGATCCAAACAACTTGACTATTGAGAATGACTATAATAGTAGCTTTCTGTAGAACAGAAAAAAATATGGAAAAATTTAGGGATGAAGAAAGAAGATCATGGTATAAGTGTAGTCTCCATGGTCCAGCTTAAGCAGAGGTGTAGGTAGTGGGAATGGATGGGCTGATGGGAAGGGAGGAGCACCCAGCAAAGGTCACCTCACCTTGACTATCAGATTTGATGGAGCCCTTTGTGCCCTCTTGGTAAGCAGGTGATTAGACACATTACTCTTGCACAGTAATAGACATACTGTACGGCAAAAATGAACAAACCAACCAACCCAAAACACTTCTCTGTGATGTGAGGATGATTTGGACAGACAGTGCGAAATCTCTAAAACCACAAATAGAATAATCAAATTTAGACATCAGCTCCTAAAAGGGGAAAGGAAGGAGTTCTAGGCTGTTTACACTGCTTAAAATTTAGCATGTTCTCTTGGCTGCACATCTTGCTTTCCCCAAGTGATAGTTTAAAAGACTGATTTATTGGGCTGGAGAGATGGCTTAATGGTTAAGGTGCTTGCCTGCTAAGCCTAGAAGCCAGGTTTGGTTCCCCAGTACCCACATAATGCTAGATGCACAAGGGGGCGCGTGTATCTGGAGTTCATTTGCAGTGGCTAGAGGCCCTGGCGTGCCCAGTCTCCCATTCTCCCATTCTCTCTCTGTCTCCTCTCTCTCTTTCTCTCTCTCTGTCTCTCTATTTGCTTGCAAATAAATATAAATAAAATAATTTTTAAAGGCTGATTTATTTATTTAGAGAGAAACAGAGAGAGAGAGAAGAGAGAGAATTGACGTGACAGGGCCTCAGCCCCTGCAATCACACTCCAGATGCTTGCACCACCTAGTGGTCATGCATGACCTTGTGCTTGCCTCACCTTTGTGTGTCTGGCTAATGTGGGATCTGGAGAGTCCAACATGGGCCCTTAGGCTTTACAGGCCAGTGTCTTAACCACTAAGCCCTCTCTGCATCCCTAAAAGACTGATTGAAAAAAATTGACAAGGGTTGCCTCTATATTGGACAGGCAATCTAGGAGGGGGAAAGGGCTCACAGAAAGGCTTATACTTCATTGTACAATGTTTTTGTATTATTTGAGTCTGGTTGTGGTAGTTTGAATAGATGGACCCCAATATATCCAGTTTTTTTTATTGTTTGTAGTTTGCATTCAATAGCCACCTGGCTGGAGACAATGTCACGGGGTGGATCTTAAGGTGTGGTGGTGGGTTTCAGATTTCAATCTAAAGCTATGCAAAGTGTGCCTAGCTGGAGTTCCTGAAGTGTGCTGTGGCTTTTGGGCTTTTAGGCTTGTGCTTCTCTCTCTCTGCTTGGGCCTATGAAGGCAGGCCAGCTTCTTCTGCCATTATGGAACTTCCCCTGGATCTGTAAGCTTCAATAAATATCTCTTCCTCCATAACTGTGCCTGGTCTGGAAGTTCATCTCAGTGAACCTGAATTTGACTAATACACTGGTATACTTATTACCTACCCCCAAATAAAAGAAATGTGTTGTACAGTGTCTGTGGTGCTTCCTTGTGCTCCACAAATATCAACTGACTAAAATGAACAGAAACACAGTGCCCATTCCATGTGACTTTGGCATTTATATCTACTTAAATGTTCTGATTAGTATGGGAATGGTGCCTGCCTAAATTTTTCTTGCTATAGATGGCAAAATCCACTAGTCATCAACAAAGCTATCCTCATCATTATTCCCTAGAAACTGGCACAGTACTGGCCCTCATATATATATGTATGAATAAATGATTGAATAAGTAAATGAGTCTAGTAGGTGGAACTGCACTGGGGGATGAGGTGATTCGTAATGTGTATGTTCCATAAAAAGAGCCAGGGAGTGAGGGTAGGAAGAGTAGTAGTTTTTAAATAAGTGGCTAAAGTACTGAGAAAAGTTTTACTGATCAGAGAGAGAAACCACTTACTCTACTCTTTTTAAATTTATTTTTATTTTTGATTATTTATTTTCAAGAGAGAGGGAGGGAGGGCGGGCAGGAAAGAATGGGCATGCCATGGCCTCTAGCCACTGCAAATGAACTCCAGATGCATGCGCCGTCTCGTATATCTGGCTTTTGTGGGTCCTGGGGAATCAAACCTGGGTCTTTTGTCTTTTGCAGACAAGCACCTTAACCACTAAGCAATCTCTTCAGGATCCACTTACTCTACTCTTATTGTTATCCTTTGAAAAATAAGACAACAGATTCTTCCTTCTTTTGTATCATCTAAATTCCCATGATACTATTGTTATCCTATATTTTGAAGGAAGATAGTTATGAGGGGATGGTATGTACTCCCTAACAGATTTCTCCCACAAATCCATCAACCTGAATTCCCTTTTCCATTTCTCAGTTGTTCTGTTTGGCTCTCATGCCCATCTCCTCCCCCAATGATACCTCTCATACCTTCATTGATGTGAGACTGAGTTTTGCAGGAAAGACTTAGCTTCTGTGTAATCTGAGGGTGCATAGACACCTTTCCAGTTTCCTTGGGAGACTACAAGGACAGAGAATAGGCATAGGCAGTACCTCTAAAGAAGTCATCATTGTTCTTCAGTGGTTGAGTTTCATGGCTCTGTTTCCCTCCATGTTATAAAAGTAGCATTTGCATAAGGAAACATATTTTACTTTGATAGCTTCATGAAGTCCTCCAGGGATACTAGAGGTACTATAGGATGCTTAAAATCATGTCAACTTGAAATCAGAGAGTTAGAGCACACCCCACAAGAGTTGTCTGTTGGAGTGAGTGAAATCTGAGCTTTGCTTCTTTAGCTCTCACACAGGCATGGGGTTGGCTCAGGGAGTGGACTTAGCTAGCCTCTTGGGTCCCCTCACCTCAGCAAAGTGGCATTTGGCACAGAGTACAGGACAGTTGTGGTGCTCTTTCTTCCCAGCAGCTTCCTGCTGGGTGTGGCCCTTTCCTCTACATCCACTTCCATTTGCTTCATCCAAATGGGGAGGCAATTAGATGCCTGTGCTAACTGACAGCCAACAGAGTCCACACTGCTCCTCTAAAAGCTGTGAAATGTTTATTTATGCTCTCAAGTTTAGACTATGTCATGTGGGTGGCTTTAGAATCAATGAGAGAATCTAGTAGTAATAAAGGCATCATTGGCCTTAGTTATAAAAGAGGGGCTGGAACAAGAGTTAAGGAGATTCACACAGAGAACAATCAACTCCTACCAAATCAGATGTCCAGAGACACAGAGGGTCCCAAGACCTCATCACTGAAGCAGAGCTAAAAGTAACCCAACATGGCTCAGAGAAATTTGTGGAAGAGGGGGTGGAAAGAATGTCAGAGCCACATGTTGAGTCATGATACACAGACACATTTCCTCCTACCCATATCTGAGGGCTAACCCCACAATGCATGACCCATATACCCCAACAATGAGGGTCCCTGTGGAGGCGGGAGGACAGGGAGGAGGCTAACAATGGTACCAACTTGACTATATTCACTAAGTACAAAACTAATTTTAAAAAGGGGGGGCTGGAGACAGACTTCCCTTTCAGCTCTCGTCACAGAAGGCTTCCTTTTGCCAGTCAGGATATTTGTACATATGATCAACAGGAATGGACCAAACAACAAAATGAAATTCCCTGGGAGTGATTTTTTGTTTGTTCGTACAAGGTAGGCTCTCACTGTAGCCCAGGCTGACCTGGAATTCACTAGGTACTCTCAGGCTGGCCTCCAACTCACAGTGATCCTCCTACCTCAGCCTCCCAAGTGCTGGGATTAAAGGCGAGCACCACCATGCCCGGCCCCAGGAGTGATGTTTAAGTGGCATTTATAAGCACTAAACTTTGAACCCAGAAGAAGGGGAATTTATAACTCAACTTAAAAACGGATTTACTTTAAAATGTAGGATAACATTCCTACACATAGTAAAGTTAGAAGACCTATAATATCACTAGACTATCTAACCTTCTTGAGGGCAGAGACCAAACTGTAATTGATTTTAGCCATCTTCCAGTATCTAACATGTTATGTGATCTACAAAGCAAGTCTTCTGTAAATTTCAGTTCAACAGAAATTGTTTCAACTGCATCCTATGGCCAATAATTTGACTGCCACACAACCTGAGACCCTAGAAGGGAGCTCTGGGTTAATTTTAAGTATGGGGAGATGTTAACTGCTGTGTGATTTGCAGCAATATAATTTTAGTCACTGAAAAATAAAATTTAAAAGGATTCAGAAAATGCATCAAAGTTGACTTTCTCACTATATTTATTCCCAGAGGACCTAGTGACTGGCTCTGGAAAGCACATTAAATTGGATGGCTAAAGAAACTAAGAAATTAAAATATCAGACAACATTCTAAAAAGACGATTTAGAAGAAATTGCATGCAAGTATTAGCATTTGTTTGGTATAGATCAACCACTTTGATTATTAGAGGAAAAAGTTCCATGATATTTGGTAAAAGTAAAATATATCTCTTTTCACAGGATTCTGTGAAGTGATAAGCCATATAAAAATAGTTCCTCACTGTAGGTAAACTAACTTACTTGAGAGCTACGTCATAGAAATCACTAATGACTATCAAGAATACAAATGCCTAGAAAAGATTCCAGTGGATCCCTTTGTGGGAAGAAAGTTTAATGCATATTGAGCAAAGGAGGGTAGGTTCCAGGATTATTTATGTTATTTAAAGAAAAGTAATGACTAAATTAGAAGGGAAGAAATTTAAGCAAATACTATGTCACTTCCCAATGGGAAAACAGTTGGAATGCTATTTGGGGTTAATATGATCAAATTCCAAAGTTTCAGCTCAGAAAGTCCAAATACTTCTTTAACAAGTCAGGGATTTTTTTTGACATAATAACACATGAAAAATATGGAACACTTCACAAATTTGTGTGTCATCCTGGTGCAGGGGCCATGACAATTCTCTGTATCATTCCAATTTTAGTATGTGTGTTGCTGAAGTGAGCACTGAAGCTTCAATTTCATTTTTATGTTTCTCTTACCTGTGGCTGATTTCAGGTAATCATTTAGCCATTCTTCTTCTTTGAGCCCTGAAGGCTTTTTTAATCTCAATCTTTATTTAATCTGCCTCCCAATTACTATGGCAATATGAGAAAAGATATGGATGCAGTAAGGCAGGGAAATGACCAGCCAGGTTCCATCCCAACACTAGTAAGCCTGGTCCTTAGAGCCCATATTCCCAAGCCTAGCTTGCTATTGACAGAAAGAAAAGCAAATGATAAGGTTGCTTGAAGGAGACCATTTACCTGTCTTTACTGAAGGGTGATGAGCTGTCAGCCTATGTTTCTTACTTGTGAGACTATGGAGAAATTTGTGAATAACTGGAAATTTACTGAGGACTGGCCAGTTGTGAAATTTGGCACCAAGTATTTGTTTCTTAATGTGAGAGGATTACCTTAAGAATTGTGAGTCTCCATGCATGGATAAGGGAAATGTATTCACTTAACTGTTACTCTCAACAGCCTCAATCCACATATGACTAAGACAAAATAAGTCTGTTGCTCAACAAAGTTAACATCCTTCTGTCTTTTACTTTCTTTTCTTACCATTGTGATTCAAGTCTAAGTTTTCTGATATGCTTCTCTCATGAGCACATGCCATGTGTGTTCTATCCTAACACATTGCAGATACAGAGCAAATGTTAGCTATTTCTTCATCTATTAACAGTGGGGAGATTCTGGCAAAGAATGAGTTGTTTTTGCCAGCAAAGCTCTGTAAGTCTCAGACAACAGCTAAGCCCTCTGCTAATGACCCCCTGGGTCCCAGGCTTTCACTGAGACCTTCTAAAATACACAAAGCCAAAGTGAAGGCAGCACACCATTAGCACTAGATAATGGGAGCAAACACTCAATGTGTGCACTCTGCTGGGCTACTGACCACCTGCCTTCCATCCCACAGGGCAGGTAGTAGCTATATAGAGGTTGTTCTGTCCTCAGGCCTGAAGAGTGAGCCTCCCCTTTGGGCTGGACCATCAGCGAATCTGAGATCTGTGAGGCTCAGCCTCTGCCAACATGCGTCTTCTCCTCCTCCAGCTGCTTGTATTCCTGCCTCTCGGGAAGACAGGCCAGTGCCTGGATGGCCATCAGAGTCACAATTCTTTTTCCTTTGTGCTTCTAGAAAGGAATCGAAGAGAGATCTCTGCTGGCAACCATGAGGAGACTGAGGATAAGCCAGATCTGTTCGTGGCAGTACCACACTTGGTAGGCACCAGCTTGGCCAGGGAAGGCCAGAGGCAAAGAGATAAGATGTTGTCCAGGCTTGGTAGATTCTGGCAGAAGCCAGAGAGGGAAGTTGATCACACAAGGGATGTGGAAAGTGAGCACTTTCCACCCTGGAACCAGGCCCTTACTCAGTCCATTGATAGGGGAAAAGGGGAGCGATCCCCTCTTCGGGACGAAGCTAAGACGTTCTGGCACCGCTTCATGCTCAGAAAGGGGCCTGCTTCTCAGGGTGTCATCTTGCCCATCAAAAGCCACGAAGTGCACCGAGAGACCTGCAGGACAGTTCCCTTCAGCCAGGTACGTGTTCTCACAGGAGGGTAGATGTGGGTTTGTAGGAGTGGCCAGCAGCTAATGCAAATGAAGGGGGGGGAGAGGGCACTGGGAGCATGAGTCTTGCTTAATTGCAGATTTGGTCCTTGAACACTCACTGTTGGATTTGCAAAGTCCTATAATATTCCCCATTTCCTTCTAACCTCACCATTGTTTGTTGGCACACTGGAAATGCTACATGAATAGCCTGGCTAATGTCAGCAAGCATCTCACTGAGAACACAGAGCATTGTTGCATGTATTATATTTACTGGTTGGGATCTAACCAGAGATATAGGACAACACTCAGTTTGGAGCTGAGAATCTGGAACAATCACCTGAACTTCCTTGCAGTTTCCCTCATACCCTGTAAGGAAGGAGAAGAGTGGGTAAAATCAGCTTGGAGATGAGTTGGGATGTACTAGGTGCCTCCCCAGAGGCTCTTCATCCTTTTCTGGTGCTTACACCTTACTACTGTAAGTGCAGGAAAGCCTCTTTAATTGTTGTTAAAGCTAGTCAGTGTTTAAAAAGCTACACCACTACCTCACGGTTGCGATTCTCACCTCCCTTTCTTTGTATTATGAAGAGAAAGGATAATTTAGTTTAGCCTACTTTCTCATAAGCTTTTCAAACATAATTCTGATATGAAATAGCATCTCTTCCTTTATCCTACCTGCTGGTTTATATCAGCTGATTGAGAATTGCCATGACCAATTCCATACTATTGAGATGAAAGAACATTCTGCTAGTCTACTTTATTTCTGGCAACCCCCACATTCCAAATGTTAAATTAAGGTAGAGAATATGCATCATGAAGACATTGAACCAAAAGCAATACAGGGTAGAGTAAAATTTTACAGTCCAGTAGCACTACCCAATTAAACAGGCAGTATTATAAGGTAAGGGTATGCAAGGCAGTTGTGTGGCAAAGACAAAGTCAATCATCAAGTAATAGTGACTGTTTTGTTGGCCCATGTGCAGTTAGAAAATTGTTCCTAAGAATCACGTAATCAAATTTCCTTTGAAATTCTTATTTTTAGATCTATTGCTAATTAAAGTAAAGTAAAGGTGTTTGACTCAGGTGTCTTGAAAGGCACGTAAAACTAAGTGGACGGGCTCTGGCAGAGGTGACAGCGATGTAATATAGACAAACACTGAAGCTACTATGCATAATAGGACTAGGAAGGTAAGACACAGTACTTCAATAAGAGAGCCACTTGAATTTCCCAGGTTGCTTACATACAACCAGGCAAAATTTCTTCAAGTGTGACATTTATAGTGTAAATTATTTTTAGGTTAATTCCAGAGTTTTCTAGAGGTTGGTTTAAATTTCCTCGATAAAGTTTAGTTGAGATGGCCTTGTCCTTCATAGAACCCATTATCCTAGCATCATAAAACATATCCTAAACTGGAGTGTTTTGGGCATTTTATTCCAGATCACCCTTCTGCACAATGGGTGTCAGGAAATGCCTCTGGGAGAAGTAATGGAAATGTGTTTGTCTTGTAGACTATCACCCACGAAGACTGTGAGAAAGTAGTTGTCCAGAATCGCCTTTGCTTTGGGAAATGCGGGTCCATTCATTTTCCTGGAGCTCCACCACATGCGGACACCTTCTGCTCCCACTGCTTGCCCACCAAGTTCACCACCATGCACCTGAGGCTGAACTGCACTAGTCCGGCCCCTGTGGTCAAAGTGGTGATGCAGGTGGAAGAATGCCAGTGCACAGTGAAGACTGGGCATGGACACGGGCCCGTCCTGCAGGCTGGCTCCTCGGAGTCCTTCATACCTGGAGCTGCATCTTAAAAGGCAACCCCACAATTACCTTTGACAACAAAACCTTAACGACGAAGGTGATGATGATGATTCAGTCTAGCACTGTTAAGTGGATACATGAGGATTAAAGGGAAATGTGATTTATTTGTTTTGTTCTCTCTATATATATCTCTCTCACACTCTCTTTTTGACTTTTTGGAGGCAAGATCTCACTCTAGCCTGAGCTAACCTGGAACTAACACTGTAGCCCAAGCTGGCTCCAAATTCATGGTGATCTTCCATGGCAAACCAAGTGATGAGATTACAAGAGTGAGCCACCGTGTCTGTCCAACTTTTCTTTTGATTCAGGGTCTTATGTAGCCAAGATTTGCCTTGAACTCAATGTATAGTCAAGGATGATTTAGAAATCATGATCCTCCTGTCTCCCACTTCCCAAGTGCTGAGAAGTAAAAGTGATTTAAAAATAGTTGTAGGGTAGCACAATGTGGAGGAAATGGTATTTATCTAGCTACTGGTACATGTTTAGCGAACTAGTCTTGATGCCATCATTAACTGATTATAAAATGTGAAAAAGTTATAGCAGTTTCTCCATCTAAAGTTTTTCCATCTATAAATGAGTGCTTTGACCAAGGTAATCGATATAGCCCTTTCCACAACTGGTCATCTACTTTCTCCAGTTTTTGGTAAAAACCCTCTATCTGATGCAGTGAAGGAAATAGACTGGACCATTAAAAACTTCTTCAATAGTTTGCCAAATCACTAGTATTTAAAAGAAAGGAAAAAGTTGAGGTGGTTTGTTTGAGACAGCACCTCATGTTGTCTAGACTAGTGTTGAACTCATAATATAGTAGAGACTAGCTTTCAATTCCTGGTTCTCCTGCCTCCACATTCCAGCTACTGAAGTTACAGGTGGGCACCACCACACCCAGCTCTAAGGTAGAGTATTTACTAAAAGGATTTCTCATTCCTTGTAGCAGCCTTTGAAACTGGAATGTTTTCATTCTGCTGGATGACTCTGTGGGGATGGGAGACAGCTTGCTTGAGTGCCTATTTTCTTTTTCTGCTTTGTACTCGCTACACAAGTTTTTTATAGTTGATCTTCCGTATTTGAAGAAAGAACATTGATGATACTTTTAGCAGTTTGCACAGGGAAGGGAATAATTTCTAGTAGTCAAACCAGTACCTGGATTATGAGGAAGGAAAAACATGCAACCAGTGTCAAAGATAATAGCAAAGACACATATAATAGTATCCAAAGAACTCAGTAGGGTTCTAATTAAATAAATTGCAAATCATTTAAGTGGAATCAATTTATGTGAAATATTTGAGCTATTTGTTTTTTGTATTAGGTAGTGCTAAGGATTCTGTGTTTGGGTTACTGTGTTTACTATTATATAAATGGATGTCTGACACATTCCATTCAACACATACTACAATGTCAAGTTGGAAAAACATTCTGATGTTTTAATGCATTAAGCTTTAGTGTGTGAAGTATTCTGGGAAATACTGTGACATGCAAATGTCTTATATCTGTCTTGTTCATTTTGCTTGTCTCATAATTTAAAGGTCCTATGGGGAGATTTCCTACCTAGAAGTATTTCTGAAGTGCTCCACAGGCTTGTAATACCAGCTGGGAGCTTCTCCTGACTTCCCAAGCAGTCTCTGTTTAATTTTTCCATTTTTTTTTTGTTGTGGTTTGTTTGTTTAATCTTTCTATTACTTTTTTTTCCTTAAAGCAATTGCCTCTTTCTTGTCTACATTTATTTGTATGCATTTGTACAGAATTGGCTTTCCCAAGCCAGATTAATTTTTAATAGCAATTTCCCAAAAATTCATTTAAAAACTTACTTGATTTGGATCTCTTTACTTTCAGAACCTGTACACACACATGCAACTGTTTCCCAGAGTAATGCCTAATTATTTAAAGAAATTAATTCATATTTAAATTCTTTTCCTTTCTAACCACCATCTAACATGGTATTCTGAAGAAGCAAATGTATTTATACTTAGTGTTTATTATGTAACACATCAACGTAATACGATATGAGCTACACAGATACACATGTGGCATAGAATATATTATACCCTTTGGTGGTCAAAGACAACTTAATTGGCCAAGATGTGGTCATAAGGATAAAATTGTTAAGCATTAATGATATCCCAGCTGGTCAATATATTTTGGTGCCAAAAGCTATTGAGCAGCTGTCTAGTGTGCAACTGTCTAACCCTGATTATGTAAACCTATCTCTGCCAAGTGAGGTTTCTTTCTCCTCCTTACACCCTTGCAAATCCCTGTTATCTATACTTGCAAATAGACTCTCCAGCCTAAGCTCCAAACAATGATCAGTTTTATTCAAACTCTGACCTGCCCTTTCCTCACATGTAAGCTCCAGATGGGCTAGCTGATAGTGGGGTCAGAGCTTACATTCATAAAGTAATTGCGTGAACCTCATGAAATTGCTCATTCACAACCATTTTTACTAGTAAAAAAAAAAAAAAAAACAAAAAAAAAAAACAAGCAATTTTCAATCGCTCAATGTAATACATGGAAGCACAAGCAACTGAGAGGAAATATACAAATAGTGAACATCAATTAAGTACCAGATGCTATCCTGTGTCTTTTACAAAGGTATACAATCTACTCTTCACAAAAACCATATAAAATGGGTAATCATCTATTTTATAGGTGAGGAAAGGAGCCTTAGCAATTTAAGCAACTTGTCTAAAATCCCATAGAACACAACTTCTTTTCTGTGTATAGATTTTAGGGTTATTTAGGGCTGTGTTTGAACATTGCTATAGATAGTTAGTTTACTCTAAGAGATGACAAGACATTTCCCCTACATGTGAAAGCCTGGCCTAAATATATTTACTTACTTACATTAGCCAGAGGAGTACAGAAGCTTTCCGTTTGTGGCACTAAGTGGTGTTCTATACACAGGATCCTTCAAAAGCTACAATTAAGGATCCACCAGCTTGCCAGCATTACAAACCTTTGTATTGAGGTCTGCTAGCCCATTTGCTTGTCACTCAGAGCATATCTTCTATTTGTATTAAAATATATGATCATTCATTTTCTACCACTTTAGATTTATATCTCCCAGGTCTCTTACCTGTAGACTTATCACCTGGCTCTTCTATCTGAAGTGTATTGATGTCACTTCCCTGAAAAAGAGAGAGAAAACACCCCAAGTCAGGTTCTCAGTCAAACATTGTCATGCTTTGATTGTCCTCATGGCAAATGCCTTCATAAATCTTGGTCTTATTTTCTTATTAAAAAAAAAAAACACAAAACAAACAAGGTTGAGGGCTGGTGAGTTGCTCAGCCTTTTGAGAGAGTAAATGGGAAGCAGAAAAAATAAGTTATACTTGTTTCTGGATTGTGGACTTCTGAGTCATGACTGAGATAATTGAACAATGAAATAAGAATCTTTGTTCTGACAGCAAGGAGTAAAGAGATGGCTGGGGTTAGCCAAGCAACAGCCTCAGTCAAAGTCATTGCTACTTTTTACCTTGTTACCATGACTGACTTACCTGTCTTATCTTTCTGTCTAGTTCATTAAACCCCTCTGTTTCTAATACATTATTTTATATTTATATAGCTATGTAACATATATATGCATAGCATACAATTATAATGTTTTTATAATATTTTATTTATTTATTTGATAGAGGCAGACAGAGAGACAGAGAGAGAGAGAAAGAATGTGTGTAAGAGGGAGAGAGAGAGAGAGAGAGAGTCAGAGAGAGAATGAGTATGCAAGGACCTCTAGCCACTGCAAACAAACTCCAGATGCATGAACCATGTTGTGCATCTGGCTTACATGGGTACTGGGGAAACTGAACCTGGGTTTTCAGGCTTCACAGGAAAGCTCCTTCACTGCTAAGCTATCTCTCCAGACCATAATTATTATGTTTTAAAAGGAAAAATGCTCAATTTATCTAAGGAAAATGAATATAATTCAAGAACTACACTCTAAGAATAGTTACACATGGAAATTTGTGAATAACAGTGTACAGTTTTAAAAAATTGTTTTAGAGGCTGGAGAGATGGCTCAGCAATTAAGGAGGTGCTTGCCTGCAAAACCTAATGACCTAAATTTGATTAGTATTGGCATAAAGCCAGATGTATAAAGTGGCATGTGCATCTGGAGTTCATATGCAGCAGCTAGAGGCCCTGGCCTGCCCATTCACTCTCTGTCTCTCTCTCTGCTTGCAAACAAATAAATAATTTTTTTCTTTCTTTTTCCTTTTTTTTTTTTTTTTTTTTTTTTTTTTTTTTTTTTTTTGTTGTTGTTGTTTTTTTGGAGTAGGATTTTGCTCTAGCTCAGGCTGTCCTGGAATTTACTATGTAATCTCAGGGTGGCCTCGAACTCACAGTGATCCTCCTACCTCTGCCTCCCAAGTGCTAGGATTAAAGGCGTATACCACCACACCCGGCTAATAAAAATATTTTAAAAACCATTTTCATTAGCAATATGGAGTTTTTGAGTAGATTAGTGTGGTGCATGTCTACAATAGTTTCAAAGGGCCCTGTGAGCCCCCTGAAATGTGTATAAAAATTCTAGGTGTTTAAGGAAGAAAAAGTTGACTCTGAGTTTCTCAAAGGTGTTTCTGAGCCAAACCTTTTAGCAGTAAGATAATGAGTTGGAATGGTGAGAAAGTACAGAAGCTTGAGGTGCTGAAAGAACATTAGAAAAACACGTGCATAAACCTCTTCCAGTGGGAACTCAGCTAAGTCACAATTTTACACTGGTGACAGAGTACACACTGGTGGGTCCTCTTCATCTTGCTTGCTACAAGGTTTGCCTCTGGAGTTTGCAGTGGTGACACGGGTGAGTCATCCATACCCTGAGCAAGGAACAGACTTTCCTGTAATACTAGTTCCTAAAGCCAGGCCTTGCTGATCCACCCACATTTCCAGGAGAAGGTTCAGATTCTCATGGTGTCACTTCCCCGTCCTCTTCTGTTCTTTTCTCCCACCTTCTCTTCAAAGAAACAATGACCAGTGATCCACCCATGGGTGGGATCTTGAGTTAATATTTTTCAAGGAAATTATCACAACTTCCTCTTTTCTACTAGCAAAGGAAACACAACCCTTTCACAACCGATAGCCAAAAAGCAAGAACTTCAAGTAAGCATGCTGCCCAAACTTCAGGCAACAAAATAGATTGAAATTTAAGCCTGGCATGGTGGCACACGCCTTTAATCCCAGCACTCGGGAGGCAGAGGTAGGAGGATTGCTGTGAGTTTGAGGCCACCCTTAGACTCCATAGTGAATTCTAGGCCAGCCTGGATCAGAGTGAGACTTTACCTCGAAAAACAAAAAAACAAATAAACAAACAAACAAAAAAAAACCAAAAAACAACAAAAAAAGAAAGAAAGAAAGAAAGAAAGAAAGAAAGAAAGAAAGAAAGAAAGAAAAAGATGAAAATGTAAGTGGATAAGCAGATCCTACCTCATGTTCCAGATCAAGTAAGATCCTGAAAGGACTTCGAATACTGAGGAACAATACCTAGAGAGCTGAGGATCATAAAACATAGTGCCCATCACTGAAGGGTTTCTCTACTGTGCGGATAATAACATAAGAGATTCTAACCCCCATTTTTATGCTTGTCCTTGAAGGGTATTATAAACTGTGATGTAATTCTAAGGAAAATTACTCCACACAGAATTAACTTTGGTATCTAGCTAACTTGATTTCTACCACAATATCACCCCTGGTCTCCTTTCTCCTACCTTGCCTCATTTCTATATACTAAAATTATCTACAACTTTCCAAGTCTCCTAATTAAAATTGATCCATGTGTCTAGCCCATTGATGCATTAATTCAATTAGCACCTACTTAGGACCCAGGAAGTGTCAGGTATTGGTTTGGCTTATTGGAGTACCAAGATAGCCATTTCACGAAGACAGAATGGGAGGGCAGACCGTGCCTGGTTGAATGATTTGGGTTTCATTCCATAGGAAAATACTCTGTTTTTTTTTCTTTTTTTTTTGAGTGTATGTGTGTGTACGTGTGCACATGTGTGCGTACATGTGGAGGCCAGGGGTTACTGTTGATTGCCTTCCTCAGTAGTTTTCCACTTAATTTTTATGTTTTTGGTTTTTTGAGGTAGGGTTTCACTCTAGCCCAGGCTGACCTGGAATTCAGTCACAGGTGGCTGCGAACTCATGGTGATCCTCCTACCTCTGCCTCCCTAGTGCTGGGATTAAAGGTGAGCGCCACCGCCCAGCTTATTTTATTTTTTTGAGGTAGGGTCTCACACTAGCCCAGTCTGCAGGGTGGCCTTGAAGTCACAGCAATCCCCCTGCCTATGTCTCCCGAGTGCTGAGAGCACAGGCATGCCCCATCACGCCTGGCCCCCACTTTATTTTTTGAGACAAAGTCTCTCACTGAACCAAGAGCTCACAAATTTGGTTAGATTAGCTAGCCAGCAAGTAAGCCTCAGAGATTCTGTTTGCAACTTCCAAGCACTGGAACTACAGGTGAGGTCCACCCCAGGAGGCTGTGACATGGTCCTAACTCAGATCTTTATGCTTGCACAGCAAGCACTTGACCCTCTGAATGATCTCTTTATCCCCCACAAGCAACTGGTTTTTAATGCCATCTCTGTTTTAGAATTACATGTGGGCCTTGAAAATATAGAAATTTTTTTTCTAGTGACTGGGGGTTCATGTTGGAGGTCAGCAGACATTGGTCTGTTCATTTTGAAGGTGCACAGGTAATTTAGCTACAGGACCAGGTAGCAGAAAGGTAAAGAGGGACTAAAGAAACTCTGATCACATCTGGCAAGGTCCTGAGTTTATTTCCCAGCATTGCCAAATGGAAAAAGAAATAAATAAATAAAGTTTTCTAACAACAGGAATTCTGAAGTCTACAAATTTCTCCTACAAAGAGAAAATTGTGCTATTTTCCTAACCCTTGCTGATGATATTGTTGTCTTCCAGTGAAACTCTCTACCAAGGTCTTTAGATTTCAGTTCTATAAAATTAAGAAGTAACATTATTCCTAACTCATTCAGTTAATGGCTTTTTTGGTGGTGGTACTAGAGATTAAACCCAGGACCTCACATATGGCCAAAGCAGGTGCTCTACTCAATTTCTTTTTAGTCCAAGGCGGAAAGTCTTTAACTGAGTTGATTTATCTCCCCAAATATGTTAATTTCCTAAAATCACTTTTCCATTGCATTTACTCTCTATTGCCATTTAACTTTATAATTCAATGATTTTTTTTTTTTTTTTTTAGCTCTTATTGCCTAAAACTTGCTGTAAGTACTTACTAGCAATGTCTTTTTCTGGGACTCTGATTCCATGGATTTGGGGGATGCTCAGAAATCTAAATATTTTTTCCATTTTTCTCATAAAGAACATTTTCACACATTGAAAAGAACAAGAACACGGAATACCTCCAAGTTCTCTTTAATTCAACAACCCTCAGCTTTTGCCATGTTTTCCATAGCTGGATATGAATTCATATTTACTAGATATTTTTATTTTATTGAGCTTTCAGATGCCCTGATATTTTATCTATAATACTCTTATCTTCTCTTCCTCTTATGTAATTAGAAAAATGTTATCATCATTCCTAAGATTTCTAAGATATCATCAAGTAGTCTGGATTTTAACAGACGCCTTCTAGATCTAGTTCCCTCTTTCAAGCACAGTGGTGGAAATTTCTAATACTATGGTAGGCCAATGGAGAACTTTAAGGAGTAAGTAGAACTTATAGAGCAATCAAGTAAGTCTCAAGTTTGTTCGAGTAGGCTTCATGTAGCCAGTCGCACAAATGTCTCATCTTGCCGGAATGTTCATTCACTTGTGACACAACCTATGTAGAGTTGGCAGTTCACTGGTCTCAACTACAATAAAGGTGAAAAGCTCTTCTCTGCCCTAGGAAACATCAAGGAAAATTTCCTGCCCTCATTTTTATAAGAAGTTGGCTAGTGAGTGTGCAGAAGGGCATTGAGATCATTAATTAATGAGATCATTAATATCCCCTTGTTTAAGGGCAAAGGCTTGCTTCGGTGTAGATATTAATCAAATGGTCCCCTGCTGTGATGAAAGGGTTAAAATTATAGCTCCACATCCTGCTTCAGGGGAGTTGTAAGAAACAAGAATCATGGGAGTTATAGTGTGATATTTTTGCACACTTTCTGATACTTCTGATACTGTCTCCATAAAACAGCATTAGCTGCTGCTGCACATGGTATAACTTTAATACATTCTTTTGCCATGTACAGAGTGCCTATAAAAGATTTCAAAATGACGGCTGGTGGCTCCTATGGCAATTACTCAATGGCAGCACATCCATGACTGGCTATCTAGAGGAAAGTTTTACAGATTCTGGCTTTCCAAAATCAGGCCCAAGGAAGGTTCCTGGTGCAAGACGTTTTTCACCCCAGATCCCTTTCCACTGTTTACCTACATGGATCCAGAGAGTCACATCTCCAGATTCTTCCTGAGAAGTATACTGTAAGATGAGTCAAAGAGGAGTGAACAGGAAATGGCTTACTACAAAAAGCAGTGACTTAGAAGTGACTGTTCCTGTAATGTAGTTATGGTGAAAGTTTCTACTTGCTTGAGAGAGCAAAGAACAAAGATATCAGTAGAAATGAGGTGTGTGGTGTACATTTGTATGAGTTTTGCAGAAATCACTAGCCAAACAGTACAGGTATTGAATAGATCCCAGATGTGGCTTCTAAGATCTTTCACCATTGATTCTACTGAATCTGTAATTTGTGGATCCATTTGCCACAGGCTCCTCTCTATCATGACACTTTATGCTATATTCCCTTTGGAATTTCCTTAGGCATATTTGCTCTTGCAGCCATGTCAACCCCAGTTGTTTTTGTTTTGTTTTTAACCAGCTAAGTCTGAATTTTCCCACTGTGTCACTAGGGTATCAAAAGGGGAAATGCTCAGTGGCCTAGATTTTTCCATCTACTAGATGTGGATACTGTGAACTCTTCAGTAGCTGCACAGACCCTCTCCCCTATAGTCTGCTCACTACTCTACTCTTATTTTTACCACCCCCACACAAGTTTTCATTAATTCAACTAACCCCCTGACCACTAGGTAGGATGGACCTCACATTGTGAGAAGTAATGGACAGATACACACAGCTGAGACTGGATCTGTGCCTTCATGGAACTCATTGTGTTGTTAGGAAAATGTGTAAGCAAATAAATTACAATCATGGGAGCCCAAATGAAGTTGCATAGTTTGGCATATAGAGGAAAATGAGGGAAGATCTTGCTTCAAGTCTTTGTTGTGATATGAGACATCTTTAGCACACTATAAAATAACTTTTTCGTGTGGCCTCTTCTATCTCATTCCTGTCTGCATGTTCCAGCTCTTTCCTCTGCCTTGATTTCCAATATATGTTCCAGAAGTAATGAACTGCTTTCTAGACCATCATTCTCCTTGCCCTCTCAGTTGCTAACTCCATACTCATCCTCTGTATGCTGACCTCCACATGGTTCCCTGTGTAGCTGTGTTAGGAGGATCCCCTGCTGGTCTGTAAGACCAGTCATGTCCCCCGGGGAAGTGGGGGGCTTGGTGTGATCACAGTCACATGCCTCAGGAGACTGTCCTGATTATTTTGTACAAGTTCTCTCATGAAATACTGTCTATGTAGGCAGGCTGACTGCAGTACCGGATATGGGACCACCAAGAGCCTATGAAGTACATTTTCTTGGCTTCTACATTAGTGATTTCTTTTCTCCCTGTGGCTCCCCATGGCTTCAGGATTCCCAGGTCATGGGTGAAAACTTCCCACTTGGCTCTGGTCCTGCCCAGTGACCAGGGATACTAGTTAGGCTACATGTATCTCAGCACTGACGTGGCATCCTTAAAGATCTCTCCAAAGCAATATGGAACCAGAAAGGACCCAGGGCCACTCTCTATCCTGCTTTATTGGGGGCCAGCACTTCTTTGAAAATCTTTTCAAAGGTAATTTGTCAATAATAATAATGATTAATGATAATAAAAATAAATGAAGATGATAATAAAAAGAGTTCAGGAGATGACTGCGAGCCCATGATTACCTGCCAGCTTCCTTAGCAAGTTCTCACATCTGCTCTTGAGAGTATCTCAGGGAAGGTGGAAAGATCCAAGTTGGGTCAGGGTATGGGGATGGAGTGGGAGAAGGGTTAAACAAAACTAAAGATGTTTTGAATAACCCATATGGAGACCTACTCTTTTCTAGCTAAAAAAACAAAAAAATAAGGTATGATAAGGAGATAGTTTGAACAGTAGGGGTGGATAATGCTGTACCTAGAAGCTATAGGTTTTTACAGGACATTTTCAGTGCCAGCGGTAGAGTTCTTCCCAGTTGGTCAGGGAGGCCTCTGATACCCCCCCCCAAATAGTACAGGCTATTGCCAAGGCTCTTGGTTGCCCACCAAAACTAGATGTTATGAACCTACTCCTGAAGACATTACATGCATTGGCTTCAGGACACTAAGAAATCAAGCTGGAACTGAACTGGAAGGAAGTCTCTTCCTGTTGACTCACTGACAGTGCACTGCTGCAGCCTATATGGGGAGAAAAACAATCAATAGGCTTAGCTAGCAGTGGATCCTGCAAGCCAGGCCAAATGTGCCAACTGGTATAATGGTGACATGTTTGTTATTGAAAATCCAACTGCTCTCTAGCTGCATTTGAAGGAATCCAACCAGATTCCCTCAGAATCCAATCACAGAAAGGAATTCGTGCCTGGTACTGAAAACTTAGTCCAGAGCCTATGGCTGGGGAGGTCATAAGCCTGAGGTGGGTAGAGCTTCTACCATTGTTTGGCTCAGTGGCTGTATTATGCCCTCTAAATATTTGTATTCTGCCCATGTAGTAATGCTACTTTCACTTTTGCTCAGAGAAGCTACTCTTTTCAGAAGATGGTGACTGCTAAGGAGACTCAAAAGTCATCAAAGTGCCAAGAAGTGACAGTGCAGTGGAGTGTTCCCTACTAAGTGAGACATCTTTATCACACCCTCAAGGCTCAGGCCCCACTGAGGAAGAGATGGTAGAAATATGCAAGAGCTAAAGGAATGGAAGAGTGCTTTGGAATGCTGTCTTCCACTAAGTGGCAGTGTCATCTTCCAGTGGGCAAATCTGCTTCCAAGAAATGTACTTCTGTATGACCTCACAGTGGCTGTCACTATCTGTACAAGATGTATGTACTATAAGGGCAAAAAAAAAAAAAAAACAGAAAAAAGATAATATCAAAATAGAAGAGGGACAAGTTGGAAAGAATAAAGGGGTTCAGTGGAGGGGTTAGAAAAAGGGTGGTGGGAGGAGATTATGATCAGGATACATTGTGTATATGTATGGAGGTTGTCAATAAAATGCTAAAAAAGAAAAGAATATAAATAAAATATTTTTTTAAAAAGGGGCTGGAGAGATGGCTTAGCGGTTAAGGCAAAGGACCCAGGCTTCACTCCCCAGGACCCACTTAAGCCAGATGCACAAGGGGGCCCACGCATCTGGGGTTCTTTTGCAGTGGCTGGAGGCCCTGGCATGAGCTCGTTCTCTCTTTGTCTCTCTCTCTTTCTCTCTCTCTCTATCTGTCTCTCTCTCTCTACCTGCCTATTTTTGTATCTCTCTCTCTCTCAAATAAATAAATAAAAATGTTTTAAAAAGACTTAAAGAGTTTTCTAAAGAAACCTTCCCCATCCTTAGCAGTGTGAAGGGAGGAGGAAAACTGTATGCTGCACGTGCCTCTTGCCAGCTGGCCCAGGCTCTCCCTCCCCACTCCAAAGTGTGCTGCACCAGCTGCTTTGGTGTGTTTTTCAAGACCTGCGATGAAGCAGAGAAGAGGCTTCAGATCTCCATCGCCATCATCTACCCATCCATGCAGGGGCTTCGAGAGGCACCCTTCCCTGGCCCAGAAAGGCAGCCACCCTGTAGAGCTTCATCCTTAATGCACACAGGCAGTTCATCTCACTGAAATGGCTCTTGGACTCTTACCTTGGATACATGGATTTTAGCTATTTGTTGCACTGTCTCCACTTGGAGCAGATCATTCAGATACTTGACTTTGAAGCAATGGGAAGAAATATTATCTTCCTGGTAGAAAGTTTCTGCAACCTCTCTCAGCCCGTTCGTTCTGTTGCTGCACTGTTCTGGTTACACACCCACATTCTCATGGTCCCCAGAGCCTTCTGGCCAGTTCCCACCATGGCTGGGGTACAAATGTGCTTCCAGCAGGTAGCTATGGACAGAGAAGAGGTGTTTTTTTTTTTTTTTTTTTTTTGGTTTTCGAGGTAGGGTCTCACTCTAGTCCAGGCTGACTGGAATTCACTATGGAGTCTCAGGGTGGCCTCGAACTCACGGCAATCCTCCTACCTCTGCCTCCCGAGTGCTGGGATTAAACCTTGCCTCACCTTTGTGCATCTGGCTTACAGGGGATCTGGAGAGGGGAACATGGGTCTTTAGCCTGTGCAGGCATGTGCCTTAACTGCTAAGCCATCTCTCAAGCACTTGCTTGGGTATTTTATCCCAGCAGTGAGGAAGTAACTGATCCAGTGTTTCAGGCCCTTTTGTACAGTTCTTTGTTAACTGTGGATCATTATGTTTCCTACATCAAGTCAGAGGACAGTGGGCAGGGCACCTTCCAAGAAATGCACTTCTGTATAACTATAATCCCTAAAATCAAGCACTAATTATGAGTTTGTGAAGACATACCTTTCCTCTCCAAACATCCAGGAAGCAGAGAAATAGGAACCTTCTCACAGGCTATGTCCACAGAAAATACTTGTATGTGAGGAACAGAAGAGATGGCAAAGAAGACTGTGGGGAAAGCTAAAGTGAGTAGGAGTGTCTACAATTACAAATGGGTTTAGATTTTGGCAAGTGCCTGATTAATAGGATCAGGGAAGCTTTTGGCCCCTAGAATCCCTTCCAAGTCTGCTACCCGTGTCTTGTTTTGTACTGGTGTATGTATTTGGGACTCATATTATCAGATTTCTCAGCACTCTGAGGACTCTGATCAGAAGCTCACACAACCAGTCTCAAGGATGCATGTTTTTTTTTTTTTTTTTTTTTTTTTTTTTTTTGCAGTGTTGCCTCAATGGGGAAAATAGTTCAGGTTTTGTGGGTGCTTTGTTAGAAATTGCTATAATTGCCATTTCCTGGGACCACTATCATAAATTCCTCAAAAGAGAAAGTTGTTATGACCCAAAGGCCTGGTTCCCCATATTCAAAAAACTGGTCTGTGGACATGTCAGTATGAGAATGAAGATAAAAATCTTGAGGATTTTTGTTGTTATTCTTTTTTAAATAGTTGGAACAGGGAGTAATTGAAATATTGGACTAGCTTCTATGGGAGAGTCCGTGAGTGACAATGTGGGGAATGGATGAATGGGGTTATTTTAGAAGTAAGAAGGGTACCACCATAGCACAAGGTAGAACCAAGGTGCTACAATAGGGATGGAGAGAATCAGATGGTTTCAAGAAATACTATAGAAGAGAAATTGGCAGGTTTTGGTGACTAGGTGTGGATGGATTGAGGAGAGATATTTTTAGTCTCCTAATCTTTGATAATGGCTGCTGGGATTAGGATATTGGTGAAGGGACTAGAATTGGAGAAAGATGAGTGTGTGAACTAAGTTTGAACATTTGAAGAATGTAGAGGACATTCTTTTGGAGCCTAAAAAACTATGGTTGTCTACTTGTTCTGCTGGCGGTGGGGGGGGGGTTCCTCTTGATTTTAAAAGTTTCAGTGAGGTAGACACTTGGGAGGTAACAAAAAATTGCCGAGGTTTTGCATACTTTTAGTTTGTATCCAAAACAATTTAAAACATACCATCCCTATCCTTCTACTTGAAAATTAAATTATTAAAGGTTATTTAATTCCTTTTTCTAAAATTCCAGATCCAGCTCTAAATATTTGTCATATGCTGAATCGTTCATGAATCCCCAAGTGATCCATGGTGGCTATTATGTTGTTTTCCTTTTACACAAGAGGAAACTGAGGCATTAGGGAATTAAGTGGCACATCTTTAGCAGTATAAGAGCAGGGTACTAAGTTAGTCATTGTTTCTCCATTCTACTCTTCTAAGAATTTCCAGTCATCCACACAACAAGTGTCCACCAACACTAGGCCTGCTGCCTGTGGTTGAAAATAAACTTTCATTGTTACTCAGCCATGGCCATTTCCAGTCATTTACCTATTGCCTATGGCAGCTTTGCAATACAGTGCTAGAGTTAAATTGTCTCACCAAAGACTATTTGGCTCACAAAATTAAAATCTATGTCTATATTACTATAGAATGTTTTTGCTGACCCCATCCAAAGGTTCCTAACCCTCAAAGTTGGCATTCTTCCTTAAGGGGAGGGGAAAAAGGTGGGTAAGGAAAGCCATATTGCCTTTGACCTTAGAGCCAAATCTTTATAAGACTTTAGAAAATGATCTTGGTTTTCAGTCATTCATTCCTCCTGTTACGGAAATGGTAGGCCAATGATGAAACCACTCATAAATTCCCTTACCTTACTAATCATGGGTAAAATGAAATAAGTTTCCTTCCTCAATAGAGATAGACATTTACATGGAAAAGAGATTTAAAATAAATACAGCATGAATTAAGAGGTTCTTGGGTTTATCAGTGGTGTTGGGGTAGAGACATTGCCCTACACTATACCTGGCAGACTGAGGTATATATATATATATCTTAATCTTTTAGAGACCTGAACTCAGGTAAAACTAGATTCTTGGCTTCATCACTGAAAGAAATTTCAAGGTGAGCCAGTATGAAGCAGAGTTGGAGTTTATTAAAAGACATTTTATTTTGCTTTGTTTTTCAAGTTAGGGTCTTGCTGTAGCGCAGACTGACCTGTAATTCACTATGTAGTCTTAGGCTGGTCTTGAACTCACAGTGATCCTCCTACCTCTGCCTCCCAAGTGCTAGCATTGTATCTGTGAACCACCTATGCCTGGCTCTTAAAAGGCTTTAAAAAAAAATTTCCCACAGATTTTTGTTGTTGTTTGTTTGGGGATTTTTGTGTTATTTTTGGTCTTTAAATATTTTATTTTTATTTACTTATTTGAGAGAGAGAGAGAGAGAAGAGAGAGAGAGAGAGAGAGAGAGAGAGAGAGAGAATGGGTGCACCAGGACCTCCAACCACTGCAAATAAGCTCCAAACACATGAGCCACCTTGTACAACTGGCTTACGTAGGTCCTAGGGAATCAAACCTGGCTCCTTTGGCTTTGTAGGCAAGCACCTTAATTGCTAAGCCATCTCTCCTACCCTTAATATGCATTTTTACCATAGAGTTTTAAGTACTAGAGTTAAGAGGAAAAGAGGTGCTGTGGGGGGAGAGGGAAGTAAGACACACTGGAGAGCATTGGGTATGGGCTTCCCACAGAGACTCACAAGTATCCTAACAGTAACCATACTGTTGTTTGTGGTGGCCTCTGAAGTTATATCTGAAAGGGCTGCTAAGAAACCACAACATAGGGTTGTGCATTAGCTAGGATTATAGCTAATAAGGTAAAACCTAGATCACAAGGATTATGGGAGAAATGAAGACAATTTTTACTATAAATGAAGATTTGGTCTTGTTTTTGAGATTCCAAGAGAATATCTGGGAAAGGAATAAGGCCTTAAGCATGATTCATTGTTATGTTAACACAAAATATCTACATGTCAAGGGAATATTGTCCCATGTCCTGTCTCCTTCACAACAAATGTTAATTGTGCTGGAATTCATGATTCTTAGTTGGTGAGAAGCTTCAACCATCCTCTGGAGTGAAGGGCCTCTTTTCTTTCCATGCCCTCATAATTTTCTCTGTCTGTCTTTCTATCCTGCTTCGGGTTGTTTTTTATTGTCTCTACATTTAAAGTGTATCCAAATGAAATGGATTTGCATACTGATGAAAGCAAAGTAAAAATCTTCATTACCAAGGAATAACACAGTGGTGAATCTATACATATTGATATAGACCAGCATTCTGGAGTTCAAGCACATTCCTGATCATGCTTAAAGTTTAAGAAGAAAAGATGGCTGTCTATAGTTTTGGGCATTCTCAGTGCACGATCATGAGGCACACATTCGAAATTTAAGATGGTGGACAGGAATGCTTGTACACATGCTCAGTTTGCATCATAAATGTGGCAGGCAGGAAGGTATACAGCAAGTCTTTTGTGCATGCTCAGCTTTTTCCAAAAAGTTTTAACTGAAACAAAAAGGGAAGACACTGTAAAGGAACCTGATTCGATTGGATGCTAACAGATAAAAAAGCCTTCAGAGTAAATGATGAACAGTCTTGATCTTCCTTGGTAAGAGCAATGGTGCCTTCTTTTATTTTTCATGGCTATTCCCAAAGACTGCACATATATGAACCTGCATAACAAAGAAGAATGTGTATGTACAGTGGGGTTGGAAGTGTCTCTTTGAATTTAAGGCTCTGAAGCTCAATAGAAAACAGGGCTAGATATACTCAATGTCTGTCTTTAATGCAGAGAATGTCATCATCAAAATTGTCTTTAAAAAATTATTTATTTCTTTATTTTATTTATTTGAGAGGAGAAAGTGAGAGAGCGAGAGAGAGAGAGAGAGAGAGAGAGAGAGAGAGAGAAAGAATGGGAGCACCAGGGCCTTCAGCTGCTGCAAACTCCAGAAGCATGCACCACCTTGTACATCTGGCTTACATGGGTCCTGGGGAATCAAACCTGGGTCCTTTGGCTTTTCCAGCAAACACCTTAACCACTAAGCCATCTCTCCAGCCCAGAGTTGTCTTATTTTTTATTTTTATTACTTCAGGATGGAAACTGTTGCCTGGTGCATGTTAGACAAACGCTCTACCACTGTGCCATATGCCCAATTCTTTCCTATTTTGGCATGTTCTTTATATTTTTACCACAGCAGGTCTTGTAATCAACTTTCTAAACCCATTTTTCTTTCTTATTCTCTTGGGACTCTGTTAAATCCCATTACCTAAATTAATCTCTAAGTAGACTGTACTCATATATTTTTAAGTGAGCAAGTCTTTAATAGTTCTTCAAGAATACACAAGAGTTTATAATTTATTTACAAGTGCATGGGTTATAGCAGCATTAGCTGACCTGTGGTATAAATAATGCTAATTGAGAATTAGTCCTGGAATAGTTTGCTGAATTCCTATTTCTAATTTAACAGATTAAAAACACAACCATAAATTGCATATATATGTAAGGATCCTATTATGTTCAAATTAGTTTTAAAAATAGAATCCAGGCCCTTTTGAGGAAATTTAACCTAGTGCCTTTAACTGCTGAGCCATTTTCCCAGATCTCCTTTAAAAAAACCAACAACTCTTTTTTATTTACTTATTTTATTTATTTGAGAGATAGAGATAGAGAGAGAGAGAGAGAGAGAGACAAATGGGGGTTGGAGGGGGAGAGAGAATGGGGAAGCCAGGGCTTTCAACCACTGTACACAAACTCCAGACTCATGTGTCACCTTGTGCATATGGCTTTACATGGGTGCTGGGGAATCAAACCTGGGTCCTTTGGCTTTGTAGGCAAACACCCTAACCACTAAACCATCTCTCCAGGCTTCTAAATCCACTTTTTAGGTAATTTAAAAACTCCCCCAAAGTTTCTTTCAATTAACATGCTAGCTTCACACAGAAAATAGTAAAGATACCTTTCCATGTGCTAAATTGCATAAAATGCCAAAATGTGAGTATTAAATGATCAATGGAACAAAATTAATAGAACTAAGCTGGGTGTGGTGGCACACGCCTTTAATCCCAGCACTCAGGAGGCAGAGGTAGGAGGATCATTGTGAGTTCGAAGCCACCCTGAGATTACATAGTGAATTCCTAGTCAGCCTGAGCTAGTGAGACCCTACCTTGAAAAACAAAATTAATAGAACTTAGAAAATCCTTAAATATGGAGTAAACAAAAATAAACAGGCTATAACAGAGAATTATAATTGAGCTCTAATTATTGGAATCGGGATCATATTTCTTTCCTTAGATAATTTTCTTTTCCAGCTTTGTGAAGTGTGTTCCAAATTTCTTTTGGCTCTGAAATGGTGGCTTTATTAAATTTCCACTGTAATTAATAATACCAGAATAACTGAGTCTCCATTTTAACGTTTCTATGGAGAAGTCATCTGCATTTCCCAGGTCAGTAAATCCTACAACATAATCTTAAGTTTTCCCATCCTTTAAAAGTGCTAGTGTTGGGAATGACTTTGCTATGCAGTCTCTCACAAAGGAAAGGTGCTTTCTCTACATTCAACTTCAAAAGCTTGGTTTCCAGATGTTTCTTTGACAATATCACCAAATGTCTAATATTTTACACTTAAAAGTGGAGTCTCTGTAGAAATGACAAACCACTTTTTCTTTCACTCCCCTTCATTTCTTGAAAGAAGTCCTCTCATTAGGAATTTCTCTATATTCCCTATGTCCTTTAGAAAGCCCACCTTGTTTCTGCTGTTGAGCTTTCCTTAGTGCCTCAAGTCTCTTTTCATTGAGTAGTTCCAATTCTTCTTCACCTATCTAATCCAGTTTCTGAATTTCAGAACCCAAGTGACTCTCCACTAGTTTAGCAGTCTGAAGTAACTGGTTCTCCAGGACTTTGGAAAACATTTTTCTAGGTGGTAAAGGTTGGCTTTGCTGCTGCACTTTTGGTGATGCCCATGAGTGGAGGGAGCAGCAGCTCAAGAAGATCCGACCCATTCACGATGAATGGAGACTCCTCATAAGTAAGATGTTTTTAAAAAGCAGTTTTCTTGAATGCATGGTAAACACACCCATAATACCAGCACTTGGGTGGTAGAGGCAAAAGGATGATGACATCTAAATAAAAGAGACACTGATTGAGAGGTGGAAGAGTTGTCATGGAGAGTGGAGTTGCAAAGGGGAAAGTGGGGGCGGGGATTACCATGTTTTATTGTCTTATTGTCTATAATTATAGAAATTTTCAATTAAAACAAAAAGAAAAAAACAAGAGTTTGAGGTCATCATAGACTACTTAATGAGGTCCTGTCTCAACAAAACAAGAGCTGTGGCTGTAGCCCGCATACCATGCACAAGGCCATAGATTGAATCATCAGCACCAGAGAAAACTTGCTTCTACTTTCATCCACTTTTCTTGGAAGCATGGAGGATCAGGTGACCTGTTCAAAGCATCACTTCCTCCCACCTTGAGAGAGGAGAGTTCATGTGTGAACCAATGAGCCTGGCTGCTGGGGGTGGCAGCTACTTTATTGTGCCATGGACACAGAGAAGAGACTGTGTCCTGAGGAGCACTGACTTCCAGTTGTGACAATGGAAAGTGTTCATCATTAAATGGGTCGTTAAAACCTATTCAGCCAAAGATTACCAGGATAAGCAAAAATAGACTTAATTATCTTTCAGAGAGGAAAAGCTCTCCTAGGCCAGGTGAAGGCGGAAGGTGACCATCTATTTAGGAATTTGAAGGGACATCTGAGGGAGCATGGGTCAGTTTGAGGTTGACAGCTGTTTCAAAGTAGGGTTAAGGAGAGGAAATTAGGGATTGGACAGTGATAGGAAGTAAAGATGGCTGTGTAGTTAGTTAGGTGTCATCAGTGATAAATGAAAATAGCAAGCAGTTAGAGGCATCACTGATAAGAAGTCAGTAATCTTCCAAAGAGGGTGTTATTATGACATTTTATAACTGCTGCATGACCTTGGCAACCTGTTACCTGTTACCTTTGCTCTTGTTCTTTCTGTGCCTGCCTTGCCATCCCGATGAGCCACAAGAGTTCTTTGCTCTTTGTAGTTCAGCTTGATTTTCACTCTTTCAATCTCAGGCTCTTTTAGGGTCTTCAAAATTAACTCTTTTAAATTAACTCTTTTAGGGTCTTCAAAATTCATACGAACATTTATTGGGATATGTTTCCCTATTGACAACCAAGTGGAAGAATCTCAAGTTAATCTTGATTTAACTGAATAGAAACTTTCAGAGCAAACAGCAAATACCAGATTCAGTTTAGAATATTTAAATCATCCCAAATGATTTAAAAGGACTCTCTGCCTTTTGATGAGACCACTGTCCTCATTAACACCTTTCCAGCTTAGAGCAGGTAATTGCCCTTATATAAATGCTAACGGGGCTGGAGAGATTGCTCAGTGATTAAGAAGCTTGCCTGCAAACCCTAATGATCTGAGTTCAATTCCCCAGTACCCACGTAAAGCCAGACACACAAAGTGGTGTATGTGTGTTGGACATAGGTAGGGCCCTGGGTTAAAGCAAACCTAAGCTGTGTGACAGGAAGACCCCAGGCTATGGAGAGGTCGCAGCAGCCTGAACTGCAGGTGGTATCTCAGGGACCAGACCTGCAGAGGAGCTCCTCCCCCCATTCTCCAGGGTTGCAGGGAACCAGGATCTTCCCCCCATTCTTGACAGTTGCAGTGAAACTGGACCCCCTGACAAAATCTAGGGGACAAAATGTTGGACCTGAGATCAGCAGGAAGTAAGGCCACCTCCTCTCCAAGCACAGGATACTTGGACATTCAGATAAGACTTAGGCTTTGCACATAACCCTATGACCTTTGGCCATTGCCTAAGAAACTCCTTATATGGTATCAGTCAGCAACCTTTGCATAGCCCATCCCCCTGTACCATATGCCATTGCCTACTGGCTGGAATATATGTCCCCATATGCTAATTAGGCATCAGCAAGCAACACTGTATCCAATCCCCTTAGGACCCTCAACTGCTTATAAACCCATTTTCCTACTGATTAAAGCGAGCTGTTCACCGAAACTGTCTCCCGAGCATGATTCTTTCTCTTGTCATGCACGCACAACCTTGATCTCCACAGTTGCCTGGACTCCTTGGTGGATAGCAGCCGGCCTGAGGATCCAGGAACTCACATATGTGTTTGGAGTTTGTTTGCAGTGGCTACAGGGCCTAGAACACCTATTCTCTCTATCTGTCCATCTCTCTTCTCTCTGTCTTTCTCTGCTTGCAAATAGAATGAAAAACATTTATATTAAAAAAAAAAAAGCTAACGGGACCTCATTGGCCATGCCTTTGGTTTTAAGGCTCATCATAGTATGACTGTTTCATTCCATTTTCCATCTCTCTCTTTGTACCTATTTTACATTTAATCCATGTCTCCATGCCTTTGGCCAGTCACATTTTCTTTCATCCTGAAATTTCATTCTCTTTTTTGATCCAATCACAATTCTACTTTGGGTGGGGGTGTGGAGCTCAGTGGTTAAGTATGTGCTAGCATGCACCTACCAATACAAACCCAAACCCAAGTCTTGTTCTTACTTGCCCAATGCAAAGACCTTTCTCCATGAATCTTCCCTAACCACCATATTGAAACTACTTTTCTTGAGAACCCTAAGCACTATCTCCACGAAGCCACCCAACCATCCTATTGAAACAAGTAGTTTCTTGAGAACTTGAAGCACTTTGCTTATAACTCTGTTCAGCATTTGTCTGATTTTTATTTTCTAAGTACAGGGTGGTTTAATTGAATTTTCCTTACTATTTGAAAAAAAAAGTTTATTTTACTTGCTTTCAATATTCTAGGGAACATCATTAGTCTGAGTTCCTTGTGGAATTTTACATGTAAATCTGTGAAGTATGTGGACATCTTTAGATATGTGTGTGTGTGTGTTTGTGTGTGTGTGTACTTTGTTGTGGAAAGGATCCACAAGTTTCATGATATATTCAAAGACATGTGTTTTCCAAAAAGAGTTAAGAACAACTTTTTTATTGTTTGTTTTTTCAAGGTAGGGTCTCACTCTCGCTCAGGCTGACCTGGCATTCACTATCTAGTCTCAGGGTGGCCTCAAATTCACCACAATCCTTCTACCTCTCCCTCCCAAGTGCTGGGATTAAAGGCATGCACCACCATGCCCTGCTAAGAACAACTTTTAATATTGTATTTAATTTGTTTATTTAGGGAGAGGGAAAGAATGGGCATGCCAGGGCCATCAGCTGCTGCAAACAAACTCTAGATGCATGTGTCTCCTTGTGCATCTGGCTTACATGGGTCTTGGAGAATTGAACCTGGGTCCTTTGAATTTGCAGGCAAGTGCCTTAACATTTCTCCAGCCCAAGAACAACTTTTAAATGATTAGTCTATTGTGGAATGGGCACTCTGCCACTCAAACAGATGGAGGAGTGACTACAGGCAACCAAGAATTCATGAATGTGCATCAAATGTGGGTGCTTAGGACATGGTACTCAGCTGGGCAGGTGGAGAACGCCATCACCCAAAGCTGCCAAGAGCTATTAGGCAGTACTGATTAAACTTTGGAATGCACTGACTTTTGGAAATTGCAGTAAAATCTAGTCCTCCCTAGTCACGGCCCAGAAGCCCAGTACTTGGCTGTGTATCTCTCCATCAGTGCCCTGCTGGTGCCTTCCTTAGCAGCTATGTTGGCAATGACAGCACTGCGACTTGTCCCTGCCCTTTTTTATTCCCAGATAAAATTAGTTTGATGAGTAAATCATGTGTCAACCCATCACAGGTCCATGATCTAGCCTAGAATTCTGGAGGAAAAAATATAGTGTGTGTCATATCTTCTTTCCATCCTTAAATTAAATAGAAAAGCTCTTAGGCTGGGATGTGGCTCAGTGATGAAGAGCTTGTCTAGCAAGAGTTTGATCCCTAGCATGGCAACAAACAAACAAAACAACCAAAAACCAGCAACCAAAAGCCTCTTCAAAAATTATGCAATCCTGATGCCATATGTCTTTTTGTTCTTCATCGGGGGCACATGTGTTTGAGTGCATTAGTATTAGTACAATCAATGCTTAGCGTGGATGATAGGACAAGATGACCTGGCCTTGAGCATCAGAGGCAGATAGTCCTCTGACTGTACTTTCTAACTCCCCATGTTAAACAGGCTCATGCTTTGAGAATACTTTTCTGTCCATTTTTCTCTTTCCATGCTTTTTCTAGAAAATTCTTAATGGAATTGGTTTGGCTAAGATGAAGTTTAATTCATGAAAACAGACATCAAAACCCCATACATTTCCAATTTTCATGTGCCTCTCAACTAATTCTCATTTTGGCACTTTTTGAGATCATTTGACACAAATTACTGGCCCCCTTACAGGAGTATGTTAAGATACTGGAAAACAATTTGCACTTCAGGTAGCTGGATTTGAGGAAAAGGTTCTACACATTTTCTTTCAAAGTAGCTCCTTACCTCCATTCTTTCTGCCTATTCAAACACATCAAGAAACAAAAATCCTGCTACAGCAAATGGATTATGAAAATCAAAGATACTTTTTAATATTTTATTTATTTATTTGAGAGAGAAAGAGGCAGATAGACAGAATGGGCATGTAAGGGCCTCCAGCCACTGCAGACTAACTCCAGATGCATGTACCACCTTGTGCATTTTGCTCACTTGGGTACTGGGGAATCAAACCTGGGTCCTTAGGTTTCACAGGCAAGTACTTTAACCATTAAGCATTTCTTCAGGCCCCCAAAGATACTTTTTAAAAAAATTATTTATTTATTGACAGAGAAAGAGGGAGAGAGAGTGAGGGAATGGGCATGCCAGGGCCTCTATCCACTGCAAAGGAACTCCAGACGCGTGCGTCCCCTTGTGCATCTGGCTAACGTGGGTCCTGGGGAACTGAACCTGGGTCCTTTGGCCTCACAGGCAAATGCCTTAACCGCTAAGCCATCCCTCCAGCCAAAATATATTTTTTCTTACACCAATTGTTTCTAGCCTTTCATAGCTATGTATAAAAGAGAAACTTATTTATTAGCCTGAAGCAGAATGAAATTTTCATGTAATCAAATCAGTTTCTACCACTGGGTTAGTTTTAAAAATTATATTTATATATTTATTTGGGGGGCAAATAGAGAGAATGGGGGCACCAGGGCCTCTAGCCACTGCAAATGAACTCCAGATGCGTGCATCACCATGTGTATCCGGCTTTATGTAGGTACTGGGGAATCAAATCTGGATCCTTTGGCTTTGCAGGTAACTGCCTTAACTGCAGAACCAGCTCTCCAGTCCCCCTTTAAAAAACATATTTTAATATGTATTTATTTATTACATTGAGTTTTTAAGATACAATGCTCTAGATCAGCAATTACTGTTTGGCTTTGTTTTTGTTTTGTTTGTGAGGCTGGGTCTCATTAGAGCTCAGGCTGACCTAGAACTCTGTAGCCTGAAGTCGGCCTTGAAGTCATGGCAACACTACTATATCAGCAGTTCTGAAACCTGAGTGTGTGTTAGAACCACACATTGGCAAATGTCTTCTGATAATGTTGGTCTGGAGTGGGACTAGAGAATATGGTTTCTCATAACTTCTTATGTGATGCAGATACTGCTGGTCTGGGGACCACACACTGAAAATAACTAATCTGGGATGGGGAGATGGCTCAACAGTTAAAGGCACTTGCTTACAAAGCCTTATAGCCTGAGTTTGTATAAAGCCAGATACACAAAGTGATGCATGCATTTGGAGTTCCTTTGCAGTGGCAGGAGGCTCTGGTGTGCTCATATTCTGTCAAATAAATAAATAAGTAAATATTTAAAAAAAGAAAAGTAACTATGCCTTTAGGTCATAAAGTGTGTGTAATTAGTTCAGTCAGGACAGAACCCATTTAAAATCCCTAGTAATAAAAGGTAACATATGCTGGGCGTGGTGGCGCACGCCTTTAATCCCAGCACTCGGGAGGCAGAGGTAGGAGGATCGCCATGAGTTCAAGGCCACCCTGAGACTATAGTGAATTCCAGGTCAGCCTGAGCTAGAGTGAAACCCTACCTCGAAAAAAAAAGAAAAGAAAAGGTAACATATGGGCTCGAAACAAGCTACAGTGAACGCTAAACAAGTGTAGTGGTAACAGAGAACTCTGGGCTAGCAGGATTTCAATTGATGTCTAAATCTGACTAAGATGCGGATACAACCCAGTATTGTCAAAAGTAGCCCGAGGACCTCTATACTTAAGCTAGGTACTACTCTATCCCACAGCAAAGAATTTCAGGGGTGGAGAGATGGCTCAGAGGTGCTTGCTTGCAAAGTCTGACAGCTTGGGTTTAGTTCCACAATACCCATGTAAAGCCAGATGCACAAAGTGGCCCATGCACCCAGAGTTTGTTTGCAGTGGCAAATGAAGAGAGAATGGTGTACCTATTCTCTCTCAAATAAATAAAGAAATTATAAAAAAGAAAAAAAATTCAGGATGTCAGAGTGGGTAATTATAGGTAAGGCATAATACATGCTTCAGACTTAATTGCAGGAGAGAGAGAAAAAGACAGCTTTAAGAAAAAAAAAAGCACACAAGACATAAAAGCAAGCTTCTTAAGCTTTTTTATTTTTTTGGTTTTTTGAGGTAGGGTTTTTCTCTAGCCCAGGCTAACCTGGAATTCACTATGTAGTTTCAGGTTGGCTTTGATCTCACAGCAATCCTCCTACCTCTGCCTCCCCAATGCTGGGATTAAAGGTGTGCATCACCATGCCTGGCTGCAAGCTTCTTATGAGAGAGTTATATTTAAGTATCCTCATAATGAGTATATATATGTATAATACTATATAATATAGCATATATTATATTATATGTATAATCTATCTTCTGGAGCTTTCTAAAATTACAAGGTTGAAAAATTAAGTAAAGTTTAAAAATTAAGGAAAATACAAGAACTGATATTTATTCCTCTTATAGAATTTCCTTTTTGTAAAATGATACTGTAAGGTAAATGAGGTGCATAGTTTAGATTTAGGGACTACAGAATAGTGCTAATATGGTTAAACACAATCATGCTGGCCCTAAGTAAGCATCATTCATTTATTGTTTTTAAATATCCTTGTCTGAGATGCCTTTCTGAGAACAAGCATCATCTCTGTAGGCACTTTTAATTTTATCAGTTGTGGGTTTCTTGACTCCCAGGCAGCAGGAAACAAAAACTTGATCCCAGGATTTAGCTTTTTTCTCTTCCTATGTCACTTCAGTTTTCTCTTTCTTGCCTCAATGAGAGAGGAGATAGAGAGCATTTTACAGGAATGGCCAAGGGAATTCTAGAGGAAACTAATCAAGTCATTTGGAGGTGTGACTGGAGAAGTAGTGTGCAACCATGATCCCAGGACCTCAGTGCAAACCTGGTAGGCTGGTAGGTTTTCAATGCCCTCACCCGCTTTTTTAAAATTTTTTTTCGGAGGTAGGGTCTCACTCTAGCCCAGGCTGACCTGGAATTCACTATGTGTCTCAGGCTGGCCTCGAACTCACAGCAATCCTCCTGCCTACCTCTACCTCGAATACTGGTATTAAAGGCGTGAGCCTCCACGACTGGCTCAGTTCTGTTTCAAACGTCCAGACTTCCCACAGCAGGCAGTTTCTCTCGTATCCACAAATCATCTTCTCTTCCTGTGGCATGTAGGTACAATCAACAACTTCACACCCTTGAAAACCGTGTAAGCTTTCCAAAGCACCTGAAAAACTTGGTGCGGTAGAAAAAGTGTTATTGTATCTGAGGCGTTTGGTCAAGGTAACAAGTTAAAGTGGGTTGTTTGCATTGTTGATTCTATTTTTGCTAGGATACCTGAATGGGAAAGCTGGCACCTTTTAGAGGTCTCCTGAAACACAAGTCATGCTTTACTTAAGTATGGATTGAGGTTGCTATCATGGGAAAAATCTTTGATGGCAGAGGCACCCCAATAGAGGGTCTGAAGCAGGTAAGACCATACGCTACCGTGCAGTGCCTTTTCATGTTTCAGGTGCATCCTTAGGGATCACCTGGAGGTACGATTGAGCTGGCTTCTACAAGATCCCCGAGGATGCTAACACGGCCGATTGCACTTTGAAGCAAGGTACCAAGAGACAGCCAGAATGCATCAGGGCGGAGGGAGGTCGGCAGGCTGTCTCCTAAAGGAAGGAGGATAGGTGCCGTGTTCAAAGATGAGGCCCTGTGGGGACAGAAAGAGGGGCGGCCTGAGCAGGGCCCGGGAGAAGGCGGAAGGGGAGGGTGGAGGCGCCGACCTACGCCAGGTACGACCGCTCAGGTAATGGCAGCCCGCCGGACACGCGGCTTGGCGGTTTCGCGGTGCGACTTATGGTCTTTCGGCCCTCGGCGGCTGCCATCGCAGCTCCGGGGCGCGAAGCGGAGACTACGGCGGCGGCAGCCGGTCCGTCCCCGCGCGGGCACGCGGACATGCGGACACCCACTCGGCCGGTGCTAGCGCGGCGCTCCCGGAAGCGGAAGGGGAGCGCGGCCCGGCCTGGGTGGCGGCGGCGGCGGCGGCGGCGCCCGAGCCGGCGGTGGGGACAAGCTGCGGGCGGCGGCGCGGGGCGAGCCCGCGGGCGGTGAGTGTGAGCGGGCGCGGGGAGCGGCCCCCAGCGCCCTCCGGGCCGAGCTGCGCCGCGCCGCGCGTCCTCCCCGGCCGGCTGCACCTGCCTCCATCCCGGCCTCCGCGGGCCTCCGGCAGGCCGGCCTTCCGTCCCCGGCATCGCCCGCAGACCCGCCCGGTCCCTCGCCGAGCTGCTGGGGTGGGTTCCCGGCCCCCGGGGAGGGAGCCGACCCGGTGCCCGAGTTTCTCGCCTGTAGGCTAGTTTGTTTCCCTCTTCGCCGCGGTGCGGTCCCTCATTCATTCCAAGATCTCGGGTGTCTACCTGCAGGGGACCGACTAGCTGGAGGAGTAGTAGTTTGCACCTGCATTGACCTCCCTCCCCTTACGCAGAGGCCAGGGAAAATGGCTTTATGGAATAGCTGCAGTTTGCGCTTGTTACATGCTCTGTAAGCTGTAGCTGCATTTTAACTGCGGAGACCATTTAAATTATGGTCTTTCTCAAGCTGTATTCGGGTCACATTTTAAGATCCCTTGTGAGTCAGATGTCTGTGTCTCCAGGGCCAAGAGTGCCTGACCAATTATTATTTGACAATATTGCAATGTAGCAGCAGCCCATAAAAGTACAAGAGGAAAATGAAATCAAGGTCATTGTGGGTGGGTCATAAATGACAGTGTAAAAGTTACAGTCCAAAATAAAGACAAATTAGGATCATTAAGTGCGAGTTAAAAAAGATGTGTCAAACTGGGCTTCCACCTACTGTGCTAATATTTGCACCAAAGAAAATTCACTATCTGCTTTGTGGCTAAAAAGTAATCCAGATTCCATATCCATTTCTGTACTTTCCAGCTATGGCCTTCTGGGAAGGTGACCCAGTTTCTTCCCTCGTCCATTCAACTAGGTAGTCAGCTTAGTTCCTTAGGAGTACTTTAAGCTTTTTCATGTTTATTTGTCAAATACCATGCTTATAAATAATTTGAGTTAAAACATTTATCGCATGAAAAATATTAGTAAAATGTTCACGTAGCATCAGAAGTCCAGAATCCATTATGAATGGAAAACAAGAGAATTATATTAAATATCTTTGGAGTGTTGAACTTTTTCATTAAACTTAATTAACATCCTTTGGAAGTTGTAGGTAAATACAGCAAATAGCACAAATTTAAGAGAAACTGATGAGACTGTATATCTATGGGATACTTTTAAAATTTACAGTGTGTGATTCAGAGTCTGGGAAAGCACAAGACTAAAGTAATGCCATGGATTAGTGAAGAAACTGATTGAGAATCTAGTAATGTCTGCATGGAGCTTTTATTAAGAGTGAGTCAATGAAAACTTTTTCAGCACAGGAAACTGCACAGTGGCAATGTCACTCTAAAAGCATAGCAGGGAAAGCAGAGGAAAAGCTATTTTCCAGGAGGCTTGATTTATTTTTAATTAAGGACTGTAGGTATTTTACATGTTCTTAATAGAACATGAGGGCTCAGTTTCAACTTTTCACATGTGCTGAAAATAATCTAGTGGAATCTCTATGTATAAGTGCCTCTTGTGAAAGCGGAAAATGTTTGAAGTACATACAGTCAGTGAAAAGTGCAGCTGAGGGGCTGGGATATTTATAGCGCTAGAGTGCTTGCCTGCGATGTGCAAGGTCATAGGTTTGATCACTGGTACTGGGGGCAACAAAGAGAGCTAAAAACAAGAATAGATGGGAAAATACCAGTCTTTTTCATCTTGTCAGAATCGTGATTTATTGGTGAAGAGCCCCTGATACATTGAATCAGCTAGTTTAAAAAGCGTATTCTCATATGTGAAGCAGTTAGCTGACCCTAGACACTGTAGTATAGAGATGGTAGTTTATTTACCTGTTTCCTTGTTGAAATCTACTTAGAGTAAATAGTGACATTTTCTGAATATGTCTTTTGCCTTTCAGGCCTTCTTGCCTCCTCTACTAGTCCTTTCCTGATAGATTAACTTTCTTTCCAGTTTGAGAAGTTGAATAGGTAGCTATCTGTTCTCTTTACTTATCCATTGCCCTTTCACAAAAAGACCACATTATGTAAAAATTAGTATTCTACCCTTCCCTGATTTTGACCTAAAATGCTCATGTGTGATCTCAGCCAGTTTCTGATTTTAAGCCTTTTATTTGTGATTATTGAATGAACGACATTTTTGTTTTGTTTTGTTTTTTTGGCGGGTAGGGTCTTGCTCTAGTCCAGACTGACCTGGAATTCACTATGTAGTCTCATGGTGTCCTTGAACTCCTGGTGATCCTCCTTCCTCTGCCTCCTGAGTGCTGGTATTAAAGGCATGCACCACCATGCTTGGCTGACTTTTACAAGCAGGTAAGGAGAGATTTTCCTCTTCTAGTGTTAGTGCTTAAATCATTCCCGCTTGATAGATTCTGGTATGCAAAAGCAACCCCATTCAGCCTCTTTCTTTCTTTCCAGTGTGTGGTCCAATGGGTACTAGGAGGCCAGTAACTGGTGTACCTTCCTTTATGGAGCACCATGCCTTATTTACATGAGGAGATGCTTTAGTTTCCTCACTTTTGGGTTTACCCTATCTGCAGGTTTTCCTTGTGCTGTTTTTGTTTGGAGCAAAAATTATTGCTGCTCTCTGAGCCTACCCTACATTTAATGTTGTGTTTTCTTTCTTCCTGCACTCCTACCTCCTTAAATGATGATTCCCACAAAGAATTTGTACTGACAATATTTGGTAGTTTTCAGTCAGTGGTATTTTGTGTTCGGAGATTTAGCAGAAGTATATTACTTTAGTGCAGGATTGTTAATAGAGGCACAGCAGTTATATATGTTTTTCACTCATGGATCAGGTATCCAGAACAAGTGCAGCGTATGCTCGGTTTTGCCCAGGATGGAGTGACTGAGAGACTTGTTCTACTGAGTGGCGGTACGAGTTATTCTGTGCCTGGATACTATCACACCCACATATCTTTCAAAATCTTGGAGAACTTCTGCCTTTGTATCAGAATACCTTGCTTTAATCATCCATTCTCATTGGCTTCTGGAGTCAAGTGCTGATTTCCTTCATGCCTCATTCCTTAGCTCACATTCCTGCTTTATGCTGCTGAAAATTAAGATAATAAATAGTTTAGTCACTACTTTCGATCTGACCTCTAGTTTGGTTTTGTAAATACTCCAGGGCAACATGTGGAACTGCAACTTCCCCACATGCTTATAGTATAATGTTAATAGAAACACTACAGTGTCTGAAGTTTTCTCTGACAAGTAGTTCACAGGCTTTTAGTGTGAGAGAAAGTAGAAATTATTCTACTCTGAAAATTGATTAATCTAACATTAATAGCCTTTAATAGCTAAATTAAATTTAGCACTACTTCCAATGATGGGTCCTAGCAATTGTATTATTTGTGAGTTCCTAAGGCAGGAAGTAGAATTCATCTATAAATTAGCCCCTTTCTCCACTTCTTTTTAAACTTACCATTGGGGAGACATTGCTTCTCTGCTAGGAGACATCTCATTTGAGCATGGCAGCAGTCCTGTAGTTAAAAGAGGCCATACTAACGATTTGAACGTGGCTCTCTATTTTTTAACATTTATGCAAGATTTAGGTCTACTTTGTTGATTCTAAGCTGAATACCTGTGTAGCATTTAAAAATTGAATTAGGAGCTGGTAAGATGGCTTAGCAGTTACAGCACTTGCCTACAAAGCCCATCGACCCCAGTTTGATTCCCCAGTGCCCACGTAAAGCCATATGCGCAGAGTGGCTCAGCATCTGGAGTTCATTTGCAGTGGCTAAGCTCCCTGACGTGCTCATTCTCTCTTTGTCTTTCTCTCTCTGCTTGCAATTTTAAAAATTTGTATTAGCTATTAAAGGCTAATTATTAATTGTATTAGCTATTAAAGGCTATTAATGTTAGATTAATCAATTTTCAGAGTAGAATAAAGTCAAAAGTCATATTTTATAGCTAACTTATCCATCAAACATAAAGGTATACAATTGCAATTTTAAAAATACTTGTTTATTTGCTCTCTCTGTGTGTATGGGCATGCCAAGGCTTCTTGTCACTGCAAATGCCAGATGTTTGTGCCACTTTTTGAGTCTGTTTTTATGTGGGTGCTGGGGAATTGAACTTGGGCTGGCAGGCTTTGCCAGCAAGCACCTTTAACTGCTGAGCCATCTTCTAAGCTCCCTGTAGCTTTGTCTTTTAAATTAATTTTTGGCTGCAATAATGTTTTAAGTTCCACATCTAATAAATATCTAATAAAGTATCCATTTTCTCTTGGCCCAGGAGAATAAAGTTTCTTGTGGCGTGTTTGAAAAATTGTTTATTGTATTCTTTCAGACATAAAGTGTTAAAAAGTTAATGATATTTATAGTTTTGAAGCATTGGGCATTGTTTCCCTCAAAGTTTTAGATTTGGGGCTTAATATTACTTTTCTCTCATAGGTGATATTTAATCTCACAGGTGGGATATTGATCTAAACCTGAAATGTTCATTATTCCTTGTATGCTATATCTGCCACATGGCTCTGAAAAGTAAATTTGAAGGAGGCTTTCTTAATTTTAAGTCACCAAGTGGCTGGGATTTGACTCATAGATGACTAGCCTGTGCTATTATCTAATAATGTGACTGACAGAAACTATTAGCTGAAACATGTAGAAGCCACTCTGGAGTCATGACCTTAATAGCATTACTGACTTTAGCTATGGTTCAATACATAATGTTGTATCACATTTGATTCTGTTTGAGTTTTTTTTTTTCTGGAAAAAAAAATTACTATTGGGGTAGTAGCTCCTTAAGTTTGTCATACTATGTTTTGTCCCAAAGAAGCAAGCTCAACCAAGGAAACCACCTTAGGTTAACAAGCTAAAGTAGACCATAGAAGTAGACCCTAGGAAAACAGACTCTGTGAGAACGCATAGGCTTTTTTGTTTGCATCCCTGAGAGTATAGAGGGGACAGAGATGTAGTGGTGCTGATTTTGATGGATTTTCACTTCCTCAGTATAAGATGGCAAACAGTATATACTCAACACATTCATAATCTTTTTTTCCTCTTCTCTTGGATAATGAAACTTGGGACCCATCCTGGAGACTTCCCTTTGCTTTCAATGTACCAGTAGGTCTTTTCAGTTTTATTCATTAGGTTTCTCTGGAAGATGAGCATGATGGTGCATGCCTGTAATCTAAGTCCTCAGGGCTGAGGCAAGTGGATTGCAATGAGTTCATGTATATGGGCTGTATAGTCAGACCTTGTCTGAAAAGAACTTACCCTGCCCCCCCCCAGCCAAAATAAAACAACAACAACAACAACAACCCTTACATTGCCCTGCTTCATTATGCATGGCTTTTGTTTTGTCTCTTATGTGCACATGCACACACACAGACTCCCTTTTTAGGTTAACATTTTGGGGTTGCAATTGCCCTGTGCTGTTACCATTTCTGTCCTGGGGAGTAATCAGTTTTCCTTGATTCATTAATTGATCCCAGTGCTTAGCCATTTAGCCAAGTGCAGCCCTCAGATTGTTGGTATTCTCAGAATGTGAATTTGACCTTGGAATTTACTCCTTAAAAGCCTTAATGCTTCTATTATGTGAAGTTCATAGTCAGTGACATGATTTTTACAGCATTCTAAAATCTGAGAACTGTTTTCTACCTGAGAATAAGGAATTTAGTTTAATAGGTTGTAACCATTATATTATTATTAAAGTCAATGTAATAAGAAAACAATATCAGTTATATCATGTTTTAGGGGTAAAACTTTTGTTATTCATACTTTTCTGTGTTTATAGATAGTATTATAAAAATTCTTAGCATTGATTGTGGTCAAGAGTTGGGCACATCTTACCCAGTTCTTTCGTGTTTTTTTTTTTTTTTCCAAGGTAGGGTCTCACTCTGGCTCAGGCTGACCTGGAATTAACTATGTAGTCTCAGGGTGACCTCGAACTCACAGCATTCCACCTACCTCTGCCTCCCGAGTGCTAGGATTAAGGCGTGCGCCACCACACGAGCCCAGCTCTTATCCAGTTCTTCGAATGGAATGATTCAAATCATTTTTGTTAACTGATTTTCTCTACTTTACCTCATACCTTGATCAGGTCTCTTGGTCTTTTGGTCATACTGTTTTTTTGAGTGTTATTGTATCTGAGGCGTTTGGTCAAGGTAACAAGTTAAAGTGGGTTGTTTGCATTGTTGATTCTATTTTTGCTAGGATACCTGAATGGGAAAGCTGGCACCTTTTAGAGGTCTCCTGAAACACAAGTCATGCTTTACTTAAGTATGGATTGAGGTTGCTATCATGGGAAAAATCTTTGATGGCAGAGGCACCCCAATAGAGGGTCTGAAGCAGGTAAGACCATACGCTACCGTGCAGTGCCTTTTCATGTTTCAGGTGCATCCTTAGGGATCACCTGGAGGTACGATTGAGCTGGCTTCTACAAGATCCCCGAGGATGCTAACACGGCCGATTGCACTTTGAAGCAAGGTACCAAGAGACAGCCAGAATGCATCAGGGCGGAGGGAGGTCGGCAGGCTGTCTCCTAAAGGAAGGAGGATAGGTGCCGTGTTCAAAGATGAGGCCCTGTGGGGACAGAAAGAGGGGCGGCCTGAGCAGGGCCCGGGAGAAGGCGGAAGGGGAGGGTGGAGGCGCCGACCTACGCCAGGTACGACCGCTCAGGTAATGGCAGCCCGCCGGACACGCGGCTTGGCGGTTTCGCGGTGCGACTTATGGTCTTTCGGCCCTCGGCGGCTGCCATCGCAGCTCCGGGGCGCGAAGCGGAGACTACGGCGGCGGCAGCCGGTCCGTCCCCGCGCGGGCACGCGGACATGCGGACACCCACTCGGCCGGTGCTAGCGCGGCGCTCCCGGAAGCGGAAGGGGAGCGCGGCCCGGCCTGGGTGGCGGCGGCGGCGGCGGCGGCGCCCGAGCCGGCGGTGGGGACAAGCTGCGGGCGGCGGCGCGGGGCGAGCCCGCGGGCGGTGAGTGTGAGCGGGCGCGGGGAGCGGCCCCCAGCGCCCTCCGGGCCGAGCTGCGCCGCGCCGCGCGTCCTCCCCGGCCGGCTGCACCTGCCTCCATCCCGGCCTCCGCGGGCCTCCGGCAGGCCGGCCTTCCGTCCCCGGCATCGCCCGCAGACCCGCCCGGTCCCTCGCCGAGCTGCTGGGGTGGGTTCCCGGCCCCCGGGGAGGGAGCCGACCCGGTGCCCGAGTTTCTCGCCTGTAGGCTAGTTTGTTTCCCTCTTCGCCGCGGTGCGGTCCCTCATTCATTCCAAGATCTCGGGTGTCTACCTGCAGGGGACCGACTAGCTGGAGGAGTAGTAGTTTGCACCTGCATTGACCTCCCTCCCCTTACGCAGAGGCCAGGGAAAATGGCTTTATGGAATAGCTGCAGTTTGCGCTTGTTACATGCTCTGTAAGCTGTAGCTGCATTTTAACTGCGGAGACCATTTAAATTATGGTCTTTCTCAAGCTGTATTCGGGTCACATTTTAAGATCCCTTGTGAGTCAGATGTCTGTGTCTCCAGGGCCAAGAGTGCCTGACCAATTATTATTTGACAATATTGCAATGTAGCAGCAGCCCATAAAAGTACAAGAGGAAAATGAAATCAAGGTCATTGTGGGTGGGTCATAAATGACAGTGTAAAAGTTACAGTCCAAAATAAAGACAAATTAGGATCATTAAGTGCGAGTTAAAAAAGATGTGTCAAACTGGGCTTCCACCTACTGTGCTAATATTTGCACCAAAGAAAATTCACTATCTGCTTTGTGGCTAAAAAGTAATCCAGATTCCATATCCATTTCTGTACTTTCCAGCTATGGCCTTCTGGGAAGGTGACCCAGTTTCTTCCCTCGTCCATTCAACTAGGTAGTCAGCTTAGTTCCTTAGGAGTACTTTAAGCTTTTTCATGTTTATTTGTCAAATACCATGCTTATAAATAATTTGAGTTAAAACATTTATCGCATGAAAAATATTAGTAAAATGTTCACGTAGCATCAGAAGTCCAGAATCCATTATGAATGGAAAACAAGAGAATTATATTAAATATCTTTGGAGTGTTGAACTTTTTCATTAAACTTAATTAACATCCTTTGGAAGTTGTAGGTAAATACAGCAAATAGCACAAATTTAAGAGAAACTGATGAGACTGTATATCTATGGGATACTTTTAAAATTTACAGTGTGTGATTCAGAGTCTGGGAAAGCACAAGACTAAAGTAATGCCATGGATTAGTGAAGAAACTGATTGAGAATCTAGTAATGTCTGCATGGAGCTTTTATTAAGAGTGAGTCAATGAAAACTTTTTCAGCACAGGAAACTGCACAGTGGCAATGTCACTCTAAAAGCATAGCAGGGAAAGCAGAGGAAAAGCTATTTTCCAGGAGGCTTGATTTATTTTTAATTAAGGACTGTAGGTATTTTACATGTTCTTTTTTTTTTTTTTTTTTTTTAGTCAGTTCTGTATTCAGCAAATACAGTCAGTTTGGTACCATTATTAGGCTCATCCGTGACCTACCCCCTTCCCTTGGCCCCTCCTTGTTGGGGTATGCGGGTCATGCATTGTGGAGTTAGCCCACAGTTATGGGTAAGCTAAATGTCTCTGCATATCATGACCCAACATGTGACTCTGACATTCTTTCCGCCCCCTCTTCCGCAAAATTTCCCTGAGCCATGTTGGGTTCATTTTTGGTCTGCTTCAGTGATGAGGTGTTGAGGGCCTCTGAGGCTCTGGCTCTCTGATTTGGTAGGAGTTGATTTTTCTCTATGCTGATCTCCTTCCCCTTTGTGCTGGTGTCCGGTTCATCAGGAAAAACAGCCCCCTTGCTTGTTTCTTGAAGTTTTCTTAGTTTCAGCCGGAGCCCTTTTGAGGTATGATGGGGTGGCTCTCTCCTTAGGGTCTACATCTATCTGAAAAAGAGAAGCAGATTCTCCAACGGAGAGTAAGTTAGCACCAGGACAAATGAGATAACCCTTACTTTTTTTTTTTTTTATAGAGAATTTAATATGTGTAGGCCCTCTTGTAGCCCACAATTGATAGTAGGTTGATACTGGAGAGTGGGCTTATGTTTGGATATGGTTCTGACTTGTTTCCCAGCTCCAGCTATGGGTCCCATATCAGTGAGGGGATCAGTTAGCCAAATTGAGAGCAGTTGGTTCCCCACCATGGCTGTGTGCCACCACTGCACTTGTGTGGGCATCACAATAAGTTATTTGCTGCTAAGTAGGTTAGACCATGCGTTGCTTCGATAGAGAACATGAGGGCTCAGTTTCAACTTTTCACATGTGCTGAAAATAATCTAGTGGAATCTCTATGTATAAGTGCCTCTTGTGAAAGCGGAAAATGTTTGAAGTACATACAGTCAGTGAAAAGTGCAGCTGAGGGGCTGGGATATTTATAGTGCTAGAGTGCTTGCCTGCGATGTGCAAGGTCATAGGTTTGATCACTGGTACTGGGGGCAACAAAGAGAGCTAAAAACAAGAATAGATGGGAAAATACCAGTCTTTTTCATCTTGTCAGAATCGTGATTTATTGGTGAAGAGCCCCTGATACATTGAATCAGCTAGTTTAAAAAGCGTATTCTCATATGTGAAGCAGTTAGTTGACCCTAGACACTGTAGTATAGAGATGGTAGTTTATTTACCTGTTTCCTTGTTGAAATCTACTTAGAGTAAATAGTGACATTTTCTGAATATGTCTTTTGCCTTTCAGGCCTTCTTGCCTCCTCTACTAGTCCTTTCCTGATAGATTAACTTTCTTTCCAGTTTGAGAAGTTGAATAGGTAGCTATCTGTTCTCTTTACTTATCCATTGCCCTTTCACAAAAAGACCACATTATGTAAAAATTAGTATTCTACCCTTCCCTGATTTTGACCTAAAATGCTCATGTGTGATCTCAGCCAGTTTCTGATTTTAAGCCTTTTATTTGTGATTATTGAATGAACGACATTTTTGTTTTGTTTTGTTTTTTTGGCACGTAGGGTCTTGCTCTAGTCCAGACTGACCTGGAATTCACTATGTAGTCTCATGGTGTCCTTGAACTCCTGGTGATCCTCCTTCCTCTGCCTCCTGAGTGCTGGTATTAAAGGCATGCACCACCATGCTTGGCTGACTTTTACAAGCAGGTAAGGAGAGATTTTCCTCTTCTAGTGTTAGTGCTTAAATCATTCCCGCTTGATAGATTCTGGTATGCAAAAGCAACCCCATTCAGCCTCTTTCTTTCTTTCCAGTGTGTGGTCCAATGGGTACTAGGAGGCCAGTAACTGGTGTACCTTCCTTTATGGAGCACCATGCCTTATTTACATGAGGAGATGCTTTAGTTTCCTCACTTTTGGGTTTACCCTATCTGCAGGTTTTCCTTGTGCTGTTTTTGTTTGGAGCAAAAATTATTGCTGCTCTCTGAGCCTACCCTACATTTAATGTTGTGTTTTCTTTCTTCCTGCACTCCTACCTCCTTAAATGATGATTCCCACAAAGAATTTGTACTGACAATATTTGGTAGTTTTCAGTCAGTGGTATTTTGTGTTCGGAGATTTAGCAGAAGTATATTACTTTAGTGCAGGATTGTTAATAGAGGCACAGCAGTTATATATGTTTTTCACTCATGGATCAGGTATCCAGAACAAGTGCAGCGTATGCTCTGTTTTGCCCAGGATGGAGTGACTGAGAGACTTGTTCTACTGAGTGGCGGTACGAGTTATTCTGTGCCTGGATACTATCACACCCACATATCTTTCAAAATCTTGGAGAACTTCCGCCTTTGTATCAGAATACCTTGCTTTAATCATCCATTCTCATTGGCTTCTGGAGTCAAGTGCTGATTTCCTTCATGCCTCATTCTTTAGCTCACATTCCTGCTTTATGCTGCTGAAAATTAAGATAATAAATAGTTTAGTCACTACTTTCGATCTGACCTCTAGTTTGGTTTTGTAAATACTCCAGGGCAACATGTGGAACTGCAACTTCCCCACATGCTTATAGTATAATGTTAATAGAAACACTACAGTGTCTGAAGTTTTCTCTGACAAGTAGTTCACAGGCTTTTAGTGTGAGAGAAAGTAGAAATTAGATCAGTGGCTAAAATTTAGCACTACTTCCAATGATGGGTCCTAGCAATTGTATTATTTGTGAGTTCCTAAGGCAGGAAGTAGAATTCATCTATAAATTAGCCCCTTTCTCCACTTCTTTTTAAACTTACCATTGGGGAGACATTGCTTCTCTGCTAGGAGACATCTCATTTGAGCATGGCAGCAGTCCTGTAGTTAAAAGAGGCCATACTAACGATTTGAACGTGGCTCTCTATTTTTTAACATTTATGCAAGATTTAGGTCTACTTTGTTGATTCTAAGCTGAATACCTGTGTAGCATTTAAAAATTGAATTAGGAGCTGGTAAGATGGCTTAGCAGTTACGGCACTTGCCTACAAAGCCCATCGACCCCAGTTTGATTCCCCAGTGCCCACGTAAAGCCATATGCGCAAAGTGGCTCAGCATCTGGAGTTCATTTGCAGTGGCTAAGCTCCCTGACGTGCTCATTCTCTCTTTGTCTTTCTCTCTCTGCTTGCAATTTAAAAAATTTGTATTAGCTATTAAAGGCTAATTATTAATTGTATTAGCTATTAAAGGCTATTAATGTTAGATTAATCAATTTTCAGAGTAGAATAAAGTCAAAAGTCATATTTTATAGCTAACTTATCCATCAAACATAAAGGTATACAATTGCAATTTTAAAAATACTTGTTTATTTGCTCTCTCTGTGTGTATGGGCATGCCAAGGCTTCTTGTCACTGCAAATGCCAGATGTTTGTGCCACTTTTTGAGTCTGTTTTTATGTGGGTGCTGGGGAATTGAACTTGGGCTGGCAGGCTTTGCCAGCAAGCACCTTTAACTGCTGAGCCATCTTCTAAGCTCCCTGTAGCTTTGTCTTTTAAATTAATTTTTGGCTGCAATAATGTTTTAAGTTCCACATCTAATAAATATCTAATAAAGTATCCATTTTCTCTTGGCCCAGGAGAATAAAGTTTCTTGTGGCGTGTTTGAAAAATTGTTTATTGTATTCTTTCAGACATAAAGTGTTAAAAAGTTAATGATATTTATAGTTTTGAAGCATTGGGCATTGTTTCCCTCAAAGTTTTAGATTTGGGGCTTAATATTACTTTTCTCTCATAGGTGATATTTAATCTCACAGGTGGGATATTGATCTAAACCTGAAATGTTCATTATTCCTTGTATGCTATATCTGCCACATGGCTCTGAAAAGTAAATTTGAAGGAGGCTTTCTTAATTTTAAGTCACCAAGTGGCTGGGATTTGACTCATAGATGACTAGCCTGTGCTATTATCTAATAATGTGACTGACAGAAACTATTAGCTGAAACATGTAGAAGCCACTCTGGAGTCATGACCTTAATAGCATTACTGACTTTAGCTATGGTTCAATACATAATGTTGTATCACATTTGATTCTGTTTGAGTTTTTTTTTTTCTGGAAAAAAAAATTACTATTGGGGTAGTAGCTCCTTAAGTTTGTCATACTATGTTTTGTCCCAAAGAAGCAAGCTCAACCAAGGAAACCACCTTAGGTTAACAAGCTAAAGTAGACCATAGAAGTAGACCCTAGGAAAACAGACTCTGTGAGAACGCATAGGCTTTTTTGTTTGCATCCCTGAGAGTATAGAGGGGACAGAGATGTAGTGGTGCTGATTTTGATGGATTTTCACTTCCTCAGTATAAGATGGCAAACAGTATATACTCAACACATTCATAATCTTTTTTTCCTCTTCTCTTGGATAATGAAACTTGGGACCCATCCTGGAGACTTCCCTTTGCTTTCAATGTACCAGTAGGTCTTTTCAGTTTTATTCATTAGGTTTCTCTGGAAGATGAGCATGATGGTGCATGCCTGTAATCTAAGTCCTCAGGGCTGAGGCAAGTGGATTGCAATGAGTTCATGTATATGGGCTGTATAGTCAGACCTTGTCTGAAAAGAACTTACCCTGCCCCCCCCCAGCCAAAATAAAACAACAACAACAACAACAACCCTTACATTGCCCTGCTTCATTATGCATGGCTTTTGTTTTGTCTCTTATGTGCACATGCACACACACAGACTCCCTTTTTAGGTTAACATTTTGGGGTTGCAATTGCCCTGTGCTGTTACCATTTCTGTCCTGGGGAGTAATCAGTTTTCCTTGATTCATTAATTGATCCCAGTGCTTAGCCATTTAGCCAAGTGCAGCCCTCAGATTGTTGGTATTCTCAGAATGTGAATTTGACCTTGGAATTTACTCCTTAAAAGCCTTAATGCTTCTATTATGTGAAGTTCATAGTCAGTGACATGATTTTTACAGCATTCTAAAATCTGAGAACTGTTTTCTACCTGAGAATAAGGAATTTAGTTTAATAGGTTGTAACCATTATATTATTATTAAAGTCAATGTAATAAGAAAACAATATCAGTTATATCATGTTTTAGGGGTAAAACTTTTGTTATTCATACTTTTCTGTGTTTATAGATAGTATTATAAAAATTCTTAGCATTGATTGTGGTCAAGAGTTGGGCACATCTTACCCAGTTCTTTCGTGTTTTTTTTTTTTTTTCCAAGGTAGGGTCTCACTCTGGCTCAGGCTGACCTGGAATTAACTATGTAGTCTCAGGGTGACCTCGAACTCACAGCATTCCACCTACCTCTGCCTCCCGAGTGCTAGGATTAAAGGCGTGCGCCACCACACCCAGCTCTTATCCAGTTCTTTCGAATGGAATGATTCAAATCATTTTTGTTAACTTAGATTTTCTCTACTTTACCTCATACCTTGATCTGTTCTTCTCTTTTGGTCAGAAGTACCTCTGTTTTTTGTCTAGTTATAGACATCAAGGTCTCTATGTTTTTTTTTTTTTCTTGATGATAACTTTCATAAGATAAATGTGAAAGGTGTTTGTAACTCACCCAGTATACATATAAATATGAAAATTACTGAAAAAGCTCCAAGAACTAATATCCTTACTCTAAGAGATGCATTCTTGCTCCTCATCCTCTGTCTCCTTCCTTTCCTTTTTAAAAATATTTTACTTTATTTATGTATTTGAGAGAGAAAAAGAGGGAGAGAGAGGAAGAGAGAGAGAGAGAGAGAGAGAGAGAGAGCGAGCGCGCGCGAGCATGCCTCTAGCCACTGCAAACTCCAGATGCATGTATCCCCTTGTGCATCTGGCTTTATGTGGGTACTGGGGAATCAAGCCTGAGTCTTATGCTTTGCAGGTGAGCTCCTTAACTGCTAAGCCATTTCTCCAGCCTCTCTGTCTCTTTTCTTATGTAGTATTGATTATGTCTCTTTGCTAGTCTTTATCCATTGAGAATGATTTTTCCCCCATTTGTATCCTGTACCAAAGAATAGCATATAGTTAACAAATAATTGGTTGAATAAAGAAGTGAATTGATATATCCTATGTAGAATTCTTTATATACATTCACTTGAACTGCAGCAACTCACTTTTATAATTGACTCAGTGGTTTCTTAAAATATTTTGATCTGAAACATCTACCTTAAACTTTAATGCTCTTCATCTGTTGTGATTACATGCTTATAGCTCCCCATCTTGTAAGATATCACACTACATTCTCTCATAAGATAATTTCACATTATACTGTGATTTTCTGATTTATGGCTAAGGAAATTTAATGAAGCCCAAATGCTGGATACCTAATACTTGTTTGATTTTTATGGGAATTGGGTGATTTTAAAAGGCAGAACTATTTGAGTCATAATGACACATACCTTTAATCCCAGCACTTGGGAGGTAGAGGTAGGAGGCTTGCTGTGAGTTCAAGGCCAGCCTTACACTGCAGAGTGAGATCCAGGTCAGCTTGGGGTACAGTAAGACCCTACCTCAAAAAACAAAGCAAAACAAAACAAGCCAGAACTTCCATGAACAGTGGTAATCTATGCAGATCAGGGTGAAGGGATGGGATGTGAACAGTGGTAATCTATGAGGATCAGGGTGAAGGGATGGGATGTGAACAATGGTAATCTATGAGGATCAGGGTGAAGGGATGGAATGTGAACAGTGGTAATCTATGAGGATCAGGGTGAAGGGATGGGATGTGAACAATGGTAATCTATGAGGATCAGGGCGAAGGGATGGGATGTGAGCAATGGTAATCTATGAGGATCAGGGTGAAGGGATGGAATGTGAACAGTGGTAATCTATGAGGATCAGGGTGAAGGGATGGGATGTGAACAGTGGTAATCTATGCGGATCTGGGTGAAGGGATGGGATGTGAACAGTGGTAATCTATGAGGATCAGGGTGAAGGGATGGGATGTGAACAATGGTAATCTATGAGGATCAGGGTGAAGGGATGGGATGTGAACAATGGTAATCTATGCGGATCAGGGCGAAGGGATGGGATGTGAGCAATGGTAATCTATGAGGATCAGGGTGAAGGGATGGAATGTGAACAGTGGTAATCTATGAGGATCAGGGTGAAGGGATGGAATGTGAACAGTGGTAATCTATGAGGATCAGGGTGAAGGGATGGAATGTGAACAGTGGTAATCTATGAGGATCAGGGTGAAGGGATGGAATGTGAACAGTGGTAATCTATGCGGATCAGGGTGAAGGGATGGAATGTGAACAGTGGTAATCTATGAGGATCAGGGTGAAGGGATGGAATGTGAACAGTGGTAATCTATGAGGATCAGGGTGAAGGGATGGAATGTGAACAGTGGTAATCTATGCGGATCAGGGCTAAGGGATGGGCTGTGAACAGTGGTAATCTATGCGGATCAGGGTGAAGGGATGGATGTGAACAGTGGTAATCTATGCGGATCAGGGTGAAGGGATGGGATGTGAACAGTGGTAATCTATGCGGATCAGGGTGAAGGGATGGGATGTGAACAATGGTAATCTATGCGGATCAGGGTGAAGGGATGGGATGTGAACAGTGGTAATCTATGAGGATCAGGGTGAAGGGATGGAATGTGAACAGTGGTAATCTATGCGGATCAGGGTGAAGGGATGGGATGTGAACAGTGGTAATCTATGAGGATCAGGGTGAAGGGATGGAATGTGAACAGTGGTAATCTATGCGGATCAGGGCTAAGGGATGGGCTGTGAACAGTGGTAATCTATGCGGATCAGGGTGAAGGGATGGGATGTGAACAGTGGTAATCTATGCGGATCAGGGTGAAGGGATGGGATGTGAACAGTGGTAATCTATGCGGATCAGGGCGAAGGGATGGGATGTGAAAGGACAGCATTAGGTTATGTTGAGTCACCTTGTTTCTGAATTGAAAAGTTTTTGCCACTTTCACAGTTATTGAACTGTTTACTGTTTTTATAATACAATTTTATACAAATAAGTGAGAGCTTATTTGTTAAACCATTAATAGGTACTCATGGAGAACTGCAATTGAAGAGAGATATATTTGGTGGAATGTGATATAAAAAACCAATAGATTGAGGCAAGATAAAACTTAAATGCAAATACCAAGTAGTCACAAACCGATCTCAGGGAATTTGTGAGTGGTAAGTTGGTATTTGATTTTACATGGGAATGTTTGATTTTGTGTCATGTTTTTGGAGTCTAATCCTTAGATGTACTTAATTGTTCACTAGCAAATGTAGTTAAGTTATGCTTATTTACATTCATGTTATGTTTTTTAAAAAATATTTCATTTATTTATTTTAATGAGAGAGAGAGACAAACAATGGCTGTGCCAGGGCCTCCAGCCACTGTAAACAAACTCCATGCTACAGATGCCACCTTGTGCATCTTGCTAACATGGGTCCTGTCAAATCAAACCTAGATCCTTAGGCTTCACGGACAAGTGCCTTATTTTTATTTTGTTTTTTTGAGGTAAGGTCTCACTGTAGCCCAGGCTGACCTGAAATTCACTGTGTAGTGTCAGGGTGACCTTGAACTCACAGCAATCTTGCTACACCTTTGCCTTCCGAGTGCTGTGATTAAAGGCATGCACCACCACACCTGGCTCATATAAAGTTTTAACTAAACATTTTTTAAGAATTTTTCCATAGGGAAAAATAATTGTAAATAATACAAACCTCAGAAACATCTTTTCACATTACACCATCTTATATGGCTTTATTCATTTCTCTGTACACTACATTTTAAAAACTAATTTTAAATTATAAACAGAGGCTCAAATTATGGACTGGGAAGATTGCTCAGTGATTAAAGACTTGCTTGCAAAGCCTGTCAGACTGAATTCAATTCCCAAGCCACCCATGTAACCCAGGTTCAAAAAGTGTCACAAGAGTCTGGTGTTTATTTGCGGTGGTGAGAGGCCCTGGTTTACAGTTCTGATTTTTTTCCAGGTTAATTTACATTCCATGGAACCATAGATTTTTGTTTTTGCCTATATAGCTTGTTTTATTCTCTCAGTAATATCTTGTAAGTAGCCATAGGCAGATTGAGACATGTAGGTCTGCTTCCTTTTATCTCCCGCTCCCCCAAATTACAGCTGCAGGGGAAAAGCCCACCCTATTGATTTTAACTTATTTAATCATTTCCCTCTTTTGCACAAGAAGGTACCTGGTGCCATTTTGTATGATGACTAAAAGTGCCGTATCCTTGGACATCCTTGTAGTATACATCTACTGGCATTACTACTCAGCACTACTACATAGTATTTCTGCTTTGTAGTGCTATGAGTAAGCTGCTGAGTTTTCACGTTTAGATAGATGCCACCATAGCACTCTCTACCATGGTCATTCCAGTTTCCCTGTGTGGCAGTGATGTGTCAGAGTGCTGCTCTTCTACCCTGGGCCCTTGCTTCATTGTATAGCACTGTCTAAAAGTTTTTCCTAATCAGTAATGAGTAGCAGTTGGGTTTTCCTGGTTTGTGAATTGCCTGCTTATGCATTTGCTTGGTGTGTCTCATCTTAGTTATGTGTTAAAAATATTTTTTTCCAGAGATGATCAATTAGGTGGGTCTTAGTTGTGGACACCCTAATTCCTAGCTTTTAAAATCACTTGCTTTTTTCTTCTAGAGTTGGTGTTTCATTGAAATTTAGATGAAAAAGCGGAATCATTGTGAACTAAAGTGCCAGGGGAAATTCTGTATGGTGAGTCAGTCAGATCAGCTTTGAATTATGAGTTAACTTTAAGTCAACACTGGTAGGGACATTGCAGACGTGAGAAATGAATGATGCAGTATGTTTTTCATACTTACAGGATAGCAATGAAACCATTTTGGAGACTCATAGAAAACTAAGTTTAGAGATGTTCTGCCACATTTCTTGTTAATAATTTTGGCTAATCTCTATTAATTTTTAAAATTTACATCCTGATGTTAGTTTTCTGTGGTAGTAGCTTTTTTATTTTCTGTACCTGGTGTCCTGAATATTCTTCTGAGGTAGTGAAATGCAGTGGGCTGAAATGGTAAGAAAGGGAACATTGAATCCCATCCAAATAATTTGAGCATCATAAATATTTATTCAGGATAGTTTATGACAGTGGAGTTATAATTTCCTTAAAAATAGGTTGTGCTGTAGTAATTTATATCATTAAGAAGCTAGTCAGCGCTCACAAGATAGCAATCTTAAAGAATGTTGAAGTACCAGTGTATCCAGTGGTCACCGCAGAGTTTGAGTTATGAGCTCACCAGTTAATATCCAAATTAGGATGTTGGGATCTCTGGCTAATGAAAGTATTTTATAAATGTTTCCCTTGCACCTGAGCAGCAGTCTTGTGTTCAGTTCAGTTTTTGCTCAGGATGTGTAATAGTTTCTGTTACCACGCCTGGCAGATATTAACCGAGGCGACCGATCTTGCCATTCTACCAGTTATGTGTTTGTAGTTCTAATCTGATTTGGAGCTCTTGGAAGACTACTGTTTTCTTCTCATTATCAGGATTATGTGGCATAATTTTTACTAATCAGGTATTAATTTTAAATATTCAGTATGTGTTTCTTGTTTAACCTTTCTATCCTGGGTTCACTTTTCCTTGGGAATGCTTGTTTAGAGTGTGGCATCTTATATGTTTTTATTCAGCAAAGACAGACCTCTTTAAGTGATAGTATATTGTGTTATTTTCTATGAGAGATCTTCTAATAACAAGAAAATTTTGTTATTTTCTGGAATAGGGAATAAAAATAGAGTTCAAAATTGAATATTTGATAATTTTCACACTTGCTTTGCAGGCTTGTATGTCTTTTCTATTTCTGATGTTAATACATTAGAAATGAGCAATGTAACAGCCTAAGTAATTGTTGAAATTCACAGTTTTGTAGTCCTGAATAGAGCTGAGGCATGGAAAGGAGAAAAGTACATGAAAGTAATGTTAGAAAAAGGCTATTGAGAGACAGCCTTCTGTCCTTTCTTTTAGCGCCTCCTAAATAGTAAGTCTGTAAACAACCATTAACTTTGAGACCGGCTTGGGCTACAAGCTTTGGTAGCAAGAGATTTGGTAGTGCTACCAAATCTCAAGTTCCACCCCAGGAAAAAGAATCAACATTCTTTGCAATGTTTGCATTTTTAGTTATGTAGGTAGCTTTTTTGAGGCAGGGTCTTACTCTAGCACTGGCTAACCTGGAACTAATTCTGTAGCCCAGGCTGGCCTCAAACTCATATCAATCTGCCTCAGCTTTCCAAGTGCTGGAATTATAGGTGGGTGAGAGCCACTATTCCTGCTTCTCAACTTCTACTTTCTAAAAGGCGTAGCTACTATTTCTATTTATAATTTCTAGACGAAGATTACATGAACCATATCTGTTTTGAATTGTTAGGCAGTACTGCATTTGAGTTTTTGTCTGTTTTTGAGGGGAAACCTGGGTGTGTGTGTGTGTATGTGTTTGATTAAAACCAGGCTTCGAACAAGGGTAGATAAGTGGTAGCTCTAAGTTGTGAACCTAGCCTGTTCTTTTCTTTGGTATCTGTTGCCCCAGTTGTTTGGAGTGTATAAGGATGACAGGAAAGATGTTCTTTAAAAAGTAAGTATCACTTAATCTTTCTTAGCTTCGAGGCTCTTCAATGGAAGATAAATTATTCGTAGAATGAAGTGCAGTTTGGAAGTCTAGGAGTCATTTTTGATTCTTTGGTAACTCATAGTGGTGAATCAATTAGCAAGGCTTATGGACTTGATTGCATTTTATCACTTGGTTCCTTCCCTCCTTGATTTTGCCTTTTGTATTCTTTTAGCCTAACTGATAACTGTCTTGCATTTTATTCTCTACAACAGAGCTTTAATAATTATTTAAAGTATAAATCTTACTTAGCTCCTTGATTTGATGGTAATCCTGTGACTAGGAATGAAGTCTTAGCATTCCAAATGACACCATTTCCTTCATGGTGTAGATCCTATTCCTCAGTGTCACTGTCTACAGCAGCTTTATGACATGTGATGATGGTTTGTGACACCTCTTTGTGTGCTGACCTTCTTCTTGCTCTTCCTTAGTGTTCTTCCTCATCTTCCTACTGCTCTTCTTCATTGTCCTCACTCTTCTTCCTCCTGCTCTTCCTCTGTCTTCCTCCTTCATCTTCCTCTGTTCTCCCCTGTCTTCCTCCTTCATCTTCCTCAGTGTTCTCCTCTGTCGTCTTCCTCCTTCTCTTCCTCTGTGTTCTCCCCTGTCTTCCTTCTGCTCTCCCTCAGTATTCTCCCTCATGTTCCTCCTGCTCTTCCTCTTTTTTCACCCACACCTTTCTTCTCATTTTCCTTGTGTTTGTACTACTGTTTTCAAGTTCTTTGTTGGATAACTTTCATCCAGCTTTCAGTGTTGAGCTCAGTTTGGATTTGTTACGAGAACTTTTGCTTAACTCCTGATATAGATTAGTTCCAATCATCTGTGTGCTTCATGGCTAGTCCATAGATATGGAATTTACCACATTATAATGGCTCAAGTTACAGTTAGACTCTTTTTCTAAGGAAAAGATTATATCTTACTCATAGTTGTGTGTACTATATCTGTCAAGTTAGTAGTATGCATTGGAGTCTGAACAAATGCTTGAAGTGAGCAGGTTCACTACCTGCTGGAGCTAACATATCAGTGATGTTTCGTGGGCTACTTGATTCTTTGCAGGCAGCAGCTAGTATTATGCATCTGCCGAGCTTTGTGGGCATTCTAGTAGATGGTGTTAATGAACAATGTGTACTCTTTAGATACTCCCTAGTGGAGTCTGGTTTATTTATAGGTTTGAGAACTATTGTCTTTGTTTCTTATTAAACCATTATGTTTTATGTAAAATGTATTTCTAATATTATCTGGTAATTTACATACAGTTTAGCCTTTATCAAGTTGCATCTTTACGAATATATTTTAAATTACTTTGTGGATATCATTATAGAAGTATCAGCATTTGGAGACTGGCTTAGCGATCTGTTTGTTTGTTATCACTCAATTGAGTGAAAAGCTCTATTAAAGCAGGAGGTGACTTGAATTGTTAACAGTGACATTAACTGGACTTCATTCTCTGTGTGTAGTGTTTTTGTCAGTTCATAATTTTTATTTTTTAATTTTAGCATTGAAAAGATTTTTAAAATACTTTATTGTGTTTTAAAGTGCATAATTCTTAAGTTCATCACTATTAAGTTTACATATGTACCTACAAAGTGCCAACCAGGTCAAGAGGCAGAACATTATAGCCCCACAAAGATTTTCTCAAGACCCTTTCCCATTATAGCACACCCCCCACAAGACAACCAGTATTTTGAATTGTGTCACTGTCAGTTAATTCTATGGTTAACACTACTAATATTTTTTGCATACATATTTTGCTAGGCATATGCTGTCATTTTTTTGTGTTTACACATGGAATAGCTAGATTAAAGATAAACATATGTTTTGACTTCAGTATGTAATGTACCCTTAATAGTGATCTACTAATAAGTTAAATTATTTGAAACTTTTAAAAAGGATATTTTTATTTATTTATTTGCAAACAGAGAGAGATAGAAGACAGACAGAGAGAGTGTGTGCGCCAGGGCCTCCAGCCTTTGTAAACGGACTCCAGATGCATGTGCCTCTTTGTGCATCTAGCTTATGTGGGAACTGGGGAATCAAACTCAGGTCCTTAGGCTTTGCAGACAAGCACCTTAACTGCTTAGCTATCTCTCCAGTCCCTATTTGTAGCTTTTGATGAAGTTTCTGTTAATTTCTTAAGTGTTTCATTACTTTAAAAGGACGATGTACAAAGAAAATTTAGGAGCTGTCATTTTATAGTTGCCTGAAATAAAATTTTTTTTGTGAAATGATTTTTTTCTATGCCAGTAACTAACTTCTTCTTTTCTTTCCTTCTTAGGGTCGTCTGTCCTGTGGGTTGGCAGACTATTGTAGCCCTGCACAATGGGTCTGCGGATTCACTTTGTTGTTGACCCACATGGTTGGTGCTGCATGGCTTTGATTGTCTTTGTCTGGTTGTACAATATTGTTTTAATTCCCAAAATTGTCCTCTTTCCTCACTATGAAGAAGGACATATCCCAGGCATATTAATCATAAGTAAGTTTCTAAGTCTTTCTTTATGTAATTAAAGATTTTCCTTGTTGTAAATGTTTTTGATGTGTAGTGTCACTGTGTCTTTGAATATATTTATTTTGGTATTGCTGTTAATATTATTTATTAAGTTACAGAACCTTAAAGTAACATTAGCCTTTATATATTTGCAGTTATATGAAAGTGTTATATCCACAGTATCTAACTCTGAAAGTATAAAAGACCCTTTAAGAGAACAGTAATGATGTGTGTGTGTGTGTGTGTTGTGTGTTTTTAATACTTCTGTTTTGTATTTAAATTGCAAGTGTGAAAGGTGTTTTTTTAAAAATATGTATTTTTGATACCAGAAGTTTAAATAACATATTTTTACTTTTAACCAGTTGTAGTAAAAATGCTACAACAAAACAAACAAACAAGCAAACAAAAAAAAAAAAATAAAAAAACAAAGAACATGAAGAGCATTTGACTCCAGCACTTGAAGTACACAAAGTTTAAACTGGTTATGACAAAAGTCTATAGTTGTGTTTCTTGAGCTATAAAGCAAGCAAATTTTGGCAATCTTTAAGTATATGTGGCTTAAAAATAATTTTTAGCATTTGGCACCATATGTATGCCATTATATTTGATTTTGCATTACTGTTTCACAATGAAGCTTTGTTTAAGGCTTTGATTTTTATGATTATAAAAGAAGCAAGGCACAACCACAGTTTTTCTTTCTTATTTAAGTTTTATCACTGTTGATGTTGTTCTTTTTGGTTGGAAAAGTGAAACTATTGAAACTAAAAATTATAGAGTAATATTGCTGTTATGCTGATTTTAAATACTGAGTACATCATACATACTTTACAAGCAAGTTACATGGAGATAAAGTTGAAATCATAGAAGGTGCAAATGGCCTTTCAAAATCAACACAGTGTGCTCTGAAACTTTGTGATGAATACCATGCATCTGTGATCAGTGAACTAAGTGGTTGTGAATCAGACATAGACCATTAGTACTACTACTTGAGCTAAACCTCTGCATGGTTCATAATTTTTAAAGTGTGTAGTTAATATTATGCATGTTATTGTTCTTTCTTCCATTCTTACCAGTATGTGCCCATTTGCAAAACAAAAATGCCAATAATCAGTAATAGTCCTATGAAAATGTTAACTCTGTTTAGTCATTGACTGATCTTGCTCTAACCTTAAAATTTTGTGACTATTGACCTCTGTTGCATTTATTATAAAACCCCTGAAAATTATCAGCCATTTCAAATATTGACATTACCTTGGTGTATTCACTGCTGTATGCAGTTCTTTGTTGCTGTTTTATGTCTTCATATTAGCAAAGTAAGAAATTGTGTGAAGAAAAACCCTGATCTTAAAAAAAAAAAAGTTCCCCTCCCCTTCTGTAGCAGGAAACAATTTTTTGTTTTGTTCTTGAGAACTATCAAGAATTTAGTAGAAGCAGGTATACTTCTCTCATTTTGATGTTTTTGTTAATGTTTCCAAACAATGCACTTTGAAATCAGAATCACTTCTTACTGTTTTCATATACTTCTGATGCGCTTTATCACATTAGTGATCAGAAATGAGGTTTAATTCTCCAACCCCTGCCGGTAAGAGCTAAGTAGGATCTTACTGTAAGTTGAAGGGAGTTCTGCCCTAACTCATGGATCGTGAAGAATGAACTGTTGTTGAGTTTCATTGACTGTCGATAGATCGTGGTATGGTGTATCTGGAGGCTATTGAATGCAACTTACAATGTTTAATAAAAATTTTTATTCTTTTAGAACTATATATATGTGTATGTATGTATGTACACACATACATATAAAGACAGGGTCTTCCAATGTAGCCCAGGCTAGCTTTAAACTTGCAATCCTTCTGGTTCCTCCCAAATGCTGGGCTTATAGTGTGCCCTCACTTTTCCTGGCTTAAAAAGGTAGATTTTATTTTTTTTTAAGAGAAAAAGGTTGATGTTTCTGGGAGATGAGAATTTCAGGAGACCAAAATCATTGATTAAAAAGCTGATTATGGGCCAGGCATGGTGGCACACACCTTTAATCCCAGCACTCAGGAGGCAGAGGAAGGAGGATTGCCATGAATCCAAGGCCACCCTGAGACTACATAGTGAATTCCAGGTCAGCCTGAGCTAGAGCAAAACCCTACCTCAAAAAACATAACAAACAAAAATGCTGATGATAGTAGCACTTTAAACTTTTGGATAATTTCTGATATGGCTTATTGACATACTTTACCGTGTCACCAAAACAAATCAGATAAAAAAGATGCGTTATACATGGCATTTGCAGTTTCCTATACTTCCCTCATTTGGCTCATAAGAGCTATGAGAAGTATAATCTCTACTATACAGATGATAAAACTGACTCCAGACGTGGTGATGCATGCCTCTAATCCTAGCCCTTAGAAGTCTGGAGCAGGATTGTGTATTTCATCCTGGGCTACATAGTGAGACCCTTTAGCAAAGCAGATGGACAGATGACTAGTATCATACAGTGAACATTTCAACTGTTTACTTTGACATGTGCAGTGTGTTTGGTTTTTAGTCTTCCAACTTGATGCCTATATTTTAATTGAAAATGTGAAATTATGGTGAGCAAATCTCAATTTTTCCTTACTGTTACTTTTTCCTGGTTATTTTAAAGTTCAAAAGTTTCCCATCCTACTTAAATCATCTTAAAATCCCAAAGAAAGGGCAATATATTTGAATATCACTTATTCAGAGTAATTTTAAATACAGTGTTAATAAAAGGTTAATGTGGATTATTATTAAAAGTATTATTTTGCTACTTTCAAATAAAGTATGTGTTATTAAAAGGGAACTCATTTATACCATTATTGACTAGAGGCCTCTGTTACTGATTTGTATCTGATATGTAACAAGTTACATCAGTTATTATGCAAAAGAATATAAAATTGATAAATTTAGTATAGTTCTCTTGGTAGTATTATTTGGTAAGTGAAATGAATTTTTCATTTCATTTTTCCTTCTGATATTTTGAAAGTTATCTAGATGGGATCAGTTAAAATACACTTTTTAAACTTTAAATATTCTTGTTGATTAAATGGCTTATTTCTTTATTTTATAGTCTTCTATGGCATTTCCATATTTTGTCTGGTTGCCTTAGTGAGGGCTTCCATAACTGATCCTGGAAGACTCCCTGAAAACCCAAAGATCCCTCATGGAGGTATGGTGCTCTCTGGATTTATCAGTTGTGTCAGAATTATTATCTTTATTAGCACATTTTATTGCCTTTAAAAGAAAGTCATTTGATACACTTTGAAGTCTTTGGTAATGTGCTTTGTTCCCCCGATTTCTGTGTTTAAGCTTGTAGGCCCTCTCCCACTGAACCCCTCCCCCTGCTGTCCTTTTCACCGACCTTATTTTCAGTTTGTTGTTGTTGTTCAGTATAGTATCCCTAGTTGTAGAAAGATTTCAGTCACATACATGCATAAATAAATGTTTATGGAATGTAATAGAATTACCTGAGAAATTCTACTTACTTAAGAACATAATTTTCTTATTGGTGCCATTCACCTCATAAATTGAAAATACAATATTGGTTATAGTAAATGTTTATAGTATTATGAACATTATTGCATATCTTTTTCCATATTTTAAAAATTCAATGAGAACTTTGCGAATGTGTTTTTCTTCTTAATGTGTATGTATGTGTGCTGTGCATGCATGTGTATGTGCTTGTTCATATGTGTGTAGGCATAAGCATACCCTATGGAGGCCACAGGACAATGTCTAGTGCCTTATTCCATTACTTTCCATCTTATTTTATTTTTAAAAAATTATTTATTTATATGAGAGAGGAAGGGAGGGTGAGCAAGTATTATCATGCAAGGGCTTCCTGCCACTGCAAACAACTCCAGAACATATGCACCGCTTTGTGTATCTGGCTTTATGAGGGTACGGCGGAATCAAACTTGGGCTGTCAGGCTTTGCAAACAAGTGCCTTTAGCCACTGTGCCATCTTCCTAGCCCTCCACCTTATTTTCTGAGCTAGAATCACTCACTGAACTCAGAGTGACTGACTAAGCAAGACAAGTTGGCCAGCCAGCCCTGTCTCCCCCTTGGCACTGGGATTACAAGTTTGCACCACCCTGCTCGGCATTTTACATGGATGCTGAGGATCCAAACTTTCTTCATGCTTATGTGGCAAGCACTACTCAATGACCACTTCCCCAGCTGTGAAAACCTTTTACTCTTGTGTGATTTAAAGGTAGTTACTGATGGTCATGTTGCCAAATAACCACTCAAACTACAAAAAGCATGAAATTGTATTGCTTGATTATATACCAGATACAATATAAACTCAGTCATCCTTTATCTTGGTTACTTACTCTGTATGTTTTGAGAATTCTGCATGTTATGTTTTTGTAGTTCATTATAGAACCAGATGACTTCTTTTTAGTAATATGGTGGCCTCTGAGCTACTGCACATTAGAATTATCTGGAAGCTTTAAAAATCTCAGTTTCTAGGTCACATCCCATATTAATTAGATCAGAATATTTGGAATGGGACAGCTACTAGAATTTTGCAAGGTGTCAGTGGTTCTAGTGTGAAGTAAACTTTGGATACCAGTGTAATAATTCCTTACAAAATGAGATTAAGTGAAAAGTCACAGAGCCTTCCATATTGTTCTTCATTTTATTTTTAGGCATATGTGCTTATGTGTGGTATGTGTACATATGTGTTTATATGTGTGTGTGCTTTCATGTGTGTATGGAGACCTGATGTCAACATTGTATTTCCTCTATCACTTTCCACCTTATTATTTTATTTTTATTAATTTATTTGAAGGGAGAGAGAAGGAGGGAGGGAGGGAGAGAGAGAGAAAATGAATGATGGGCACGCCAGGGCCTCCAGCTGCTGCAAACGCATTCCAAATACATGTACCACTTTGTGCTCCTGGCTTTATGTGGGTACTGGGGAATCAAACCTGGGTTGTTAGGCTTTGCAGGCAAGTGCCATAACCATCGAGCCATCTCCTTAGCCCTTCCACTTTACGTTTTGAAATAGGGCCTCTCACTGAATCTAGAGCTCACCAATTCAGCTAGACTAGCTAGCCATAAGTCCTGGGACCCCATCTCTACCTTCTCACCAGGAGCATGCCACCACTTTTGGCAGTTTTACATGGGTTCTGAGGATCTGAACTCAGGTCCTCATGCTTATGCAGCAAGCACTGTACCCACTGAGTCCTCTCTCCAGTCCCTTGATTCTTCTATTTATTTATTTATTTTTTTGAGATTTGTTATTTAGGGGCTTACTTGACCTTGCAAATTTCGAGATTAAATGGGAATGTTACACTGCTGCTTATGTAGCTGTGAACACTATATTGAAAATTAAGCTTTTTTTTTCACTGCAGCAATAGTAGTACTGTCACTTAGCAGTTAGGGTGCATGTATTTTGGGATGGGAGCAGAGAGGGTGGCACTCTGCAATCTATGTGGAATCCTTCTTTCCAAGTAACAAAAAGCCGAAAGCTCTCTAACATACTGCATGCATGTGCTGTCTGCTTCAACTCTGAAGTCCAATAGCCTCAGCATGAAGCTTTTCTAACTCAAACTATTTCTGATGCTTTTGTTTGCAGTGGTCACACATTCAAAAATCTGGAGGCTCCCATTGCAGTCAGTAAAAGGGCTAATTAAAAGGAACAGCCATGATTCAGCTGTTATGAAATTGTCATGCAATTAGATTACTAGTTCTTGAAAATTTAGAAGAGAAAATAAGTATGTTAGATTTTGTCATAATGAAAATGCCAAGGCAGGCAGACATTATAAAGGAAAGATTTCTTTAGCTTGCAGTTTAGGATGCTTACCAGTCCAAATGATGTGATGCTGCCTGTGGTAATGCTTTAGTCCAATTTCCAGTAGTATTCTCATTTCCATCTGACATTAATTTTCTAGTCTCATTTTTTTCCCTGAGCCCTCACTAGAAATACTTATATAACTTTGAGTACAGTATTCTAAGCGTCTTGTAATCTGTTCCTCCAAACATTTTTCCAAGCACTGCCAGCAACCTAGTTCCAAAACCAGCTCAACATTTTAGGTGCAGTGACTGCATTGGCTCAACTGTGGTGAGGCCCCCTTGGCTATGTCACATCATGATGGATGGCAGTTGGGGCAGTGCTTGTAGGTGCAAGTGATTACGTTGCTAAACAGGAAGCCAGAGAAAGGTTCATGAGAACTCATTTCAGGAGGTTAATATCTCTTCCGAGGTCAGCACCTCTCCCCATGACCCAGAGACCTCCCAGTTAAGCCCCACTTCTTAAACATTCCATCAGCTGTCACATTGTCATACTGAGAACCAAACCCAACACAGAGACCTTTGGGTTCAAACCTCATCCAAACCTTAGCAACAAGGAATTGCAAGGTGTTTTTATTTTTATTTTTGGTTTTTCGAGGTAGGGTCTCGCTCTAGCCCAGGCTGACCTGGAATTCACTTTGTAGTCTCAGGGTGACCTGGAACTCATGGCTGTCCTACCTTGGCCTCACAAGTGCTGAGATTAATGGCTGCACCACCATTTTTTTTTTTTTTTCGAGGCTGAGTAATTGCAAGTTTTTTCTGAGAAGTTTCATCATGTAAAAAAAAAAAAGAGTCTGGAGCCAGGTGTGGTGGCACACACCTTAATTCTAGCACTCAGAAGGCTGAGGTAGGAAGATCCCCATGAGTTTAAGAAAGGTCAGCCTAGGTTACAGAGTAAGTTCTAGGTCAACCTGGGATAGAGTGAGACCCTGCTTAAGAAAACTGGCAGTTTTGCTTCCCAGAGTCCAGTGAACTTCCCTGTTATCCAACTGAAAACAATATAGGTATTTGTCATATTTTGATGTCTTCATAGTTTTTCTGTATTTCATATCATGATCCTCATGATGTTGTCTAGGTAGGTTAGTCAGTCAGGAGTTTAGATTGTCCTGGATTTCACAGCGGTGTTCCAGAGCTTGTGAAATGCAGAGTCTTGCCTGTTATGTTTGTATCATGGGTATATATACACACACTAATAATTTTAGCTCTTTATTCACCTGGGATATAATTTTGGAGATCATTAGAGTCATCATATGCTTTTTGGTATCTAATGCTCTTGTAAATAAGGTTTAGCTTAATTTTAAAAAATGCTTTTATTTTTGAAACAGTGTCTCATGTAGCAAACAGTGGCCTCAAAGTTGCAGAGGATGGACCTTGATTTCTTCTGATCCTCCTGCCTCCACATCCCAAGTGCTGGGAAAAAGAAATTGAAAGCCTTAATACTTTTATGACTTTTACCATTTTTCATTCAATTAATCTGGAATATTTTACATACTGTTATTTTTAAGAACAACATACATGCCATCCATTAAATAAAAAGTAACTTAAATATAAGAGAATATCTCGTTTTCCCTTGAGAAGATCCTAAAATTTGATTTTAAAGCCTATTGAGCATGTCGATGAAATAGTCAACTGAAATCGTTTCATGTCTCCTCCCTAAAATGCTCACATGCATATTTGGAATAACAAATATAAAGTATTTGCACCATAACTTGAAAATATCTCTTTATCAGTTTCATATTTTATGGAATAACATTATTTAAACCTTCATTTTTTCAAACAACTTGCTCTGGTGAGGATAAATCCCATGCCGGGTGAGGAGACCTGTGGTTCAGTGCTTCAGTGTGTTCACAGCTGTGCAGCCATCACAACAGCTGTGGAGTAGCTTTGCATCATTTTTAACAAAGCATACTGTATTTATTTCTTTTTACAAAAACTGATATACTATATCAAAAAGTGGCTATAGGATCTTCAAAATCGGGGGTGGACTGAGCCTCCTTGCATGCTGCAGTTTGCCAGTCTCAGGCCTAAGACCCCAACATCTTAAACTGTAGGTTGTGTAACTGCATGTGGGGGCTGTGAAAATTTTGGCAACAGCAAAAGTTTTCTGAACATGCAAAATTCATTGGAGATCAAATATGTCATGAATTGGAGGTGTTTCTCACAGTGTTGGCCTGTGCTGTATCGTGGGTAACTTCATTGCAGCTGTGACTGTGACACACAGCATTGCCTGCTGCCCCCAGCTCCTGCTGGAGACCATTGCATGTTATAAATTGTAGTATTTTTACTGTACATACAAATTTTAAACTTTCATACTTTGACACTTAGTGACCAACTGTTGTGTGCAAGGGTTATACTGAAATGTTCTGAGGGTAGGAATTAGGATAATTTTACTCTGCCCATCCTTTAAGTAAAATTAAAGTGCTAAAAATTTCTTTCATTAGATATTAAAAAGATGCATTTCACATAAGGAAGTAATGTCTCATCTTGGAAGGTGGTTTCATAGTTGTTATGGGCCTGGTCAGAACAATTTATAATGAAAACATACACTTTCTCTTTGTGTATGTGAGCCTCGTGTTTTTAGCACAGGACATAATTGTATACTCTATATGTAATCCAGAGGTAATTGCTACTTGGGTCAAACAGAGCTTTATAAAGAACTCCTATATTGAGGGGAGTGGTAGTGTATATCTGGTAACCCCAGCGTTCAGAAGGCCAAGGTAGGAAGATTGCAAATTCAAGGCCAGCTTAGGCAATATAGTGAGATCCTATCTCATGAAAACAAAGCTGCCTCCCCCATCCTTATTTGTATTAAATAGTAATCAACACTATTTCTTTAATTTTGAAAATAAAACTTGTATAAACGTCTTGATAAAATTATTCTTAATATAATTACTGGATTTAAGGGTTTTATTATAAGATTTTACTTATATTCTAATAATATGCCTCAAACAGTGACTTTCTGTCATTTACTAGGACTGTAACAATGTCTTATTTTTGTAGTGTTTACCACTAGAAACATACAAAATAAGACATAGGTAGAATAAATAGCAACACTTATGACAAAAATGTTTACATTGGAGTTTAGAAAAAGCAAAACCTCTAAGAGATACTTGTTGTACTCTCTATAAATCTTGTTGCTAAGCTTCATCATTACTTACTTGCCTTCAGTAAATGGATTCTAATTTCCTTCTCTAGAAAGGGAGTTCTGGGAATTATGTAACAAGTGTAATTTGATGAGACCAAAACGTTCCCATCATTGCAGCCGCTGTGGCCACTGTGTGAGGAGAATGGATCATCACTGTCCATGGTAAGGAAAGAATGATACACTTCTACAAAATGAAAACACACAGCGGGTAGCTTTGAACAGCTTCGTGGTGTGCTGGTGTGCATCTGCAATCCCAGCACTCAGGAGGCTGAGGCAGGAAATGCAGATGGATGAGGCAAGAGGATCAATTAAGGAAAAGAAAAAAGAACAATCTGAGAACTTATAGGTTTAAATAAAGTCATCCCATTAAAATACTTTTAATAAGGATATCTTTATTTGATCATATGGTTTTATTAATTTTTCCACAGAGATCTTGTCTTTGCTAACAAGGAAACATTTCAGCAGAAAAATAAGAATTAATATGTACCCACATATACAAAAAGATTAACATACTTATATATTAAACCTGTGAGATGGCTCAGTGGCTAAAGCTCTTGCTGCATAAGCCTGGGGACCTGAGGTCAGATCCCCAGAACCCACCTTAAACTACCGCCCAGCAGCTCATGTCTGTAATATTAGCATTCCTATGATGATATGGGAGACACAGAGAAAAGAGAATCACCCGAAGCTGGTGGGCCAGCTAGCCTGCCATATGCAGTACTAACCCAGATATCCCATCTTAAGGTGGAAGATGCGGATTTGTCCAGGTTGTCCTCTGACCTCCACATATACATAGCACATGTGTGCTCTCCCCTCCGCAACAAAGGTGTTAAAAAAAACAAGGCAACGTGTAGAGTACTTGAGGTGTAGGAAGTATTTAAATACATGCTGTTACTTCATATTGGGGGATGTACAAGCCATTTACATTATTGCTTATATTCCTCTTTTCCTATGCAATTGAAGAACACATTTCAAATACCCCTTAGGGCCTTTAAAGTATTTTTTATTGGATATGGGTATGATCATTTTGTGCATGTTGGATTTGTGTAAGTGCTAAATAGCTGTTTCTGCTGAACTGCCAACATTTTTAGTCAATAGGGGGCTCTCTTGTAATATTTAAAGAAAATCTGTTGAAAATATTTTTTTAAAACAAATGCTGTGAGAATTCTGTATTGTGTCTCATTTCAAAGCTGTCACAAAAATCTGTGAACAAAATGAACAAGATATTGTATTTAATTCTGTTTTCCTAGCATTGAATCTTGTATAAATATTTAAACTGGTACAGTGTAGCACTTTATAAATATATGTATATACGTATATGTTTATGTTTGTACACACATGCATGCACATATATACAAAGTTAACTATATAATAGACTTCTTTAATTTGTAACTTTATTCATGTAACATTGACTGCTAGCAATGCTAAGCAATTGAGTTTCCTTTGTTTTTGATAACTTACTTTAATAACACTGTAAATTAACAAACTTAGTGGATACTGGATTTTTTTTAATAAAGTGATTATTTAAAATGGGAAATTTCCTGAGATTAGGACAAAGTAATATTTTAAATAAAAGTACTTCAATTTTTAAAAATATTTCCAAACCCACAAGGTAGTGTAATATATGACATAGTATGCTCAAAAATGCTTTGTTTAAAGATTAGTTTCCCAGTAGTTTGGTAAACCACAATGTTGCTTGCAATCACAACAATAGCAGATTGAAAAATGCTGTGTGTTTAGATAGATCATAATAACTTCAGGTACTTTTTATGATAGTTTTTCTGATTGACTAAAAGGGTAATAAATCTCCATGGTACAGTTGGATAATTGATGCATAATTTAACAATTTAGAAAGAAACCAGGTTAGGAAATGAATTTTTTTTTGTTTTTTTGAGGTAGGGTCTCACTCTAGCCCAGGCTAACCTAGAATTCACTATGGAGTCTCAGGGTAGCCTTGAACTTACGGCGATCCTTCTACCTCTGCCTCCTGAGTGCTGAAATTAAAGGCATGCACCACCACGCCCAGCAGGAAATGAAGTTTTTAAAATTAATGATATTTGTTTACTTCTAAAAGGTAAGGACCACTTTGTTGGTGAGAAAATAAAGTTGGCTAACTTGAAGTCTAACATTGGGATGATGTCCAATTCTCAGCTTCTTGCTTTCTGGCAGCTGCTTAGTCTTGACAGGAGGGAAAAGGGAAGTAGGAATGCTTGGAAGAGGGGAAGGAAGGTAGATGGGATCTAAATAGATTTGGAATTTTTATGATTGAATCTCCCGGCACGGCACTGCTGAGATGTTTGGAGTGAAGGACATAGAAAGCATAAATTAGAAACGGAATGTTTGATGTTTTCAAAACTGTGTTACTTGAGCTGGTCAGCACATGTAGATTTGGTGGTCAGTTCTCAGAATACCGCAGTTGTTCTGATCTTCTTTCGAAATAGTTTGAATATTAATGACAAAACTCATGTAGATTGCATACTTTTGGGTGTGATCAAGCTCCCTGGTTAAGAATAAATGTTGTGGTTATAGCAGTTGTTTCTGGGGCTTTTGGGGAGAGGAAGGATGCATCAAGGATGTCATCTTTTAAGCAACAACTGTGAAGGAGCATTTTTGAGTGTGTGCCTAAGCTCACTTCTGAAAGCCGGAAAGTCTGACCAACAGGTAGCAAAACTACTGAATTACCTCTGCTACCGAGCACGTGCTCTAAAGTCTGAGAATGCCTCACAAGGCATTGCAGCTCAGTTCTAGATTTGATTTAAAAAAATTAGTTAAAATTTGAAATGGCATATCTTAGAAGTAGCCATTTAATTTAGGAATGGAACCTGTTGTATCTTTTTTTCTTATTTTCATGGTAGTATAATGCTATTTTGAAATGAAAACATTCATATTAGATAATTTTGAGATAAAGTTTTCTATTAGAATGAATTAGGCTAGATTTTCTGTTGGCATTTTAAAACTTTAAACTTTAAAAATTTGGGCATAATAACTTTATAACAATAAATATTCATTTTAAGTTAGCCTTGAATTTTTTAGGATAATGGCATTATCTTTATTCCTAGTTAATACTTCACAGTTGTTTTGGTGGACTGTAGCTCAAAGTGATTACCAGTAGTTTTAAATACTTGTGTTTTTTTCAAGGTAGGGTGTCACTCTAGCCCAAGAATACATTTTTATTTTCATCAGCCAGGGATAGAATTTTTAAAAGTAATGATATGAAACAAAACATGTGCCAGGCAGTTACGTGAAGTGGCAAGTGTGTACTGTGTTTGCTTGAATGCATTCCCATTGCTCTCCAGCTAGAGGCTGCATGATGGGAAAGCAATGTTGTAAGAGTTCTTCCACCCCCCTCTGTCTCCTCCAACTGCACATCTTCTGCCTAGTGACTTAAGTCCTTTGTTTCTGTTTCCATATCAATGACATAAGAAGACTAACCACCATCTGCTCCCCCTGCCTCACTGGGTTTGTGTGACTTGAAGAAATGTACTGTCTAAGTTGATTTCATTTGTAAAATAGAAAATGCTTTTTACAGATTTAGAGTGATCTATATGTATAGCTTGATTTTAGGTTTGAATGAGACATCTTCAGCAAATTAAGAGTATGTGGGTTTAATTTTAGTCTTACTGATCCTGAAATGAACATCTTATTAAAGTTTAAAATATTGTTTCTTTTTCATTTTTTTCTCCTTCAGGATAAACAATTGTGTTGGTGAAGATAATCATTGGCTTTTTCTGCAGTTGTGTTTCTACACTGAACTTCTTACTTGCTACGCACTGATGTTTTCTTTCTGCCACTATTATTACTTTCTTCCACTAAAAAAGCGTAATTTGGTAAGCTATGTTTCTATCCACTAATGTTACAGCAGTCTTAGCATACATTGATTACATTGTGGTTCCTGCAAGTGCAGATTGAAAACAAAAACAACAAAAATAAGTCCCAAATTTGTTAATTTAAAAATATATTGTAATTGAGAAAATAGACCTTAGTCCAACATTTCTTTTTAAACAGATCTCTTTATGGCTATTTTTGTTTAGTGGATTTCTTTAGAGAACATATATTAAGTCTTTCAGCATATGTATCTTGGTTTAAAAATACTTAAAATAATGAAAAGTATTAAAGAGAAAAATACTAAATTCTTCTTTCCAGGAATAAAAATACAGACATAGACTTAAGGTTCTCAAAAGAATAGTAACTTATGGAGAACAGGACTCTTTGCTCCTTTCATATTTTTTATTTTCTTTATTTTAGAGAGAGAGAGAAATAGGTGTGTGTGGGGGGGGGGAGAGAAAGAGAAAATGGCCACTTCAGGGACCTCTAGCCCCTGCTAATGAACTCCAGATGCGTGCGTACCCTTTTACATCTACTTTATGTGGGTCCTGGGGAATTGAACCTGGGTCCTTTGCTTTGTAGGCAAGTGCTTTAACCACTAAGCTGTTTCTTCAGCCCATTCTTTCATATTTTTTATATTCATTGATTCATTCATTCATTCATGGTAGGGTCTCACTCTAGCCCAGGCTTACCTGGAATTCATTCTGTAGTCCTAGGCTAGCCTCAAACTCACAGTGACCCTCCTACTCCTGCTTCCTGAGTGCTGGGATTAAAGGCGTGCATCACCATAACTGGCTTATATTATTTATTATTTAATTTATTTAAGGAAGGGTTACCCATGCTGACCTAGAATTCACTATGTAGTCCCAGGCTGGCTTTGAACTCACAGTTACTCTCTTACTCCTGCTTCCTGAGTGCTGTGATTAAAGGCATATGCCACCATGCCCAGCCATTTTTTTACTTTTAAGACAAAGTCTTAGCATGTATCAAGGGTAGCCTTGAACTCATGAGCTTCCTGCTCACTTTCCCCAGGGCTAGAATTAAAAACATACACCACTATACCTAGCTTTCTGCCCTTAGCTTTTAAACATAATAATAATAAGAAGAATTTTCTGGTGGTTTTAGAGGTATCCTTATATTTACATTATTTGAGGCCATGCTTTCCCAATACTAGAGAGAAAGTCTAGTAAGAGGTTCAGACGTCCTAAAATGGTGATGGTAGAGGTGGTAATAATGGTGGCAACTTCTGAGTTTTTTTATTCCTTGACTCTGTCAGTACTGTACTATGGACATCTCATTTTAATGTTCTCAGCATCCTCATGAGAAAATAAAGGCTAATAGAGAGCTTAGATACGGTGTTGAAGACAAAAAGCCAGGTAGTGATTATTCCACTGGTTTTTATTTGTAGAGCTGTGATTTGAATCTGATATTGCGTTTTTCAGCTCTTATTTTTACATCTTAGCTGATGTTAGATGGTATTTAAAAAACAATTGTGTGCATGTCTTTATTTTAGATGTTAGATGGTATTTAAAAAATAATTGTGTGCATGTGCATATACACACAACTAAGAGACAGTCACAGAAGGATAGAAGGTACAAGGATAGAAAGAGAGAAGAGAGAATAAAAATTTGGAGCAAAGTTATTTTTCTTTACTATTTATATCAATATATACTCTTTATGTATATAAATTATATATAAAATTTATATAAAATGCTATGATACATTGGTTAAATTTTGGAGTAAAAGATCTATATATGTTTAGATTGTTTTAGCATGTTATGCATAATTATTTTGAATAATTAAAAGAATATTTGAGGGCTGGAGAGATGGCTTAGTGGTTAAGGCATTTGCCTGCAAAGCCAAAGGACCCAGGTTTGATTCCCCAGGACCCACATAAGCCAGATGCACAAAGGGGCACATGTGTCTGGTGTTCGTTTGCAGTGGCTGAAGGCCCTGGCATGCCCATTCTCTGTCTCTCTCTCTCTCACACAGAATATTTTTAAAAAATAATATTTGATAATTTTGTTTGACTGTAATTATTAGTTATACTGGAATTTGGGGTTCCTTGTATGCCAATGCACTGATAATTTAAGGTGTTCCTGGAGCCTTGTCCTATGAATTCAAAGAATGAAATCCACAGACCAGAGGATAAGGTTCAGAAAGGTTTTATTATAGCTTAAAACTTTAGGAAGAAGAGAAAGGGGGCTTAAGCTTAGAACATAAGAGAAGAAAGCAAGGTGGAGCTCTTGTCCAGAGAGGCAAGAGGTGGCTTTGAGAAGCCCACCTCTAGATTCAGATCTGAGTTTTTTAAGGGGAGTGGCTATGTGAGAAGGATCAGGTCCATGGATTACTCTGGACAAAGATCAGATTTTTCAGCTTTGCCAGTAATCTTAGGTAAGGGTTAGAGTTTCTGTCCTCTAGGAACAGTGCAAGCTTAATCTAGAAATCTTTCCTGGAGGGTGTCACATCTGGGTTTCTGCAGGCTTAGTGACCTTTCCCTCTTTTAATTAAGGAAAATAAAAAACAACACATTCACTTGGGGTTCTGTTACTCTAACTACCTAACTAATTTCTGTCTCCTATCATTAGGAGGTCCTTGTTTTTATTATATATGTTAAATATGGTATGTGTAGTTAAAATTAGGTACTGATAACTGAAAAAAATTTTTTTAAATCTAGCTTTTATTTTTAAATTTTTATTTTGTTTTAATTAGAGAGTGGGGAGGAGAGAGTGAGGAAGGGAGGGAGAGGGAGAGAATGGGCATCCCAGGGCCTCTAGCCACTGCAAACGAACTCCAGGCACATGTGCCACCTTGTACATCTGGCTTACATGGGTTCTAGGGAATCAAACCTGGGTCCTTAGGCTTCACAGGCAAGTGCCTTAACCACTAAGTCATCATCTCTCTAGCCTGAATTTTTATTTTGAAAGTATTTTCTAGGCATGTGCTCCACCACTCAGCCACATCCCCTAGCCCTCTTTTTTACTTTTTAGTTGGAGATAGGAGATCAGTAAGTTACCTCTTTAGCCCTGAACTTACTGTGTCACCTAGTCAGACTTTGAACTTATAGAATTCCTGCCTAAGGCTCCTGAAAAGAGAGCATTTTAAATATAGGTATTTGGCATTCTCACATTGAGAATGTAGTATTTGCTCCTATTACAGTTTTAAAAATGTTTTATCATATAAAATTTTTGACAAGTCATTACAGTTATTACATGTAAAAGAGCCCTCCAACTAAACTTTCTATTATAATTGATTCTAAAGATGAAAATATTAAAATTGTTCAGGAGGATTAATGTCATTATTTTCAAAAAGTAAGAGAAATATATTTTAGAAATGTTTATGTAGACCTAAAGATCTCAGAGAATGAAGAGTATAAGAATTTGCTACAAGGCAAGGATATGCCTTAGGTTTAATTTGGCACTCCATATATTTTAAAATTTTACTTATTTCTTTACTTGGGGGAGAGAGAGAGAAAGAGAGAGAGAGAGAATTGGCATGCCAGGGCCTCCAGCTACTGCAAACAAACTCCAAACACATACACCACCTTGTGCATCTGGCCTGTGTGGGCCCTGGGGAAATCGAACCTGGCTCCTTAGGCTTTGCAGGCAAGTGTCTTAACTGCTAAGCCATCCCTCCAGCCCAGCACTCCATATTTTATTAAATTTAATTTCTTAAAGAATTAGCTTACAAAGTAACAGGTTACCTTAGGGCATATATACTCCATTTTGGTTAGTTCCCTCTGATCATCTCCCTGCCCACCTCTTACCCCACTCTGCTGTCCGGCCCCAGTATACAGTATCTGACACATTCTGTTGGCTTTCCTGCCTTCCTCTTTTTTTATTTTAAGAATATTTATTTTATTTTTATTTTATTTATTTGAGAGAGAGAGAGAGAGAAGGCAGATAGGGAGAGAGAGAGAATGGTTGCACCACAGGGCCTTCAGCCACTATAAATGGCAGCGGGGGGAGGGAGCAGATAGAGAATGGACATGTCGGGGCCTCCAGTTGCAAATGAACTCCAGACACATGTACCACCTCGTGCATCTGGCTTACATGGGTCCTGGGGAATCAAACCTGGGTCCTTTGACTTCACAGGCAAATGTCTTAACCACTAAGCCTTTTTTCCAGCCCTGCCTTCCTCTCTTAAAACTTCTTTTTTCCCCTTAGTCTCATGGGCCCCTTTCTAGTTTCCTGACCTATCTACTCTCACTTAAATATACATATTAACAGTTAGAAACTAGGATCTGCATGTGAAAGAACTTATGCTTATTTGTCTTTCTGAGCCTGGGTTACATAGCTTAATGTTTTCCAGTTCTATCCATTTCCTTGAAAATTTCATAATTTCATTTTTCCTTATAGCTGAATAATTGTAACATTTTTGTTATCAATTTTATCTGTTGATGGATTTGTACAGTGATTCCATTTCCTTGCTATTGTGAAAAGAACATGAGTAAATACAGTAGGGTGTGACATCCTTTAGCTATATGCCCAGGAGTAGTATAACTGGGTCATATAGTAGTTATAATTTCAGCTTTTTGGGAAGCCTTCCACACTGATTTCCATAATGGTTATACCAGTTTACACAATTGACAGTGATAAAGGTTCCTCTTTCCTACAACTCACCAGTATTTGTTGTCATTTGTTTTCTGATGGGGTGAGATGAAATCTCAAAGTAGTTTTAATTTACATTTCTCTGGTGGCTAGAGATTTTCAACACTTTAAAAAGATTTATTGGCCACTTGTATTTCTTCTTTTGAGAATTGTCTGGCTAATTAGCTTATTGATTGGAAGTTTGGGTTTAATTTTTGCAGCTCTCCATATATTCTACTTGCCTGTGAATAATTGTTGAAGATTTTCTCTCATTCTGTTGGCTAGCTGTTCACTCTAGAAGATTTTTAATTTCATCTTATTGTATTTGTTAATTCTTGGAGGGCATTTCCTGTACTATTGAAGTTCTATTTAGAAATTTCTTGCCTATATCTATTTCCTGAAGTGTTTTCCTTTAGCATTTCATCATTTCTAGTTTTAAATTAAGGTCTTTGATCCAGTATGAACTAAAGTTTGTATTCGGTAAGAGATGGATCTAACCTTCTTTTTCCATAAGTGGTTGCCTAGTTTTGCCAGCACCATTGAAAAGGCTATATTTTTTCCAGTGCATTTTTGATACTTTTGTCAAAAGTGTCATGGTTGTTACTTTATGGATTTATGTTTGGGTGTTCTGTTATGTTTCATTAGTCTGCATGCCTATTTTCATGTGCATATCATACTGTGTTGTCTTTTTATCATTGTGGCTCTGTAGTTTAGCTTAAATCCAGTAATGTGATACCTCTGACTGTGTTCTTGCTGCTTCGAACTGATTTGTAGGTCAAGTTAACTGATTTGTAGGTTCAAGTCATTTACTTGATCTTTAAATTAAAAAAAAAAAAAAAAGGATTCTGAAACTTCCTGGCATTTCAACTGTATCTTTGTTTTCTAGCATGAGACGCTGTCAGCCTGTGGAGTTGCCATAGTGGGAGTGTTTTCACACGCTTTTTGTTTTTGTCTTTTGCATATCTGTTAGGGCATATATGTGCTTTGGTTTGTGGCTTTCCGTTTTTTTTTCTCCATTGTTTTTGTTTGTTTGTTTCTTTATTTCATGAGTCCTCCTGGTGAGTTTTCTTCACTTGGAGTTATGTTCAAGGGAAAAGTTGACTGCAGCGACAACTGTGATGGGTTGATAGAAATTTTAATTTTAGTTGCAGGGAGGAGATTGTGCTCTTGACCTGTGTTCTTGTAAGGTTTGAAGACAAGAAATGTGGAGTCCTGCCTGGGGAAAATGTAGTACATTTAAATGAAGTATATTTAAGTATTGAAGTAAAGCAGGGGCCAGAGAAGATAGAGTAGGAAAATGGGTTACAGGTATGAACAGCAGTAGAGAAAGTATTATATATTAGGTTGTATATAAGAAGAATAGGCCTAAGGGGTTTTTCTAACAATATACAAGTTACAACATATGAGTTACACACTTAAAATATGAAAGTGTACATACTGAGAGAAAAAATTGGAAAATAGAAAAAAGTTAAAGAATTTTTTCAAACAAAACAAAACTACATACATACAGACACACACATACACGTGCATGTGCATGCTAGGGTGGTGGCTCAGCGGTTAAATGCACTTGCTTGTAAAACCTGCAGGCCCTAGTTCATATCCACAGTACCCATGTAAAGCCAAATACACAAAGTGGTGCACATGTCTGGAGTTTGGTAGCAGTAGCTCTGGCACTCCATTCATTCTCTCAAATAAATAGAGTATTAAAAAAGTAGAAAATAAAAATTCAACAGTGATAAACACAAATGAGCAATAAACTGAGATAGGTATTATGTTCTCAGCCTGTGCTCCTTCCTGGCTGAGGAGATCCAACCCCTGTGTTTACCTTAGATATGTCTGTTAGGACACTGCCTCAAGTTCCATCACAGACCTCTCATGTTTCCTATAACTTCTCCCTGCTGTGGCCACACTTGAGCTATCTCCGCATTCTGTTTGTCTTGTCCCTGTTGTTTTGATCTATTTGCAGCAACACATTCCCTCTTCAGCCCAAGCTTTCTGTATTCCCAAAAGGTGTGGGGTGATGCATGGTTTGAGATTCTCAACTTTAGACGTGCTTATCCTTTCTCTGGAGCTGAGTCTGTGAGTAGCTTAGCTATTTTCCTTGGCTGGGGAATTCCCAAGAGTTGAGATTAGCTCCTGTCGAGTTCTAATTTCCTTTCGCAGTCTGGTCTGTTCCCACAGCACATTGGTCAGAATGTATTGAATGCTTCATGAATTTGCATGTCATCCTTACATAGGGCTACGCTAACTAATCTTCTGTAAGCTATTCAAATGTAGTATATGTGCCACTGAATTAAGCACCCATATTTGCTGTTCTTAATAAGTCTTACTGGAGAAAGGGTGCTCATACTTGTTTATGCATTGTTTAGGGCTGCTTTTCTGCTTCAGCAGAGATGAGCAGTGTGATAGAATGTATGAACAGCTAAGCCCAAATCATTCATTAACTCTTGCTTTTTACATTAATTTGGCCAACTACAGACTCACCTGGGATCAGAGGCCTGGCTTTCCTTAAGTATATATATTTTTTATTGACAACTTCTATACTTACAGATAACAAACCATGGTATTTCCCTCCCCTTCCCTGCTTTCCCCTTCTATGGTGGTTTGAATAGAATAGATGGCCCCCCATATATTCTATATTCAGTTGTTTATTTGTTTGTACTTTGCATCTTTAGCCACCTGGCTGGCGGCAGTGTCACTGGGTGGATCTTTAGGTGTGGTGGTGGGTTTCAGATTTCAATCTAAAGATATGCAAAGTGTGCCTAGCAGGAGTTCCTGAAGTGTGCTGTGGCTTTTGGCTTTTAGGCTGTGTTTCTCTTCTCTCTCTCTCTGCTTGGCCCTGTGAAGGCAGGCCAGCTTCTTCTGCCATTTATGGAACTTCCCCTGGATCTGTAAGCTTCAATAAATATCCCTTCCTCCATAACTGTGCCTGGTCTGGAAGTTCATCTCAGCGAACCTGAAGCTGTCTGCTACACCTTCATAACTCTGCTCTGTGTCATATCCCCCCTCTCTCTCCATTAGTCTATCTTTTTATTTGATGTCATCCTCTTTTTCTCCTATTATGAGGGTCTTGGGTAGGTATTGCTAGGCACTGCGAGGTCTTGGATATCGAGGCCAATTTCTGTTCGGACAGTTGCATGTAAGGAGTAGTACCCTTCCTTTGGCTCTTACATTCTTTCCGCCACCTCTTCCACAGTGGACCCTGAGCCTTGGTGGGTGTGAAATGTTTCAGTGCTGGACACTCTTCCATCCCTTCTTCTCAGCACTATATTACCTTTCGGGTCATCCCAATGGTCATCACATTCTGAAAAGAGAAGCTTCTCTAACCAGAAGTGAGAGTAGCATTAATATATGAGTATGAACATTAAGTGTAGTGCTTTCAGGGCAACTTGGTGAGAGTAACATGTGCATTTATCTAGACAAGAGCAGGCTTTATACCCCTAAGGCTCATGACCTCCCCTGCCATAGGATTTTGATTAGGTTTTCAGTACCAGGCACGTATTCCCTCCCATAGAGTGGGCCTTCAGTCCAATTAGAGATCAGTTGGTTTCCCCCAGAGCAGACATGCCACTATTGCACTCATTCGGTCATTTGCCCTTGCTGGCCAAACTTGAGGTTTCCAGTGTCCACTGTTTTCACCGCTGATGACTTCTGTCTCCCATAAGACTGTATACAGTGCAGCTTTTTCCAGCTTTCAGTTGGCTAGGCTACAGGGAGAAGGTTTTCTGCTCAGCACCAACTTGATTTCTCAATGACTTTGCCTCTCAGGCATGTGAAGTCTTCTGCAATAGGGTCTTACTATCTCTTTCTCACGGGGAACCAAGGGCCTTGGTAATAGCCTGTAATGTTTTGGAGGCAACAGGGACCTCCCTGGTCAACGACTCACTGGAAGGTATCCCACCCATCCCAGGCACTGAAAATTTTCTAGTAACAATCTATGGCTTCTGGATGTGCCATTATTCAAAAAAGTAGGTTTTTATATGTCTTATTCAGAATATCTTGAATTTTGATTGACCCTCTCCCCCTGCCCTTCTTTTATACAATCTTTTTCCCTGACTTCGCTTAGGCCTTTACCCTCCCTGTAATCTGTTCTTCTACTTACATATATACAATACCATCCTCTTAAGACCTTCCCTCTCCTCCCTTGCTTTTTCTAGCCTTTTCTAGCTTATGGGCCTCTGCTAAATCACACACAAGTGTATACATTTGTAGCTATGATCCATATGTAAGAGAGCACATGTGACATTTGGCTTTCTGGACCTGGGTTACCTCACGTAGTATAATCCTTTCCAGATCCATCCATTTCCCTGCAAATTTCATTTTTCCACTGAATAGAATTCCATTGTGTAGATGTACCACATCTTTATCATCCAGTCATCTGTGGCTGGATATCTAGGCTGGTTCCATTTCCTAGCTATTGTGAATAGAGCAGCAGTAAACATGGGTGTGCAAGTATCTCTAAGGTAGTGAGAAGACTCATTAGGATATATGCCTAGGAGTGCTATAGCTGGACCATATGGCCAATCTATTTTTAGCTGTCTCAAGAACCTCCACACTGATTTCCACAATGGCTGTACCAGATTACATTCCTACCAACAGTGCAGACAGTTTCCCCTTTTACCATATCCTCGCCAACATTTATTGTCATTTGTTTTCTTGATGGTAGCCATTCTGACAGGAAAGTGATGGTAGTTTTCAAGGTAGTTTTAATTTGCATTTCCCTGATGGCTAAGGATGTAGAACACTTTTTTTAGATGTTTATATGCCATCTGTATTTCTTCCAGTGAGAACTCTCTATTTAGTTCCATAGCCCATTTTTTGATTGGGTTGTTTGATTTCTTATTGTTCTGTTTTTTGAGTTCTTTTTATATTCTGGATATTAATCCTCTGTCAGATGTGTAACTGGCAAAGATTTTCTCCCATTCTGTAGGTTGTCTCTTTGCTCTATTCACAGTGTCCTTTGCTGTACAAAAGCTTTGTAATTTCATGAGATCCCAGTGGTTTTATTTGCTGAGCAATTGGGGTCATATTCAGAAAGTCATTACCTATGCCAATATGTTGAAGGGTTCCCCCTACCTTTTCCTGTAGCACTTTCAGAGTTTCAGGTCTGATATTAAGGTCCCTGATCCACTTGGATTTGATTCTTGCGCATGGAGAAAGACAAGGATCTATTCTCATCTTTCTACATATAGATATCCAGTTTTCCCAGCACCACTTGTTGAAGAGGCTGTCTTTTCTCCAATGAATAATCTTGGCATTTTTGTCAAAAATCAGATGGCTATAGCTGCCTGGATTAACATCTGGGTCCTCTGTTCTGTTCCATTGATCTACCTGTCTGTCTTTGTGCCAATACCATGCTCTTTGTTACTATGACTTTGTAATATAGCTTAAAATCGGGTATGGTGATACCACCAGCCTTATTTTTGTTGCTCAAAATCATTTTGGCTATTTGTGGTTTTTTTCTGCTTCCAAATGAAATTTAGGATTTTTTTTTCTATTCCTGTGAAGAATGCCATTGGAATCTTAATGGGGATTGCATTAAACCTGTAGATTGCTTTTCGTAAGATTGACATTTTCACAATATTGATTCCTCCAATCCAAGAACATGGGATATCTTTTTATTTCCTTGTGTCTTCTGCAATTTCTCACTTGAGTGTTTTAAAATTCTCATTGTAGAGCTCCTTTACTTCCTTAGTTAAGTTTATTCCAAGGTACTGTATTAATTTTTTTGAGGCAATTTTGAATAGGAGAGATTCCCTGATTTCATTCTACGCACGTTTGTTGTTAGTATATAGGAAAGCCACCGATTTCTGTGTATTTATTTCATATCCTGCTACATTGCTAATAGTGTTTATAAGCTCTAATAGTTTGCTGGTAGAGTTTTTAGGGTCTTTTATGAATAGAATGATATCATCTGCAAATAGTGATAATTTGATCTCTTCCTTTCCAATTTGTATCCCTTATATGAGTGTCTCTTGCCTTATTGCTATAGCTAAGACTTCCAGTACTATATTAAATAAAAGTGGGGACAGTGGACACCCTTGTTTTGTTCCTGAATTTAGTGGAAAAGCTTCGTTTTTCTCCATTTAGTATTATGTTGGCTGTAGGTTTGTCATAAATAGCTTTTATTATGTTGAGATATGTTTCTTCTATTCCCAGTTTCTGTAGGGCTTTTACCTTGAAAGGATGTTGGATTTTTTGAATGCCTTTTCTGCATTTATTGAGATGATCATGTGGTTTTTGTCCTCTAGACCATTTATATGATATATTACATTTATTGATTTGCATATGTTGAACCATCCCTGCATCCCTGGGATAATGCCAACTTGGTTGGGGTGAATAATCTTTTTGAGATATACTTGTATTCTGTTTGCCAATATTTTATTCAGAATTTTTACATCTATGTTCATGAGGGAGATTGGTTTGTAATTTTCTTTTTATGTTCTTTCTGTCTTTGTCTGGTTTGGTATGAGTGTGATGCTGGCTTCATAGAAGGAGTTTGGTGGATTTCCTTCCTTTTCTATTTTATGGTAAAGTTTAAGAAGCAGTGGTGTTAGTTTTTCCATGAAGGTCTGTTAAAATTTACCAGTGAATCCATCTGGGCCTGGACTTTTTTTAATTAGGAGACTTTTTATAATTGCTTGGATCTCTGTACTTTTTATCGGTCTATTTAAATGGTTTATCTCATCTTGATTTAATTTTGGTCGGTCATATGAATCAAGGATATCATCCATTTCTTTAAGACTTTCAAATTTAGAGGCATATGTATTCTTAAAGTATGTGCTTATGATTGTCTGCATTTCTTTGGTATCTGTTATAATGGTGCCTGTTTCATCTCAATTTTATTAATTTTTTCTCTTCTGGTCAAATTTTGCTAAAGGTTTATTAATCTTGTTTATCTTTTCAAAGAACCAACTCTTCTTGGATTTTTTTTTTTTTTTTGGTTTCTATTTCATTAATTTCTGCCCCAATCTTTATTATTTCTTCTTGCCTACTGATTTTTGGTTTGCCTTGTTCTTGTTTTTCCAAGGCCTTAAGGTGAAGCATTAAATTATTTATTTGTGAACTCCCTAACTTCTTAACATAGGCACTTAGAGCTATAAATTTGCCTCTTAGGACTGCCTTCATTGTGTCCCAAAGATTTTGGTATGTTGTATTATCATCATCATTTGATTCTATGAATTTATTGCTTTCCTTTCTGATTTCTTCAATGACCCATTGATCATTCAATAGTATACTTTTACTCTTTAGTCTCCATGAATTTCTGTATGCTCTGTAGCTTTTCTTGTTGCTGATTTGCAGTTTAATACCACTGTGGTCAGATAGATTACAAGGGATTATTTCAGTTTTCCTATATTTGTGGAGATTTGCTTTGTGTCCCAATATATGGTCTATTTTAGAGAATATTCCATGTGATGCTGAGAAAAATGTATATTCTGCAGCATTTGGGTGGAATGTTCTGTAGATATCTGTTAGGTCCATTTGTTCCATGACATCATTTAATTCAGATGTCTCTGTTTATTGTTATTATCTGTAATTGACAGGGATGACCTGTCAATTGATGAGAGTGGGGTATTGAAGTCTCCCACTACAATTGTTTGATGTTATCTGTGACCTTAAGCCTAATAGTGTTTGTTTGATGAAACTGGGCACCCCCATGTTAGGTGCATATATGCTTAGGACTGTAATGTCTTCCTGTTGGGAGTGTTCCTTTAATCAATATAAAGTGACCTTCTTTATCTTTCCTCACTATTGTTGGTTTAAAGTCTATCCTTTCAGATATTAGGATAGCAACCCCTGCTTGTTTCCTAAACCCATTTGCTTGAAATATCATTATCCATCCTTTCACCCTAAGGCAGTTGTCTATCTTTGATTGAGAGATGAGTTTCCTGGAGGCAACAAATGGCAGGGTCCTGCTTTTTAATCCAGTCTGCAAGTCTGTGTCTTTTGGTTGGTGCATTGAGGCCATTTATATTAAGTGTTATTACTGAAAGGTATGCATTTATTCTTGCCATTCTTATTATTCTGTAGTGTTTCCTGTTTTCCCTTTACTCATCTAACTGTTATTTGAGTGTGGTTTATTTTTTTCTATTTCCTCCTGTGTGTGTTTTGCTTTCTCTTCAGCATAAAGAATTCCTACAAGTATTTTCTGTAGAGCTGGTTTAGTTGTCATAAATTCCTTTAGGCTGTTTTTGTTGTAGAATGTCCTTATTTCTCCATCAATTTGGATAGATAGCTTTGAGGATAAAATAATCTTGGCTGACAGTTGTTATCTTTCAGTGGAATACATCATTCCAAGACCTTCTGGCTTTTAAAGTTTGTGTTGAGTAATCTGTAGTTATTCTGATGGGCTTGTCTTTGTAGGTTATTTGCTTTTTCTCTCTAACTGCTTTCTATATATTTTCTTTGATTTGCGTGTTTAGTAGTTTAATTATAACATGGCGAGGAGAGGTTATTTCCAGGTTTTGTCTGTTTGGTGTTCTGAAAGCTTATTGTGTCTGCATTGGCATTTCTTTCCTGATTTGGGGAAATTTTTCTTCTATGATTTTGTTGAAAACACCTACTAAGCCTCTGGATTGAAATTCTTCTCCTCCTGTTATACCCTGAATTCTTATGTTTGATCTTTTCATAGTGTCCCAGATATCTTGAAATTCTCATTCATACCTTGCTATTAGCTTGTCTTTCTCTTTGTTGGACTGTATTAGGTCTGCCACCTGGTCTTCTAGTTTAGATATTCTGTTCTCTCCATCCATTCTACTGGTGAGACTTTCCACAGAGATTTTTATTTCACTGACTGTATTCTTCAGAGCTAGCATTTCAGCTTGGCTTTTCTTCAGTATTTCTATTTCCTTACTCATGTCTTATAATGACCTCTTTATTTCATTAAGCTGGTTTCCTGTGTTCTCTTTCAGGAGTTTGTTTTCTTCTTTAATTCCTTTGTTTTCATGTTTGATTCCTTTCATTTCTTCTCTGATTTCTTTGAGCATAGATACCATCATTTTTCTTGAAATCTTTGTCAGGCATTTCATCTAAAACAGTCTCATTGGTGATCATTTCTGATGGACTTACAGTTTTTGTTGAGACTGTATTGTCTTGATTCTTTGAGTTTCTTGTATTGTAGTGACTTTTGCATCCTGAATTGATTTGATACTTGGGTTTTCTACTTGTCTGCAGTGTTCCCAGACTTGGCAGTCCACCTCTATATACCCTCTGGATATGAGTTCAAGGTGCCAAGTATAGCTCTTGTCCCCCAGTCCAGCCACAGAAGTAATCCCAGGTGTTGAATTTGCTTGTTAAGCAGGTATTCTAGTGGACTGGGTGGAACAATCTACTGGCAAATTCTAAACTTCAACTGAGCAATATACACATTCAATAAAACCAGCACAGAGTATGCAATTGTGAGGATTAAAACAAATAGATAGCCTTATAAAGCCAAAATCCCTATGGTGTGTGTTGCTCAACACCCTTAATCTTGTCATCTGGGAGGTAGAGATTTCTGTTCTGAATTGGGTTCCAGGTCAGCCTGGATCTGGATCAGACCCTGTCCCCAATAATGACAGAAGCAAAAGACAAAGGCCCTATAAATATGAAAGCATCAAAGGCAACAATATTCAACCCCCAAATACAGGTTATTTGAAAATGGTAAATACAACCAAGAGTATATAACCCACAACCTGCCCTGATAAAGAGAGGTTAGCTCTTCCAATGCAGGCCTATGTACCTGGGTGTTTTTTTGTTTTTTGTTTTTTGTTTTCTGTTTTTTTCAGTTGGCCTTGTTACCTTTTGGGGTGGCTTCCAATCTCACCAGTGCTGAGTGCCCACCTTGATCCCTTGGTGTTGTGCTGTGGAGCTGGAGTTCTGATCAGCTCTGCTGGCTGTGCTGCCACTGGGGGCTGAATGCTGGAGGTTCTCGGTTCTGATGATGGGAGATGGGAGTGTTCAGACTTCTGGAGTTGCTCGTACTTTCAGTAGGTCTTTAGTTGATATTTATTAACTGTATTTCCTTCAGATTTGTTTTTTATTTTTCAAGAAAGCTGATGAAGTTGAAAAATCTGTTGTTTAGTCTCTGCTGCTGCTTCCACCTGGTGCGCCTGGCAGGGCGGCGCCAGCTGGACGGGTGCGCAGGGGCCACGAGCGCCTCAGTGGGGCTCTGGACGTTTTCCTCCTTTCTGGTGGATCTTGGTCTCTCAGGCTTGTCTGCTGTGTCTAAGAATAACCTGTACTCCTTCACTTTTCAGATGAGTGTATTTTGCTGGGGTTTTGCTTAAATCCCTCCCTGGGCTGGTTTGCTGTGGCTCCTATGCCGCCATCTTACTCAGAAGGCTAGATGTATAACTTTTGATAGATTCTTTAACCTCCTGGATTTTTAATTTCTCTTTCTGAAAAATGTGAATAATAATGAAAGTAAATGAGATAATGTATGCAGCTGGGTATGGTGGCTCACACCTGTAATTCCAGCACTTTGAAGACTGAGGAAAGAGAATCAGGAATTCAAGGCCAGCCTTAACTATACACCAAGTCTAAGGCCAGCCTGGGCTACATGAGACATTGTCTCAAAAAAGTAAAATAAGTATGAAGGTAATGCAAGTTATCAAGGTAATATGCAAAAGTACCTGATTGATAATAGAAGTTCAGTTTCTGTTACATGTAGTTTTATGAAAACTCTCAGATGACCATTTTCTTTAGCCTGTTACTTTTTATGCCAAGTTTGTAGACTAGTTCACCATATACTGGGAGATTTATGGTAGACTAGAGAAATTCCTGTAATCAAATAAGAATAAAATGATAGTACTTAAAGATTAAGACATCTGAAATTCCAAAGTAATTTCTTTCTTTAAACAAAAAGTTAAATTGGATAAATTGATACTAGTTAGAGGAAGAATCACTTTTTAAATTAAGAAACTGATTGTAGGTAATATTAGAATATACTTTCGAACATATACTTTGTATACATACTGAATGTTGAAAAGAAAGGCTAGCACCATAAAAGTGTGCTAACATATTAACATACCTGGAAGAAAATGTACAAAAAATGAGTACAGATTGAGTTTTGAAAACTCAAACCAGAGCAGTGCTGCTAAGTGAAAATCAGATGAAATGATCATATTGATTATAGTAAAGCAATCTTTGTATACACAGTAAGTTATATGTTATTCTAGGGATCTAACCTTTATGTATGTCTAGTAGGACTGAGCATGCCTTGTTCTCATACCCTGACTTAAGAATCCTTTTTTTTGCATTCAGTAGATTGAAGAATAGAAGATTCTTTTCTATAATTTATCATCACATTGGAGGTAATGAAATGGGAAGTCAAAGAGATCATTTCCAAGATCATTTTGCATGGCATTAAGGAATCTTATTTAAGATACATTCTTTGAGGTTGGCCTATACCTATAATCTCAACATTTGGGAGGCTGAGGCAGGAGGATTGTTAGAAATTTGAGACCAGACTTTGTGAGTTCCAGGACAGTGAACACTACAGTGTGAGATTCTGCCTCAAAAAAATGAGCAAAAAAGGACAAAAAAAAAGATACAAGCTTTGAGTGAATGAAGCAATTCATGTCCAGTGGGCATTTGGATATATGCAGAAGACGATTTATCACATTGTACATAGTATAACAGAAGATTTTATTTACTTATTTATTTTTTTGAGGTAGCATCTGACTTTAGCCCATGCTGACCTAGAATTTTTCTATGTAGTTTCAGTCTGGCATTAAACTCATGGTCATCTTCGTACCTTTGCCTCCCAAGTACTGGGATTAAATGCATGCACCACCATGCCCTATGAGAAAAGACAATTTTAATAGACTAGTTTGAATACATGAAAAATAAATGATTATCATTAGTGTACCTACCATTTTTATGCAGTAAAGCTAAGTTCTAGAACTAGAATTATAATTAAACTTTGGGTAAATGCTTTATAATATATGTAGCCCAAAATATTTCTAGAAGCTGAAGGAAAATGCATGGCTAGTAGTCATTTGATCTTCATGGAAATGAATTCTATCATTTTATTAATTTAGATGTTGAGAATCTGAAGCTTTACAACTACGCATATACAAGCTTAAAAGTCTTGTATCTTGAAAGATTGACTTGTATCGGTATAAAATATACCTGTTTATCTGTAGCAGTGATTCTGATCTCAGGGTCGTTCTTTGTTGTTTTTCTTTTTTTATCCTGATATTAGTTATATCTCTTTTGGTTAGTGTTTTTGTGACATGTCTTTTTCTGCCTTTTTATTTTCTATTTGGTTCTTCTGTCTGAGTCTTCTATTTGGTCAGTATTCATTTTGATGTATCTACTCACAAGCCTCTTGATGCTTTTCCTAGTCCTTCTGCCTGCATACAGTTCTCAGCCTTTCTGGGATTGTTTTTCCTACCTTCTACACCAAGTCTGCTAGAACAAATTCCCTGTTTTCATAAACTTGAACATATCTTTATTTCTTCTTCATTTTTGAAGCTTTACTGGCAACACAGGACTATAGATTAACTATTACTTTTAGTTTTAAAATGTTTTTACAATGTCTTTTGGTTTCTGTCACTTCTGTTATTAAGTCAGTTCCTGGCCATATTAATACTTCAACATATCTTTTCTCTAGCCACTTTTGTAGTTTAAAAAATCTTTTTTTTTTTTTTTTTTTGGTCACTGTTCTGTGATTCTGTAATGTGTTACAGGGTTGTTTTCTTTGCATTTTTCTTGTTGAATACTTTGGGTAAATTTTTGAATCAATGGTGTGATGAAATATTTAAGTTTTCTTAAATATTACTTCAGCCCATCTTTTCCTTTCACAGACTGAGATTCTATATATGTTTATGAGGCCTCACTGCACAGCATGCATGCCTTTGCTTTCTTTTCTGTGTCTTCTGCCCCCACCCTTTTCAGTATTTTCTACAATGAATCGTATGATTTGCTAATCATGGTTTTTCTGCTTTCGTCTATTGGGTTCTTAATTCTGTTATATAATACCTTTTACCTTTAGAATTTCCATTTGATATTTTTTTCAAAGATCAGTTTTCTGGTGGAATCCTGCATCTTGTCATTTTCTTGAATATTTTATTTTACGTCATTTTAATGTCTCTCTCTGATATTGGCCCCCATCTTGACATGCCTAATGAATTTTTATTGTCTAGTGGGTAAATTGTGTGACAGTTTTATTTGGTTGATGTTCTTGAACTCCATATATGATTTCCTCTTTTATCTATCTGTTTTGTATAGATAAGTGAGAAGGATCATGTAGACTCAAGTAGAAGATTGGTAGTTTTTTTTTTTTTTTCAGTAAATCACAACATTGGTCTTACCTACAGTAAGCAGTTCTTTTTGGAAGAGGATGATCATTTTATTTGTTAGCATTTTTGTAAAGCTTTTTGGTTGCTGAGTTTGCCTTGAGAAGGACTGGTTTCAGATTACCTTTGCTATACTTCCAGAGCTCTGGCTAAGGACTGAGGTGTTGTTTATTGTGGGTTGGGTCTCTGTCTGCTTCCCTAGGTGCAAGGCAGTGGAGGATGTAGAATTGTCCCTAAGGCTTTTCTGCTCTCTGGGATCCCAGCCTTTTAAGTTCTGGCTAGTTTGGCTACTCTCCAGCATCCTTCAGCAGCTATTTATTAATTGGATTTTATCTGGCTTTTCATAGTGCTGGGAAGGTCGGTCTCCTGCTCTCATAGGTGTCAGTGGTAATGATACTTGCTAAAAATTCTTCTCAGGTGATTGTAATCATTGTTGTCTAATGGCACAGCACCAGGAGGCAATACTTGTGTCCTATCTATGTAAATGGTATCCTAATGAGTATAGCAAATGTTTGTAAACTGAATAATAGAGCACTGTTCTTCCTGTAGAAGTTCTATTGAAGATGGTTTTCCTTTACTTTTAAGGCAGTAAAAAATGACCATTAATTTCTGTATGGAAGTAACCATTATTACCATTGACATTTAAAAAAATTTTTTTATGGGGCTGGGGAAATGGCTTAGTGGTTAAGGCATTCGCCTACAAAGCCTAAGGACCCTGGTTTGGTTCCCCAGGACCACGTAAGCCAGATGCACAAGGGGGTACATGCCTCTGGAGTTCATATGTAGTGGCTGGAGGCCCTGGTGTGCCCATTCTGTCTTTCTGCCTTTTCTTCTCTCACTCTCTCTCAAATAAGTAAGTAAATAAAATATTTTTTTAAATGTTTTATATGGGAATATTCTTGGGTAATCCTATTCCATAATTTTTTTTGTAAATACTTCTTTGTGTCCCTTTTATTTTTCCTACTTCATTCACTTTGTCTTCCCTTTTATTACCTGCGATATGGAATACAAATCCCCGTAAGTTCTCAAGTGTGTTTGGAAATTGTTTTCAGGATTACTGTGCATCTTTCATGTTTGATAAATGATGCAGCTGCGTATGCCATAGGCTTCGTTCTTCTATTCTTTGGTCAGCCAGACAAGTGAAAAACTGGTCTGCATTTTCCCTATACCCTCTCAGGAAGATAGATGGCAGCATAGTATCTTTTCTAGCCTATCTTTGGGTTCCAAAGTGAAGTACCTTATTTTCTGGGTTAGAAAAGAAAGTGTTAGCTACCCTTAGGTGTTTGCTTGTTTTTTGAGGTGAACATATGTGTTGATTCATTTAAACAAAGGAATGTGAGTTGCCCTTTGCATGGCACTTAACTTGTGTTCAGAAGATGGTGGTACATTATGACACCTCTTGGAAAATAAACTTGAGAGAAAGCAGGCTGTTCACAAGTTGTGGGAAATGAACTACTTAGAAGTATGATTTTCTGTTTTGTTTTTCTTGCTTCCTGTTTTTAAAAGAGCTGTTTCTGAACTGGATTACTTTAATTTCTTTGCAGTTTTTTTCCCCCCTTAATGTAACTTAATGTTTTAAACCCTCATGCAGTGCTGGGGATTGAACTCACTTCTGCATGCTAGGTACACACTCTACCACTGAGGTGCAGCTTTTAGTTTTTTTCTTAATCTTTACTTCCGACTATCCATCATTCCTGGCTGTTCAAAGACTTATATGTTCTTAATCAGTAAACTTTTTAGGAAATACTTGACTATATCCTTTGTTGAGGGAAGGAAGGAGTAGGAAGTGTAGGAGGAGTAAGGAATTTTTGGCTTACCCTAAATTGATGCTTAAATTTAGGATTTATTTCTTAAGCTAAAAATATTGATTTATATTCTGTGTCTTCTACTAAGGAAAGCCTGTCTTAGAAAACAGTAATTTAAAAATTCCAGAGGTCTTAAGTAGTGTAAGAAGCAAATGAATAGATATCTAGAAAAATTGCAGACACATGAGTAATAGACTCTTTTTCTAAATAAATGGAGATAAAGCAAACATTTTTGAAAATGTATAGACTATAAGCTTTGAGTCTAGAAAATTCTGTAAAATTAAATCGTGTTTGTATTTATCACACCAGTATAATGTTGGATTTTCCTTTAGATTCCTTGAACTAATGTTTTGCTTTAATAGAATGAAAGTGATGTAGGCTAAAAACATGCATACAAGTACTCTGAGGTTGCTATTCTGTATATGATAAAATGTAAATTCTTGTTTAAATAAATAATTTGTAGATCTTAATATCAGGGGCTGTGTAGCTTAATCATTTGTGACATGCTGCTTTCATTCTAAAATTATACCTTTTAAATTATTTTTAGGAGAAGTAGTATGAGTGACTTCTGATTTATTCTTTCATAGTTTTTTTGTGAAAGGAATAAACATACTGCACTTAATGATATGAAAGCAGGGCTGACAGAAGGGAAAGAGAGGAGAGAGAATTTAAATAAAGGACATGCTGCCAACATTCAGAAGAGGAAAATAAATAATGTGCAGTAGCCAGCCAAATTTTTTTGCTAGGAAGATACATCATTGCTATTCCGATTGGCTCATGGCTAATAGTGTTGCTAGGGATTTGATGTCAGAGAATTGTGCTGCAGAATCATTTGCCTAGGCTTTGGCTAATAAAAAATAGAAATAGCTGCAGACTTGGGTGTAGGTAGCTCTTAATATTTGTAAATCTCTTTTTATAATTTATTTTTATGTACTCAGCCGGACTGTAGACTATGACTTCTGCTCTTTTTTTGCTAACAAAAATATTTTAGAGCTGGAGAGATGGCTTAGTGGTTAAAGCACTTGCCTGCAAAGCCAAAGGACTCAGGTTCGATTCCCCAGTATCTGTATAAGGCTGGATACACAAAGGTGGCACATGCATCTGGAGTTTGTTTGTTGTGGCTAGAGGTCCTGGCTCATCCAGTCTCTCTCTGTCTGCCACTTTCTCATTTTGTCTAAAATAAATAATGTATTTAAAAAAATTAGACTTTAATGGTTTTGGTTTTGTTAATGCCTACAGAGCCACTTACTCATTGTGATCATTGAAGAATGGAGATCACTGCTGAAGTACAGTAAACTTTATGGATTTTTTGATAGGTATAGCCAAGAATAGTGTGGGATTATAATCAATATGAGAAAAATTATTTTTAATGCTAATAGGAAAGTAATTTGGCCTTTTTGTTCATGTATCCTGAAATACCAGTAGAGATACTGTCCTTTTATAAAATACTGTTTTTGTTTTCTGTTTGGAAGTAATATTTGGGTATATATGTGTATATACACACGTATGTGCCTGCACACACACATGCATACAAACACATGAAAAGTAATACTTTGACAACACATGTCTGTATATAATGTGCCTACATTTGGATCACCTTATTCATCTCGATTTATTTTTACCTATTAAATGTCATATATCCTTATATATCTGCCATACAGAGTAAACTTGCTTTAATTGTTGTCTGGTATAATATATAATGTATATGTACAGATGAAAACAGTTGGACTACTCTTAGTCTAACAATTGTCAATTTTATTTGTCAGTATATTCCTTCTTTGTGTGTTCCTTTTTGACAGATGGTGGAACATAGAAACCTTGTAATAAATTTTGAACTTGTACAGTATTACCAGGTTAGCTAAATGTATACTTTCATTAAATGTGTTTGTATAGCAAACTGGTTCTAAATATAATAACATTTAGCATAGAAGACATACCAATTTTTATCTATAAGACTATGAATCTCCTTGAAATTTTAAATGGTTAAAACCTGGCAGCAGTTTCTTTGTCACTGTCTTAATTTTACCAAATACTGTTATAGCACTTCATTAAATAGTAAATCTAGCAAGAGAATATATCTTCCTATTATCTTACTGAATTGCTCTCATTTGTCTAGAAATTTTACTGCTAAAATATGGCAAGAGAGGGGAAATTTTTCTTGTCTGTAATAGTCACCATCAGCCCTGTAGTCAGGTGCCAATAAAATTTGCTCTCTAAGGTAGTTGCATACACATCTTGTCAAAATGTAATGTTTAATTCTGGATACTCAACAATAGTCATTTGAGAGGTATAAATAGTGATTTTGGGGCTGGAGAGATGGCTTAGCAGTTAAGTGCTTGCCTGTAAAGCCTGAGGACCCTGGTTCAGGGCCTGATTGTCCAGGTCCTATGTAAGCCAGATGCACCAGGTGGCACATGCATCTGGAGTTCGTTTGCAGTGGCTTGAGGCTCTAGTGTACCCTTTCTCTATCTGTCTGCCTCTTTCTCTATCAGTTGCTTTCAAATAACTAGATAAAACAAACAAACAAACAAACAAAAAATTTAAAAATTAGTGATTTTTTTCCTTAGATATTCATTTTCATTAAGATGTAATAAGACTGAAAAAGTTCATTTTCCTCAGAGTAAGGGTGTGTATAGAGGGATTATTTCTGTAAGAGTAATTGTCGCATGACCCTAACTTTAGCATGTGTAGTGGGCTATATATAATCATTTAGAAAAATCAAATTGCTAATTGTGATATGTCTCATATATAATCAAATTGTTTCTCTTAGAAAACAAAAAACCAAATCTCTTACCAGTTATACTCAGGTTATCAGTGGGGATGAAGGAGACATCTAGATCATCCCCACAAGAGGATATTTGGTGGTGTGTAGACATTTTTGGTGTCACAGGTAGTACAGTGCTACTGGTTTCTAGTGGATGGAGGCCAGGGATACAGCTAAGTATCCTACAATATTCACGACAGTTCTTTACAGCCAGTGGGGTCAGTAATTTTGAGATTGAGACTCTGTCAGAGTATTGGTATATGATTTCATGTAAGTTTTCCTCTCCTGCACTGCTGGTTACTGTGAAAGAACATGTATATCTGTGTATGTGTTGCCCAAGGTTTCTCTTGCTGCATGTTCCTACAGTCCCTTCATATGTTGATACAGGAGATTCTGCCTTTTTTACTTCTCTCCTTACTCCTCCCTCCCTCCCTCCTTTCCCTTCCTTCCCTTTTTCTTTTACTTCTTTGTTTTCCTATTGAGTACCTACTATGAGCTAAAGCCTATTCTAGGTTCCAGGGACTCATTGTTGTAAAAGATCCCCTTCTTGAAAACATACACTTGCTGCTAACTGGGAGAGACAGCAAAGAAATACTTAATATATTAGATGAGATAAGTACTATAAAAATTAAAATAGTGCAAAGGGACAGGAAATACTGGGATTTTCCACACTTTGGTTAGGGAAAAATTCATTGATAAGATGATGCATTTAAGCATGAAAGTGAGCTTGAGTATGTAGATATATGGAGAAAGAGTTTTCTGTAGAAGACCAATGCTGTGGCCCAGTTGTGAGTTTTTTATACACACTTTATACACATGAATTAATAAGATCAGTGAGGTTAGATCAAGGGAGCCACGAGACAGTGGGATGGATGAGGTCATAGAGTCCACCTTACTCTTCTCATATTCCTTTCTTTTATAACTTTTGCTACTCATATGTGCTATTTTCATGTCTTAGGTACCATATGAATTAAATTTTAATTCCCATTTTTGGTATATTGTGAAAGAATCCCATTTCTGTTCTAAACAGCACTTTTATAGTCTAATTTTTGTGATTACATTCTTTTTTTTCTCTAATTTACCTTATGTATACTTCATATAGTCAATAGAGTTCACCTAGAGGAGTGCATATACTCCCATGTGGATCCTACACTCTGCTAGTGCTTCTTTCGTTCTGTACCCTTCATACTGTCCTAGAGTGTACCTGCAGGAGTGCACACACTCCCATGTAGATCCTGAACTCTCAGTGTGTCTTAAATGTGTACCCTTCATACTGTCCTAGACTGCACCTGCAGGAGTGCACACACTCCCATGTAGCTCCTGAACTCTCCTAGTGCATCTTTGGCAACTTTTGGGCATTCAGATAGCTAATTTAGAACTAAAGAGTGCTCTCTTTCCTTTAGATACTCATTTCTATTAGGGTGTGATAAAATTGAAAAAGTTAATTTTCCTATGGGTAGGGGTGGGATATGGAGAGAGTTATTATAGGATAAATTTGTAACTTTTCTACCTATATTTTCTAATACATTATTTTTGTCTTGTTGGGTATAATTAATATTCACTGTTGTGGTGATTGGTGTAAATATTCATTATATTTTCTTTAGCATAAATTGTATTCATTCTGTTGATGGACATTGCTTCCAGTTTGGGCTGTTACAATTAATATTCCCAGTTGAGGGCTGGAGATATGGCTTAGCAGTTAAAGCACTTGCCCTCAAAGCCAAAGGACCCAGGTTCGATTCCCCAGGACCCATGTAAGCCAGATGGACAAGGTAGCACATGCGTCTGGAGTTTGTTTGCATTGGCTGGAGGCCCTGATGTACCCATGCTCTCCCTCTCTCTCTCTCTTTCTCAAATAAATTAACAAAAATAAAAGATTAAAAAATATATTCCTAATTGAGCACCATTGCTCAGATCTCTTGATGTGTATGTGCTTCTGTTTCACTTAGCTACTATGCAAGATACTTACTGAGCATACGAAGTGTCTGGTAAGATGTTCCTATATAAATATTTTGTCCTTTTAACATTTTTCTTTTTGTGACTTGCATGATGATTTAGCTAGAGATCTATTTTGTTTGTATCTGCTATTTTCTTCTACTGTTTTCAACCTGCTAGTGGTACTTTTTGATAGTTTTTTTTTTTTTTTTTTCTTTCTCAAATGTGCCCTTACCAGCCTTTTCCTTTTTGGACAATACTTGTGAGTTCAACTTGAGTTTTTTAATGAATCCTAAAATAATGGATATAATTAGCCAATGTTTTCTTTTACATTTCTACTTGAAATTGATGTTTATGATTCTTGTTAGATAGGAGATAGGATTTCATTGTTCTACAGATTACTAAATCATTTGTTGAAATAATTCTTTCCCCTTCACTGTGCAGTGCCAACTTTGTCCTAATAAATCAAGACACACATGTGTTATCTGTCTGTTTCTGACTCTTCTCTAATTCATTGGTCTAGTGTCTCTATTTGTGATGGTTACACACTGTCATTCCAGTCATAACTCTGTTATAGTTTGTAATCTTATCAAAAAAAGCAGCATTTTTCAGCCTTTTTCATTTGCATTGCCCTTTCAACGAGTATTTTAGACATTTTCTCTCTTCCATCTCCCCAAGTTTATGTAAGGGGAAAGATTTTGTCAAGGTTATTTTGTATAGGGCCCCCCAACCTTTGTCACAGGTAAAAATTTCATTCTTTTTCTCTCTCTTAAGGGTACCTGCTCTTTTGAAAATACAGTAGGGCAGGCATTCCTACCAGGTTTGTTTGTTTTCTATGAAATTTAGGAGTAGCTTAACAATTTACACAGACCAAAAAAGAAAACAAAAAGTAAAACAAAACTTTTGCTAGCCAAGTATATCCTCTCTCATGGAAATGTTTGTTTTTAGAATTATGTTAAATGTGTAGAGGAATTTAGTTGGTTGAAAAAAATTAATTTTATTTATTTGCAAGGAGAGAAGGAGAGAAAAGAAATGGGTATGCCAGGACCTCTAGCCACTGCAAAAGAACTTAATATGCATGTGTCACTTTGTGCACTTTATATGGGTACTGGGCAATTGAACCCCAGTCCTTAGGCTTTGCAGGTGAAGACCTTAACTGCTGAGTCATCTCTCCAGCCCTAGATGGTTGAAATTTTTATATGAGTGACTTTTCTGATCCAAAACCATAGTGTAGCTTTAAGAAGAAAGTCAAAACATAGGGAGTCCTATAATCTATGTAGATCTGCATTCTAGATCTATCACATATGAAAAGGCATAACAATTTCAGTCTCACAAGCTCTTTCAAAGAGTAGGGAAAAAGGAAACCTTCCCTAATTCATTTGCTCTGTATAGCCTATAAAGGAAAATAAAAGAAAAAATATATATAGTCATGAGTATGAAGAAAGGTGAACAACTCATTCCTAAACAAAATATTAGCCAATGGAATCAAGTTACATTTAATCAGCCTGGCCAACTTGAGTTTATCTTAGGACTTAAATATGGGTTGCCACTTGAAAATTAGTCCACATACTTTATCACATTAGCAGATTAGAAAAAATTTAAATGAACTTCTCAATATATCTAGAAAAGACAAAACTCAGTATCATGCATGTTGTTAACTTTCAGCAAACTAGAACTTCCTTAGATGGAAGTTTTCCAAAAACCAGAAACAGTGCCGCCACACACTGCCAAATATAACATGCTAAGATGAAGTGCTGACTCCTTTCCTGAGTGTTGGAGGCTCAGTGTCTCTGCTTTTATTAGACATATTGCTAGATGCTCTAGCCAGTGTGGCAGGTCAAGAGAGAAAGAGAAGGCATAATGGCTGAAAGTAGGCATTACTTCTAGATGATGTAGCTGTATAATAATTTCCATGTAGATCTTGGAATTTTAAGAAAAGTTAAAATTTTTTTACTTTAAAATGATGTATTTAAAAAATTAGTTTGTTTTTTTTTTAAAGCAGTGTTTGTATGTGGTGGTCAGAGCACAACCTCAGGTTTTGTCCCTTGCCTTCCACTTCGTTTGAGTCAGGGTCTCTGTTGTTCACTGCTGTGCATGCCAGGCTAGCTGGCCTGTGAGCCTCTGAGGACTCTCTTGTCTCCACCTCCCTCTTGCTATAGGCTCACTATGATTACAGTTATGCACTACTGTGTTTGGCTTTATGGTTTTGAGGATCTGAATGCAAGTTCTCAAGCTTGTATAACAAGCACTTTCACCCTCTGAACCATTATTCCCAGCCCAGTTTTATTTCTTTATGTTAATAAAACTTTATATTGAAATGGCTAGCACATACCATTATGAATAGAAAACTCCCAAGAAATCCTTGAAATAAACTTGACACAAAGAGTGTGAGGCCTGTAGGAAGAAATAGGATGCTTGAGTGGAGAAATATCTGTTAATATGTTATTTAATGTGGTGTAACTTAATTATATGAGTTTGCTAGAGCTAATGTAGCAAAATACCACAAACTGTAGCTTACACAGAACTGTTTCCTCTCAGTTTGGGTGGCTAGAAGTCCAGTGTGGTGCCAGTAGATCTGACTTCACCTTTCTTGGTCCCTTCCCTTGGCTTGTGGGATGTCTATCTTCTCCCTGTGTTCATATGTGGTCTTTACTGTTTAGGGGGAATCCTAGTGTTTATTTCTTTGTCCAGATTTCCTTTTATAACATAAGAACATAAATCACATTCGAAGAGTGCCCACCTCAAGGGTCTCATTTTAATTTAGTTATTGGTTTACAGGCCTCATCCAAATATGTCAAGTTCTCATGTACCTTTTACTGAGGTACTGGGCATTAGAACCTCAGCACATAAATTTTGGGTGGACATGTTCAGCCTATAGCACTGATTATGTAGTAAAGATCTTGAATACCCATGGGTTCATGTACTTTTTAATAATATATTTTATTTATTTATTTATTTGAGAGCAACAGACAGAAAGAGAGAGAGAGAGAATGGGCACGCTAGGGCCTCCAGCCACTGCAAACAAACTCCAGACACGTGCACCCCCTTGTGCATCTGGCTGACGTGGGTCCTGGGGAATTGAGCCTCAAACTGGATTCACAGGCAAGCGCTTAACTGCTAAGCCATCTCTCCAGCCCTCATGTACTATGTTTTATTTGAGAGAGAGAGAGAGAGAGAGAAAGGCAGAAAGAATAGAGAGAGAATGGGCACGCCAGGGCCTCCAGCCACTGCAAACAAACTCCAGACGCATGTGCCACCTTGTGCATCTGGCTTACGTGGGTACTTGGGAATCAGACCTGTGTCCTTAGGCTTTGCAGGCAAGTGCCTTAACTGCTAAGCCATCTCTCAGCCAAGTTCATACACACACATACATACTTTTTTTTTTTTTTTTTAATCTGGAGAGAGAATGAGAATGGGCAGGCCAGGGCCACTTGCCACTGTAAATGAACTCCATATGCATGTGCCACTTTGTGTATCTGGCTTTATGTGAGTACTAAGAAATCCAATCTGGGCCAGCAGGCTTTACACACAAGTGCTTTTAACTGCTGAACCATCTCCCAGCCCCAGGTTCTTAGGCTTTTGATAAAATTTCTTTAAGGCACTGGGCTTGGTAGTACACACCTTTAATCCCAGCTCTCAGGAGGCAGCAGTAGGAGGAACACTGTGAGTTCGAGGCCACCCTGAGATTACATAGTGAATTCCGGGTAGCCTAAGCTAGAGGGAAACTCTACCTCCAATAGCCAAAAATAAATAAATAAATAAAACTTTAAAAAATTCTTTAGGGCAATATTTAAATTGGAAAGTCTTACATCTTAAAAAAATGAATACAGAAGTAAAGATAAACCTTGGAGGGCAGTGTTAAAGACTCAAAATAAGGATTTAGTCTTGATTAGTTATACCTGGGTAAATTTGGAATATAGTTGTTTTTTGAAAATATAAAAGTGATATAAAGTAATTTCTGTGTTACAGCGTTATTTTGTTACTTGATATAAATATTTTAGAGGTGTTGAATGAGATATCCGTTGTGCCATAGAGCCCATCTTATTTAAATACTTCAAATGTATAACCAAATGGATAAAATTTTTTTCTTTAGTTTTTTAAAGTAGGGTCTCACTCTAGCCCAGGACGACCTGGAATTCACTCTGTAGTCTCAGACTGGCCTTGAACTCATGTCAGTCCTCCTATGTTTGTCTCCTCAGTGCTGGGACTATAGGCATGCACCAGTAGGCATGTGCCACCATGCCCAGCTCTAAAAGTAGATATGCTTAATCTTGTGACCCTCCACATTTATAATTTATAGTTGGCCAATTTTTTTAAAAAAATCTTTTCACTGGTCAAACATGGTAACTTTAGTCTAGTAATTTTAGTTGTAATGTAGTGTGAATGTTTCCAAAACTCCCTGCCATGTGTAAACCATGCAGTATAGCCATGGGGTTCATGGGGAAATGTAAGCACAACACTGAAAATTGTCATCCATGGTCCTTATAAGGGTAAGAGCCTATAGAAACAGCACAGTTAAGACACGTTAAATGGGTAAAAAAGGCACAGGCTATCTGATAAGCATGATGCTTTTCTTGAAAGGCCTCAGGTTTTCTTGTTGGAGTGGGAATCAGAACTGCAGAATGTGAGCTATTGTGACGTGATAAAGGAGGGGATATTGTAATGACATGGTGAGCATGGTTCATCACATGTGATAAATGTAGGGAGCTGGGCATGTTTGAAGAGTGCGTGTTTTGTCTATTCCTTTTTCTGAAACAAGCCCAACAGATTGGCTTTTTTGTTTTTCTTGTGTGTGTGAGAGAGAGGGAGAATTGTGCACCAGGGCATCTAGCCACTGCAATCTAACTCCAGACGCATGCACCCCCATGTGTGCATGTGCAACCTTGCACACTTGCGTCACTGTGCATCTGGCTTATGTGGGACCTGGAGAGTTAACATGTGTCCTTAGGCTTTGCAGGCAAGTGCCTTAACTGCTAAGCCATCTCCTCAGCCCAGGTTTTGTGTATTCTTATTGGCTTGGTTTAGTGTGGTGCAGTTTTCCTTGTTTAGAAATGTATAAGAAACACAGTGTTCTTGTAATGTCAAGCTATTACTTAATATATCAGTCACGTTGGATCAAGTTGGCATTGATAGAGAGCAGTATAGTAGAACTTACTTACTGTATTTACTTTTTATATCACTCATAGCCTAATCTTTTCATTTTTATATTTTATTAGGATTCTGAATTGGACTTTTTGTTATTATGAAATTTTGATATGACTGTAATGGTTGACTGCTAGGCCCCTTAAGTGACTTAAGTTTTTGCTGGTTAGTGAATGTTTTTTTTTTTTTTTTCTTTTTGGTTTTTGTATTTTTCATGGTAGAGTCTTGCTGTAGCTTAGGTGACCCGGAATTCACTTAATAGTCTCAGGGTGCCTTGAACTCACGGCTGTCCTCCTAACTCAGTCTCCCAAGTGGTTGGATCACAGGTGTGTGCCACCACGCTCTGCAGATTTTTTGTTTTCTTGAGTGTAGTAATTTATTTGTGTGATACAAAAATCCTCAGTTATTTTATTTTAAGCAAAGACATTATCTTTACTGGCTTCCTTACTTTTGGTATTTTATTTAAAAAGTTTTTTTAAAGTCTTTCTTCTTTTCTTTATAGGACCTCTTTGTTGTTCGACATGAACTGGCCATTATGAGACTAGCTGCCTTTATGGGCATTACTATGTTAGTTGGAATAACTGGACTCTTTTATACGCAACTAATTGGCATCATCACAGTAAGTATATTTTAATGAGCATTACCTAACTGTGGACTTATTTATTGAAAAAAAGTTACAGAAAATTTAGAACTTGGAGAAATAGTGGTAATATTTAATATATTTTCATTTTCATATCCTTATGTAATTTTAATGTAGTAATAATTAGATCTATAGTATACATTACAATTTTGTATCTTTCTTTAAAATTAAGAGTATTTTTATGACTATAAACTTTATGTTTATAGCTTTTAATAATTATGTTTAATGTTAAGTAAATATGCCATATTTTAATTTTTCTATTAAGTGGCATCTAGTGTGCAGTTTTTCTAGCCTTCTTCCAAGGTTTTCATTTCCTTTCTAATCATTTTTCTGTATTACAGATGGTACAATTTGCAACGTCTCCCCCCGCCCCCAAATTATTTAAGGTCTATTCCAAAAAGCAGAGATGTTAAGACAAACATTTCACTAATAACTGTCTTGTCTTTTCTTGCATATACTTATTGTTTTCTTTTTTTTGATGTGCAAACTCACTTCATAAGTGATTGTCATTGTTTCACATATCAGACAGGGTGACTGACAGCGCTTCTTGTAAATTTGGTATAGAAAATTCTTGAAGTGCTATCCACTCTATTTCTTATATTTTTACTTGAAAAGCATAATTAAATAGTACTTACTTATTTCTCTTTTTCATTATTATTTACCTAGGATGCAACTATTTTTTATAGCACTTAATCAGAACAATTGTATCACACACCTGGTGGTATACTATTAAGTACTCTTCCCCTCATAGGTGCATTTATTTCTTAAGCTTATTAGATTATTTAGAAATAATAGGTATAGGAGCAATGAGAGATAAGATTGAAATACCATTGCAGTATCAATCTTTCTTCATAGATTCCTTTGTCACAACAAAAAAGATTTCAACAAAATGTCAAAATCATATTAATATTCAAATGATAATCTATTGGAGTACTTTCTCATACATTATTGAAGGGAGTATAAAATTGGTATAACCTTGTTGGAAGGCAAATTGTTAAAGCCTATGAAAATTTAAAATGTGAAAGCCTTTTGCCCAATCTGTACAAAATAACCTTATAGAGGTTATTTATTTGAATTGGTGTGAACATGTAGGCTAGTAAGGCCTGTAGCATTATATGAAACATGCATGTTCTGTATAAAAATTTAAGTGCTTAAGAGAATATATGTATTGAAAAATAAATATAGTAATAAAAATGCCTCAACACCTACCATAAAACAATACTAAACAATAAAGTGTGGTATTGGCTTTACAAAATTTATATATATATAAAATAGAATTAATCAGAATTATCCAGTCTCCCTTGCTCTATTTATTACAGTGCACTTGAATATGAGAATCTATAGTAGATGCCGAAATCTTTTATCTAAAATGGCCTAGTCTTTGCACATATATTTCTTTATGTGCTTTAAATCATTTCTCGATTTATAATACCTAATACAATATAAATGTATGTAAATGATTGCTATATTCTGTTGTTTAGGGAATTATAAGAAAAGTCTGAATGGTCATTATGGATACATTTATTTCTAATATTATCATTTCATGGTTGGTTAAATCCATGAGTTTGGAGGTCCAACATATGTGTGTGTTGTTATATATGTACAACCAGTTGATTTTCAACAAATGGTTCTGGGACTACTCGATATTGATATGCAAGAGAATGAGGTTGGATCCCTCCTAATTAACAGTATGTACAAAAGAATTAAATCAAAATGTAAGCTAGTGTTAAGTGCAACATCTAAAACAATAACTTTTAGAAGGAGACATAATTTTGAAAATGATGGTCAAAACTGTTTTAAAAAATTAATTGGACTTAAACTTATAAATGTTTGTGCTTCATAAGACTATCAAGAAAATGAAAAGAGAGCTTAGAAAATAAGAAAAAATCATGTATCTTTCCAGTGACTTATATCTAGAATATATAAAGAACTTTTACAATCTACTAGTAAAAAGACAATACAATTGAAATGTGGTGAATAGAGTTATCCAAAGAAGTTATGCAAGTGGATAGTAGGCACATGCGAAGAGTCAACTTCATCGGTGCATCAGAACCTTGACAGCTGTCCTCCTTCAATAACCACTACAGAAGCTAGAAAACTAGGTAGATAATAAAAGTCATCATACACTGCTGATGATAATGTAAACTACACAGCCATTTTAGAAAACACTTTAATAGTTCTTTAAGAAGTTAAACATAGAATTACTATTAGACTCAGCAACTCTGTTCCTATGTCCAAACCAAAACTTGTACCTGTGTATGTATATAACAGCATTATTCTCAGTAACCTAAACAGAATAGGCAGATGCCTAGAAGAAAAAAATAGTCTGCACATTGCATACAAATGAAATCATTTAAATATGTCTTCTTTTAGTTAGCATGTTTTCAAGGTTTGCCATGTGGCAGCATGTGGCAGTACTTCTTTTCACATTTTCATGCACACATATATATATACTTAGTATATACTGAACTTCATGGATTCATTCATTAGTTGACAAATATTTATATTGCTTTAAATTGTAGACTAACAATTATAGATCAGAGGTACAGAGGATCTTTTATGTGGTAATAAGCATGTTCTAGAACTGAAATTAGTGGGTCATATAAAGTCAACTTTTATAAGAAACTGCCAGACCTTTTATCCAAATGACAACCAGTTTGCATTATTTACTAACAATATATGAGAGTAAGTAACCTATTCGTCACAGTGCCACAATGAGTGTTCTCTGTAAAGTCTTCTCAGCTTTTATAGTCATTCACAACTGTAATAATGAACTTTTAGTTCATAAGTCATGTCACAATATCCAAGTTGTGCTTTCGTCTTTTGAATTTCTAGTTTTGAATATAACAAAATTGCAGGTAGTTATTTAAATCCCTTTAACAGGATATTTCAGATTTTCTGTAATTCTTACTATTTAATGACTGGAAATGGACATTTGGAAACATGCAGCTGTAAAGGGTATACAGGTTGTTGTTTTTTTAATATTTAATTTTTTATTTAATTTATTTTTTAAAATTAATTAGTTTTGTACTCAGTGAATACAGTCAGGTTATTGTTAGGCTCATACATGTCCAACCCCCTTCCCCTGGCCCCTCCTTGAGGTTTATGGGTTATGGATTGTGGAGTTAGCCCACAGTTATGGGTAGAAGAAATGTCTCTGCGTATCATGACCCAACATGTGGCTCTGACATTCTTTCCGCCCCCCTTTCCGCAAAATTTCCCTGAGCCATGTTGAGTTCATTTTTGGTCTGCTTCAGTGATGAGGTGTTGGGGGCCTCTGGGTCTCTGGATATCTGATTTGGTAGGAGTTTATTGTTTTCTGTGTCGATCTCCTTCACCTTTGTGCTGGTACCTGGTTCACCAAAAAACAGCACCCTTCCTTGTTTTGCCAATTATTCTTAGTGTCAGCTGGGGCCCTTTTGAGGTATGATGGGGTGGTTCTCTCCTTAGGATATGCGTCTATCTGAAAAAGAGAAGCAGATTCTCCAACGGAGAGTAAAGTTAGCACCAGACAAATGGGATAACCCTTATTTTTTTTTAGGTGTAGGCCTCTTGTAGCCCATGATTGGTGGTAGCTTGATAATGGAGAGCAGGCTCATGTTTGAATATGGTTCTGACTTGTTTCCCAGCTCCAGCTATGGGTCCCGTTCCACTGAGGGGATCAGTTAGCCAAATCAAGAGCAGCTGGTTTCCCACCATTATTGTGTGCCACTATTGCACTTGTGTGAGTGTCACCACAGGTTATTTGTTGCTAAGTAGTTTAGGCCATGAGTTGCTTGCACAGATATTGGTCATTTTCCCCCAGTTGCCCATGTAGCACCTTCTGGCACAAGCCGTGCTGACTGACTGGAGAATGACTCTCTTCCATCTTCCAGCTATGTCATTCCATTTTACGTGTCAACAGCAGGTGTCTTTAGCAGTAGGGTCTTACCACTAGCCTTTGGTGGGTCATCAAGTACTCTGACAGAAATCTCTCTTTCTTTTAGGAAACCTTGTAGGTCTCTCTGATCAAAAGCTCATTGTGGATGATAGCCACATGCTGGTACTGGGAGTTACAGGTCAGTGCCCACTAAGAAAAGGAAGCAAAAGATAACTAATATAAAAGAGTTAGAAAGAAGAGAGAGAGAGAGAGAGAGAGAGAGAGAGAGAGATTGTAGAAGATTAAGGTCAGTCTTTATCATATACCCTCTCAGTGTCTTGTGGCTCAGGTGTTCCCTCAAGGGCCTGGTCAATTTGGTCTGCCTTTTAGGATGTAGAATTTTATGGTACCATTGTCATTTGGATCTAGATTTGTGTGTCCCACCCCTTCCCTTACCCTCCCCTCCCTCCCCACCCACCCTATTATCTAGTCCTCGAGATGCTTGCTGGGTATGTAAGGCATCTTGGGTAGATTCAGGTTAGGTTCTGTAGATGAGTGAGACTATGCGGTGATTATCTTTCTGTGATTGGGTAAGTTCACTGAGAAAGATCTGTTCCAGGTTCAACCATTTTTCCTCAGGAATCACAGGTTTTTAAGCTTAGAATGATGATTTCTTTTCTACCTAGCAGCCCTGTTAGCTTCAAAGATTGGAGTTTGACAGCAAGTATTTTAAGTTGTTTTAAAGATTACTATGCTAAAATCTTAGGATTCTCTTCTGAGTGGACATAATAAGTAGGTTATTATGTTTGCTGGAGATATATATATATATATATATACACACATATATATACACACATATGAATGAATATGAATGAAAGAAATGAACAGATATACCAGGGCCTCTTGCCTGTGCAAGTAAACTTCAGATGTATGTGCCACTTTGTACATCAGGCTTTATGTGGGTACTGGGGAATCTAACCAGGCCAGCTTAGGGTGACAGGCTTTGAAGGCAAGTACCTTTAATTGATGAGCCATTTCCTCAGCCCATTTTTGTTGATTTTTAAAATATATATATGGTTCCAATATTACTACTCCATTCTACCAACATGTTAATATTCCTTTTCAAATTGTACAGTTTTATTTTTTAGTATTGAGTAGAATTTCACTATATTAAGTGAGGAAATTGAGCTTTGCTCTGATATTTTTACAACTGAATAGAAATCACATTTATTAAGTAATATTCTCTCTAAAAGTTACACCTTTTTTCTAAGTACATAAAATGTTTTCTCAAAACCCTGTACCAGACAGAGCTATAGCTGTAGAATTGGCATATCTGTGAAACATTCTGAAGTGATTGCAAGTGTTAAGAGAAAGAGGAGGAAGGGGACAGAGAATGGAGTCTGTTAGTCTGATTTTTAATCACTGTACTTGAAAATGTATGATAGAAATTATAATAATTTTTTAAAAATTATTTATTTGCGAGTGAGTGAGTGTGCACATGGGGACTCCAGAGCCTCTTGCCACTGCAGAAGAATTCCAGACACATGTACCACTTTGTGCATCTGTTTTTATTATTATTTATTGAGGTAGTGTCTCATTCAGGTCCAGGCTGACCTGGAATTAACTGTGTAGTCTCAGGGTGACCTTGAACTCATGGCAATCCTCCTACCTCTACCACCCAAGTGCTGGGATTAAAGGCGTGCGCCACCATGCCTAATGTACATCTGGTTTTATGTGGACGCTGGGCAATTAAACCCTAGTTGGAAGCCTTTGCAAGCAAATACCTTTAATCTCTGAGCAGTTTCCTCAGCCAGTAAGTTTTAATTATGTATATTGGACTATTATAGTGAATCTCAAGCACTACTCCTTCTGGACTAAATAAATAAATAATGGTTTTTAGAATGTGCTCTCCACATTGCTTGAAAGGTCCTTATAAAGGTTAATTCCTTAAGGTTGCTGTATATTGAGCATTTAATTTCTGAAGCTAATGAATTATTAGCATCTAAATAAAATAGTTCTTAAGATGTTAAAGTTAAAATAGGGCTGGAGAGATGGCTTAGCCATTAATGTGCTTGCCTGGAAAGCCTAAGGACCTTAGTTCGATTCCCCAGGACCCACATAAGCCAGATACACAAGGTTGCACATGCATCTGGAGTTCATTTGCAGTGGCTGGAGGCCCTAGTGCACCCATTGTCTCTCTTTCTATCTGCCTCTTCTCCCCCACCCCATGTCAAATAAATAAACAAATAAATAACATATTTTTTTAAAAGATAAAGTTAAAATATAGCTTATGCAGGGCTGGGAGATGGCATTTGCCAAGTCTAATGGTTCAGATTTGATTCCCATTACCTGTATAAAGTCAGATGCACAAAGTGGTATATGCCTCTGGAGTTTATTTGCAGGGACGGGGGAGGCCTTGGCATGTCTATAAGTTTCAGTGCCTCTGTTTCTCTCTCAAATAAATTAAAAAATATATATAAATAGATTATGCTTACCTTCAATAAGGTACATTTTTTACTCCATTTTTTAAAGATTTCTTTTTATTTGTTATTAGAGACAGAGAGGGAGGGAGAGAGATAGAGACAGAGAGAGAGAGAATGGGTACACTAGAGCCTCTAGCTACCACAAACTAACTCCGGACACATGCGCCACGACATGCATCTGGCTTATGTGGGTACTGGAGAATCGAACCTGGGTCTTTAGGCTTCGCAGGCAAGCACCTCAACAACCAAGCCATCTCTCCAGCCCTATTCCACTTTTTGATGAAACTTGAGATTACCTATAGGAAGTTTCACATTTGGATATTTGAACCCAAAGATCAGTACTTATAGTGCGAAAGATATGATAAATGTGTGAGGTAGCAAGAGGAAGGACAGAAGTGGGGGAAGGAATCAGTAAATTGAATAACTCCACTGAAATCTTCTTCCTTCTACTTTTTCCAGAAATCCAAGACATTTTGGGAAAACACTGGGAAGGATGCCATCTTATTATGGAAAGTGTGTATTCATAACTTGTATGTAGGCCTACTAACCAAGAAACAAGCAAAACAAATGCTAGTTCTTTGATCCATTGTAGCTTGAGGCTTCAGAGAACCAGTTACTAGTTTTCAATCATTATTTCTTCATCTTTTCACTTTAACATGGAAGACTGAATCATTTCCTGTACAAAAGGGGAAATCTCATATTCTTTTGACAGTAGGAGTTAACTAGAATAAACATGGAAATGATAATCTGATGGCATTTTAGACCTAGCATAAGTAACTCATCTGTGAGCTAGATAAATAGGAATTACTTGCGAAGAATAAATTTCTAATCTCATTTCCATGGTTAGAAGATCCCAACAAAACCATATTTCTGTTAAGTAGACTAACTTAAAGTCAAATTCTAAAGGCTTACTTGGCTAATTTTTGGAATTAATTTTAAATAGAATTTAAATATACATCTTTGTGCAACTTTAAAACATCTGCTTTGATACTCTATTTAGGGAGAAATAAGTTATTTTACTGGCCCTTACTGAAACTGTTTAACCCTTTGTTCTCTATCTCTGAATGAGTGATAGTGTCAGAACTCTTGAGCAGCGGCTCCCACGCAGCCAACAGTAGAATCCTACCCGGTGAGTGCTGGTGCTAGCAGTGCTGGCAAGTTAGCCGTGTTCCAGTGCCTGGGAGCTGTAATGCAGAAGTGCTAGAACACTGGGCCGGTGCACTCTGAGGGCTTCTCACAGCTAGCTGTTGTCTACCCACATCCTCTGACAGTTACCCATCGCTGTACATAAGCATTCTTGTGTCCTGGGCCCTGTGGAGTTCTGTCCCAGCCCAGCTTCTGATTGAGTCTCTGGAACTTGGAACTTTTCTAAGCTGTGATGTTGGGGGTGGCACAAGGAAGATGTATTTAGTTGAAGTTTGGAAATACTGAAATTTCATGAAAATAGTGACACTTGCCTTTGGTCTCACAGTTACTATTGTTGGAATCAAGTTGAATTATTAAAGATAGTTTATCTTCCTCTTTTAAATTGAAAGGGGAAAATATTTCTCCCTGTATTCTGCTGACTCATGTTTGACTTAGAGTTAGTGTTTGCCTATATATAGAAAGAATCACAAATACAAGGTGAGTTAATTTTAACTTGGTTAATCTTTGTAAGGAAAAGTATTATCTTTAAAATGTTTATCAGAATAAGTGAGATTAGCTACTAAATAGCATTTCATTAATTAATTAGTGGATTTCCTTGCTTTTTATTTATTTATTTATTTATTTGACACAGAAAGAGGGGCAGAGAGAGAGAGAGTGGTCACGCCAGGGCTTCCAACCACTTTGTAAATGAACTCTAGATGCTTGCACCCCCTTGTGCATCTGGCTAACATGGGACCTGTGGAATTGAACCTGGGTCCTTCGGCTTTGCAGGCAAATGCCTTAACCACTAAGCCATCCTTCTAGCCCTTCCTTGCTTTTTAGAATAGGTACCCAGAAATGTAGTGGTGATATTATTAACCCTTAGAATGAAGTTTTTGCTAAGTGTCCTTGTGAATCATCACAGTGAATCATCTCCATTCAGATCATGTTTGATGCCCTCAGTCCAGGTCATCACTACTGGCATGTGAATTCTTGCTGGTTAGGCTGAATCCACCTGTTCTTTTTTCCTAGTAAAAGAGGTATGTATGCCATTTTTGCTTTCTTTTCCAAATCATATATTAAGTGAAAAATATATTTCTAATCATATTACTAAATGAAATATCTTCTTAGTACCTTCTTAAAACCCTTAAAACTATCATTAAAATTAAAACATTGTTTCTTAGATGCTTTTAGTGCTATATTTATATTGAATATGGTATATATTAGAATTTTGGAAATAATAAAGAATTTTATAGAAAGCAGTTTCTCTCTTCCTGAGGCATTAGTTTAAATATCAAATTTCATTTCATAATAAATAAAAACTGTAATTTTTATAAAGAATCATCAAAATTACTGTATTATGAGAATTATTGTGGTTAGAATTGAATGGACTTTAGTATACATAGGTTCCTATGTGAAAGTACATTTATCATACATTGTTTTTCTTTGCTTACATAGTAAGTGGCACTTAAATCTGTTTTGATAACTTTAAAAAATTATTTTTATTTATTTATTTGAGAGAAAGAGGGATACAGAAATAGGCAGGTAGAGAGTGAGTGAACCATGGTTTGTGAGCCTTTGATTTTTTTCTTCAGTGGTGTGTGGTAACCATTGTGGGTGTAGGACTTGGTATGAGTGATTGTTTATTGTTCCTGCCTTTGTATCTTTCCTTGTGAAAAGTAGTTTTAACTTACTTTTGAATTGTTGCATTTTGCTGTAGTTGATTATATTATCTCCAAACCTCAGGATATGTTTAGTAGAAACCATCACTAGAACTAGAACTTAGGGGCTGGAGAGATGGCTTAGCAATTAAGGGGCTTACCTGCAAAGCCTAAGGACTTGTGTTTGACTCTCCAGGTCCCACAGAAGCCAGATGCACAAAGTGACATAAGTGTGCAAGGTTGCACATGGGCAGAAGGGCACATATGCATCTGGAGATCAATTGCAGTGGCTGGAGACCCTGGCACACCAATTCTCTCCCTCTCTCTTTCTCTCACTGTCACTCTCAGTATTCCTCTCACTCTCTTACATAAAAACAAAAATCCTGGTTTGTTGGGCTTGCCCCCCCCAAAAAAAAACCTAGAACTTGCATTATTGAGAACTTATTAGCGACTTTAATGTTCCCCACAGAAACCTACAAGATAAGATGGTTGGGAGAGACGGCTTAGCAGCTAAGAGCTCATGCTGCTTAAACATGAGGGCCTCTCCAAGTTAGAACCTATGTCAAACCTATGTAAAAAGCTGGGTGTAGCCACCCACGTTTGTAACCCAGTGAGAGGGTCTGGAAGATTGCTGGACTCACTGAGGTAGAGCTGCTCTGAGTTGAAAGAGAGACCCTTCCTTTTTTTTTCTTTATTAATTAGTTTTTTATTCAGCAAATACAGTCAGTTTGGTACCATTATTAGGCTCATCCGTGACCTACCCCCTCCCCTTGGCTCCTCCTTGTTGAGGTATATGGGTCATGAATTGTGGAGTTAGCCCACAGTTATGGGTAAGATAAATGTCTCTGTATATCATGACCCAACATGTGGCTCTGACATTCTTTGCGCCTCGTCTTCCACAAAATTTCCCTGAGCCATGTTGGGTTCATTTTTGGTCTGCTTCAGTGATGAGGTGTTGAGAGACCCTTTCTTATAGAAATATGCACAGATGTGTTTTATGAACAGAACTTCCATTGTTCTCCTGGATTTTGCTTACGTGTGCATCTACACATACATGCATGCTCCATACATAACGTGCACCACATATACCACACTACACATGCATGCATGCATGCAAAACAAAGCTTTTGAGGTAACCATTATTACTTGGAGATTTGAGTTATGGGTTTTAAATTTTTTTAGGCCAGGCATGGTGGCTCATACCTTTAGTCCCAGCACTTGGGAGGCAGAGGTAGGAGAATCACTGTGAGTTCAAGGCCATCCTGAAACTACATAGTGAATTCCAGGTCAGCCTGGACTACAGTGAGACCCTACCTCAAAAAAAAAAATATTTTTTTAAGGTGGTTTGATGCAGAGAAGTATGTAAATTATGTTGCTATGAGATTTTCGGTGGCCACATATAAAAGACTTTCTGATCCCTCTCTTGCGTTAAATGTTTATTTAAACTCCACATTCCAGATAAAAGACTTAGCTAACTTTCTATGAGAGATGGATGCCTTACGAACCATTTATTTCACATGAGGAAAATGGAGAGTTCTAACTTCAAAGGAGGACAGAGAGAACTATGATAAACAGGACATTTTCTGTCTTTCCATTGCAAAAAAAAAAAAAAAAAAAAAAAAAAAAGAATGAAAGTGAACAAAGAACTTTGCTATTTCTGGCCATGTCCAGTTAATTTAGTGCTACAGATGTACACTATAGTTGCCTATTTTAAAAGTATTTTATTTATTTATTTGAGAGAGAGAGACAGGCAGATAGAGTATGAGCACTCCAGGGCCTCAGACCACTGCGATCGAACTCCAGATGCATACACCATCTTGTGCATCTGGCTTACCTGAGCGCTGAAGAATCGAACCTTGTCCTTAGGCTTTGCAGGCAAGTGCCTTAACTGCTAAGCCATCACTCCACCCCCAGTTGCCTATTTTTTACAACCTGTCCTGCTAGGTGTTTTGGGAAAAACTTAAATTCAAAGTTAAATGGTAAGAAGTCAAATGGAACTTTCTCTTACTATTGGGAGAAAGCAGAGGTAAAATGATTATAATATCTCTGAATTGTGAAAAACTTGAATGAAAAATGCTTTAAGCCAGATTCATTCAACATAGAGTCATAGAATCACGCAACTAGAGTAGCAGTTATAGGTGTCAATAAGACCTGTAATGGGAAAAAAGTACAGGTGACCTCTGAAGCTGGATTGATGTTGAACTGTCTTAGAAGCTCTCTCACTGGAAGATACCCTTACTTTCATGAGGTCTTAAGTTTGGCAGGCCTACAAACTCCATTTGGAAATGTTTCCCAAGTTAAATAGGCCCACAGATCAAGGCCCTTCAATGTTCTAGAGAGATAATCATTCAAACAGTTTGATTATTTATTCTTTGTTGTTAGATGTGCTAAGTCTTCTTCAGCTGTTCTCTCCCCCATGCAACTATGTATGAGGCGAACTAGTGCTTGCTGGGTGAGAACAATGGCTTACCCACTTCTCTGTGGAGGGATCTGGGTTCTTAGGCCTGTGGAACAGGAAATTTTGGATGAGAAATTAGCTTTTCACAGTCCTGCACCCATCCCCATTTTTCTAACATCTGTCTGATAAATGCCTCCCTCCCATGTATAAACTATCAAATGTCATAAAAATGAAAATATAAATGGTTATGTGTACTGAGTTATTTGTATATTTACTATTTATGCAGCCTTTTCTAAGATTAGATTAATATGAAAAACAAAATGTCATCACTAGCTAGGAAAAATTTTAAGCCATTCCATTATAATCATATTATTTGGAGTGCAATTGTTTTTTGAAAAGTATAGTTAGCTGTGCTTGATGGTGCATGCCTTTAATCCCAGCACTTGGTAGGCTTGAGGTAGGAGGATTGCTGTGAGTTTGAAATCAACCTGGGACTACACAATGACTTCCAGGTCAACCTGGGCTACAGCAAGACCCTATCTCAGGGAAAAAAAAAAAAAAAAAAAAAAAAGGTATAGTCAAACTTTTTTTTTGGCTGAACCTAAAAGATCACTTCTTAGGCTAAGATTTGCCATCAGAGTTACAGTGTTAGTTGATAAGGCTGTGCTTCTCTTGTCTTACTGATTTTAGTTTATTTTTTTTTCTTAAAGGCTTACAGTTCAAAATATTAAAACATTCTGTTATATTGCTGGTTATGCAGTCTGATGGAGGTTTTAGGTATTTTAATCATTATACCATGTATCAACCATATATTTCTCAGGAAAAAGGTAACCTGGTTTTAATGATGAATTCTCTGCTAAATAGCTGAGACTATAAATTGCACTTATACTCTTTCAGGATAACTGTTGTCTTAGTGGTTCTTTGCTGATAGACACTAAAAGAATGGAGTATCTTGAGTATGTTTAAAAAAAGTTCTACAAATTTTGTAAGCTAAAACACAAAGTAAATTGAGCCTAATTTAGCACTTGAGAATCAGGTAGCTTTCGGCTGGAGGGCAGTAGTGACCTCTGTCCTCTTCCGCTGCTCCTCTTCTGATGGGAAGTGAGAGCATGCCCTGGGCCGCTCTGATGTGCTGTGTACGCTCTGGTGCAGAGGCATGGTATGTTTGCGATGGCCAGGTACATATATATTTTAATATTTTATTTATGTATTCATTTATTTATTTATTTGAAAGAGAGAAAGAAGAGTGCTCCAGGGGCTCCAGCCACTACAAACGAACTCCAGACGCATGCACCATCTTGTGCATCTGGCTTTATGTGGGGGCTGGGGAATCAAACCTGGATTTAGGTTTTGCAGGCGAGCAAGTGCCTTAACTGCTAAGCCATCTCTTCATCCCTGTACATTTTTCATTCAACAGTATTACAGGTAGCTGAGTTATAGAGAGATGAGCCCTGCTATTTCTAGAGGCAAAGAAAATAGTCTATTTCAGCCAGCCTCATAAATCTTATTCATAAGTTATGCATAATATCACATCCTTTCAAAGCATAGTCACCTATTCATGAAGACTGAAAATAAAATTAGTTATTTCCTGAAATAGGCTATCGAAAGGGAAAATTAAATATGAAGTCTCTATAGCTGATTCTTTCAGTACCACAAATAAATTCCTCCAGGTTATAGTCAGGTTGTAAATTTCTATATAGTGAAAATTCTCCAATATCATGTCTGAGCCAGCAGTGACTCATTTATCCTGAAATAGTCTTAGGCTTGAAGTTTTCATGTCTGTGATGTTAGGCCATTCACACACCTTTCCTGGTAGCACATCAACTTGGTCTCTCCTATATTTTCCTCTGTACTTTTGCAAAGGTTCTTGGAACAACCTGTTACTACCAGACTCTGTAGGAAACCACTAAAGTAATTTTATTGATAGATGTAGAACCCAAAGCCTAACTTTCCTCCAAGTCCTTCATCAGTGTTCTCATGTGTTTGGAGAATGTGTTTTCATTTAGGAAAAAACAACTTTTTTTTGAGGAAGTTGTGCAACAGAACCAAGAAAGATTAATTCTAAACATAATTGTCATTGGATACATTGAACTTCAAGACACAATAGGAAAACTAATGTGTACAGAATATATAATTTTTTTACAAATCTTAGTAAGAATCTGTAAACCAAACTATTATTTGCTACTACTCTTAAAAAAATTTTTTTTAATTCTGGAGGCTGGTTATGCAATTCGTACTAAAGATCTATTGTCATGAGGTATTCATAGAACATCTCAAGTATTTTAAAGTATTGAGTATTTTAAAGTAATTGTACTATATATTGCTGTCATTTATATAAGGTTCTGTAGCCAAACAATTCTTGGTACTTAAGTTGTCACTACAAGTATTTATATGAATAGTTCTGGTTATTTACATATTATATCATATATGATTAAGATATTAAAGTAAGATAAAGGGAGATGAAAATTTATCTATTGTTATTATTTATTGAGAAATCTTTCATTTGTACTCCTTTAAATTATGTTTAAATCATAATTTTTTTTCAAGGTAGGGTCTCTAGCCCAGGCCGACTTGGACCTCTCTCTCTTGTAATCTCAGGTTTGAACTCACATCAATCCTCCTACCTCTGCCTCCCTAATGCTAAGATTAAAGGTATATGCCACCACACCCTAAATCATAAGTTTTTATCTAAAAGTAAGATTGTATAACTAATATGTTGATTATTTGGATATTGTAACAATTTGTCAATCTAATGATATGTGTTCTTTTAACGGTTTACATCAGTTTTAACATATTAGAGACACAATAAGAAATTGTATTGTAAAGCTTGACTTTAAAAAAGAAATAGTTTTTACTAAAGAATGCTGATCAGTTAACTTTAGTTTTTCAGAGCAATGGGTGCTATAATATGGAATATTTATAAAGAAAGAAAGTACAGTAAAAGGTTATATTTTAATGGAGTGGTACTGGTTTTTAAACTTTTGTATTTGAATAATTTTTTGACATGCTATAAGGTTTTATATTTTGTTTTGCCACGGAAATTCCAAGATGTTAAGATAATTTAAAATTCTTAGTACTTATATATAAACTTTTAAATTCTCCATAGCATTTTTCTAAGTAGGAGTTAATATATCATGAAATAGTTAAATGTTTTTATAAATTTGTTACATGAGTATATATTTTTATTCCAATAGGATACAACATCTATTGAAAAAATGTCAAACTGTTGTGAAGAAATGTAAGTATAAAAGTGAATTGTATTATAACCTTATTTAAAAATTGAAACAACTGGCCATATTTGAGAACTGTGCACATGTAATAGAAAGATAATTTAATAATGAATTTTCCTTGAGTGCCTTGTCTGAGGCCTGAGCTAGACAAGCATACTCCAGTTTTCCAGTAGGTGACTTCCAGCCATGATGGTTTTTAAACAAAATAAGTACTGATCTCTCTTGTTCCTTGTCTGACTGAAGTTAAATTATTTGTCCTGAAAGTACATCAAAAGCGATATGCTACTGTGTTGTTGACATACATTCTGTTAATCCTGAGATTCTCCTCTGCTTCAAAAGTTGCCCTCGGTTGATTGACGATGCAGATACAATATCTGCTATCCAGAGTTGAAACTCAGCTGCACACACAATGAAAGAAAAGCTGTATTTGTGATGCTGGGACACAATTCATCAGAGTCCAGTAATGGATCCCCAGCCAACGTGTATTGTTTTAACTGACTGAAGTGCACCATGGGAGTGCTGTCTTTCACTAATAATGCTGTCTTCTGTAGATCCAGGCCCCGAAAGCCATGGCAGCAGACCTTCTCAGAAGTTTTTGGCACTCGTTGGAAGATCCTGTGGTTCATTCCTTTCAGGCAGAGACAACCACTGCGAGTTCCCTACCACTTTGCCAATCACGTCTAAACAGATGGATGGTGGGCACAGATGGGTCCTCCATGCTGGAAATGCGTTACAGGTTTTATGATAATAGAACTATGACAGTCTTCAAGTCAATTAAAATCCACCCACCAATCTTAGGCATCATAATGTGCCCCAGGCTTTATTTTAATAGTGATCTTGATCCTGTTGTGGGACTAATACAAGATCTATATTTAAGTTTTAAAAGCATGTTTACTTTCAAATTAGCTTTCCACTGGGAATTCTTTAAATGCTTTTGTTACAAAACTCAAAAGGTAATGATTAGGATGAAATAATTGTACATTAATTTGTTTTAGTACTGTCATTGTTATACATTTTAATTTATGGGAAATTTGAGATATTTATTTAAAATGTTTACTTTTAAGCAGTACTAACCAAATCTGAATTTAATTCTTCAGGTTTACAAAACTTGATAAACTTACCTATGTGTAAATTTTCTTTTTCAAAAAAAGTTAAAATTCTTAATACTTCGTTTTCTATGTGCTTCAAGATTTTTAAAAAAATGCAGTATAGGAGTGAGATCCATAACAAAGGGCAGTGTTTGCTGAGGAGTTGCTTTCTAATATTTTCTCATTTTCATTAAAACCAAAATAAAAAATATCACTAATGTAAAACACCAACTACCTACCTTGTTAAAAAGAAAAGTTTGATTTTTACCCACAGTAGTATTCCCTTTACTGTTGTATTTGATTGCTACTAGAATATTTTCTCACAGGAAAAATTTTAACCAGTGAGTGTGTTTTATCCTAAGATGCTAATGAGAAAAAAGGGTAGAAGATTTGCAATAATTTAATTTACTTTTTCAAGTACAGTTTTATTAGAAAGCATATGTCTTTAAAATACTAGTATAACAAGATAAGATGTAATATACAGTATAAAAGGAATATTGTGCTTTTGAAGTATGTGTACTTTTAACTTTTATTTATCTACTAATAGTTCTAAAATTACACATTGAAGGTTTAAATATAATAGATACTGGCCAACTTATGTCACAGTTGAGGAGTTGTTGGTAAAAGTAAGTTACTAACTTTTATGTACCAATATCACCCAAATTGAAAATTAACTCTCCATGCCAGCTATAATTTGCATTACTCTAGGGATCTTTTTATTAGTAGCTAATGTTAGGAATTGACCTTAAAATTAAAAAAAAATATATATATATATATCATGTTCTATAGTAGTGGTGATCTCTTGGAAAGCATAGAACCTTTGTATGAAAAGATGTGTAGTAAGCTTTAATTTTTCCCCTTAGAATATTGGAAATTCATATGTTTTTTAAAGATGCATGTACTCAGTGATCTTTGCCCTAAAGAATATTGAACAAATCTACTGTCTTCATATTGGACCATATTCATATCTTTCTGACAGTTACTTGTGAAGTAAGGATTCATACCTGGAAAATTGTGAAACAGAATAGTACTATTTTTAGCCAGTTAGGTATACTGTGGCTAGTTCTTTTAGAAACTGTACATATCTTATAAAATATTCTGAAATAATAAAATGAGCTCCTGTCAGAAATGCTAGTATCATATTTTCATGTTCTAATGATGTTACTTAAAAACTTACAAGTGGCAGATGAAAGTATTCAGTGGTGCTAAGACACATAGTGGATTTAATATAGGAAACATTTTTAAAGGTTAAGGGAACATAAAATTGGTATGTTTGCTTTAGGCAAAGAGGTTGGATTTTGTGCAAGCTAACTGGCCTAGTTGGCTGATATCAGAACTATGAAGAGAAAGAAATGTATATATAATATAGGGAGATGCAAATTGTATGCCTTGTTGCATATATTCCTTTATGTATGACCTTGAGCAAACAGCAGAACCAAGTGAAGGCTTGGGAAAGCTTTTTATGGACTTACTGGTACTTCCTATAGTAGCAGTAGATAGACTAAAAGGAAATGGTAAGGTCTCTTTCCCATGCTGAGGATCTGTGTTTTGGGTTGTCTTAGATTGACGGCTCCTAGGGTACACTCCCTTCCCTTTCTTTTTCCCCTTGGGTCCTGATTCCTCCAAAAGCAGCTCTTTTAAGTTACTGGACCAGAAATTATATGCACATTTTATTTAATATGCAGAAATGCTAATAACTATATTTACATAAGAATCTATATTGAAATATATCTATATATCTTGTGTAGTGTTCTTAAATTTATATACCTATCCCCGCTATGGAATTTGTAGTATTTACTAGACTACTAGGGAAAAGCCAATTGTCAGTTTTCTAGGGAATAAGCTTGGTGTTCTTTCTGCGCCCTCTTTTGGCTAATTAATGTAATTATACTGTCTCTAGAAGCTTACTGTCCCATGTGAACAGCCAAGTTCTGAACATGACCAGTGGTACTGACATAGAAGGAGCATATATACAAGTGTTAAGCTTTTGAAAATGAATGTGTTACTATTTATGATGTTACTTCTAGTTCTCAATAGATAACTGGATTCATTTATGTATGCTGTTAGTATATTTTTATTATCACAAATTTAATCAGGATAAGCCATTTCATTTATTTTGCTTTATAACTTATTTTGACAAATTAATTTCTTAGCATTAGAAAATTTTACCTTAAAATTACTGCTCTATTACAAAACAGAAATTTATTATAGTCACAGTAGTAGCAAACAAGTATCTGGTATGTTTTACGGACTATCTAAAAAATCCATTTAGTTTTTCCAATTTCAATTTTAGAATGATTTTCTCCCCAACGGCCCAATTGTCTTAAAACAAGTAATAATTGATTAGTAATTTTCTATTTTCCTTTCCTTTTAAACCTTCTTAGTCAGAATTATTCCTGAGCTTAAGTAGCTAGTTTACTTGATATTCTGAATAATCATGAACTAACTACAGGTACTGAGCATTAGAAAGTAACTGAGCAGTGAGTTTACTGGTTAATTTGTATATTGGATTAAATTATTGCTTTGTAGAGTTTCCATTTAATTTTAGAAAAACTGCATGTTAAATGATACCTTTATGTTAATAAAAGCATTTATTGGGCTTTGGAGATGATGATAGTTATACCTACTAAGAAATCATAGTTGTTGGGCTCAGTGTCAGCTCAACATTTGAAGCTAAATGAAGTTAGGTTTAAAGTCATCAAACAGTAGGCATTTATAAAGCGGTTTTGATGTTTTGTAACCCAGGCCTAAGGTTTAAGGTACTAAGCCAGCTGATATTCCATTATAATAAAAATACTATTTTGCTTGAGAGTTGTTTTAAACATATTTGTGGTTAACAGAAAAAGACATCCATTGAAAATTATAGTTACCATATTAATATCTTCTGAGGAAGACAGTTTATATTTAATGGTGATGAGTGCTGGGGATATAGTTCAATACTAGAGTATAATCTAGGTCCTGGATTCAATTCCAGCACCAAGAAGAAAAAGAAAGAAAAAATACAAGTATTTGTGAAATTAGTATCAATTAAATCAGTGCATTTTTACTGATGTATAATGGTACTTTTTTATTAAGACTAGTTATAAATTCCAACTATTCTCCATCATAACTTTCAGATTACTTCCATGCAAGTAACTGTGGGGATAGTTCACACAAAATGGTGTTTTAAATATGAGTGCTAGTCATGAAGACTCTAGATAACACTTGCCACCAGGAAATGCTGACTAATCTAGTGTCACACTATTTTCTACATGTTAGCTCGTGGTGTAGTTTGAGTGTTCTTACATGCATTGCTAAAAACCAAATCACATTTTGTCTAGCAGCAGCTTCATATGGCACAAGTATTCATTAATAGAGAAACTAGTTTCTGTCTGGGCTATGTCTGTTCTCTTTTCTTATATAACATTTATTAATCAATTACCTAACTATAGTTACTTCGTTAAGTAAGTTTGAGATGATGTCTGATATACATATATATAGAATTTATTACAAACATTAAATAGTTTACTAATGATTATATTATTAGATTTTCACCTAACTGTACTATTGCTTTGAAAAAGTTTTGGCAGATAGTCAGTACATCCTATAAATTGAGCATGTTCTGTTTGCTGGTGTTATTAATCATGCAGTTAACCAGTGAGTGAGGCTGTTATTCAGTGTTGCTGACATTTGCTGCTTTATGTTGTAGGAATCATACTCCGAATTTATCTATAAACCCACCATTTTAGTATGTTCTGTATTTAACCATTCTCAAATTGTAGACTATTCTAAAGTGTAGGAGAAGAAAGTATTAGAAATTATTGATGTAAAGTATTTACTAATATTGTAATTCACTATATGAACCAATATTTAGCATTTCTGCTACCTTTGGGATAATGGTGGTTTAACTTTAGGAAAGTGACTTTCATTTTTTCATTATCATTTTGCAATTTTTAACAATATATTTTGTTAAAACCACTAAAATTTTTATCAGTTCTTTAGATGCTGCAATATTGTCTTGTAGTGCTAATTTGAAACAGAAATCACAGTGCTTTTTTGTTTGTTTGCTTGTTTGTTTTTTGAGACGGGGTTTTATTGGCCTTGAACTCAAAATCCTCCTGCCTCAGCCTCCTAAGTGCTGAAATTATGGGGTATGCCACCATACCTGGCTCAGTATTTAAAAATTCTTAAGTCACTGAGATGACTGATACTTTTCATTATCATTGTATTTATTATGACTATTATAACTTGCCCCTGTATCTACTTGAGTAAAGAATAGCCAAATATTGGATGGAGAAAGTGAAGAAAGTTCATGAGATGGAAAGAAGGGTGCATGAGTATGAATAATCAGCATCTCAGCATAGTTGACTGGAGACAGTGGACATGTTCTCAGAGTCCCCGGTGGTGTCATCTTTTGAGACCCTTGTGCTCTGAGAGGGAATGCATGTCGTCATATAGCTTGAGTTAGTCTCCACTTTTATTGCCCTTTCCCTTTCAGCTGATCAGATGCCATTGAGAAATTAGTTTAAATATTAGGTAAGTTGCTTTGTAGGATATGTTAGTGAGCAGTATTTAAAACATGTACATTTAAAAAATGATTTGGAAATGCAGCTATTTACTGTGAAGGAAGAGTGATAGGTAGCCCAAGATTTGAAAAAAAAAAAAAAAAGATAATCTTTTTTAGGAGCTTCTTAGGACAAAGAAAGGATACTAAGTCTTAGAAAAAGTTTTGTCATCAGAGAAAAAATTAAATATAAAGGGTAGTTTACTCTTCAGCATTTGGGCTCTTTTGGAGTTCCTGATACTTTGAGGGTATACATTCTGTGGACACTTGTCCTTGTCTCTTGTGCAGTGCTTTCTACATTCGGCACAGGTCTTTTTGACATCAATAGCTTTATGTATAAATAAAACAGCAGCAGCAGAAGGTGTGCTTCTTTTTGTAGCTTTGTTTGTCTGGCTTAGTATAGACTTTGTTTATAGGCTGCTAACAAAAGGGAAAGCTTCTCTGCATATTGTGAGCTCTGTATTCTTGCCAGTGTGCATGGGTGATATTTTAACCTACTGGTGCCTGAAATTAGTGTTTTACAGCCTCAGCAACTGAAACATCCTGGTGCTATTTAGTTTAGTATTGAGTGACATTTTTAATTCTTGTACCAAAGAGTTGATTTTTTGGTTGACTGAGAGTTAATGTCTCACAAATTTGTGTTTATGAAGTAGAAGCGAACAGAACTACGAAGAGTTTCATTAACAGATCTTTTTGCATTTGCTGGCCTGCTATAATCAACTTTAAATCTCTTATTTTAGTTTATTCTTATTTCATAGGCAGATTAGTAATACATTTGAATTTTGTGTTTTAATGTAGCCTGGCTACTTTAAAGGGTATTTCAATAGATTGAAGTAGGCTGAAGTTACTAAAAAGGTCACTGAAGCATTTTTTTCACATTAGTTTTTAAAAATTATTTTAGCAGTAATGAATAGAAATTACTTTTATTTCTGCAAATGAACTATGTAGCATCCTGGACACTTTTAATGTATTCTCAATCAAAATGCTAACATGAAAGGTAAATAATGGCCCATTTTGACTATAAGTCAAAAATTTTACATCTTTCTTTGTATACAACCTTAAATTGCTTTAAAGAATGATACAGTTGTCTGTTTTAGAATAAACATAAAATTAAAGAACACTTCAAAAATATACATACATTCCCAAAATAAAATACAAACATACCTTGATTTAGGCAAGACTGCTAATACACAATTAAATTTTCTAAACAAAGAAGAATAAACAGATGGCTGAATGTTGTTACTCACTATATGGGAAGTTTCAGAGTAAGATTATTTTAAAGTCTAAATTTGTTTAGTGATCCATGTTACATAACTGGAAGAAAACACCCTGTGTACTTGTGCTGCTGTACTGCCATGTTTACAACTTTGGGTCCCTATTTGTTCCCTCCAGGCTGAAAGCACTCATTTAGCATTTGTCCTTAAAACTGCAGCTGAATGATTAATCATGCTGGCCAGAAAGTAATAGTGTGTATCTATTGGAAAGTAGACAATCACATTTGACATTGTGTTATATCATTTTTGATCAGCTAAAGTCCATGACTCCTTCAATGTTCATACAATATACAGTTCTGCAGTGAGTTCTGAGTGGAGAGTAGGATCATCCAAACCCTATGTGAAACACGACTTCCACTCGTATGTGCCATGTAGGGATCTAGGTAGGCAGAGGAAGGGAAGCAGAATGGGACGGAGTAACATTACTTTTCTAGGATCTGCCAACAATATTTCTTATTGGTTCTGAGCAATTTCATTGTTTGTCCTTATTAAATGAATATGGCTGAATGCAGTTATTTTTTTCAAACTGTGGATAGTAGGGAATTTACCACCATCTGCTATCTCCCAGAGAAATTACTAAAAAGAAAAAAAGCTTAGTTGAGAGAAAAACTAAAGACACAATATTAAAAGAAAATTCTGCCACGGACAGAGATACTCAGATAAATGAGCTGCAAGTCTGAGGACAAAAATAGGCTCTGGGGAGGACAGAGCGAGGGCCAGAGTGTGCTCTGTGTGTCTGGAAAGTTCAAACCTGTGTTATTTTGAGGTTCCTAAGACTTTGTATCAGTCCCAAATTTGAACATACTAATACCTGAAATGAAAGACCCTTCTTGTATTTTAGTACTGCTATATGTTCTAAGTGCCATAGGGAGATCGCGCTTTAAATGTTGCCAGGCAACATAAAATGTAAACCTGAGGCCTGCATTATCTACTAGTTTGCCTTGCCTTTTCCCCTAAGAAAATATAAAGAAAACGTTTCACTAGAGTTTCTAGTGCTAGTGGTAATAGAAAAAGAGTAGTTGAAAGATTTAAGAATAGATTGGAGAGAAGAACATGACAGGTGGGAACTGTGTGTCTGTGATATACTCGTTGAAATGGAAATCTACACTGGTGAAAATGAAAACCATGTACCTACCTTAAGAACAATGTTTTTTAATTTATTTTAGTGATTTGGTTTTATTTGTGTAATATTCTATTTTCTTTGCGGGTTGTTTTTAATTTAAATTGTGGAATTTTTACTTCTCTTGAAATGTATTATGTACTGTATTTTTAGAAATCTTATTTTTAAATAAATATTTTTGAAAAACATAAGTCTGTTGTTTCCCTTGACCTCCTGATTGATTAAAATCAACCCAAACACTGAATTCTAGAACTACCAGTAATGTAATAAGCCTTTATTATTATTTTGTTGCTTTGTATAGTCTGGATAACTATAACTATCAGCCTTACGCTACTATTCTCTCATGACCACAGAGTTCATTAAGTATGCAGGAAAAGCTACGTATACATATTGGGGCCAAAACTGACAAAAATATTCCTAGGTAGGCATATTATTTTAGAGATAATCCAGATGGCTACATTCATTTAGTATTCTATAAACAATAGTTTATAGAACTATTAGTGTAATTTGCCTACAATAAAATGTAAACTATAGTATATATCTAGATACTACTTTAAATTTAGGGATATTGAGTTACTACATTAGCCTTTGCCCTTGCAAAGTCACATTCAGGATTCTTGTAGACAGACTGCCTAAGCCTCAGATAACACTTTACTACTAAAGTCATGAGGAAGAAGAGTAGATGAGTATGAATTGGACAGAAACATCATCAGTTCTGAAAAGGAGATCAGTCTCAGTCGGTCTCTGCCAGGGGAGGATTGGAAACTGGTGAGAATGAAAGACAGCAGGTTACCCTTATTGTTAAAATTCTCTCTTAAGTGAACTATCAACAGAAAAGTAATTGTGATATTCTGGCTTAACAAGTGATTTGAAGATAAAACTATCCATTTTGCTGCACTTGGTAAAAGTTATCATTGCCTTCTTGATAAGAGTTTCAAGGTCTGCTAAAGTTACTTAATTCCTTTCACTAAGGAAGTAATTATGCTTAGTGGTGCTAAATTACAGTAGTTCTCAACCTTTTTCATCTCAGAACTCTATGTCCTAAAATTACTACGGATCTCAGTATTTTTGCATTATTTTGTCAATATTTACTGTATTAGAAATTCAAAGGGACATTTGGATTCTTCCATATTTGAATATAAGTTCATAATGAATTTTAATTTATGTTGCTACATAGCTCACATCTACCTTGTTAGAAGCTTCACATTGCTGTCCTCAGCCATGTTGTTAGGCCTGGAGAAACTTAGTCTTGAGAAGATACTGGATCTGGAAAGGGAGGAGTATTTTATATCTTTTCAGATAAGGGAGTATTCTTCAGTGCTACCCAAGATCACATTTTGCATATGCATTGAAATCCATTGGTCTTCATTTTAAAAGTTCTCATTGTATAAAAGACATTGCATTGGCATCACCACAGCATTGGAAAGCTGCAAGCTGGGTTGGAGAGGTGGCTCAGCAGTTAGCTTGCAAAGTCTGATGGTCTTGATTCAATTCCCAGTACCTTCTTAATTCCGGATGCACAAAGTGTTGTATGCATTTGGGGTGTGTTTGCAGTGACAGTAGGCCCTGGTGCGCCCATACTTACTCTCTACTTTCTCTCTCTCTCTCTCTCTCTGAAACAAGTAAATACTTGTTTAAGAAAGCTGTGGGCTCATAAGGTTGGTTGACTTCCATGGAAAGCCCAAAGGTCAGCATTGACCACATGCTGCCATTTATTTTTCTTGAAGTAACTGGTTCCCTTCACTTGTTTTCAAGAAGATGCTTAATAACCAAGCCCAAAAATCCATTTTCCCTTTCTTTCAGATACTCAGCAGTGTTCCATGGCTAGTTCAGCCTGTGACTCACATTAGTATCAGTGCTTTCCGCAAGAATCAATAATCATACTTCCAAATTCTCCTGAAATAAATGTCCATCCCATTTCATCAGGCAAAATGTTCGGAAGAACAAGATAAAACAAACATATTTGTTTTACTCCATCAAGAGCACTGTTAAATGAAACTGGCTTGGCTTGTCACTTTTTTTTTTTTCCCAGCCAAAGTTTGTGAATGAATTTGGGGAAGACAATGATGGAGGAAGGTAGGACAGACACATATGCATCCGAAACTCACTTGTTCATTTGCTCTGTATTTGATCTTGACTAGAAACTTTGGCTGTGTAAAAAAAGAAGTCCTATCTGGGTATTCCAGCTTTTAAAAGATCACTTAAAATATAGCATCCTTTACAGATTCACGTTTGTCTTATAAAGACACTACCGAAGATGCATCGTATTTCTGGACTGTAGAATCATTCGAGAAGCAGCCAGATACTGCAGATGGGCAAGTGCATACAATTGCTGCTCGAGGCTGACCAATTATCCATATGAGCAGCAATTATATTAGCGTGCAAGGGCAATTGGAGGGAAAATTGGACCCTGTGGACATCCAGCTGAGCAAACAGTACTGAGGAAGGATAGAGGATATGTTAGTCTGAAAAAATCGACATCTAAGCTTACTTATAAAAATATTTGTATCAGTTACAGCACATTCTATGTATGGCTTCTGATGTCTAGTATTTTTTCAGATTAGTTTTTCCAAATGAAAGGGTACATTTGTTTAAAGATTAAACACCCAAATAGCAATGCGTTTGCTTGTAGAAATGCCAAAACAGGATAGGAAATTTGGAATTTACAAATAGATGCATTGAGATGCTGCTGTGGATGTGCACATGAATGTGTACTCAGTAAGTTTATCTCTGGTACAGTCTAGATGATACTTATCCTCTTAGTACTGAAATTTATAACATCTTAAAAACTAGATGTCTGCCCTAGATCCAATTTTTTGATACTTGACCAAACTAAATAGTTGGGGCCCTTGTTGGATGTGGAATATTTATAATTCCATATCTAAATTGAGTGGGTAGTCCTTCAACAAGTAATGACCACTAGGTTTATGAAATGTTGTCTATATATAAGCTTTGTTGCCATAGGCCAAATACCTTCATTCAGTTAAATAGGTTTATATTTTAATGCCACCTGTAAGTAACCAATATTGAGAATTTTTTGAGTGGTGTATTGTTATAACTTGATGTTTGACTTAGTTCTTGAATATCCAAGACAATTTCAAATACTCTCATCATGGAAGTACCCAGAAATATGGAAAGTATCGATCAAATTGTACTATGAAATCTTCTAATTTTTATCATTTATTTTGCATGTGTATTTTTACATGCGGAAGTTTGGCAATTTGTATGACCATGGTAAGAGGGTTCCCAGTAATTCCCACCTTCAGTATTCAAATTCCATAGACTATTTTTCCTTTCAGAGGTGAATACTACACACATTTTTTTCATGATAAGAGCAAGCTATAGCAATATATATATGTATGCAAATGCCATGATGAACACACATTGTTTTCTGTGCTATATTAGTTACTTTGTCATAGTTGTGGATAAATACCTGACCAGAAGCAAGTTAAGGAGGGAAAGGGTTTATTATGGGTTACCACTTTTGAGGGGGTACATTCTATCATGTCTGGGAGGTATGGCAACAGCAGCAGGAGGCCTGTTTGTCATGTTACTACCATAGTCAGGAAGCAAAGTACAGTCAGCCAGTGAGGCTGGGCTATTTAAAAAAAAAAAAAAAAGCCCTAATTACCCACTTCATCTAGCAAGCCGCCTCCTAAAGGTTCCACAACCTTCCCTAAGAGCACCAACTATTTGGGGACTAAGTGCTCAAATACATGAACATATGGGGGTGACACTTTACATTCAAACCATAACATTCCATCCCTGGCCCCAGTAGGCTCATGGCTATATCATTATGCAAAGTACCATCAGTCCAGTTTCAAGTTCCCATTGTCTTTAACAGTCCCAACATTGTTCAAATGTCCAAAATCCAAAGTCTTTTGTGACTCAAGGCAACCTCTAACTGTGACCCTCCTAGAAAATCAAAACAACAAATTGCATACTTTTCAACATAATGGTACAGAATCAACATTCCTATTCCAAAATGGAGGAATGGGGGGGGATAGAATGGAAAGATTGGAGCAAAGTATGACACACCCCTAGCAGCGCAAATACCAAAACCTTAGCTCCATGTTCAGCACTGGGGACTGCTATTGAAACCCCCAGGGCTCCAAAAGACTTACATGGGTGTGCCACCTACCTTCTCTCTGACACTCTACACTCAGCCTATACCTTTTCTTGGTGGACATCCCATGATCCTGGAATCTCCAACATCCTAATGTCTCCGTTGCAACTTAGGCTTCATCTTTACTGCTTCACATATTGCCTCTCAGACTCGTTTTACGGAACCCATCCCTGCCTCACTTTGCCCAACCTCAGTGGCTCTCTGAAACCATGGAGCATGATGTCATCACCCCCCTCCCTCAATCTTGCATTTTTTCATGCCTTTAAAATCAATACCACATGGATGGTGCTGCCAAGTACTGCTGCCTACTTGAAAAGAAGACTGGCCTCCTTGGACCATAGTTGTAGCAGCCTCTGTATGCTGATCCTTGGGAAACACTTCCCAAGGAAGTTGCTTTGCAGGAGGAGGGAACTCTTTGGGCCCTCTCCTTTTAAAATAATTTGCATTCTCATAAGTTAGAGTTTTCCATGGGTGGGATCTTGCCTTCAGGACATCTTTCCTACTGTCCCAGTGCAAAGCAGTCGATTTCTTTTTAATGATCCTAATCCTTAACAATTGCAATCCCTTTGTCACCACTTACACACTCAGGAAATTTCAAATTTGTTTTTTGTCTTGCCAAATGCCACATGTTCATCTTTTGGCTCTGCTTCTCTTTCACTGTAGATCTGGATGAGAGCAGTTAGCAAAATCTATGCCACAGACTCAATGCTAATCTGCCTTGAAATTTCCTCCACGAAACAAATTATTCCAATACTGTTAAATAGAGTTGTGTTCAAGTTCTTAGGGCGTAGCAGAAAGCGGCCACATTCTTAGCCATAATATAACATGAACTGTCTCTATCCCACTTCCTGATAGAGTGTTTCTCCCCCTCTGGAACCTGTGAGTCAAGCCTCCACTGTACACATACCTCACAGCATTCTGGTCTTCAAAACTCCTATCAGAATGGTCTAAGCTCTGCTTGTAGTGTTATAGAGCTTCTCTAGAACAAAGTCTCAAACTCTTCCACATCGTCCAACCAAACCAGTTCCAAAGGCCTATGAATCACATGGTTAGGTTTATCACAGCAATACCCCCACTTCTTGGTGTGTTTTCTTTATTAGCTATTTTAATGTTGCTGTGAATTATCCCCTTTGTTTTTTCCGAAGTAGGGTCTCACTCTAGCCCAAGCTGACCTGGAATTCACTATGTAGTCTCAGGCTGGCCTCCAACTCATAGTGGTCCTACTTCTGCCACCCAAATGCTGGGATTAAAGGCATGTGCCACCACGCCTGACTTGGAACACTTATATCATGCATTTGATCAAAATCCTTTTGGGCTGGTGAAATGGCTTAGCAGTTAAGGTGTTTGCCTGTGAAACCTAAGGACCCAAGTTCAATTCCCCAATATCCATGTAAGCCAGATGCACAAAGGGGTGCATGCATCTGGAGTTTGTATGCAGTGGCTAAAAGGCCCTAGTATACCCATTCTATCTGCTTCTCTCTCAAATAAATAAAAATTTAAAATAATCTTTTCATTTACCTTCTCTTGCCCTCCTTCTACCTACCCCTTCCAGTGAACCTTTTTGTCTTTCCAACTCGTTTCTTTTCCCTTGATATTTTGCCCCCTCTCCCATGAGGAAATGTTGATGATCCCACCAAATGTTATATAAGTAATAATGGCCACTGTGAGATCATGAAAACAACATCCACTTCATGTCCAAAAGAAAGCATTCTTCCACATCCTCTGGCTCTTACATTCTTTAGAAGTCTGGGAAGATGATGCAGTTAGTTCCACATTGCTGGGTCAAACATCCAACCAGACATGGCTTTTGGGTGGAAAGGGGTTTATTTCAGGCTTACAGAGTCCAGGGCAATACCATCAATGGTGGGAGAAGATCCAAGGAAAGAGAAACAACTGCAGCAAGCGAAGACCAACACCAGCAAGCATGAACTGCCAGAGCTCAAACTACTCTCTCCACACCTTTAGCCTGTAATAAAATCTACCCCAAACACACCGTAGGGCTGGACTCTGCTCCACTCCCAGTGACATGCACCCTGTAGCAGGGATCTTTCTGCTAGGGGCTCAGGCAGCAGGTTCAATTTTAATGAAATACCTGAGTCTATGGGCCATACTTTTAAACTATCACATTCAAACTACCACAGAGGGGCTGATATAAATGTCTCATTTAGTGTTGGGCCTTGAGAGGCCTGGACGCGAGGCCTAGTGGAACTTCCTGAGCCTAGCTGAAGTTTGGTGACCTGTCTCTGGCCAGCTAGGACCCAGCAAGACGCCTAATGGCTTCTTGCCTGCTACTTCTGCGTAGGAGTTGGAATTATCATTTCAGTAGTCACAGTTTACTATTGGCCCTTACCTCTCCCCCCATCCTAGAATCCCTGCCTTCGTTCTCAACATTATATAGGCAACCGCCTGTAACAATAAAGCGAGTTCCTGCTTCGACAAGACTCCCGACTCAGTGTGGTTTTTCTCCAGTGACTAGGAGAGGTTCTGAGTCGTCCGACGTTCACCCTCTTCCTCAACCCCTTGGGAGGAACCAGCGGGCCTGGTCCTTCCTCAGCACTACCTGCCGGGGGAGCCCGGCAATTTAGCACAACATTCATTTGTCACTTTTTAGTACTTTGATGAGTTTTGAGTCAGAGTTCTCCCAACTGTGAAAAGAAGCTTCTCTGACAAGGTGAGAGTGCCACTAATTTATGGGCATGAGCATAAATATTTAGAGGGTAATTTGATGAATACAACGTATCTATTTAGCCAAACCAACTTCCCTCCTAGTACCTGTGACCTCTTTACCACGGACTTTTGAGTAGGCTTTGAGTACTAGGCATGCATTTTTCCCCATGGATTAGACTTCAATTATAATGAGAGAGCAGTTGGTTACCCCCATAACAGACATACACTATTGCGCCAGTAGATACATCCACCCTGGCTGGCCAGTGGTGTAGCACACAGGATCTACTGTTGGATAAGACTATTGATGAATTTTCTTCTTCAGTAGCCTGCATAGCACCTGCCAGCACTATGCCAGCTAGCCAGCAGTGAGAAGGCTTCCAGTTCAGTTCTAGCTTGATTTCTCAGTGTTCTGCACCCAAAGCATGTAGTGTCATTAGCAATGGAGTATTATCAGCTTATTGTAGTAGGCAACCAAGAACAACAGCTGAGCTTCTTGCATGTTGTGCAGTGTGCTCCAGGGAGGCAGCTTCCATGAGTCCTCACGTATACGCTGGGGTACATACCCAAAGCACTCTAAACCCTGCCAGAGGTACATGCATATCCATGCTTATTATTGTACTAGTCACAATATCAAGGAAATGAAACTAGCCATTGATTCTGACTGAGGTGAGGTTTTATTTCAAAGCAGTTTTAATTTACATTCCTAGATAGCTAAGTATTCAAATATTTATTGATCATTTGTATTTCTCCTTTAAGAATGGTTTATTCATTTAATTAGTCCATTTATTGACTGGGTGGGTGATCTGGTTCTTTGGTGCTTAATTTTTGTGCTTCATTATATAGTCTAGAAATTAGTCTGTCTGATGTGCAGTTGGCAAAGTCTTTCCCCATTCTATCTATAAACTGTCTCTTCATTCTGTTGGTTGATTCCTTAGTGACATAGGTACTTCTTAACCTCATGCAATCCCATGTGTCTTTTGCTTATTTCCTATATGATTGGAGACCTTGCCAAAAAGTTTCTGCTTTTCCCATGTTTTTGCAGTTGCTTTCCCTCTAACAGTTTCAAACTTTCTGTCTCGTACTAAGTCTTTTTAAAAAAAAACTGTTTGAATTTATTTTTGTGCAGAGTGAAAGATGTGGATCTAATTTCATTCTTCTACATGTAGATATGCAGTTTCAACAGTACCATTTGTTGAAACAGACTTTTTTAATGCATGTTTTTTACACCTTTTAAAAAATGAGTTGGTTGTGGCTATGTGGGCTGACTCTGCTTCTTCAATTCTATTTCATTGTCTACTTGTCTGTTTTTGTGCCAGCACCATGCTGTTTTTGTTCCTATGACTCTGTAGTATAATTTGAGACCAGGAATGTAATACTTTCAGCATTGCTATTTCTGGTCAGCATTATTTGGGTTACATTTATTTATTTATGTGTGTGTGCATGCATGCACATGTGTTTGCTAGGGTCTTTTGCCACTGCAAATGAATGCCCATACAGCTTTACATGTGTAGCTAGGGAACTGAGTCTGGGTTGGCAGGCTTTGCAAGCAGCATCTCTAACCACTAAGCAATCTCCCCAGCTGCACCCTTGTTTTTTTTTTTTTTTTTTTTTTTTGATTTTTTTAAGGTAGGGTCTCACTCTAGCTCAGGCTGACCTGGAATTCACTCTGCATTCTCAGGGTGGCCTCGAACTCATGGCGATCCTCCTACTTCTGCCTCCCGAGTGCTGGGATTAAAGGCGTGCGCCACCACGCCTGGCACTCTTGTTTTTTTTTTCTAACAAACAGTTTCAAAACTATAATTGTCCTCTCAGCACTATCTTTGCTGTATCACATAAATTATGATTTGTTTTTCATTCCAACATTAGTATATGTGCTGCCAAAGCAAGCACAAATTGTGATATATTTTTATTGAATTACAGTACTTTCATTATTCTTATGATTTGCTCTTTGACCATGGATTGCTTAGAAGCCTGTCTCCCTATTGCCAAATATGAGATTTATCCATTTTGTTTTTGCTGTGGGTTTTAACTTAGTTCCATTTGGAAAACACACTTTGTTTGATTTCAATCCTCTAAATTTTTAGGGTATTTTATGGTTTAGCATGTAATGGGTCTTGAAGAATGTTCCATGGTATGCTTTAAACATGTGTTATTCTTATTGTTTGGGGGCACATTGTTCTAAGTGCTAGTGAGAATAATTTGCATGATATATTTTTGAAATTTTCTGTATCCTCAAGTATTTTCTGTTTCAGTTGTTATCAATAAGGTATTGAAATCTCTTCATAGATTGTTGAATCATCTATTTCTCATTAATTCTTGAAGTGTTGCTTCATGTACTTTATGCATTTATAATTGCTGTATGGTCCTGATCATGTACCCTTGGTTTATAATACAGAGAGTATAAATGAAAGTCAGTCTTACCTGTAATCCCATCACACTATCACACAGGAGACTGAGACATGGACACTATAGTGAGTTCCAGGCCAGCCTGGGACATATAGCCAAAATTTGTCACAAAAATGTGTCTCCTTGAAGTTATAAAAATAATACTTCATAAAGCTATATATACATACATTTTTATAATATATATGTTACTGAGAGAGATGAGAGAAGGGAAGAAAAATGGAACAATATTAGAAAAAAATGTATTTTACTGGGCTAAGTATAAATATGTAGCAGACTTTAGTGAGTTACAATGGACATTCTAAGTATTGAAGTACTCACTAAGAAAATGAGAAACTTACATGAAACAAATGGAAGAATTAAAATGTCACACTAAAAATACGTTTAAATAAAGAATGTAGTAGAGACCATAGGATGAAAAGATGCAGGACACCAAAAACAAACGGCAAGTGGCACATAAATCCTACCATACCCATAATTACCGTAAATGGAACAAAAATTCCAATTAAAAGGAAAAAAGTCAGACTGGATAAAAGCAAGACCTAAATCTATGTGGTCTTTTGTTTTGCAGTGCTAAGGCTGGAACTTAAGGCATGTTCATGCTAGGCAAGCATTGTACCACTGAGATACCCATTCCCCTGTCCCCTACACGGCCTTTATGAGATAAAATTCAGTGCCTAGAGATAGAGCTTAGTTGGTAAAGTGCTTGTTACACAAGCTTGTTACATAAGGACCTGAGTTTCCTAGCTCTTATGTGAAAGCTGGGCATGGTGTGTTGTGTCTGTAATCCCAGCTCTAGGGAGGCAGAGACAAGAGGGTGCTGAAGCTTGCTAGCCAACTAGGCCTGCTGAATTCATGAGCTCCAGGATCAGTGAGAATCCTGTCTCAAACAATAAGGCAAATAGCGATTTAGGAAGGCACTGGTTATCAACCTTTGGCCTACACACACACACACACACACACACACACACACACACACACACACTTATGACAAAAAAAGATAAAATTTAGATACAAAGAAAGAAATAGGTTGCAAGTAAAAAGATTTAAGTGAAATGTAAGGAGTCAGCAAAAAAGCTAGACTAGCCACCTTGATGTACAAAATAGATTTTGTGCTCAGAAAAATAGATGGAAATGAACATGGACACTTTATGAGAGGTATACTGGAAGCTCGTCATCATTCTGATTGCTTCATGGCAGGTTTTCCTGAGATCCACTTCCAGTACAGATGATGTCATCTGCTAATTCATGCTGTGGGGCTCTCCACCCTGGTTTTAGAACTGCCAATTTGGGCCATTTGAATTTAATGTAGTTATTATGGTTCTGTTTGAATCTATCATCTTGCTGTGTGTTTGCCCTTTGTCACATATCTTAGACCATTTGTGCTGCTATCATAAAATGGCTTAGACTGGGTAATTTATAAATAGAAATGCATTTCTTACAGTTTTGGAGGCTGGAAGGGTCATAGGCAACATACTGGTGGTTTTGGCATCCTCACAGCTAGAAGGGACAAGTGCTATGTCCTCATATGGCAGAAGATGGAAGAACAACCGGTGGGCTGAATGCTTTCTCTCAAGCCCTTTTACAGAGTCTTTGTAGGCTCATTACATCCTGATGACCTGCCCTCCTTATTCTTTACATTGAATAGTAAACTTCCACATCAACGGATAGTCACAAACGTGCAAGCTAGAGCACCTCATCTGTTCCTTGGGCCCTTCCTCTGCCTCTTACAGATCAGTGCTTCTTTTTTTTTTTTTTTTTTTTTTTTTTACCCTATTTCATCCCCACTTGTAATTTATGAGCTATACTTCTAATCTTTAATGATTTTTCTTAGGGTTGCAGTCTGCCTTCAAATAGCATCACGTTTCTTCAAGCACAATATGAAATAATACAACATTTGCTTCCATTTCCCCTTCTGCTCCTTTGCATCTTGATGTCATATACTTTACAGATACATGTGTTACAAACCTCGCAGTACATTTTTACTTTCTTTTACCAGTCAATTATCTTTTAAAGAAATTGAAAAATAGGAAAAATGTCTTTTACATTTGCCCATATGTTTCCCATTTCTGGTGATCTCCATTTTTCCTGCAAATCTTGGTTTTCATATAGTATCTTTTCCCTTCTGCTAGAACTTCCTTTTTCATTTTTTTTGTGATGCAGGCTGCTGGTGATAAATTCTCTTAGCATCTGTTTGTCTAAAAAAGTTTTTTATTCCCACTTTCATTTCTGAAGGATATTTTTGCTGAATATAGAATTCTAGGTGGGTGGATTTTTTTCCTCCCCCATAATCAGCCTCTTTCATTCTATTATTTTTGACTATACATGTTTTCTGGTGAGAAATCTGTTCTGTTTTTTTTCTTTTACTAAATGTGTCACTTTTCTGTTTTTAAAATGATCCCTTTGCCTCTAGCTTTTAGTAGTTTGATTATAGTGAGCTAAAATGTGATTTTCTTTGTGTTTGTCTGCTTGGGGTTAAGTCTATGAGTTTATTGTTTTATGTAGATTTGGAAAACTTGGATCATTATGTCTTCAAACCTTTGTCCACCTCCTCACTTCAAAGCATGTTACATCACTTGATATTGTCTCACTTTACTGAAGCACCATTCATTTTTCTCAGGATTTCTTTTTATTTCCCTCTAAACTTCTATAGTTTGTATGTTTCAGGTTTATTCTCTTTTCTTCTGTACTGTATAATCTGCTGATAAACCAAATGCAGTGAATTATAAATTTTAGATGTTATATATTATATCTCTAGAATCTGTATTCTGTTTTTTTTTTCTTAATTGTTTACATATGCGCTTTCCTTTGAATACTTAAACCTACTCAAAGGCCCATATGGTAAAGGTTTGGTCCCCAGGGAGATGGTGGAACCTTTAAGAAATGAAGCTTAGTGGGAAGCCTTCAGACCATTAGGAGTGGTGATTCTGAAGGGGTCAGGGTCCTCCAACCCCTTTTTCCTCTTTTGCTTCCTGACCATGGTGAGTGGCTTTGCTCCACCCCTCCTTCCACCCTGATATGCTGCCACACCCAGAGCATCAGGGCCAGCCAGTCATGAACTGGACCCTTAAGTTCATTCTGACAAACACCTGAGTATTTGCTAGAGAAGTAGAAATTGACAAAAACTGATTGTATCCCCCAAATCATGGAAATTCTTTAATCTTTTCATGAACACAGTAGAAGTATCAGTGGATTCTCATCCTGCCTGTCCCTCATACCCATCACCTATATCCTACTCTCTCCAAGGCAGGAAACAGAGTAAATACTCAACTGGCCTAGTGCTCACCAGCTCTCAGAAGAAAGGGAGTCAGAATTTCCCCCCTCATGAAAGAAGAAGGGTGTTGAACTCCCAAACTTATTTAGGATTTATCTTAGAATAATATCTTTTTTTCTCTTTTTTTCTCTCTGTCTCTCTCCCCTCCAGGTAGGAGAGATATCAGGTATCTTTTCTGGAGCAAGGCAGGTGTGCTATGAGCCTCTTTTTGGAGTGCCCACCTGCAGGTAGAACTGAAACTTCCCTGCCAGCTCTTTGCTACAGGTGGTTGCCTGGGTTTGGAGATGGAGAGGGATGAACTAGCACCTTCTGTCAGCTTGCATTTTGTGCCGTCATTTTAGGTCATTGCTACAAGTCCAGGACAATAACAGCCATAAAACTATACTTTTAGTATTTCTTAGAAACCCAGCATTTATGTGCCTTATTTTAAAACAATTTTTCCTGTTATCCTGGTTTATGGGTGAGAAAAATGAAGCTCATTCTGCTATTAAACAACATGCCTGAAATTTAGACCAGAATCTGCATGTTGAACCATCAGTGAAGTGTTTTTCCAGAGCATACACTCAAGAAATTGATGTGGTTGAGAATTTCCTTTCTTCAGGGGTGTCTTCCTGGAAATCACCTGTAGAGGTTTTGGGGCTACACTGGGGCTCCAAGATGGAGGTTGTTCTCAGCCAGAACACCCTTTCTCCTTGGGGTCTCTCACTTTGGGAATCTGCAGTTCAGCAATACATCATGAATATGGTTTAGTGGAAGTTAATCAGAGCCTTGAAAATTACCATCAGCTTTAGTCTAGGTCCTCTTTCCCCCACTTGTTGACTTAGGGACTGCTGCTGTGTGGGAGTTAATTCCCCTGTGGATTTGAACTAATTCCTTCCGGCTACAGAACTGTGATAGGAGCATCCACTGGGCAACAGCACCAGCTCTGCTGGCTCTGCTTTGCTAAAGACACGTGAGGCCTTGTCTGAACACTGGCAGTGGTGCTCCGTGGGAGATGTTTGCAAATACCATTTATTTAATTGCTCAGATACCTTATAAAATTTTGTTGTAAGCAGTGGAAAATGTATTCTTCATTTGCTTTAAAAGAAGGTAATGCATTAATACAGATAGAGAGAGAGAAATGGGAGGCTGTTGGCAGCCTTACCCTGACACCTCTTTGTAGCAGCAGCAGCACTGTGTAAATGAGAACTCTCTCCAATTGTTCACTCCTAATGGAAAGAAGAACCAAATGAACAGAATAGGACTCTGAGCCATCAATCTGGACAGTCTCAGTGTCTGCTGTCTATCAATGTTTGACTCTGTTGCAAGGGCCTGGTATGGCCTTCCTAGCCACCCAAGTGCTAGTGGAGGCTTACATAGTCACCAGAAGAATGTCCAGCCAGCCTGTCACAGTACACAGTGACTTTTGTAGGAGACTTGGGTCTTCTACATGGGAAGCAGACCTCCCATCAGCACCTTGAGGGACCTATTTGTGTGGTGAGAGGTTTCCGGTGCACGGTGCTTGTAGATCAGGCCCTCAGAAGTGACTCTCCAGATGCTTTAGAAACCAGCCAGATCTCATCTGAATCTCTCCTCTTAATTCAGTAGCTGTTGGGGTATGGGCATGTAGCAGACAGCTTCAGGTTTGCTGAGATGAACTTCCAGACCAGGCACAGTTACAGAGGAAGGATATTTATTGGAGCTTACAGATCCAGGGGAAGTTCCATAATGGCAGAAGCAGCTGGCCTGCCTTTACAGGTCCAAGGAAAGAGAAAGAGAGAGAGAGAGAGACAAGCCAAAAACCACATAGCACAGCACACTTCAGGAACTCTAGTTAGGCACACTTTGCATATCTTTAAATCGAAATCTCAAATCCACCACCACACCTTAAGATCGCCCAGTGACACCACCTCCAGCCAGGTGGCTGTAGATGCAAACTACGAACTAATAAAACACTGAGTATATTGGGGGCCATCTATTCAAACTACCACAGGACATTTATATTTCAGTCCATTGGTGATTCAGGTATGCAGCCAGGCAAAAATGTTATGCTAAATGTATCCTTTCAATATAAATTACAGGAATGGTTTCTCAAACCAAGATTCTAATCCTGGCTTGCTATATATATATATGACCTTGTACAATCCACTTCACTGTTCTGTGCCATGTTTTCATAATCTGATATGAAAATTGTTATATCACTTTCTGTATGGCATAGTGTGGGGAGTAAGTGAATTCTTACACATAAAACATTTTGAATGTAGTAGTCTCTCAATATATTACTATAATTTATTTTTTAGAAATATTTATTGATTTATTTGCAAGAGGAGAGGGAGAGAGCACAAGCAAGCACCAGGGCCTCTAGCCACTGCAAATGAACTCCAGGCCATATGCATCACTTTGTGCATCTGGCTTTATGTGGGTACTGGAAAATTGAACCCGGCTGTTAGGCTTTGAAGGCAAGTGCCCCTAAGCACTGAGCCATCTCCCCACCCAAAGTATTATAATTTCTAAGTGAAAGTTTTTTTTAGAAGAAAAAAGAAGAGTGGCTATACATTTACCTTGAGGATTGTTTTATTGGAATCATGTACGAAAATAGGAAAACCTTGTTCTACATATGTCCACCCATTACATAGCAAGAGCGTCTGGAGCTAGGCTGGAATGCCAGTACATTTCCCTTTTACTCCTGTTTTCATTTATATCTCTCACTTAAACGTATGCTTCTTCTATTCTTCAGAGAACATTGCAAAAGAGGGGACAGAAAGAATGTAGGAGCCAATGGATGGGGAGGAGTGCTGTGGAATATTGTCTTCTGGACATGACATGGACATGGCCTCACAGCACCTTTCATTACATGCACAAGAACTTTCACAGTATTGGGCCTATCAACATTCCATAGATGGTAGAGGAAGCCATCATCCTTCCCTGAGGAGTTAGTGGCAGTTAATGGTTACTGGGAGAGCAGGAAATATTTTCTTCAGTGGTGTAGCTACTGGTATACTATACAAGCTGTGCTAAATAATCCTCCACCCATGCTCATACAGGCAACCCTAATTAACCTCTGGGTGTCCCACACCCATACACATATATACATAAGAATACAATGACATTAAAGTAGAAGATGGGCTAGGTGAGAAAAAAAGGAAAAGAACATAATGGGAGAACATTATGATCAAAGCATGTTGTACATACATTTAAATTTATCAATCAATAAAAAATGTCTCATTATGAATCCTAATTTTATTAAGTTATTCTTTTTAATCTCTAAAACTAGTCTTTTCATTCTGGTTCACTTCACTTTCTTGGAATCAGTCTGAGAGCCAGATGAGCCACCAACCCACCTGTGACATTATACATCTGGGCACATACTTGTAATGTTGTTGGCGTTTAGCTTGCTTCAATTAGTATTTGCTAGGTGCGACTAGGTATGAGGCAGTTTTGGGAAGGAACCTAACATTCACTGAGCAGCTACTTTGTGCCAAATACTGTACTAAGACCTATATTAATCCTCTTATGCAATGCTTTAATGTTTATGATGCAGTTAGCAGTACTTGACAGTTAAAAGATCTAACACATACAACCTTTTATCTTTCTTCTTCGTCATAGTACCTCAGACAATTCAGAGGGAGATGGAAATGTCTCACCCAGTGATGGTGCTTGATGTTTCCATAGCACATTACAGTTTACCATTCCATGCTCATCTCCATTCTGCATTCTAATTGGGGCTAAGAGTCCAGACCTTCTGCTTTATCCTGTACCCCATGTCACTTCATAGAATCTTGATGCTGGGGAATACTTTTGTGTTAGCCCACATGTTTGTCACAACCATCTCATGAAGGAACTAATAATAAACCAATGATGAGCAATATTTAATATGCAATGATCATATGCTGGGCAATATGCTAAGAAATTTCCATATCTCATTTCAACCTTAAAATAGCTGGCAGGTCCTATTTGCATTTATATTTTACCATTGAAACCAACTTCCTTGCTAGTGCCAAAACTCACATTCAGATCTGTCTGCTTCCAGCTCTCCAAATCTTAAATCACTTCACCTGATCCCATCATGTGTTTTTTTTTTTTTTTTTTTTTGAATGAGGAAGCCAAGCCTCAAAGGAGTTTTGAACTTGCCCAAGGTGTCACGGATAGACAGAAATCACCCTAATTTTTTTTATTAGTTTTGTACTCAGTGAATATAGCCAAGTTGGCACCATTGTTAGCCTCCTCCCTGACTGCCCCCCTCCATAGGAACCCTCCTTGTTGTGGAATATGGGATGTGCATTGTGGGGTTAGACATCAGTTATGAGTAGGAGGCATTGTGTCTGTGTATCATGACCCAACGTGTGGCTCTGACATTCTTTCCGCCCCCTCTTTCGCAAATTTCCCGGAGCCATTTTGGGTTCATTTTAGGTCTGCTTCAGTGATGAGGTCTTGGGAGCCTCTGTGTCTCTGGATATTTGGTTTGGTAAGAGTTGAGTGTTCTCTGCGTCTATCTCCTTCACCATTGTGCTGGTACCCAGTTTGCCAAGAACACAGCAGTCTTGATTGTTTCACCAATTATTGTTAGTTTCAGCTGGGGCCCTTTTGAGGTATGATGGGGTGGTTCTCTCCCTAGGATCTGCATCTATCTGAAAAAGAGAAGCAAGTTGTCTGACGGAGTAAAGTTAGCACCAGCTAAATGGGATAACCCTTGTTTTTTTTTTTTTTTTTTTTTTTTTTTTTTTTTTTTTTAAGAGACAGAATGTCATATATGTAGGCCCTCTTGTAGCCCATGTTTGGTGGGAGCTTGATAATGGAGAGTGGGATCGTTTTTGGATATGATTCTTTTGAATGATATGTTCCTGGTGAATCCGCATTCCAAGCATCACTAGAGGAAAGAATAGGAAAGAAAATGGGGAAAAAATTACAGGTGTGTGGTCATTGGGATCAGGAAAGGCATATGAAGGAAGAGAATAGGCCCAATAAGATAAGATTCCTAGAAACTGAAATAACCAAGAAGGATATTTCAGTGAGTGGAAAAGAACGAGAAAGGCAGCAAGGCAGGATGAGTTTAGCAAATGCTGGGAGGTTACCACAGTGTGAGGTACACACAGAGTATCAGATTGGGCTAGAGGGCCACATCTGCATGTGTGCCAACCTGAGGTGTTGCTCCTGCACCACTGAACAATGGGAGCTGGTGGCTTAGTCCATAGTGGAGGCTGGCACAAAGCAGAGAAGGAAGGGTGAAGTACCACCTCAGGGCATTGCTAGTCACAGGGTAGACAGGTGATAAGGAGCCCAGGTAGGAGGAAGAAAGCAGAGAGGCAAAGAGTTAATCAAGAAAGGACCATGTCAAGAAAATAATGAAAGGAACTCCTAGAAAAAATAGGAAAGATTAACATTTGACAAATGTGCAGGTGACCAGGGAAATGAAATCTTAAGATCAGATATCATTCTAGGGTGGGTAGGAATGGAGAAGTTGGAGAGGGGGGGTCAAAGTCAAAGAGTTAGAAATGAGTGAGCTGCACCAGGCAGAACAAGGGGCAGCTAACTCCGAAATCTGGTGGTAAAAATATCATTAAGACACAAATGAATTCAATTCTATTTTGCAATGTCAAATGACATACTACATCCCAGGCAGGGGAAGTAAATTCTTTTAATATACCAATCTGCATTTTCAGGAAATTTAAAGAAAACAGAGATAAAAATGTTGGGAATCAACATAAGGCAGTTCTCTTCAAGAGGATGGGTAAAAGATACACAGCCACAGGATGAAAATTAACTTGCAGTTTAAGAAAAGACTCCAATCCTGGCTTTGATACAGCCTATCAGCAATCAGAGAGGAAAGCTATGCACTCAAGTCATCACCAAGCCAGCACTATTGTGTACGTGGTCCTGCTGTACTTAGTGTGGGCATCAAGACAATGCCTCTCCATCTCCTGTGGCCAAGAGGAGCTGGAGGGTGGGCACTGCTGCTAGATGAACAAGCATCTTCCTCACAGTGCCATGGTGTTCAGAGTGCCTTTCTTCAATGTTTCATTTGAAGGTATTCATCTCCTCCAACACATCACAACGAAAGGATGAAAGCCTTTACTTTCCCCCAGTTATTACAGTTGTAACATGCATTGCAGTGATGTGCAGCAGGTTAAAGTGGGCCCTCTGAAAAAGAGCCCATCAATACTGGAGTATGTGAAGACAGCATACGAGCTTGTGGTTCATCAATGTATGATGTGGTGACTCTGCTGTCTTTTGGAATATCCATTTAAACAGAGGAAACCAGGTAATACTCTGGTTTTATGCTTGGTTCCCCTTGGCCCCCAAACATACACACACACACACACACACACACACTAAAACAGAAAATAGTATAGCAAGAGAATCAATCTTGATTCCTTGCACTGAATACTCACTCTTAGATAACATGGCAGTCTCAGTATTTTATGATGTTGTCTTGTAGTTCCTTTAAATGAATTTGTCTCTCTTCCTGATATACAGGGGACAAAAATCAAGCAACCAACAAAATTTTTATTGTCTCATCTCTCTCCTTCAGGCCCTTATAAATTAAGAAACTTTTGTTTTCTCTATTATTGTATTCTATATATAAATTATAGCATGTAAAACAGTCACCTCATAATTTTAATGTGATTTCTAATAATATAGAACATCAAAAAAATAAAAATTATTACTTAGATATTTATCCTAAGAGGTATCACAAAGTTTATTTTTACGACATCATCCCCTAATCTTGTATTTGCTATGCACAGTTATCACATAGCTGTGGTCACAGTCTAATACAACTTTTCAGTATTGTTCAATTGATTTGATATCTGAAGCATCATTCTGTGAACTGAAAAAAGATTTCCTACCTTGGCAAGGAGGCTGACCAAGAGTTTGGCACTGATAATTCTCTCTCAAAGGAAACACATTGGTTAGTAGGATCTTAATCCAGCTATAGCCTGCTGGATGTTTCTTCCAGTTCCTTAAAACAAGGAGACCATGTTACCATCAAAAGGCTCTCTTGACGTTTCCCAGTGGTATGTATTATGTGTTGACATTTCCATAAGGAAGGTGGATTTTGCATCATTAATCCTCTACCTCTACCACCTACTTCCTGTTTTTTTTGTTGGGTGATGGTCTGTTGTCATAGGAGAAACAAGATCATTTGCCTTGAAAGACTACTCCTATATAACGCTGCCTGAGAGCTCTATGTGGAAGATCCAGGCCTATTGGCTAGAAGTGTCGCCATCAAGATTTCTCACAGGCCAGGAGTGGTGGTAAATTCCTTTAATCCCAGCACTTGGGAGGCTGAGGTAGGGGGATTGCTATGAGTTTGAGGTCAGTCTGAGACTACATAGTGAAATCTAGGTCAGGCTGGGCAAATCCAAAAATGCATTTTTAAAAGATTTTGCACTATATTTAGGGAAGAGGGAATGCATTCTGGATTGTGGGATAAAATGGACAGGCCCCTGTGATAAACTTGTTGCAAAAATAGCCACAGTATTTTCCTCCCTCAGTGCACATTCCTTATAATGCTACTTACACCTCCTCCTCAAGTGGAAGAGTCTATTTCCTACCCTCTGGATCTGGCTTGCCTTAGAATGGCTTTGGGCAACAAAATGTGGCAGAAGGATGATGGGTAAGCCTGAGTAGAATGAGGGATCTTGATTTTTTCACTCACTATTTTGGAACCTGCCCAGCTGCCCCTAGAACAATCTAAGCTGGGCTGCTGGTATGCATGTAGTCCAGTGAAATCCAGCTCCCCAAGCTGCAACCAGTAAGTCAAGTCTCCAGAAGCAGTAAGTTGGCTGGCTTATGATTTATAGTTGAACAATTGAGATAAAAAACAAAACAAGGGCTGGAGAGATGGCTTAGCGGTTAAGCGCTTGCCTGTGAAGCCTAAGGACCCCGGTTCGAGGCTTGATTCCCCAGGACCCACGTTAGCTAGATGCACAAGGGGGCGCATGCGTCTGGAGTTTGTTTGCAGTGGCTGGAAGCCCTAGCATGCCCATTCTTTCTCTCCCTCTCTCTCTCCCTCCCTCCTTCTCTCTGCCTGTAGCTCTCAAATAAATAAATAAAACAATAAACAAAAAAATTAAAAAAAACAAAAACAAAAACAAAACAAGACAAAAACTCTCATCCAACTGAGTACTGAGTTGTCACTTCACAGAATGATGAGTGAGATATGTAATGGTTAACTAATGGTGATTGGGGTAATTCACTTCTCAAACAGCGCTGAAAAATGTAACCCCCAAATAGCCATTTGAAGAGGCACTGTGGCTCCAAGGGCAGGGTGTTGGTTAGAATTATGAGATCTAATCCTAGCTTTTTCTGTGCTCTTAAATACTTGTGTGTCCCTCAGGATGGCAAACCACTCAATCTCCACTTCAACACATTAATCTAAAAGGTGGACCAGGTAAGTGATAGTTAAATGTACTCCTGTGTATTAAAAATAACCATCATACTAGGCATGGTGGACAGACCCGTAATGTCAGCACTCCGGAGGCAGAAGCAGGACTGCCACAAGTTTGAGGCAGACCTGGCCTACATATGAGTCCCATGTCAGCCAGGGCTACACCTGTTTCAAAACTACTAAGAAGAATTCTGTCCCTAGATCAACAAAATGGAAAATCTTTAGTTTCTTCTTAGTTCCCTACTGATTCTGATGTAGCCAGGCCAGAATCCACAAGATTCACAAGGTCCTTTCACAGTGTTAAAAAAATAAATAATGTGATGTCCTTATCTCTTCACTGGGTTTTACTGTGGCTTTTGGTGTCTCTTCCTAAATGTAACCCTGTTTTGGCAGCTGTATCACATGTCTCCATGTCTGCTTTCTTGATACTCCCCAATCCCAAAGCCCACACAGCTGTATGAAAGCTTATGGTTGCATCAGCCCATCTTTGTCATCAGCCCTGTGACGTACCAACAGTTCTGATTTTTACACTCAGTGCCAAATCTGTTCTTAGCTCTCCAATAACTCTTTTGGTTATTAAAGAAAAGGGTCACTGGATGTGGGCTGTCTTTATCACTCCATCTTAAAGAGAAAGCCAGCCGGCTTAAGTGCTTCCTTCACATTCTTGCACATGCAGTGCTTTGGAGTCTGTCAAGTAGCTACAGGCTTTCTGTGTTCTTCGGTGGCTCTGTGCAATGTTATACCTCATTCATCTGCTGATTTCTTAGGCTCCCTGAGCCAGCGTTTCCAGTAGAGCGAGGCTTCTGCGCTTGCTCATTTCCCATCTTCTGAATGCTCTTTCACTGGGGCCTGGTTGCCCGAACTAGAGTTGCTCCTCAGTGGCAGGTGACAGCTTCCTTATGTATTTCCACATCTCACATCAAAGCCTCATTTGTTCTCAAACCACACTTGTGTGTGTGGTGGGAGAGGGGGAAGAAAGTGGAAGAGCCTCTATTAATTCACCCATATTGTATTCCTTCTCCTCCTCATCCTGGGCGGAAAATCATCTTGGGATATCAGACAAAAACTGTAAGGCAGATGGCGAAACCTAAGTAGCCTTACTTAGCCTCAGGACAGTGGTGGGCCTTGCAAGGGGCAGGCCTCCAGGGATCTGGAGAGTGTTCTGCTCAGCTCAGGAGATGGAAGAGACACGCTGTTGTTGCTGGGTGACTGGAAAGTTTGGCCCTGCCTGGCTCTGAAAGTCTCTTTGGACTGTCCTGTGCCTCCATGAAGTTGGTCCTCCCAGCAACAACATTAAGCAAATCTGGACAATTTACAAATAGGTACTAAGTCCTACTGAAGACTTAAAAACCATTTGAAGGGAGGTCAATAAAGTTGATTTAACTTTTTCCCTTATGTAGCTAGAGTAATCCATTGTATAACGCACATCTGGTGCAGTGTTCTTCAGTGTGCAGCTGCTCTGTGTGCTCAGCCAGCACGAGAAAACAAACAACCTGCTAACAATTTTCTTCCTCTTAAATACAATGTCATCTCAGCAAAATTAGTCTATACCTAGAAAAAATGACTCCATTTCGTTCTCATTTGGTCATGAGTTCAAGCTGCTCCTCTCGTTGGGTAGATCCTTGTTTGCAATTTGCAGAGGAGCTGGCTTGGATGAAGATCAGATTGTTTTCCCTCATGGAGACTTATGTTCATCCTAGTGTGAACTTCTTTGCATATTAACACAAGCTCCACAGTGTAGGTCCCACGTGATCTGTGGTGGACATATGTCTCCGGGGACTGAGTGTTTGGTACTGTGTTGGGAAAACTGAGTTCACACAGGGATGGATACCGCTGGCCAAGTGGCCCAAGACCATAAATTGCTTTACATTCCTGCCACCTGGTTTCAGTCTTTCTTATTTCCAGACCTCCATTGGTAGTTATTTTAAGCAGTTGTAATGACCTGCTTATTTCAACATTTCTTTTTCTCCATGAGTTGCAAGTCAAGAGGAATGTGGAAAGCTAACGGGAAGATCCCTGCAAAATGTCCAGCCATTCGCCGCCCCACCCTGCGGCACCATTCTTGGATAGCTGCAGGGAGCTCCATGTCAGGAACATGATGTGAGTCAGACGTACAGGGCGAAGGGACTTGGCAGGGAAATGAATGGACCAGATAGTTTCTAATGCAGGCCAGGTACTGGTTTCCTCCAATCAGGAGCTCCAGGCCTGAGAACTGTCAGTTCTTTCCTCTTGAGGATTTTCTATGCAAGCTTAGTCTCTTCTTTATCCAGTACCAAAAAGAAAAGTAGATGAGGTTGTCCATGCCCTTCTGTGTTCTCAGGGTAGCATAGCTCAAAGAAAATATAAGGAACTTCATATATATGATTTAAACAATTCTAGCAGTCACATCTTTAAAAAATAAAAAGCAGCCGGGTGTGGTGGTGCACGCCTTTAATCCCAGCACTCAGGAGGCAGAGGTAGGAGGATCGCCGAGAGTTCAAGGCCACCCTGAGACTACATAGTGAATTCCAGGTCAGCCTGAGCCAGGGTGAGACCCTACCTTGAAAAACCAAAAAAATAAAAAAGGCAGTGGGATAAAACTTCTGCTACATTTTATTTTGGTCAAGATAACAAATTATACAGGTGATGATGATGATGATTTGGGTGCTGGGCATTGAGCCCAGGATCCCTTGAATGCAGGGCATCTTTTCTACCTCCCAAACACCTCTGTTCAGACCTGCCACCTATGGCTGGTATTGTCATATTGGGCAGACCACTGCTTGCCTGGGTTTGCCTCAGAGGAAAGGCTTTGGGGCAATGGTGCTGGTTTCCTATAAGAACTTGGGCCTTCTGGCAGGGAGCCATGGCCTCACTAGTCCTGGACTGGGGGCTGCTGCTCTCGTTTTGTTTGCAGGGAGAGGTCAGCCTCCCTCCTGTGGGTGGGTGATCTGCAGCAGGTAGACCCTCGGGATCACTCCAGCCACAGCTTCCAGCAGCCCTCCTTTCCTTCTGGTGCAACATGACCACTGGCCAAGCTAGGCTTGCAAGCATGCCTACGGATAGGGCCCTTTTTGCAGCTCTCATGAATTGCTCTTTCTTCCCTGAACACACACAAAAAAAACATTGCCTGACTCCTTTTACTCCCCTCTCAGCATGACAAAGACCTGGAGCTAAAGTACACAACACTCCCTTTGTTCCTCAGCTTGGAGTGGAACCATGTACCTGCTTTAGATAAGTCTTCCCCTGGAAAGCCACATTTTTGTCTCTATTCTTCCTTTTCTATTTTTACAAAGCCAACAATCAAACCTTCACTTTCAACATTTAACCTTATGGAGTGTGAGCAGGATTCGACTTGGAACTGTGTTTGAAATTTCCCAGCCCCCTCTGAGGTTTGACTTTCTGTAACGAAGGGTCAGAAATGGGCATGGGTTCTGAAGGCTCCAGAAATCCCCTTGCATGACAGCTCCTAATAAGGGGCTGTCCATATGTTGTCCCCACCCCACCCCACTTAACCATAAAGTCACGTCCAGACTTCAGGGAAACCATTAAAGAAACGGTTCTGTGAAACAACCAGGCAGGGAGATTTCCTCAGATGGAAGCATGGATGTCACATGGATTTCTGAGGATGAGAGCCACCAGTGTTGAGTAATAGAAACTCCAGCGCCTCCCTCACCTCACCCTGGCCTCAGGTAACCTGCTCCCAAGAGAATGTGGGATTTCGGGTCATAGGCAACTCTGTTCTCTTATTTTAGACTAGAAACAGGCTTGCATGAACAGCTTAGTAGGATAGTAGGATAGGTAGGAACTCAATCAAAAGATTTTCTGACACGGTCTTTGATATACATTACAAAACAACCCTGAACACAAGGCGGGGTTGTGAAATATTAGCTTACTTTGCAGAGACTCCTTACAGAGACCAAAACTCCCCCCCCCCCCGCCCCCATGGAGCTTGGGGTCAACTCAGGGCCTTGCTTTTGCTAGGTAAGTGCTTTGCCACTGACCCTTGTTTTATCTGGGCAAGTTTTCTATGTAGCCAAGGAGACCTGGAATTTTCAGTCCTCCTGTCTCAGCCTCCACAGTGCTGGCATTACAGACATGAGCCATCACTCCTGTTCTAGGACCCTTTGCATGTAGATGAGTGGAACAGATACTATTGAAGGAGAGCCTTGTGTTCTTGGGCAGTTTCCCACTGCGTTGGTTAGTCCTCTCCTCAGACACCTGGTTCACCTGGGCTCAGCCCTCTCTCGGAGTCTACTGTTCCATGCCCACTCTGTGCATGTGTGCTGGCTGTGGCCTACCCACGGGCACTAGCCATAAGCTTTTGAAACTTTTTATTGACAACTCCCACGTACATAGACAATACTTTTAAATTTACTTTTTTACTTTTAAATTTACTAAGTGCTCCCAGAATCTGTAGATGAGGGGTTGGAAAACCACAGAGGTCCAGGTTTGAGCAAGTAGCCCAATTTTATTTTTTGTTTGTTTTTTTTGAGGTCTCACTCTAGCCCAGGCTGACCTGGAATTAACTGTGTGGTCTCAGGGTGGCCTCAAACTCATGGCGATCCACCTACCTCTGCCTCCCGAGTGCTGGGATTAAAGGCGTGCACCACCACGCCCGGCTGGCCCTATTTTTAAAATTGTGTTAAAATATGCATAACAAAATTCACCGCTATAACCATTTTTTTTTTTTTTTGAGGTAGGGTCTCACTCTAGTTCAGCCTGACCTGGAATTCACTATGTAGTCTCAGGGTGGCCTCGAACTCACAGCGATCCTCCTACCTCTGCCTCCCGAGTGCTGGGATTAAAGGCATCGCCACCACGCCCGGCTTGCTATAACCATTTTTAAGAACATAGTTATCTACTGTTGAGTATATTCACACTGCTGTGCACTCCAAAACTCTGTTTACTTGGTAAAAATGAAAGTCTATTCAGTCCCTCAATCCCACTCTCCAACCACCATTCTACCTTCTGCCTCTATGATTGTGACTACCTGGCGACCACATATAGGTGGAAGCATGTGTGTCTTTTCTTTTTATGACTAGGTTATTTCACTGAGCATATCGTCCTCAATGTTGTTGTGTGTGCCAGAATTTCCTGCCTTTCTGCGGGCAGGCTGGCATCTGTTGTACGAATCTCCATTATTTGTTGATGGACGTTTGTCTCCTTTCCAACTTTTGGCCACCATGAGTAATTCTGCTATGAATTTGTGTGTGCAAATATTTGGTTGAGGCCCTCCTTTTAATTATTCTGCCTAAATACCCACAAATAGAACTCTGAATCAAATGGTAATTCCTGTTTTAGTTTTCTGAGAAACATTGTGCTTCTTTCCACAGAGTTGCTGCCATTTCACATTCCCACTGTCCGTGCAAGGCTACAGTTCTCCACATCTTTGCAAGCCATCCTGAGTGGGAGGTGGTATCTCACGGTGGTCTTGATTTGCCTTTCCTGGTGATCAGTGGTGTTGGACCTCTCTTCCTATGCTCTTTTGTATACTTTTCTTGTAAAAGCATTTATTGAATCTTCAGTTTTGCTGATGGCTCAATTTATAAATTAAGTTTTATTAGAAAACTTCTCATCATCATTTACCAGGTCTCCTGTTTGCTTAAAAAAATGTGACACTTTCTCTTGCCTTGCCAAAGGGTCTCAGTCATATTAAGTGGTCTCATGTCTAACTATTTTCTTCTAGGCAGACCTTGAATCAAATGTCTCAAACTGAACTTTGCTCTCTTCATGACTTTTAAGATATTTAATGTTTGTCCCTGTCAAACTGTTTTTGTTTAAATTTAATTTTTTATTTTGTTTTGTATATATTATAACAGGTTATACTCTTTTAAAATTGCTTTTATAGTGACAGACTCTCCATTAAGGTCTGTTGTATAAGATGGTAGTCTGTGTTCCTTCTGGGCGTAACTATTTTGAATTATTTTAGTGATGTCTTTTTAAAAAATTTTTTTGTTCATTTTTATTTATTTATTTGAGAGCGACAGACAGAGAGAGAAAGATGCAGATAGAGAGAGAGAGAATGGGTGTGCCACTGCCTCCAGCCACTGCAAACAAAATCCAGATGCGTGCGCCCCCTTGTGCATCTGGCTAACATGGGTCCTGGGGAATCGAGCCTCGAACAGGGGTCTTGCGGTTTCAAAGGCAAGCACTTAACCACTAAGCCAACTCTCCAGCCCTAGTGATATCTTTTATATGTGTCTCTATACTTCTAATTTGTTCAAATGTCTTCTTTTGAATATTCAGATTTAGCATTTTTACACTACTTTGTCCTCTATTGTGTGCTTTATTTTATGTTCTTGGACTTTTTTCTCTCTAAATCCCAGTCTCCTCATCTGAATTTTTAATTTGGGAACTGAAGATGGGCTCAGGAAAAGGTGTGCAGGAGAAGAACATACATCACCCTGGCATTTGGAGGGAAAACACTTTTCTCCAGATGTCATCTCCACTTACTTTACTTAAAAAAAAAAAACAAAAAAAAACCTTGACTCATGTTCTGTGTCCCAAGCTGCATGGCCCAGGGTTTCTGCTGTAACTAGTTCATTTCTGCATGTATTCAGTTATAAGAACGCAGCCTCTTCCATCGGTATATGGTGGGATGGGGTCTGTGCTGGTGATGATGATAGGCACCCTACAGAGATAATGAACAAACCGCTGAAATCTGTCTGCTTTAATCTTGTAAATGACCCAGAGCCCAGAGCAGAAGCGCTGGTGGCAGTGGCTTCTCTTTGTGTGTGTCGTTGAGAAGCTGTGTGCTTTTTCAGAGGCACAGACAGGCAGCTCAGCGGTCTGTGAAAACAGCTTCCTTCTCTCTAGCACCTGACACTGCTGAGCAGTGGACCTGTATTGCTTAAACCAACCATCTTATGAAACTGAATTGTCAGCCTCCCATTTCACAGAGGAGTAAACCCCAGAGACTTGTTCAAAGTCATATGGCTATTTAATTATGAGATGCAGAAGGTGAACATAGAAGTCTGTTTCAGCCCATGTGTCCCGTTGTGTCAGTTTCTCCAGATCTTGGAAGTGATGTATGGAGTATGGCCCAATTGGCAGAGTGACATGAAAAGGTGATTGAGGAGAAAACCAGTGGTGTGTTGAAGAACAGAGTTCAACTATGTTGTGGGCATCAGAACTCTGGGATCTTATTGTATTCTTCTCCAGCCTTCAGCATGCTGGGCTCATCTGCTCCATTTGTTTGGGTAGAATCCATGTCGGCATATGTTCTGTGAACATGAGGAAGGACACACCCACCTAGCAATACTTGGCAGCTCTAAAAAACCAGAGTCAGCCTTTGTGTCACACCTCTGGACTCACCCCCAGCACCTCTGTGTTCCACAATACCCAACTTTGCCATCCCGTCCCCTTGAGCTCGTTCTCTTCTCTGCTCTTTTGCTAATCTACGTGGGGGAATCCCCTCCTCCCTTCCCTAGACCAGCAGACGTGGCCTCCTGGAGGGATGCATGCAGGGACTTTCCTCAGAGGATTTCCTTTCCTGGGTCCTGTGGACAAAGTTCCACCCAGCTTCTACACAGCATGTCTCAGTACTCTGTGTGCAAGTGCCCAGCACAGCTCAGTGTCCCAGCCCAGGAGTTAATGAGAGTTTATTTAATTAGGGGACCAATTAATCCATGGATGGTTACATGGATGAATATATTCCCATGTCAACTTTCCCTGTGGACTAAGAATCTTGCAGTTCTCTAGAACCAGTCTGCCTCAACAGGAACATTTCCCTCGTCAGTTCCCTTCATGGTTAGCCTTCTCCTATCTTTACTTTTGCTTATTTATTTTACAATATTGCATAATGGAAAGTGGCCGACCCTTAATTTCTGACTAGTTTTTATTATACCCAACTGAGTACACATATTCCATTCCACTACTTTGTTATTCTTTTCAGCATTCAACATATGTGTTATTCATAAAAATGTGACTTCCTGCTATATTTCCAGTGAAACACATGCGAAGTCCATAAAACTCTAGTGGAGAGAATGAAATGCAGTGCAGACAAAAGACTGTATCTATTCCTGCTGTTCCCACTGTCAACTCCTATCATGTAATTCTACTTAGCACTTTTGGGCCATTTCCTTCAAAGAACTTTCCAAGCATTACCTAAGTGATGTAGTATAGGTAAAGGGTGGGATGCCAGGAACTTGAGCCATAAATGCAGAACTGTTAAACACAGTGCCGAGGAAATTAGATTTTAGAGTTGGAAAAGAAACACGGTCTTCACACTAATACCCTGTCTTACTTCAAATGATCAAATGTCCATCTCTTCTCCAACATCTCCTCTTTGAGGACAAGGAGGATATTATTAGGAGCAAGGGAGTAGAGAAATGATTTTCCAAAGATAATACAAAGCTATAATCCTCAGTGGGCAACCACATAAAAGGACTTTTTTTCAGGATTGACAGAAAAAGAACTGCCATCGGCTCATAGTCAGGCATGCTGCATGATGACTGGAGAAGCCAGGGTCAAGAACATGCATGTTTTAAATTGAGATAACAGTATCTGCTGTTCTTTGTCAAATGCCTACTGAGTACCGGGCATTGCTAGATGAAGTATCTTTCTTCTCCTTTTCCTCTTCCTCCTTTTCCTTCCCCTTCTCCTTTTCCTATAGCCTCCATAGATATACACAATATACCCTAATCACAATCTTTTCCCAGTACCCTCTTTGTCTTCTACCCCTCTATTGAACCACTTCTTTCCAACTAATCCCTGTCCTATTTGAATGTCATTATTATTTTTTATTATTATTATTTTTTGTCCTCCTATTAGGTGAGTCCTATGTAGGTAGGGAGGTAGCCACTGTGAGGTCATAAGTGTCATGGCTATTTTGTACCTGGAAGACAGTTTACAATGCACTCTTCCTCTTCCTTTGGCTCTACATTCTTTCCATGACCTCTTCTGCAATTGTCCTTGAGACTTGGAGGGTATGATAGAAATGTCTCACTTAGTGCTGAACACTCCACTGTCACTTCTTCTCAGCACATTGGTGAGTTTTGAGTCTCTCCAGCAGTCACTGCCATATGAAAAGAGAAGTTTCTTTAAACAAAAGTGACAATATCATTAACATATGGGCATAAAATAAACATCTAGAGGGCAAGATAAGATATGAAAGATGTAGTTTATTACAGGAAAAATTCAAGCAAGTTTGAAGTTATAGGCCAGAGACTGCTTTTTAGTCTTAAGATGAAAATTTTAAGGCGATTACCGTAATTAAAGGTGGACCAACTATTTTGAATTGGGGCAATGGGAAAGATATGCCCTGAGGGTGAAAACCAACCCATGGAAGGCTCAAGCTGGTGTGAATGCAAACTCCTTTGAAAGGAGGGGCCTTGAAGGAAGACTGGGGAAGGAGTGTTGGGTCAAGTTTTCTTTCTTACCCTACCTCTGGATTTACAAATTTGTCTATGTTACCCACCTTGTACCAGGTTTGGAAGCATGAAAAATTCAAGGAAAGGGGTCATGAAGTATACATGGTTCCAGGAGCCACAGAGATGCTGCAACTGAAACAAGGTTGAAATTCCTGTATAGAGATCCAATAAGGTCATTTTATGGAGCTATGAAGATGAACCATGGGTTTCAATGGAAACCCAAGGAGTTTAGGGAGACCAGGATTGTGAGACAGCTGCTAAGAAAAGCTGCCAGCTCCGGAGGGAGTTTTCCCCAGGCTAAGAGCAGCCCAACTCGAGGGTCAGAATTGGAAACCCAGATACTTTGTTACTGGTTATGGATGTTGGACTCGGAACTGCAGATGTTTGATGTTTGACTGCTGGTTATTGATTTTGCATTGGCCCAGTCTCACCTTTGGATGGACAGATGGCTTCTTTTTTCTTTTCTTTTTTTATTGAAACACAGATTAATGTGTTTTTTAAATTTTTATTTATTTATTTGAGAGCAACAGAGAGAGAGAGAGAGAGAATGGGCGTGCCAGGGCCTCCAGCCACTGCAAATGAACTCCAGACGCATGCGCCCCCTTGTGCATCTGGCTAACGAGGGTCCTGGGGAATCGAGGCTCGAACTGGGGTCCTTAGGCTTCACAGGCAAGCGCTTAACCGCTAAGCCATCTCTCCAGTACAGCCTTATTTTTGTATTGTGAATGTTTACTCTGTGCCATTATATTTTGGAAGTATGTAAATTGCATTTGGATTTTACAGGGCTCAGTTAAGAGACAGTTTTGAATCTCACATGAGGTTTTGGACTTTTCAATAGTATTAAATTTGGTAAAGGCTATGGAAACTTTTGGAGTTGGACTGAGTGCATTGTGAGATGATTATAAGTCTATTTTGGCCAGGGCCAGAATGTGGTGGTTTGAATGTAAATGCTCCATAGCCTCAGGTATTTTCGGGTAAGCTTCCTACTTAGTCTCTAGCAGGAGGAGGCGTGTCACTGGGCAAAGATCTTGAGTCTAGCTCTAGGTGTGTGTTCAGTCAGCTTGTGCTTGTTTGTGCTACTTGTTGTCTCTTTGTTATGGATGTGCACATACCTGTGGAAGCCAAAGGACAACCTTGGGTTGTCACTCCTCAAACACCATCCATCTTTTTAGAGTCAGGTTTCTCATTGGCATGGAACTCATCTGGGCCTCACTGGTGAGCCAATCTGACTGAAAATAACAGCTTTAGGTTCCGGGAGAGACTCAATTTTAAGGAAACAATACAGAAGAGAGATAAAGGAGGATACCATTCATTCTTCTCTGGTCTCCAACCACATGCTCCTAGGGTGTACATATCTATACATACATTCTCACTGGAAAGTCAGTCTAGCTAATGAGAAACCCTGATTCTAAAAGATGTATAGGGTATGACGAAGGTTGCCCTCTGCTCTCCACATATATGTTCACATGTTCCTGCACATATAAGTGCATTGGCACATATGCATACACACACAGAAGTGTACTTGAACACATGTGCACATACACACATCAAAAGAGAATTGCTTATGCATTACAGTTATCATTTTATGAAAGGCATTTATGGAATAAAATCAGTATTTTAAGTGAACATACTATTTTTACCAAGTAGTTCTCATTCTGTGGATTTATTGTAAATACATGCCTAAATTTGAGAGCAAAGCCATATGAGAAAGGAAGCTCATCTCAATTTTATCTTAATATCAAATGGGGCAATATGCCATTCTCTAATAATTAAATGAGTCATGATATAGCCATACAATAGAATATTATTCAGTCACAAAAAGAATGGGCTGGAGAGATGGCTTAGTGGTTAAGGGGCTTGCTTGCAAAGCCAAAAGACTCAGGTTTGATTCTCCAGGACCCACATAAGCCAGTGCATAAGGTGGTACATGCATCTGGAGTTCATTTGCAATAGTTAGAGGTCCTGCTGTGTCCATTCTCTCACTCCGTCTCTCTCCTTCTTTACTTCTCTCTCTCAAATAAGTAAATAAAAATAAAAAATAAAAAGAAATAAGGTAAGTGATAGCATTATATCTTAGAAATAAGCTGATAATGAAACAAATTAAAGAGTCCAGAGAAAGACCCGACCAAAGATGCTGCATTCATATTCAATAAAAAAAATGACAAAAAGCCCACTCATTTAATCTACTTGTTTTCAACAGCTTTAAAAGTATGAATTAAACAATAGTGTTGTATTTGTGCCTATTGATGAGAAAATATCTAAGGAAGGACGGCATTAGTGTTGGTCAGGTCATTGAATTACCATCTTTCTGCTGATCAGCTTGCTTAGTTTTGTCTACTTATTCATACAGTTATTTAATTAATATTCAGTATAAAAAATGCTATGCATTATGCCAGGCACTGAGTTCTTTTTGCTGAAATCTGGCTGATGAGAATTTGAATTGCAGCAGCATAGATCTATACTAACAATGTTCATGCCTTTACTGCACAGCTTACCTTCTAGGAATTCATCTCACCTCATCAGGTAAGTATGCACAGAAGCAGTTAGAAGGATATCAATATTTATGCTGTTTTTGTGGAGGATGAAGAAATAGCCCAAACTTTCTCCATCCTCATGCAAACACTTCCTGTGCGTGACATCGCAGTTTCTTTCTAAGGCATAGAGTCCATTTCTCTACCTCTTGAATGCAGGCTGGACTTGAGTTGGCCAAAAAGATATCAGTAAACATATCAGAAACTGAGTGTTATGAGCATGCTATGTTAGAAACAGATGAACATATTTGTGTCAGAAATTATTGAATAAGTTCACAAGATAAATATATGTGTACACACACACACACACACAGAATGGGAACAAAGGGGCTAAAGGGGCCTTACGGGAAGCAAAGGAGAGAGGAGATAAAGATGCAAAGAGTGGCTGTCTGTGGCTAGATGAAGCATTGAGGAACTCAGTTGTAGTACTGATGGAGGTGTGCTGAATTAAGCTGTCATGCCCAGGATCATTGAGGCAACATGAAGGACAAAAACTAAGTGGATGAGTGGATGTAGAGAAAAATTTGAGTGGGCCAAGTTGAGTAATGGAGACCATGCTAGACTGGAGCCCTGGGGACAGGGCCTGTCAGTTTCTCAACCCACTTGCTAGATGTTTAAATGGCAGGTTGGTGGGGCCATCACCACTGTAGTGTTAGTTGTCCCTTACTGTGAAGATCTAGATGAAGGTGCTACATCCTTTGGGGATCTGGTGTTCTTGGCAAGTTCACAGCTCTGCTTTTTCTGGTATGTGTGTGTGTGGTATGTGTAGTATAGTGTGTGCAAATGAGGGTGTGTGAGTTTGGAGGCAAGACAAGAACATCCAGTGTCCTCCTTTCTCCCTGAACTGCATGTTTCCTTGAAATGTTGTTTACTGAACTGAAGCTGACATTTTCAAACATACTGGCCAACCAGTGAGCCCCAGCAGTTCTCACTGAACCCAGCACTACTCTTTTTCCATGAGACTCTCAGCCCAGCAATTTTCCTGTCTGCTCCCCACAGGATTGGGTTATAGGAATACCTGACCACATGCAACTGTTTATATGGAGAATCAAACTCAGGCTAATGAGGCCTCATGCTTGCATGGAAAATGTTCCTAGCCACTGAGCATCCTAATATGGGCTCATTTTAAAATTTAACATGCCTATGTGCCCGTGTCTTCTCATTCTACTTTGATAAGTTTCCAGGTGGTGCCTTTTTTCCTTGCATGAGCAAGTTATGTATCAGTCTGTGCCTTGTGATGGGTGCTAGGCAGGTGGTGGTATCTACAAACAAGATGTCCAGTCATTCTGCCTTTGTATTCAAAATGGAGCCAACTGCTACTTTGTGAGAACTGGAGTCACTAGGTCAGGGCACAGCCTGGAACCATTGTTGTACAACATTGTGTAACTTAGATTAGGACACAGCCTGATCTAATCACAGACCTCTTCCTTAGCCTCCTAAAAGCTAGGTTGTAGACATGTACTTCCATATCTATGTAAGCCATCAAATTTTGGGATAGTTTTGTTCCCCGAGAAAGCTAGTAGATAAGTCATTGCATACAACTACCAAACAATCTGTTATTTTTCTTAACAGAAGGATGTGTGTACAGTTAGTTGATTAAAGGAAATATCACTCATTCATAAAATGGAGTGTGAGACGTCCTGTCACTGAGAACAGTGGTGTGGATACCTAATTAATGACCTAGGCATTTATTCTCTGTGGGCTGTTAAATGAAAGGAGAATTTTAAAACAGCACACAGAGTATGATTAAACAAAACCAAACAAATAAACCACGAACATTTTTGGCAGGTAATACCCTAATGTACATGGTGGCTATTTCTAATATTTTAAGGATTTTAAACATAAATATTTTGTGATTTCCTCTGTCTCAATTATCTACTTGGATTAAGAGAAACAATGAATTTTTTAATATAAGAGATACTGTATCTGGTCTGAGTCTAATGAGTAATATTTTTGTTAAATGATTTTTTTAAAAAAAAGTTGTCTGTGTTCTGTCCTGCTCCGTGTCTTTCCTCACTGACTTTGTGAAACTCCCTTTGCATCTCTGCCTTCGGGGTTCTCCCTCCTTGTGTCCCCCGATTTCAGCCTCCCTTTCTGTGGTTGGTGGCCTCTATGAAACTTTCATTACAATTTCATTCTTTGCTTTCCTCTCTGTCTCTACTCAGGTTCCCATGAAGGATCTGTGTCTGTAAATGAGACCTGAGAGCACTTGGCTACAGATGTACTTTTGTCTTCTCGGTGAGCAAAGAAATGTGAGAGGGCCTGGGACAGAATGAAGTCATCAGGTGCTGGGGGATGGTGCTCAGAGTGGTGCTATGAGATGGCATAGTCCACGCATGGAGGAGGGCGCTCACAGTCTCCGGCAAAGAGAGATGCCATGGCATTACGTGGCATCGCACACACCTCCTATTCTCCCAGACACCTGCTTAGTACATTTCCTATGATTCCACCAAAGTACTCCCTATCCTTTCCCCAGGGCTTTCTAACTTATAACTAACCTTGAGGTAAGCAGATGACCAAGTGATACAGTTCTAGGGCCAAGGAACCCTCCACCATGTGATTAATACCAAGGGCCGAAGTACTTTACACACCCACACTAGAAACCTTTGAAAGGAATAGGGTGCCAACCCGGTTGTGTTTTTTTTTTCCCACAAGGAGAATTCTATTTTCTATTGAAATATTTAAATACCAAACAATAAGTTTTCTACACTTAGATCAAGAGAATAACACAATTTGTTTTTGCTTTCCTACCTATCTCCATCTCCCTCCATTTATCTATCTTCTGCTGTGTACATATCACTAGGGACACATTTATTTGAAATGACTTTGCATTGGTAAGGGTACCATGCTTGTGAGACATTTGGGTGCAGTTTCTGAGCCTTGGTATCTGGTTTTCCAAACACTCAATCAAAATGCTAAGCAATGCAGTGCAATTATGTGGGTTTTTTTTTTTTTGAGCATTCGGATAGTGTTTTAGTTTTATAATTGGTTCAGCCCCATGTTTTCCCTAACGGTTATGAATGATTAGAGGCTTGGAGCTAGGAAATCTACTTAGTGGAAGGTAATCCTGCCCTGGTAGTCTCTCACTGTGCCTGTGGGGGAAAACAGTAGTGTTTAATATATTATCAGTGTAAATGGTTGCACCGATGCTAAACTGCAGCAACTGTTAACTATGGGTGTGGGTTAATCCATAATTACAATCACGGCACTTCATGGAGAAGCCAAAGACGTCTATCTTTGGTTCTTTAATACCACGCAGTATGTATGGAAATAAATTCCTTAAGGCTACATATAATCACAGTAAAGCACATTTCCCTTAAGTGACTGAGCAAACAGCCATGCTAAAATAATGTGGTTTGAGCAAATCATTCTTTCAACCACATAGAAACTGTCCCGTAGCTCCTGTGACCTGAATGCATGTGTTACCCTTCTATGGAAGGGAGTTGAGGAGGCACTATGGGAGGTGGAGATGGCACCTGAATGCAGAGAAGAGAGTGTGGGCCAGTGAGTAAGTCAGATTAGTGCTTTCCAATGTCATGCATAAGGTGATGGTTCTTCAGCAAGTCTACGCCATATAATAGATTCAGAATTGCCCAATGGGCTCTGCATATGAGTCCTAGGCCGTGTGTTTGGCAGGTGTGACTGTAGTACATGTTGGTAATTACACTGTACTTCAGGGTGGAAAGTGAGAATTGTGAGGTATTCGGTACAATTACTAGTCAGCTTGGGGAGAGGTACGGGGAAGAGATGGGATCACAGAGCTTTGCAGCTCAGGCCTAGGAGAGATCAGTTGCCAATGTCACTTCTACTCAGCACTCATTCTGTGAGCTTGAGCTCACCTACACTTAGCTGTGGCATTCTCATGAGTAAGGCCAACAGTTCCAGTGAGTCAACACAGGGAAGAGGCTAAGTACAGGCCTTGGCTCACAGAATACATTCAGTAGGTGAAGGCATCAGTCATGATCACACTGCTCACCACCTTACCTTGCACACGAGGTCAGGGGGAGGCCTACTTCACAGCTGTATGAGAAAGTAGGTTTTCAGACTTGTGGGCCATGTGTCTGCCATTCCACAGTGACCTCTGAGAAGCAGAGATCACTGAGAAGCTAGACTCCTGGCATTGCTTGGGCTTTGATTAGCCTGTGACACTCTGGGTAATAACCAAATGGCTGATTTGTGATGGTAGAAATGATGTTTGTGTAGTAAGGTCACCATTATTCTTTGAATCTAGCCTGAGATGAGCAAGGTAGGGAGACTAGACAAGGAGATGAAGGAGAAAAAGATGTGAGTTGGAGCTAGGGAGATAGTTCAGTCATTAAAGTGCTTGCCACACAAACATGGGACCTGAGTTCATATCCCCAGCATTCAAGTAAAAGCTGAGCATGGTTATGCTTGTCATCAGTGCTGGGGAAGAAGAGGCAGGAAAATCCCCAGGACTCCCTGACTGGCTTGTCTAGCCACATCTGCAAGCTCTAGGTTCAATGTGAGACAGTGCCTCACAAAAACTAAGGTGGAGAGTGACTAAGGGAGGCACCCAGTGTCACTCTGACCTTCACAACATACACACTCTTGTACCTGCATGCATGTGTGCCCAAACACATGCACACACAAACCACATACGGATCCACATGCAAAATAAATAAATAGAAGGGCAGACGGATGAGAGAAAAAGGTCCTGTCTCGAGTAATGGTCATTAATGTTCAGTGCAGAATTAGTCTGTTATCACTAAAGCATGTAGAAACAAGCATGGCATCTTTTGCCTGTACTGTCTCACTGCTTTGGTATGTAATACGGAGAAGCATCGGGACCCTTTGGAAACACTGACCTTATTGCTGAGAGTCAGAAGGGCCTTGTAAATGGATTTGACCTGGCAGAACCATTGAAGAAGAGAAAGGGAGGGTTTTTGTTGTTGTTATTCAGGTGTTTTTTATTTACAGAATTTATGGTAAAAGGAATAAACAAAACCCAAATTGTTTTCCATTGGCCCAAACATCTGTGGAGTTTTCAGTGCAAGCTCTTTGCACCTGCCCAAGAGATTGCTGGAAGCCATCAAGAATGGGAGTGGTGATGGTCAGGCTGAGTTTCTAGTGACATAAAGGGATAGGCACAAAGGAGGATGTGTGAGCCTCCTGTATCATATTGGAGCTCTGAAGCTGAGTGGTAAGCCCACACTGTCCTCACCCAGATGCCACCACCAAGGAAAGCCCTTCCATGTATGAAACCCTCTCAAGTGTCTTCCTCAGGACCTCACAACCCCGGCCAGTTAGAACGGCAGCAGGAGTGGGCCCTGCAGTTCTGAAATGTCAAGTCATATGTGGAATTGACAATGCTGAGAAGTGCAGGTCCAGGATTTGAACTTGTTCCTCTAACTCTCTTCTTGGTTCCTTTTCCCCCTGTGGCCAGCTCTGCAATCATGGTGGTTTTGTTAGTGTGAATTACCTTCTGGGAAGTTGCTCAAAGGGAAATGATTCCAGTGGTGTGTAATGTGTAAATTGAATTGGCTCATACATGATCTACCCAATCACGGAAATGTTGAATAATGGAAGTTGAATCAACGCTTGTGGGAGAGAGGAAAGACATCTCCTGCTTCCTGCACTGCCATCAGTAGACCTGTCCATTGTATTTTTGAATATTTAAGGGAGGAACTGACCCTTGGATCTGAGACTTACATGACTTCCAGCTCACAGCTAGTTGCCCTGATCACATTGCCCACATTCTTGGCAGCCCCCTGACTGAAAATTCTGCATATAATTTTGTGGTTCCTGGCCTCTCTGGGGCCTCTGTGCATTAGTCTCCCAGGGTCATCCAGGCAACTTGGATCAGGGTCTTGAGTGGCATGAGTGCGACAGGAAGAAACACCTGGAAGACAGCTTCAGAGAACAGCTTGTATATTTATCAGGGGAATGGATTAATAAGCATTTGTGAAAGAGCAGGAAGAGGTACGGATAATAAGGGGATTGGTTAGTACAAAGGTCTCACTGATGCCTAATTAGCATGTAGTGACCTCACGGGTGAGCGGGAAAGGGTCACAGGGTCTGAGTAGTGGCGGGTAAAGGTATTGAGTACGGGTTTTAGGGGGATTGGCTGTGTGAAGACTGCTGGCTGATACCTCATTAACATATAGGGACATGCGGCCAAGTGGCAAGAGGTCACAAGGCTCTGGGGAAAGTGAAACCTAACTCTTATCAGGACATCCAGGCGTCCTGGGCTTGGGGGAGGGAGTGGCCTCACTCCTGCTGGCCCAGAGGCCCAAGGTTATTGGGGTCTAGGCTAACTGTGACCTTGGGGGTGGGGGAAGGAGCTGCCTCACTCCTGCCAGTCTCAGGACCCAAGGTTATCAGGGACTAGGCTTGCTGTGACCTCCTGTAGTCCAGGACCCTTAGCCATGCCTGGTAGCTCAGGCCCACTTTAAACATATGTGGTCTGGGGCCCTCACCTGTGCCCAACAGCTCCCCCTTTGTTTTTATAATGTAGGTAATGCCATCATATTGAGTGAGGTTTTTATAGTCTACCATAGGTCCACATAGAGCCAGATGGCACATGAGGACCTGATGAGTAGCAACCTTAGCAATATTAGTTACTTGTTGTCTGAGAAATTTGATGAGGCTGGGGGCCATGAATAACAGGGTTTCTATAGAAAGGAGGGGGCCAAGGAAGGGGAGAAGCTAAGTGACTAAAGGGTTAGAGAACCAGGTAGTGGGGTTGTCAGGTTTGTAGTGGTCAAGTAGTTCCTTGTGAAGTTTCTTGAGGGTTTCAACATTTTGTTCAATGATGTTTGATTCATTAACAAAAAAACAACATTCTTCTCCCAAGACCACACATGTCCCCCCATGTTCAGCAGTAATGGGGTCTAAGGCTTGATGGTTTTGGAGTATCACACCTGCAAGAGAGTTTAATTGTGTCTGAAGAGACCTGAGGCTGTTGGTAGTAGATGGCCTGGTCAAGCTTGTCTTGGAAGTCCCCTGCGAGGTGATTAGTTTGGACTAGAGTGGCTCCTGCAGCACTGGAGGCACCCAGGGGCAGTGCCACGCTGAGGCCCACCAGCAGGGGGCTGAAAATCTCTCTGGGTTGATGCAGGCAAAATTTGTAGGCCGCTTCTCTTCTTTTTCCTCATAGAGATACACCTGTGGAACAATCAAGACTGGGGAACAGTTAGTGGGAGAGGAAACATTTATGCATGGGGTGTGTGATAGTTAAGGTGTTCTCAACTTGATCTGTTTAGTAATCTACAGAAATCCCTTTTGGGTGGATCCTTGAAGTTGCTTCCAGGAAGCATTAACTGAGGGAGGAAGTCCTTCCCCCAGAGTGAGCCCTTCCCCCAGAGCGAGTGGCCCCGCTCAGAGGTGGACTCCAAATAAGGAAGCTCTGGCTGAAAAGAGCCCCTTCCTTCTTCCCATTTGGCTGCTTTCAGCATGGATTGAAGACCAGCATAAACTGAAGACCTGCATGGGTTGAAACCCAGAAGCTCCTCAGGAAGCCTCCAGGCCTTCCGGCACCATCTGCAGTGCCAGATCGGGACTGCTGAGGCTTCTGGCCACATGGACTGAGCAGCTACCAGGTTCCTTGATTCTTGAGCCTACAACTGCTATTGGAATACCGTAAGCTAATCCAATAAATTCCCTTTTAAAAATGATTCACTCTAGCAGTTCTGAGAACCCTGACTAATACAGGGTGGTTAGCCCTTCACACCAAAGGAGAGCGGGTGTTTTGTCATAAGTCGTCCTGGTTATAGAAATATTGAGGAGGCATTCAGATATGGTTGGCTTGATGCTGGACAGGCAAAGGGGCATCAAAGATGGTGAGGCCTGTCCTCTGCAGAGCCAGGGATGTGGCACACACAATGGCAGTGACACAGGCTTGCTGAGATCAGGACCCTGCCTGGGCCCCCCAAGGGGGTTGGGAATTTTTCTTTCTAGGTTCTTTTTTGTTCTTAATATAAAGCCAGAGAGGGTTTCTTCTGGCTTTTGACCTCCCTCCCAGGAGGGGTCCTGACTGTTTGTGGAAAAACAGTTCTTTGGAACTGGGCAAGAGATAAAAACTTTCCTGCCCTTTTTACCTTCAGGGGTCCAGTCACCGTAAATCTACCCCCCTTCATTTCTCCTCTCATGAGAAACACTCTAACTGCTGTTAAAGGACAAGGGGGTGATGAAGTCAGATGGTTAACTATTTCCTGTTGAATGGGACACGAAGTTGTGGCAGTTAGAGAGTCTCTCCCAGATAGGGAAACTACTCTAAAGGAACCCGGACGTATATTAATGGAGTGTAGGAAGATAGCCTTGGAAGAGAACACTGGGGAGAAGGAATAAAAGTAAGGAGTTAATGAGATGTGAGCACACAGCAAACTGGAAGCTTTCAGGGTTATCCTTCTTGTGGACTTCTAGGCCTTGGGGAGTTTTCAAGGGAACCCAGGTAGAGTTGGATTGTCTCAAGACCATCTGAGCATGAGCTGGCTGAGATTTTCTTCCAGAACTGTTCATCTAATGGCACAGTAGTGTTTGACATGGCCTGAATCTGTTTACATATGGCTTGTAAAACAGATGAGATATTAGCAGACTAATCAGAAACATATATACAACACTTAACCCTGATAATAGCCTTCCAGAGTATACCTCTTTAAATTCATCCTGGGGCTAGCCAGGGCCAAAGGTTGGTACCATAGTGCCATTGGGTGCCATTAAAGGTTGTACAAATATATTTTTGGTCTCAGAACTTACTTAAAAATGTCCTGGCACAAGTTAGAAGAGATTCACCGTTGTTTCCAGTATAAGGAAGTCTTTTGAATTAAGCAACCTTTAGTCAGAGTCATCTATTTGAAAATAACCCTTTTGACATCTATGGTTGTTTGTCCTTATCATACAATGAGAACTATTAGAGATGGGGACAGCGTGTCTTAAGGTCTTGTTTGTTTCTACTCTGGGAAAGCTCTTGTTGTATTACTTATTAATAGGCCATTCATATATTTGAGGTATCTCTTTATCTTTGGTTATACATTTCTCTCTGAGTATTTAAGGCCAAGCAGATAGCCAAAATTTAATCAAGGATTAATTTTAGAGGTCACTAATGGCTCTCCAAAGGAGACTTTAGGGACCCAGCCGTAGCCCTATAGCTTACTGGTGTTTTCTGTCTGTTAGGATGAGTCAGGGCCGTGTTGGCCAAGTAATTTTCCCTTCTTTGGGAAGCCAGGAGGACTGATTGCTCCTCAATTGTGACTCTCTTGTTTCAGACTGTACACCAATTTTTTGTTTGGGTCTCTATATCCTCCCTGATCAGGAAGACATGTGACTTACCAGGAGGCCAGTGCAGAAGTGTCCCATCATCCCCAGTGGCCTCATGACCTGGGAGCACAGGCCACAATATTGGCGCCTCTTGCTCCGATGATTCCAGTTGGCTTTGGCTTCTATGTAGGTAATTAACACACTTAGAAAGGAAGTTATACCAGCCTGCATGTATGTAAATATAGAGCACATTTGATTACTGAAATAGATTTAGTTAAAGAATGGCACAAGAGCTTCTTAAAGTCATTTTGTCCAACCTTTTAAAATTTTGTTGTCCTGTGGCAGCATAAGCCATATATGAGGAATAGAAAGTAGGCATATGGCCTTTAAATATCTAATAGTTATAAATTCAGACAGAACCTGTTATCAGTCTTGGAAATAATATAAATTTAACCAATTAATTTAACCTACAAATTGTCAGAAAAGGACAAGTGAGACAGTATAAAGTCTTAGCACCTGTGTTTGAAAACATATTTGATTAGTTCAGATACCTGTGTGAGTACTAATTTTACCCAGGGAACGTTGGAAAAAGAACCACAAAGCTTGAAATTATTTCTCTCACATGAGGACCATTGTTTGAGCATGAGGGTGTACCCTAAAATAGGGAATACGTCTTAAGAGTTAATTTTGTTATAAGCACTGGACTTGAGATGCCATAAATGAAACAGTCATTTTACATACAATAGAGCAGAATCTGGTCTTTGTTGAGTCAAAGCAGCTAAGCTCTAGTACAACCTTTGACAAATCTGCACTGAAAGAAAAAAAAACACCATTTGACAACGCATGATTTTACTTTCATCTTGATAGCCATTGATTTTATGTACCATAGGAACTTTTATTAATATAAAACAATTTTATGTTTTACCCATGACTTATATTTGATAAAGCTTAAGCAAGCTATCCCAACATATTTTTACCTACCAGAAGCATAAAGGTTATAGTGACTGAAATTAAATCACTTAAACCTAGGTAATTACTGTTCAATAGAATTAGAATAAAACAGAAGGTACCTTTAAAGTCATAATGTCTTTAGGTGTGAATACCTCATCTTTGGAACTCAAACACTTATATGTGAACCTTTATCTTAAGACTCAGTTTCTCCAATAGTTAAAACCTTGATGAATAGAGGAACCTACCTTACTTTATGATAGTCTTAAGGCCAGTTTTTTATAACCCTTAAGCCACAACAAATTAGCATCAGTGAGTTGTTAATGAGTGAGGCCTTAACCATAAGACTCAGTTTCTCTTATTACAACCTTGGCATCAGGTAAACATATTTTCGATGTTATCAATTAAATGCCCTTCCTTGAGCCATATGTTTTTACCTTGATATTCACTTTAGGTAAGCCTAATGCTTGTTTTATTTAAGGAGTTTTGTAACCTGATCAAATACTTTGACTCAGTTTACCTATTTGACCTCTTTATCTAGTGAAAAATTTCATCTAACAGATTTGACTTTAGGTGTTCAAAAGAGAGGAACTATAAAGAGAACCAGAGTCATATGCTAAGCATCCTGACATTCCTTGTCTTACTCTGAAATTGTTTGTTTTCACCTAGGAAATTTATTTTACTCATTTGTAATACACAAGGTGATAGAGCCTTGTCTATGTCTAATCTGGTTGAACCTCCAAAGAATGTGAATTACACCTGTGCTTATGATTTTGTGACCTATCTAGCATAGAACATCACCTGTGTCTAATGTAAACTGAATTTAGATTAAGTCTATGTCCCTATGTAAAACTTTTAGAGCATCCTTTAGAGTCTGTAAACAGTTGAAAAATCTTTAACTTTAGGCATGGTGTTTAGGTTTAGCCTGAAAATTAGCTTTTTTTTCCTTTGAAAAGGAAATTAACTTTTGGCAGTTTTTTAGAACTATATCTTTCCTACATATGCACACCTTCATCCACATACTTTAACATTACGATCTAAGTACCACTCAAAAATCATTTTTACCTCGCGGTGCCTAGCAATACCTACACAAGACCCTCATAATAGGAGAAAAAGATGATGACATCAAATTAAAAGAGAGACTAGTGGAGAGAGGGAAGGGATATGATGGAGAGCAGAGTTATGAAGGGGAAAGTGGAAGAGGGGAGGGAAATGTCATGGTTTGTTGTCTGGAAGTATAGAAGTTGTCAATAAAAAATAAAAAACTCGGGGCTGGAGAGATGGCTTAGCGGTTAAGCGCTTGCCTGTGAAGCCTGAGGACCCGGTTTGAGGCTTGATTCTCCAGGACCCACGTTAGCCAGATGCACAAGGGGGCGCACGCATCTGAAGTTCATTTGCAGTGGCTGGAGGCCCTGGCGCGCCCATTCTCTCTCTGTCTATATCTGCCTCTCTCTCTCTCTCTCTGTCCATCGCTTTCAAATAAATAAAAATAAACAAAAAAATTAAAAAAAAATAAATAACTCATCTCATCCCATAATTAGCCATCTTTCTTATAAGACTATTAAGAGAAACTACACCAAATTGATTAATCTTTTTACCCACTGTCAAAGAAGCAAGTAGTCTGGCTTCAAAGAGTTAACCGTTTTACTATTGGAAATTTGTAGAGAAAAAGCCTATCTTAATATTTAGGTCACCAAAAAAATCTGTACCTGATAACCAGATTTGCTTAATAATAGCAGTATATATACCTCCAGATTTTATATAACCCATTGATTTGAAATAGCTCCTATTAATAAACTCCATGAACTAACACATTTGTAAATGCTTTTATTAGGAGTAACTAAGGCAAATTTTTGTTTCCATCTTGAGGCAGGCTGGCCTATAACTCAGGCTCATTGCCTCCTCCTTTTAAGTAAAAGGACATTACAATCTTTTAAAAATACCTGGCAAATTGTGAGTCACCGCCACAGAGAGAATTTTGTTATTTTCAATAATCCTCTATGTAAACTGAAGTTGACCTAGAACATAAGCTCAGTAATTGTATTTATGATGTCATGTAACAAAGTATGGCATTATTTACATAAAATTTCAGCTCACCATAGTTAAATCTGACCTTTTTTTCTGCCACTTCATGGGTCCAGTGCTGCCATATTGGACAAAATGACTCAGCACTGCAGCAGAGGCCAGGCTGTCACCCGGGGTCAGGTCTGGTAGGCATGGAGGCAGTGGCTGAGATGCTCAGCTGCCCACTGACCCTGGTCACACATGGTCTTCAGGAGCAGAGAGGGCACCTCCCAAGTCGGGCCTCCTCACAGTGCCAGTATGCTCCCGAGCTAGCTTCATGAAGTAGAAAGGAGGGAGGGGTTGGGGCTGCCAAGGAGGGAAGCAGAGACACTGTGCCTGTGTGGATGGAGGTGCCACTGTCTCTGCGATATTACCCATGACATAAAAAGAGTGGAGACGCCAAGACCAGAGGGCACCATATTCAGTCCCTCATGATGGCTCAAACCAAAAGCAAAGGAGGAAAGAGAGAAACCTGCCAGCCCTCAGTTGTGGAGGCATGGCCACAGGGGGCCGTTATCCTCAGGAGGATGATGTCCCTCCAGGGGAGCACTTACCTACCCTGGCGCATCTCAGAGAGTCCCTCTTCGGGTGCCAGCTATGGTTCCTGGCTGCTCTGGGGCAGGGCCTTGAACAGCCGTGAGTGTGAAGGGAAGAAACACCCAGAAGACAGCTTCAGGGAATAGCTCATTTATTTAGTTAGTACAAAGGTTCCACTGATGCCTAATTAGCATGTAGTGATGTCCCAGGTGAGCAGGAAAGGGTCACAGGGTCTGAAAAAGGTATGGGGTACGGGTTGTAGGGGGACTGGCTGTGTGAAGGCTTTTGGCTGATACCTCATTAACATATAGGGACATTCTGGGCAAGTGGCAAGAGGTCACAAGGCTCTGAGGAAAGTGAAACCTAAGTCTTATCAGGATGTCCAGGTGTCCTGGGCTGGGGGGAGGGAGAAGCCTCATTCCTGCCAGCCCTGGGGCCCGAGGTTATCCTGGTCTAGGCTTGCTGCAATTTCCTGTAGCCCAGGGCCCTTAGCCATGCCTGGAAGCTCAGGCCCACTTTAACCCTCTGTGGCTTGGGGCCCTCACCTGTGCTTGACATAATTGCATTATTTTTGAGCATTTCCAAATGTATTGTCTTTATTTTATTTGAAACCTCAATTTTCCTCCAAAAAGAAGTAAGCTTATTCAAGTCTTCATCTCACAAGGACCCTTTTTGCCTCTCTGGGCCTTCCCCCCTTTCCATAGCTTTTAATATTTTACCAGGCTCTCTGATTTCCATCCCATGGTCTTTGTGCATTTTTAATATATTAGGTGACAACCTCCAGCCCTTCTGGCTGCCTACTAAGCAGCAAGTCATCTCCTCAATATTACTGGTCATTGCTTGTATTGTGGTATTAGTTATATCCTATCAAATGATTTGCCCAAATCCTAATATAGTTCAATAGCTCTGATAGTATTTAAACACTGTCCACACATTTTCACATTGGCTTATCATAAGAACAGGTGTTAGAAGATTCTGAGTTTATAAAACATCCCCAAGTAGCAGGATTGCAGCCCAAGCTAAAGTCTGCTAATTCTAGTCAATTTGATGCTTGTGACTGCTCTCTTGGATAGCAGTGCTCTGGCCCATCATGCTCTGTTCTTCCATGCCCATTTGCTGAGTTTCATGGAATACTACCCTTAAAACTTACACATTTTTAAGTATTATCAGAATTACCTGTCTATTGAAATACAGAACCAGTGTGTAAACCAATGAATGGCTATTATATGAGATGTCTTGTTTTCTTTGTATTTTTAGGAAGTTAAGATTTAAAGGAATATTTGAGTTAGGAGTCAAAAGAATATTTCATTTTCTTTTATTTTCTCCCCAAAGCCACAAGATGGTCTGATAAAGAGAAAACTGAGAAAAATTATGATAGCCAAGTTCAAAGTCTAAAAGGCAATTTTATGAACAAGAACTATATAACCAAATGTAGCTAGAAAGAAAACAATGGGTAAAGTGCAGTGAGCTTTATAGAGAGAAGGCAATCTTGTAAAATAGTGGGTACGTGTACTAGAAAATAATAAATGTATAAAATTGAAGGCTGGGGAGATAGCTCTGAGGGTTAATCATTTAGTGTGCAAATCTGAGGACCTGAGTTTGAATCCTTTAGCATGCATGTAAATGTTGGCTGTGGTAGGTCTTCTATAATTTCAGTGTTTAGGAGGCAGAAACAAGAGGATCCCCTAGCTTGATGCTAGCTAGCCAAGTCAGCGAGCTCTGCATTCAAGTGAGAGATCCTGCCTCAGTAAGTAAGAGGACAGACTCCAAGGAAGACACCTAAGTCAATCTCTGGCCTCCACACACATGTACACATATGCACCAACATACACATATATCTACCTATACATGTGGGAATGAAGGCACCATTGTCAGGGCAGATCCCAAGAACATTAAAATAATACCAAAAAGGATAATATAATTTTATGCCACTTAGATTGACAACTGAGATAAAGTAAATGGCTTGTTTAAAATACACACTGACCCAGGAATAAATATGCTATATTTGTAATAGATATTGAATACATAATTTAAAATTTTGCCAGGAAAAACTATAGGGAAAAGGAGTATGTTAGCACAGGTTGATATGGAATATAGAGAATCATTACAGCATACTATCAAACTTATATTCCAAAAAAACCTGGGAAATCTAAAAGAAATGGAACCATTTTTAGGGAAACATAACCTATCAAAATAAAAAAAAAAATACATCAAGAAGATGTAAGCAGCTTGAATCAGTACTAATCAATGAAACTGGAGCAGTAATAAAAAGTTACAAAAAGCACTGAACCAGATGAGTTCATTGCCAACTTCTTATATCAAAAAAATAAAAACACCAAAGTTCCTCATTTTGGTCTTCTATCATATTCTTTTGGCTAGTTTTACCAAGAGTTTATCAATCTTGTGCATTTTAAAAATAATTAAGTTTTTGGGCTGGAGAGATGGCTTAGTGGTTAAACGCTTGCCTGTGAAGCCTAAGGACCCCAGTTCAGGCTCAATTCCCCAGGACCCACGTTAGCCAGATGCACAAGGGGGCGCACACATCTAGAGTTCGTTTGCAGTGGCTGGAGGCCCTGGCGCGCCCATTCTCTCTCTCTCTCTCTCTCTCTCTCTCTGCCTCTTTCTCCCTCTGTCTGTCGCTCTCAAATAAATAAATAAAAATAAACAACAACAACAAAAAAATTAAGTTTTTGATTATATATATATATATATATATATATATATATATATATATGTACATTGTCTTCATTTTATTACTTTCTGCCCTGATTTGTATTATTTCTTGTCATCTGTTGCTTTGGGGCTTGGTTTGTTCTTGCCTTTTTAGGACTTTGAGGTGCATCATTAGGTTACTTATTTGAGATCTTTCTGATTATTTGACGTGGGCATTCACAACTATAAACTCTCCTCTTAGAATTGCCATAGCTGTATGCCAGATGTTCCGGGAAGTCGTGCTTTCATTTTCATTTGATTCTTGGAACTTGTAACTTTCTTCCCTGATTTCTTCAGTGGCCCGCTAGTGATTTGAGTGTGTGTTGCTCAGTCTCCTTGTGTTTGTACATTTTGTGTAGTTTTTCTTACTGTTGATCCCATTGCATTATATGACAAGATAAAAAAGATTACTTTAACTCTTTTATATTTGGTAAGACTTTAATTGTGGCCATAGAATGTGACCTGTTGTAGAGAAGGTTACATCGGTTGCTAAGAACACTGTGCATTCTGTTTCTGTTGGACATCCTGTGTATATATGTTAAGTCCATTTGCTCTTTAGTATAGTTGAAGGCATTTTTTGTTGATTTTAACTTTGTATACCCTATATAGAGATGAGAGCGGGGTAGTAGAATAACCTACTATTATTATATCAGGATCTTGCTAATGTTTTATGACCATTAATATTTGTCTTATGAGATTGGAAGTCCCAACATTTGTGCAGATATATTTATAATTGTATATCTTCTTAATGAAGTGTTTCGATTATATGTAGTGGCCTTCTTTATCTTTTTTGACTAATTTCTGCTTGAAATATACTTTATCAGATATTAGGACAGCTATATTAGCTGGTTTTCCATTTCAGTTTGTTTGACAAATTATGTTCCATCCTTTCACTTTCAGTCTATGAGCATCTTTTAAAAAAAAGTTTAGTTATTTGAGAGTGACAGACATAGAGAGAAAGGCAGATAGAGAGAGAGAGAAAATGAGAACACCAGGGCCTCCAGCCACTGTAAGTGAACTCCAGACACGTGTGCCCCCTTGTGCATCTGGCTAACGTGGGTCCTTGGGAATCGAGCCTTGAACCAGGGTCCTTAGGCTTCACAGGCAAGCCCTTAACCACTAAGCCATCTCCCCAGCCCTCTATGACCATCTTTAGCAGTGAGGCATATTAGAGACAACACATAGTTGAATCTTGTTTTTAATCCAGTCAGGCAGTCTGTGTCTATTGGTGACCTGAGGCCACTTACAGATAAAACTACTATTGAGAGATGCTTATTAGTTCTTATAATTTTGTTGATTGTTTTTCCTCAGTTGTCATATTACTGTTTGTGTAGCAGACAGCTTCAGGTTCACTGAGATGAACTTCCAGACCAGGCACAGTTATGGAGGAAGGGATTTATTGAAGCTTACAGATCCAAGGGAAGTTCCATAATGGCAGAAGAAGCTGGCCTGCTTTCACAGGACCAAGCAGAGAAAGAGAGAAGCACAAGCCTAAAGCTAAAAGCCACAGCACACTTCAGGAACTCCTGCTAGGCACACTTTGCATATCTTTAGATTGAAATCTAAAACCCACCACCACACTTTAAGATCCACCCAGTGACACTGCCTCCAGCCAGGTGGCTACAGATGCAAAGTACAAACAAATAAACAACTGAATATATTGGGGGCCATCTATTCTATTCAAACCACCACAGTTTGTTCTTTACTTTCTTCTCTTTTATGATCAGGAGTTTCCTGGTTTACTGTGTTGGACATGAAGCATTCTTGCCTGACTCTCCATTCGTCATGTCTTCCTCTCATGAAATTTATCCTTTCCTACGCTCTCATGATTGAATCTGTGTTTCTTACTCCTCTATGTATAGTATTCCTTTAAATATCCACTTTGATTTTTATTTGATTACTTGAGTTTTCATGTTCAATATTTACTGTTTCTGGTATGTGCATATATGTATGCATGCATGCACATATGTGTGTGGTGTATGAGTGTGTGTGTGTGTGCAAATGCATGAATGTGCATGGGTGTGTGGAGGCCAGAGGGCACCTTTGGGTGACACTCTGAGGAATACCATCCACTATTTTGAAAGAGGATGCTGACTGGACTGGAACTTACCAACTAGGCTAAGCTGTCTGGCCAGTAAACTCCAGAAATCTGCCTTTCTCCACCTCCACAGCACTGGGTTTGCAACTGACATGTACCACTATGCCTGGCATTTTTATGTGGGTGCTGAGGCTTGAACTCAGGTGTGTCTTGTGGTCCATGTGCTGGAGAAGCTACTGTATCAATCAAACCTGTGGCTATTTGAGGCTCACGAAGACTCTGGGCTTGTCCTGAGGTTAGAAGTGCCTGACTTCACCTGGCCTACACTTTGGAAGTGTCTTCTGTTTCCCCTTTTGCCTCCATGGAATATGAGTTCCATCACTTTTTATTTATTTATTTATTTATTTTTGGTTTTTTGAGGTAGGGTTTCACTCTAGCCCAGGCTGACCTGGAATTCACTATGTAGTCTCAGGGTGGCCTCATAACTCTCGGTGATCCTCCTACCTCTGCCTCCCGAGTGCTGGGATTAAAGGTGTGCGCCACCACACCCAGCTAAATTCCATCACTTTTAAGGGAGAAATAACAATACTCCCACACAACCTTTTTCAGAAGATAGGGAGGGAAAGAACATATCCTGACTCACATGATTAGGCAAGCATTATATTGATCTATATATAAAAAAAGATAGGACTAATCTAAAAAAAGAGTATTAAAGACAAATAGTCCTTATGAAAAAATTCCAAAATAAAAAATAAAATCTGCTAGTGTATAAAAATACTAATACTTCACCAAATGAAATTCATCTTAAAAATGAAAGATTAGTTTAACATTTCAAATGAATAAGTAATTTGTAACATCAGGAGACTAAAGGGGAAGATTCTATGATCATCTCAATAAATGCAGAAAACTATTTGACAGGATTCAAATGTGTAGTCATGCTAAAAAAAATAAAAATAAAAAAAAATAAACCTTGGGGGCTGGAGAGAAGGCTTAGCAGTTAAAGGATCTTGCTTGAAAAGCCTGATGGCCCAGGTTCGATTCCCTAGTGCCACATAAAGCCAGATGCACAAAGTGGTGCATCTGGAGTTCATTTGTAGTAGCAGGAGGCCCTGGCATGTCCATACTCACTCACTCTCTCTCTCTCTCTCTCTCTCTCTCTCTCTCTGCCTCTTTTTCTCTATCTCTCTTTCAAGTAAAAAAAAAAAAAAACTGCCAGTAAACTAGAGATACTTGTTTTTTTAATACAGATCATATGGAAAGAATATGACTAGTATTAAAAGTACTGAAGAAATATTGAAGTTTATGTACCAAAGATTTGAAACAAAATAAGAATGCTTTTTCTCATCATATTATTCAACATTGTCCATGGAGATTATGACCACTGAAATAACAAAAGAAAAGAAAACAGCATACAGTTTGGAAAAGAACATGCATATCTCTCATCACAGATGAAATGATTGTGTCCAAAGAAAATCTATGTAATCTACCAAAACAAAACCAGCTATAAGTACTTATAAGCAAAGTTGATGGAAATGGGAAGTCAATCCATAAAAAATCAGCTATATCACTTTTTAGTCTTTTTTCTACAGTCTAGCAATGAACAATTACAAAATAAAATATAAAATTTCACTAGCAATAACATCCAGAATGGTAAGATATAGAAGGATGTTTTTTTTTTTTTCGCCTGTGTATGTATGTGGTATGTGCACATATGTGTCCAGGTCCATGTGCACGTGTGTGTGTGAGAATGTAGAGGCCAGAGATTGAAACTGGATGCCTTCCTCAGTTTCTCTCAAGCTTACTTTTTGAGACAGGGTCTCTGCTGAACCTAGTGCTCATGGCCACTGCTAGACTGGCCAGTGAGCCCTGAGACTGCCGTCTCCCACTCCTCAGCTCCAGGACTACAGGCACATAGTGCCATGCCAGGCATTTTACATGGCTGTTAGGAATCTGAACTCAGGTTCTGATGTTTGAATGACATCTTTTCTCATGACTGCAATCCAGAAGCAACCCATGTGTCTATCAGTAGACTAGAGAAATAAATTGTGGTCATATAATGTGACTCAGCATAAGAAGACAACAAATCATTAACACACAGTCGCATGTAAACATCTCAGAACCTTATTTGAGTGAGGAAGCTAGACACAAATGAATAGGGTTTACATTATATTACATGAATTTCTAGGAAGGGCACAGTGAGTGTTGATACACATTAAAATGGTGGCTAATGTTGGGGGGATGGATAGGACAATAGGGATACCTTAGAGCAGTCTCCTTCCTAATATAGATTAGGTTTACATTTGTAAACTTTTAGCCCTTAAGATTTATACAGGACACTTATGTAAATTACACTTCAATAATACTTTACTGAGATCATATGGATGGCAGTAGAAGCCCTTCTTTATGAGCTGTAGTCTTTAAGGAATCTGTAGCTGCCTTTGTTGGTCCCAACAACTTTCACAGTACTGGACACTCCGTGTCCTCCATCAGGCCCAGGGGGCATAGGTGTTGCTGCTGTGTTCATGTGTGGGATGAGCTGCAGCCTCCCTGGATGGCTTCAGAAACGTTATTTGGGAAACCCATCTTACTATTGGTAAGATTTGCCTTATAGAATGAGCAACATGGCAGTGCATTGTTACTCTTGCTGTTACCTCTACTTTAACTTTTTTCTGCTTTCTGCATGATGGGATCATACAGTCATGACCACATGGCCTGGGAATGCCCATGTCACTGGCTAGTTCTCTATCAAACCTGTGAGTCACTGGCTTTAGTGTGCAGAAGTCCAGACATTCAGATGGACATGAGCTTATGTGCTTTGTTTGTCCTTAAGGTTTTTGCTTTGCAATATGGATGCTTCTTGACTCATGCAGTGATTATGTCCTGATAAATCAATGTATACTGGAAATGCCATAGTCTGACATGAATCGATGCACCTCCCCTACCTCCAGAATGTCATGGAGAGCAGCACACACACTGCTCAGCTGTATCAGCTGTCCACCTGCCTTTGTGGCAGGCTGTGTCCAGGAGTCTTACCACATGTGGCCAGCTTGGGAAGAATCAAACTTCATATTTGAAGGACAGTTTCTGTCAACTGCTTATTGCTTTCATACTACTGTGAAGTCAAGAATCATAAGAACCACTGTAACAGTGAGAGACTGTAGAATTGTAGATTCAAAGAAAGTTGAAGAAAAAATCATGGGGAGGCCCAGGACCCTTTATGTTACATTTTTGTTTTTACTTACAGGTTCGATGCATGAACTTCAAAGAGCAGAGGCGTGTATAATCCAGTCAATATCCTTCTAATGTTTCTTCTATACATAAATGAACATATGGACCTGGTTGGCTCACTTACCAAAATGGGACCATGCTCTGCAATAATAACCTTTTGGTTTGAACCCAGATTCAAAGTCAGAACTGTCTATACCAGCTGCCATAGCTACCACATATTTCTATAAGTAGTCATATAAAAGAGAAAATGTTTCAAACACGTATTTTCCAGAAAACATGGCATTATTTTTCAAACTTGATAGAGAGAAGTTAATATAACTTCAGGTGAACACTTTCTAACTCCAGGCTAGGGCTTTGTCACTGATTTTAGTCAAAGTATCCTTGTCTGAAGCAAACACCTGCCTCCAGGAGAAAGCAGACCAAGTGCTTAATCTCCTTGTTTGGGAAGTCAAAGAAGCTTCTGTTTGTCTCCAAAATGTCCTTTTGTCTAGCATGCCTGACCAAACTCCTTTGGGAGCCATAGAGATGTGGTTGATCAATTAAGATGAGACCTGCAAGGAGGCCATAGGAAGGGCTAATGTAGCCACTGCTGGATGTGTGGAAGGTGAGTCCTGCCCCATGGTTAGGCACCGCTCAGAGTATGGGATCAGATCAGTCCTGATATCCTTCCAAAGGAGAGGTCCAAGGCTGCCACCCCATCCAGACAGCATGGCTAGAAGGAGACAGTGACAAAGGAGTTTGGGTGGGGGTGGGGGCATTCCTGGCTTTCTGTATGGGCTCGGGCACCAGGGAATGGAAATCCTTCATGCTCATCCATCACTTCTCTGCCGAGCCCTGGCCCTGAAGGTCCCACTTTGAAGGATTAATGAGATTGTTCCAGAGTGCATGGGTGAGGAGTTATAGATCTGAGATTAACTTGCCCGTGAAATGGCTGCAAGCCCTTCCCCAAAGCCTTCAGAGAGAGCGTTTTGGAGTAAGTATACATCCATGAAAGCACCACTGCCACCATCAAGGCCATAGTCAGGTCACGCGTGGTCCACGCAAGCCTCTCAGGACCCAGTAGGACCGCTGTTTTCAGCCCCCTTTTGTAGGTTAAAAAAACAAAACCTTGGATTCACAGTTTTAGTAGTTCAGCTTTTCCAGTTAGCAAGTATCTGACTACCACCCAGGACTAATTCTCCAAGTGGAAACTTCTCCACAGAGTATACTGTAATCTACTTCCACATTCGTAAACTGGGGCTCATACATTTAGTAGAGAATTGGGTTATTGGAGAAAGCATCAGGTCCAAAAAGCTAAGCATACAGTAAATAACAATAAAATAGTCTAATTAAACCAATGTCCAAATATTACATAAACTTGTATTCTCCATGAGTCCAGAGCCCTGAGAAATGAGTGACTGCTCCCATCCATGGAACTGATGGAGTTAAGGAAACAACTTCCTAGATGGAGGGGTTGCATAGGAGAAGGGCAGGAAGCCAGCCGAGATTAAGCGAACCTGGCAGAGGTCATGTACCTAGTGATCAGCAGCCCTGTGACTAGAACCCTGGTCATCCTACTCAGCCGGTGCTTATAAACATACTCCCGGCTTGTGAATGGCAGGGAGCAGTGAAGGGCAGTGGGAGTCTCTGCAAATGTCCAGTGTCCTTACATCAGCCCGAGACTGATTCTTAGTTTGCTTTCAATACAGAGAGAAATCAAAGGACCCCCATGGTGCAACTGAGCAACACTTGGTGATCACTTGGAGTGAAGGATCTGCTTCCCCAAGCTTTTGTCCTGCTGAGCGAGGCCTGTAAGCTGGGGAGTCTGCTGGAGGAAATAAGACTAAAGGATTGGAGTGGGAGATTTACAGCTGGGCAGATGCAGCTCTAGAGAGGAGTAGATGCTGTGGAGAAAGGAACTGGAGACAAAGTTCTGAGAGCGGACATTTTAGAGATGTAAGGACACCCTATGTTTCATTCAAGTCGTCTTTGCCCTTAGTGCTTCCAGAGAGTGAGTTGTGTTTTAAACTTCAAACTAGCCTTTAGGCCTGTTTCAGGTAAGAGCAGTTCAGGTCAAGAAACCTTACAACTGCCTTCCACCTGAAAGCCCAGCTGGCCAAACAGCCCCAGTACATACAATACACTGGTATGCTCAGAAGTTTCATGGGCAGCAAAAGACACCCCAGGCTCAGATGGAGAATGGTCACCCTGGACATGCCTCACGTGGATAACTGCCAGAATTCCAAGTGGGTCATCTCTTCATCTCTCCCAGTGATCCCAGTTACCTGCTCTGGTGTTTCCAGCTGTTGTAAGTCATTTGCATAGACCTTTCATTTCTGTTCCAGCATCCTTGTTTCCCCAGAGCTCACACTACATTCATATGTAAGTGCTCAGTCTCCTGCTGACTGCTTCTTCCTCTTGCTTCTCGTGTCATTTTTTATCATTTCCCACTTGTTGTCAAATAGTCAGAGGAGGTGTCCCCCTAGAGCCACTGAGAAGGGACCCTCTCGGCACATTCACCAACGCGCAGGCCAAACCACATGCTGAGATTACCAAAGGATTCCAGACAGTGTGTAAGCGTTGGTGGGCTGAAGGCGTCCAGGTGGCCTCGGCTACAAAAGAGCCCTTCAAAGGAAGCATGGCAGAGCAAGGCAGGAGGCAGTCTGTCCTTCCACTGGGAGCACCACAGAGAGGTAGGCATGGAGTCGCTGAATGAAATAGAGACAGTTTCAAGATGCAAAGCCAACTTCAGTGGCAAGCAGGACGGCTGCCCCCAAACAGAGATCTGCAAATGCAGAAGCTGCTGTTGGCCTCATGCAGCCCCAGACCTCCTTGTCTGGACACATCACCCTTCTGAGTGCAGTGAGGCCTCAAAGCTGTAAGGACTTTGAGCTCAGTGAGGCCCAGACTGTAGCGCTCTAGTCTCCAGGCCCTCTGGTGGTCACTGCCACGCCCGGCACACAAGCATTCAGTACAGTTGCTGTGGTCCTCAGAAAATCTGAACAGAACTGTTTACCACTAGTGGGCTTATTATCTAGTCACTGCTTAAAGGGGAACACAAAGCTACAAATAAAATTTGGAGAATGTGAGGAGAGGGGAAGGGAGGGGAGGGGAGGGGAGGGGGAGGGGAAGAGGCCTCACTGAAGATCATGGGATACTTCAAAGGCAGAAGCCTGGGTGGGGTATTCCAGTACCACAACCACCCCTCTGGCCTGGGAATTAAAAGCCATTCTGGGGGAGGGTAACACAGAAGCCTGCTGGGCAGGTTCTGCTGTTGTCAGCCCTAAGGGCAGTCCGCCTTAAGCTCCTGTCCTGTCTGAGACTGTGGCTGACATGTCTCTCCAGGTGAACATAAAAATACCCAAAGGACAGAGCTTTAGCAGTTGCTGCTCCTCCTCCTTGAAGTTCCTGGGGAGGCGGAGTGGGGGGGGGCTTAAACAAGTTCCTTGGGGAGCCTGAAACAAGTTCCTTTTGCAGCCTGGAGAAGACAGAAAACACCTGTAATGCAGCAATTTCCCCTTCCCTCCCACAGTATCAAATGGGAGTTGAGCATTTTAAATTGTGTGTAGCCAGTGTAAATCCTAAGCCTGAAAAGCTTGCAGAGACTATAGGCAGGGTGCATTGGAGGCAGAATGTCCACAAAAAGAGGTTACCTGGGCTTGGTGACGTGCAATAGGAGCCAGGAAATCTAATTGCACCCACCCGCCTTAGAGATGTGCTGCCCTGCCCATATTTTTGCCAAAAAAAAAAAAAAAAAAGGTAGAAATAATGTCTGCTTGTCCAAGCTTGGATTACTAACTGCAGGCTTCTGATTCTTTAGGATTTTCCCCACTTTGTTGGGATTTTTACTTTTTGGGAAGGAGAGGGAAAAAAGGAAAGAAGGAAAGGAAGGCAGGAAGAGAGGAAGGAAGGGAGGGAGGGAAGAAGGAAGGAAAGAAAGAAGGGAAGAAGGAAGGGAGGAAGGAAGTAAGGGAAGAAGGTAGGAAGGAAGAGAGGAAGGAAGGAAGAAAGGTAGGGAGGAAGGAAGGGAGGAAGGAAGAAGGGAAGGAGGGAGGGAAGGGGGAGAGACTGTTGGAACAACTGTTCGGTTTTGTAAAAGTCCCTGCTTTCTGTGTGTGCTGACTGGGAGAACTAGTTTCAGTTGCAGAAGAAAGCAGAAAAGACCCCTTCTAAGAGAAGGACAGAAGGATTAAGGGAGAAACCGGGTCCAGAGTTCCATCGTGTACAGACTGCGCCCTGGCCTTCCTCCTTGCTTTTGTCAGGTCTTCCCCGCAGGAGGAAGCAGTATTTCTGGGCCACCATCAGAAGGAAGTGAGCAGCAGGCTGGTGGCAGGTTGCAGGTTGCAGAGAAACTATTCTTCAGGCGATTTCTCCTTGCAGACTGCAGGGCTCTTCTTGAACAGTGACTTCAAAGAGTTAAACTGCTTCCATATGTCCAGCATGAGAATGGAGTTTGTAGCCTTTGGCAACCTCAGCTGAATCCAGCTGCAGCTGCTACCTGTGTGTTCTACTGTGTGTGTGTGTGTGTGTGTGTGTGTGTGTACACATTCACATCCCCAAGCTCCATGTTCATGTGCAGTGACATCTGAACCATGTTCCGACTGGGTCAATGAAACTGTTATGTCTTTGTTGGGGAAGATATTAATTCTGAGCAATTACAGCTCCCTCTCCCCTCACTCCCTCCCACCCCTCCCCTCCCCTCCCTTCATCGGCTCAGCAAGGACCATGGACCATGTCAAACAATATACAACAGAGAAGAATGCAAATAAACTTTAGTCTGCATCGCCCAGCAAAGCAGTTAGCCGCCCACTTGCAAGATACTTAACTCTTGTACACATGATACACAAAGAACGCTAGCTACTTTCACCAATCCCTTTAGACCAAAAAAAAAAAAAAAAAAAAAAAAAAAGGCAAAAGAACTGATCCTTGTCTTTCTATCTGCGAGGTTGCAGTTCCTCCTGCTAATGAAGGAGCTTTTCCCATGATGCAGTGTGATAAGGATTGGCCTACATGTAGTCCAGCAAGCCACCGCTGATGTTTTCTTGATTAGGTGTCTTATCTTCCATTGAGCTGCCTCTGATGAAGGTCGCTGACAGCACAATGGCTGGGAAAACGTCGGACAGCTCCATAAAATGGCAGCTCTGTTATGACATGTCAGCCAGGACCTGGTGGATGGTAAGTTTGGCGTGCTACCCTCTTCTCCCCACCCTCAGGACCCCCTCCCTTCTTCCTTTGAGCGCCTCCTTTGTTACCATGCACGTGTTAGAAAGTTTGCTGCCTGCGGAAAGTTCAAGCTTAAGTTGTAGGATCCTGGGGTGCTCCACTATGCTAGGTAGGAGTTCCCTACGACTGTAGCCAGAGGCATGGACCTTCTCTTTTAAAAAGGCACTGGGAGTTTTTGTTCACTTAAAAAAAAAAAGAAAGAAAAGAAAAGAAAAGAAAAGAAAGAAAGGAAAAAGAGAAAATGCAAATGCTCCACTTGATCCCAAGCTGACTGCCTTTGGAATATATGGAGGTGGGCACTAAGTAGAGGACTGGAGCCTTCTTGTCTAATTGTCCTTGCACTGGTCTTAAAACAGAGTAATGTACTTCTTTCCTCGGCTTCTCTGAATCATGATTTAGGTAGTGTATTGTAGCAAGTTGTGTGCGGCTCCCTCATCAGTATGCGACTGTCCCCCACGCTTCGCCTTAATTTGGAATCCACCTCCCTTTCAATGAATACTGTAACTGGAGCAACCGCTGATTACTATGCCACTCAGCGTAATTAAATTTAGTTAATGAGGATATGCATATTCAGTTCATTATTTTTCTTTGCTCAGGCAAATGTGTGTGGGTTTGTTGTTGCTGTTTTCCCCCTTATATTTGTCCAGCTGCAAATGTGGAGAGGGAGGGGAAAAAAAACATAAAACTTCAGGGGCATTGATGAGCCCTGTGACTCAACTTTGAGAATAGTGTTAGGAAGAGAGAAGCAAGCCCTAACCTTTAATGAGGATGCTGGGATGTGAAGTGATAGTGTGGGGAAAGAAAACCTTTCACATCTAAAAGTACTGCATCATCAATTTCAATATGCTGATTTCCGTGTGTGGACAATGGTCTCTTGTATGCAGTGGCCGTGACATGAATAAGGACCCTTCCACAGGCCAGCATTTAACATGACTCTTAAGTTCATCATAGGACTGAGCCATCTGACCATTTCTTTCTTTGTCATTTTTCTTTTTCTTGCTTTTTTTTCTCTCTCCTTTGCAGTTCTGTCTTGATTGCTTTGGCTCTTTTGCTTCCACAATGATTATGCTTACTCCATGGGCTGTTTTCCACAATTAGTACAGTGGGAAACAATGGGTACTTTATTCTAGGTGGGGAGGGGTATACTGCCCTGGTGGTCGGTGCATTCTCAGGGCCTGGGCAGAAGGCCGCTCCTTCTAGTGAGCCCTGGCTTCTGGTACTGCCAGGCAGGAGGGGTTCTTATGAATGTGTGTGAAGTTCCTGAAAGGTGGACGTGGTGCTGGTGCTCATAGACTCCTCCTGAGAGTTCCCCGTGCAGACGCTCCACTGGGCTGTATGCTGTGGTCATCTCCGGGCGAGCTAGTGTTTTCTCATTACGTGAGATGTGTGAGCGGCAGGCAGGCTTCGCCCTCCCGGCTACTTGTTGCTGCTCTGAATACTCTGTTTCAGCAAGAAAGGCCAGTCCTTCCAGGATGAAGTGCTTTCTCTCTCTCTCCCTCTCCTTCTCCTCCCCCCCTTTCTCCCACACCTCACTAGAATACATTTTACAAGTGATCTAAACTCTACAGTGGCAGATTTTCATTGTTATATCTCTCATTTGGTGTTGGTCTTGTGTGTATACATGGATGTAATCAATACCTGGGGAAAGACATTGCAAAATGTTTGTATTAAATACTTGCCTTAAGTGATGATACTAAGCTTTTGAAATGATATTTTAATAGTTACCTGGCCTCTTTAAACTGTCATTTTAGGATGTTCTAAGAAGTAGAATTTAAAAATCAGTATTTTCACTCAGTGAAACATTTACTGTGGGGGAAAAAAAATCCAAAAGTTTGTGTTAAATTTTACTTGAAAAATAATCTAGTCACTATTTTGTCATTAAATTTCATCATCCTAGTATCTAGAGACAAGTGAGCTTCCCAAGAGAAATATGTTGCAAATACTGTTTTTAAAGATTTGTGTAAGCTGATTATTCATTTTTTAATTATGGTATTGCCTGAGAAGATACAGATTAAGTACCAAGTCAGGTTCAGAGATAAAACACTAAGTTGAAAATGTGTGCAAAGTTATTTTAATATTCGGTGTTTATTATATTACATGAATATTGTGTAAGTTTCTTGTTTATTATGTTACATGAATATGGTGTAAGTTTCTGTTTTAATAAACTTGGTTAATTTGGGACTGAAGTATTTAGGAGATTATTTAGTATGTCACTGTAAACTTGGAATGACAGATGCTTTGAGGAAAACCTAATTAATCAAACTGAACTATTGCTTATCTTTAATAGTATACTGGAAGAGAAAGAAAAGCACAGAGAGACACCACTTTAATATAATTTCCATGTTTTGTATAAGGAATATTTTAATGGTGTTTTAAGTTATTGCAAACTACTTCATTGTGATTATTCTTTCTCTATGAAACTGATTCTTTCATTTAAAAAATGATTCTAGGGTCTTTGTGTAAGAAAAGATTTTGTATCCTTGTTTGGCTTAATCAAATTAAATTTTAGTAACCAAAGCCTGAATTCCAAAGCTGCAGTGTTAAAGTATCCAGGCAGTTGCATCCTGACGTATTGTCTGTTTCACTTAGATTCTCTTATTGTGTGACAATGATCATAAATTCTTCTTGACAGGGGAAAAAGCCCAAACAAGACGTGGTTGTCCAACTCTACATCTGTTTTCCTTCTGAGATAGGCATGTTTTAGTAAAACAGAGGGAGGAAAACATTTTATTGAGACAGCTGAAAATAAACAAGTGCAGGAAGAGTAAACTCCTTGAGTGTGTGTTGTGTGTGTGTTATAGGTCATCTATGTGCGTGCGGTTTTTGAAACGCCCGTCCTTTATATGTTTTACTTCTTCTGATGGCTCTGGATGTGATTTCTCTCAAGGGGAAAATCCTGTCAGCCATTTCGATCACACTTAGTTAGCTGTATTTAGAGTTCTGTTGATGACCTTTCACACTGTTTGAAAATACCACTGGGAATGTATTGAAGACATACCTCATACATAGGACTATTTCATTAGCGGTTGTTAAAGTGCTATGCATTTCCTTTGATGCCACTGACAAATAAAACTATCAGAAATGATTTTTGTATTTTCTGTTCTATGCTACACTATTTGAACCTTCTGTAAGATTTATTAAAACTTTGTTAGCTATTTGGAATTTCAGTGTAGCAGATAGGTGCTAGACAATTTTTTTCTCTAAATTTTATAAGTCTAATCCTTTGATCCCATCAGAGCCAGGCCAGAACACTGGTAAGTTTACCTTAATCATGATGGGTAATTATTTAAATATTTATCTACAATATTAATTTGAAAACCAAATTTTCAGCTTATTCAACTTGAAATTCTTTAAATATTCATCAAAGTAAATTGGCATAGAAACAAAAAAAAAAAACCCTGAAGTGAGTCTTATGAATTTTTGAGACATTGGTCTAAGTACCTATATGTATGTCTGAGGCAATGCTAATAAATTGACAGTGCTATTAAATGCATAACTTATTTGCTTGGCTATTTTAATAATCAAACTTTGTTCTCACTATTAGTTGTCACTTGACAAAAATGTCCATATACATATATATATGAGATTTCATTGAAAAAACTGTCTTTACAACAATTTCTCTGAAGTTTTTGAGAAGTGGGGGTGATTTCATAATTGTTTATATTTAGCTGACAATCCTAAAATTAGTGTATCTTCTTAGCAATCTAATTTATTTTATTTTGCTATAAGCAAAAGAGTTTTTATGCAGCCTAGTAGGTGTGCTATATAATATATTTCTGAGAAAGCTCTTGCCTAGCTTAATGATGAGGCTAGACCCAATGACTAATAACTTAAGTGTAGACTCCAATGGTGATCTGCTAGCCATACAGAAATATATGTAAAAACTCAAAACTCATTATTTACTTTATTTTGAATTTATCTATAGATATATAATCAAAACTAACAGGTACCCCATAAATAAGAACCATAGAAAGTAGATACTGTATCTATATACTGACTTTGTTTATAGAATTAGAAACTATAAAGTGTTTTTTTCATTTAACAACATTTGTTAAGCCCTTACTATATGCCAGACTCTGTTCCCGATGCAGGGGTCAGCAAGCCTATCTTCTCTCTATGGTGTCAAACCCACACTCAGTTTTATAGGAGGAGGATACCCACTGTATTAATCAAAGTGTCGGAAGGGGCTCTGCTTTTCCTGAATGTTGGTTTCGGTGGTATTAGAGTTTCCCATTCGCCACTCACTCTTGCAAGCATACTTTCTGATATGCTTTCTTCTGCTTACAGGTAAATATTAACATAGCCATCACCTCTAAGCCATCTCTTGTATAGTTGACGACATGAGTAGAGGATAATGGCTTATTCTAACTACTCTAAATTTCAGTTCTGAGTGAAATAAACAACACAGTGATGAGGAGGAGGATGTCTCAATAAAAAATGATTCCCCAATGTGTAAATTTACTGCTTTTGTGAGATTTCAAACTTTATCATTGACAGATTATACTTTTTCTTTACATGCCTGCCATACCTTACTTTTTAGAGATGTGTTCTCATTTATGTTATCATTTTAAATAAATCACACCACATTGAAGTAATAGGGAACTATATGGACGATATGATAAAGTACATTAGTATTATGAAACACTTTCTTGCATGGAAACAACTGTTGTTTTATGTTTCATGATTTATTTTTACTTCCACACTTGCATAACAAATGCAATATATAAACTTTGGGTAAGAAAAGTATCCTTTGGATCCTATCTTAATAAACAGAGATTAGATAGTTATTAATTTAATCAGAGAGTAAGGAAACCCAAGTGCCTACGTCTCCTCTTTTCCAGCTCTTTTTTTTTGGAAGCAGAGGGTCATGTTCTCAAGGAGTGCTATCTCTGCCATCTATGGGAAAGCTGGTGTTGATTTTCCAGTTTAGAAACTGGTCAACAAAGAGATATCTGATGCTATGGTGTCACTGAAACTCTAGCATATTTCTGTAACGTGGCTGAATGATTGTCAATCACTACCTTTAGGCAGTTTTTAATTCCCTGAGATTGCTATTTTGTGACATTTTTATACTGGGTTTTGTAATATATATTCTTTTAAGGGGCTGAGAACATTTACTCGGTGACAGGAAAATATACCAACAAAAATGTGCCAGGGCAGGAAAAGATTGCATTTCAATGTACAAAATGGGATACAGGAAGTAAGTGCAAAAGTTCTTTCATGGACTTTAAGTTGTTTAAACTTCATTGCATTTTGCATGCTTAGCAGAGTCAGAAGCATAGAAATGACTCTGTAAATGTTGGTTATGATCATTATTATTATGTCAATTGACACTAAAGCATGCCTTAAAACAGGACAGATATAGCATATCATGTCACAGACAGCTTTAATAGCCATTTTCATTTCTCACTGTTCTGAAATAAATCTTAATGTTACATTTCTAAAAAAGAATGACTTTATTCCAAGAGTGTGTTTTTCCTCACACACTATGTTCATGTTCCAAGGTTATAACATAATGGATATGTTTATGAGCACAGGGATGAATCCTGGGAAATGTAGATTCGGTGACCTCTGGCAAATGAATCTGCTCCTCTCCCGGCTGGTAGAGCCAGCTGTAAAGTGCAGATAATCATACTCATTACTTGTCGCTCCAACCTGTCGTGAGGATGAATGAGATGGAGCCAGTGAGGCACCTGGTGAATGCAGTATCAATACAGGGTTCACATCACACACCCAAGGGGCTGATGCAAGCTCTAACTACTTATCCAGGCTCAAGTCTGAGCACCTAGTAGGTACTCTAAAAATACACAGGGTGGATTACTTAATGGAATTGTAACATTTTCTAGGTGGCTTTTTATAACCATGTAGACTTTTTAAAAAATTCATATAAACATTTTTTTGTGGAAACTCCATATACTCATTGAACCATAAAAATTTTTATTATTTTCCATCTCAGATTGTAGCATATTTCATAAAAGCAGAGCCTCCTAAAGTATTTTTTTTATGTTTAACAAGATCTAATGGCTAATGTCACACATTAGCTTGATTTTAAACATTAAATGCTATGCTTTTAAGAGTAAAAGAAACCAATGATTTTTGAGGGGCTCTTATTTGCCAGGTGTTTGCCAGGTACTTGGGGGAGGCAATTTATATAAATCATCTCATTCAGTCTTCAGCACAATAAAATAGGCATTACCAGCCCCACTCTGCAGATGAGGCCACTCGACTCAGAGGCTTAGCAACCGCTAAAGAGCACTCCACTAATAAGAGAGGAGGGAAGGAGACAGAGATTTTATAAACCCTAAGTCTAGGGCTTGTTTCTGCCCCAGAACCTGGAGGTCACTTGCCTCATCCATATGACTCAGATTGGACCTCATTTTCTGTGAACATGATGAGGCCATTGTGTGGCCTTCATCTGCCTGTGTTCCATTCTGTCCCATGTTAACCTGGCCAGCACCTTCACTCCTATTTCTGAGAGCTGTAGAGTTTTGGAACTGGAGATGGCTGGATTCTTTGGAAATGTGATTCCATTCATCTTTTCTCAAGACAATTATCCTCGCTATAGTTACAAGCCATCTGGGAGAAATTTTTTGGAAAGTCACTGGCAAGCAAAGCCTTTTCATTTTCAGGTTTTGCTGCTTATTCCCCCCCCCCCATAGCTTTTGCGAGGCTCCAGTGAGATAATACATAGTAAACAACTTAAAAACTGCAAAATACAAAAGAACTTGAAGGTGTACATATCATCAGCTGGTTGTGTTACATGAGCACGGAAAGCAAAGCTTTGCAGAATTTTGCAACTGTTCTAGAGTGTGATGCAATGACAAATTTCCATTAGGCAGGAGAGAAGAGGTACAATGTGATATAATATCCTTTACACATTCATTCTCCTAAGCCCAAAGGAGAAATCCTTCGGACAACAATGTGTTACTAGTTCATCAATGTGCATGAAATAGTGGTGATTATATTTGACCATTTAATGGAAAGCCATGAACTCCAGCAAAGTTCCAAACTATTGCCTTGCAGTGCAACTCTTAACTCTTTTATTTGATATGTTTGCTCGTTCTCATGTACTGCAAAACCCTAATCATTCTGTAAGGAGGTTAACATTTTAACTCTCACTCAGTGTGCATTAGAGTGGGTAGGATTTGGCTTATTAAAGAGTAGATAGCATCAGATATTGTAAATGGGAATTTTTCCCCTCTATTTTTAAGATTGTTAGTGGTAGCAATATCCCTAACAACTGTTTGATATGAAATGCACTAGCACAATTCTGTATGTTATTTTGTCTCATGTGATCTGTATGTGTGAATATTTAATATGAAGGAATGTACCTTAATATATGTCATTAATATGTATAGATATAAGATTTAGTTGATTAGGGGTGCAACCGAAAGTAAAATCCCAAGAAGGTAGGTACTGTGTCCTTTCTGCCAATTTTATACAGTATTCGCACACAAAGGGTCCCTAATAAAACATTGCTAAATTGAATCAAGACTGATAGAATCCCACTGATGCTGCAACTTCAGTGCTGATAGATGGTGAAGGGCTGCCAATCTGTGGTCTAAAGCCTGTTAGCTGGCCTTTTAATGGTGACAAGCTAGAAGTATATTGAGATTAGGATGAGACTTGCAGGAGTTTCGAAACTGTAAGAATGAGAAGAGATGCAGAATCAAAATCAGGGAATCCCATGCGCCTTCAGGCAGACAGGCTCACGCCGTTGTTGAGCGGAAGGCCATGCACATGGTCAGCACTCTCTTCCCCTTCCTTGTGCTGCTCTCAGCACAGAGACCCAGACCTTTCAGAACGTCTGGAAAGTGCTAATAGGCTTTGAGGGAGTACACGATCAGGAACATCAACTATGGAAGTGACTTTTTGAAATTTTAGTTTCTCATTTTGGATGGAATAAAATTCATTTCAGAGGACGATTTTTCCATGCTGAAGTTTCAGTTAACTTTTCCTGTTTGCTCGCTTTATGGCAAAGCTGGAAAGGCCTCTGTCATGGACTGGCATTTTAACAGTCTTTTGGTAAGGGGTCAGAAGAGCAAGCCAAGAATACCAAAAGCCTAAAATGTATCACATAGAATGTGGTTCTCTAGGAAAGTAGGAACGAAAGTATCCAAACATTTGTCAAGAACTAACTGCTTCTAAACGATTTTGACAAAGAAATATTTAAGTAAAAAAAAAACAAAACACAAAAACCATAATGTCTTTCAGCATGGCTCTGCTTCAAGCAGTGTAAGTTGTGTGTGAATGAAACCCAAGCATGCCACTTCTTGGCCAGCCTTGCATGTGTTGGTTATAAAGGCCCCAGACCAAAATTCAGCACTCTGGAGGCCACTTGTCCCTGCTGCAGGGACCCCCTTCCCTCAAACTCTTGTAAAACACACTTGAGTGGGTATTTTTGAGGTCTCTAAAAAAAATACTAGGTTCCTCTTAGCTACACACTATCCTACTACATAAGACATAGTTTATCAGCTAGCAGTAGCTTGTGTTTAGCTTACTGACCACACTCTACTTGTATTCAGATAATCTAATGTGAAATGGTGGTTGAGAGGTATGGGGCTACAACTGGCTGTGGACCAGTCTTTTGCTCCAAAACCTCCAGTCATGATTGTGACCAGAGGCACTGTTCCTCATCCAGGGGAACCTCTGGCTTGAGGGTGCAGAGAAAGAGCTGTGATGACAAGGCATCTAGAATTCACTTTGCCTTCCACAGTTCCCACCAAATTGCAAGGTTCAGTGGTGATACAGCTAATGTGGCAGAACCAGGGAAAGGGAAATAAGCTTGCACATCTCCACTTTGGACTTTGGTCAAATAAAAGTTGGAGAATGTGTAGCTCAAAGTAACTTCATCTGTGCTTATAGCATCCATCGCAAAGAATGCTAGTTTTTTTTTTTTGTTTGTTTGTTTGTTTTTTGTTTTTTGCTTTTCCAGAATGCTGGGCAGAATGTAATTTATACACCTAAACAATCTCACAGAAATTTTCTTTCATTTTCTCTAAATTTACAGTGGCATGCTCTTAGACAAAAATTGAAGAACTCTCTATGATACAATAATGCTCAAAACTTTAGACCACCATCAATAGAAGGCTATAACTAAATTGCCTTTTATTTTTCCAATAAGATATTCATTATCTTACATGGTATATTCATTTTATTGGCACCAAATATGTTTATAAATGGAACCCCACATAACACAAACCACATGTTTATGTAGCATGAATGTTCAATCAATTAGTTTACACATACAAATGCTGGAATATTAATGACACATGTTAGCTTTTAGTGGGAAGAAAGCCAACAGAGCTAATTTGATGCATTGATCCTTGGAACCTTCACACAGATGTGAACCTTTGACTTCATCACAAATGATTTGGCCGACAAACGGTAGCTTGTAATTATTGTTGTGCCATCATAAATTAATTAGGAAATCAATCCATCAGCTCACCCCGCAGCACAGCCACCTTTGTCAGCAGGAGCTACGTCCCTCCTCTTAACTGCCCACATGCACTTTTCTTATCAGACAGCTGGAAACATTTGCTTTGTCAGATTTGCTACTTATGAAACTTTCATAGGCAATTCCCAATAATAGCATAGGTGTAAGGAGAGGTTGTGGATGTATTGAGGATCCATGCCCTCTAAACTCTTGGTCATAGGACTAGCAATGGTAAAAAAAAAAAAAAGTGAATAATTATTGATTATTGAAAGTCTTTTGAGCAAAGCCATCTCCCCAAATTAGCATTGAGACAGCACCTATTGGCAAATAGGCACCCTTCTGGGACTGAGTGACTTCAGGGTTATGCACAGTTCCTAACATTGTCTAAAAGATGCTTTCTTGATCATTTTCCTATCTGAAGACTATAGTTTGAAAGACTGTTAACTGAACAAATTGCATTTATTAGGCTGTGAAATGTGACTGCATTTTTCAGATGCTACTACTGGTTATGTACACTTATGTGCCAGGCCTTCTGCTATTATCTTATGTAAGTCTCACAGCAGCACAGAAATGTATGTGAGCATGTGCAGTTCCCGTGTTATAGCAAAAACCACTGAGGCTCAGAGTATTTAAATAGTTAATCAGTCTTTACCCAGGTGAGAATGGGCAACCTCAAGAGCAAAGGACACCATGGTCAACCAGTTTCAAGACTTTCTGAACAGCACCTTCCTGCCCACATTCATCATGAGCTTTGATGTCATCCTCTCCCAAAGCAAGGAATCTGGCAGTTAGTTAGGCGGCAATGCCTTCTTTCTATATGAACAGACCATATTTGAAAGGTTTTGTGAAATATTTAAAAATAACTTCTAGATAGCTTTGTTGAACCTGCTGTAAAGGAATCTGAAAGTGCAGAAGACCTTTGAGTACTTCCTTGTTCTACTTAGGGAGCATCTGTCCCTGGCAGCTCAGAGGCCTCACCCACCTCTTTGCTGACAAAGTGTCATACCCTGCCTTTGCTTTGCTTTATTTTCTCATCCTCAATCAGTGAGAGTCATAGGATGTGAGTTACCCCAAGAATCCAAAAAGTTCAGCATTTGACCTCTGAGTTCTAACTACTCGCTGAGCCACTGAAAGAAGCAAATGAAATGCAGGGGCTTCTAATGCTTCAGACCTTCTATCCACAATCACCTAGCATATGCCTGTAAGTGTGGAGAACTTAAAATGTTCATAAAACAATCTTTATGCTTAGTACTTGAAATTCATTCTTAATAGCCTTTAAAAATTTATTATGTTTCTTTCTTTTTTTAATGAAACCACTGTTTTCCTAAATTGATATTTTGACCTACTGGTCACATAGTTGGTAAAACACTGTTGGATAGGGAACTTCTCTGTGGGGCTGAATTCAATATCTGCTCAGAAGTGCCTCAGATTCCTGTGCAGGCCTTTAATGATTGGAGGTCCACCTTTGAAAGGAATTTCACATTCTTTGGAAGAAAATGATTATTGTAAGGACTGTGGTCTTAGGTTGTGGTCTTTTGTAGAACATTCCAGTGGGGTGTTTGCTGGGCTACTCCAAGTACAGAATTTCCAGGCAGACACTGTTAGAAAGACAGATAGGGAGCAAGGTTGATGCTACTGGTCTGGCTCCCTGTTCATAATGCTTTTTGACTTTTTTATTTAATTGACAACTTCCATAATTGTAAACAATATCCCATGGTAATTCCCTCCCTCCCCCCACTTTCCCCTTTGAAACTCCACTGTCCATCATATCCCCACTTCCTCTCAATCAGTCTGTCTTTTATTCTGATGTCATGATCTTTTCCTCCTATTATGATGGTCTTGTGTAGGTAGTATCAGGCACTGTGAGGTCATGGATATACAGGCCATTTTGTGTCCAGAGGAGCATGTTGTAAGGAGTCCTACCCTTCCTTTGGTTCTTACATTCTTTCTGCCACCTCTTCCGCAATGGACCCTGAGCCTTGGAAGGTATGATAGAGATATTTCAGTGCTGAGCACTCCTCTGTCACTTCTTCTCAGCACCATGGTGCCTTCTGAGTCATCCCAAGATCATTGCCATCTGAAAAGAGAAGCTTCTCTAACCAAAAGTGAGAGTAGCATTAGTAAATGGGTATGAATATTAAGAGACATGCTTACTGGGCAGTTTGGTGAGCAAAGTATATACATTTAGCCAGATACCAGCAGATGGTATACCCCTAGGGCTCATGACTATCCATGTTGTAGGTTTTCAGTATCAGGAATGTATTCCCTCCCATGGAATGGGCCTCCAGTCAAATTAGAGGGCAATTGGTTTCCCCTGTAACAGACATGCCACTATTGTACCCACTGGCTCATTTGGCCTTGCTAGCCAAATATAAGGCTGGCAATGTCCACTGTTGAGTATCTGTTGACTTCTTATCTTCATTATGAAAATAATCCTGTTAGCACAAACCTTTATTTTTAAATAAAGTGATGGGGGCTGAGAGATGGCTTAGCAGTTAAGGTACTTGCCTACAAAGCCAAAGGACCCAGGTTCGATTCCCCAGGACCCACGTAAGCCAGATGCACAAGAGGGGTACATGCATCTGGAGTTTTTTTACAGCAGCTAAAGGCCCTGGTATGCCCATTCTTTCTTTCTTTCTCTTTCTCTGCCTATTTCTCTTTCTCAAATAAATAAGTAAAATTTTAAAACTTTAAATAAGATGATGGAATGAGACTCAAAAATATGTCTAAGTGTTTAATTTTCAATTGCAATAGTGGAAACATTAAAAAAGTGGCCTTTTGCTAAAAAAATCAAAGCTAGGTGGATAGGTGGAATAGGCATTTTGCTAAGGATGTCCCCAACCCTGTAGGTACCTTGTAAGACAGTATCTATTGTACTTTACATACCCTCATGTGAATGAGGAAAGTCAAAACTCATAATTATTTGCTTTAGAATACGGACTCCATATGTTTATAAAGTACAGAATGTAAGGCAAGCTAAAATTAAAATGGTAGAGTGTGTAGAATATAAAATTATCTTTGGACAGTGTTTCCAATTATGTTGAGAGGCAGAACAGCATCGCAATCAGAAGCCTGGGCTTCTAAGGCCTGCATACCAAGGCTGACATGGCCTATAGGCCACTAGGCAGCTGAGTAAACTTGGGAAGATGACTAACCCTCTCTGTGACTCTTATGTCCTTGACTATTACTTGGGGACAATAGCATAATGCATTTTGTAAGATTGTGGTAGGGATTAAATGAGATCATTCATATGAAGCATTTTATTGGATATATGGCAAGTTCTCATGTTCATAGTAACTAACTGCAAATAAAGCATGATCATAATGCCTTACAACATGATGCAATATAGTAAAAAGATGTATAATGGTACAAAGTAACTATAACCTGCAAAATAAAAAAAGGCAAAAATAAGCTTGAAAGCAAAAGCTATTGTCACCCCCCTCTCAAAGTAATCCATAGAAATAATCTCGGGAAAGTGATTTTCAACAGTCAAGCAGTGGCTTTAAGTGCAAGTAAACAATTTGTTCATGTGGGTTCTATAGAACCTTCACTTAGCATTTGTTCTGACAAGACTATTTCTCCTTGGTTCTGAGTTCCTGTCCATTTCAATATAGTTAGGGCTCATGCAACTTATTCTGTCTTCCTGTGAGCTCATCATTAAACATCTAAAGATCAGAAAACTGGTCATATTTAACTGTACATTTATTCTTTTTCCTGTTTCTGTTCCTCCTATCCCCCCAGCACCTTTACCCAAGGAGTCATTCCATGAGACTTAGTGAACAAGGTTGTTCTTGTCTTAAGTTTAGTTTCTTGGTTCATCATTTTGCATACTCAGAATTCAGAATCCACGGTTTATGAATACAGCCTTTTCTGCTTTTCAGAGACCCACTCCCCACACAATTTAAAAATGAGTTCAGCTGTAGATGTTCACTATGAGACATTCAATAGACATGTTGTAACCTGTGCTGTGGTTCCTCAAGGAGCCCATACAAGACAGTTTGTCCATAGGCACATTTCATCCAAAGTCTAGAAGACCATGCCTTGCCCTTTCTTCTTCCTATAGTCTTTTCTCAGCAAGGGAGTAAGCCACCCCTCCAAGGGACTGAGCACAGATTCTCCTGCCCCAATCCAGACCACCGGAGAGCTGGCAGTGAGTGTGGACATGGGGCTCCTAGAAGGAGAGGCCTCTACTCTTCCATATTCCCTTTACTACTTTACAGTATCCCAGGAAGTTCTGCAGCCTCCATTCCTCTTGTGTCTTGCTTTTCTTTCCTTTCTCTTATGTTTCTTCCAGTTCTTTTGAGCTCAAAAGTTCTGTGAGACAGAAGAAATGGAGTTGGAAATAAGGATTGGAGATAGGCCGAATTGTTTTCCTTACTTTCCATCCACATCTCACTACAGGACACTAGATTGTGATGAAGGCTGAGGACTCTGGGCTACCTGGTTGGATAGCAGGTGGCACTGGTCAGCCAGAAACTTAGCTGCAATGAGCCTATTCATTCAGGGGGTAGTCACAGAGATGGGGATAGGAGGCAGGAAAAGAAACTCCATTCTCAAGTCAGCCTTGCTCAGCCAGCTATAGGAAGTCCAGAGATGCCTGCTTTCATGAATTTAAACACCAATCTTCATTGCCTAGGACCAGGGACTGAGAAATTCTCAATCTCTACACAAAAATGTTTGTGATGATCTTGCTACTAATGTCTTACTTAGACCTTCCATCTACACAGTTGTATATAAACCCAAACTCATCCTGTCTATCACCAGTGTATTTGCAACTATATGAAACCATTCATTCTGTTAATAAGTTTCCATGGAGTGTTTACAACAAATACCATGTGAGCAAGACACACTTAGTTCCCTTCCTTGTGGAACTTAAATCTCATGCTGAAATGCAATGCAATAGTCCTTTGTTGCAGAAGGACGGGCTGTTTGGGAACTTCATAGTCCAGGAAACTAATTTATCTTAGGAATGGTTCAGTTTCTCCCCATGCAAAGCAGAGTACCCATTCCTAAAAGGAGCTAATGTGTGCAGAAGCCCTGTAGCAGCAGAGAACATGGCTCTAGAGCCAGAAATAGCAGCTGAAGAAGTCATTGTAAGTAAGGGAGTTACTGAGATGCAGAAAAGTCTAGGACACTGTGATTTTTCTGATAAATATTAAGGAAATATGTCTAAGAACAGGACCCTGAACTGTTAAATCATCCCTACCTTGAAAATTCACACACTCAATTCTCTTTCTCTCTCTCTCATACACACACACACACACACGCACACACACACCACCACCACCACTACCATCACCACACATCCACTATAGGACAAGGATCTCATTATAGTGTGAATTCACAGACATAGATCAAATAACCCAGGACAAGGGTCTAAATTCAGATAGCTGCTATTTCTGCAAGTTTCTAGTTCAGCCAGCCTCTGAGACCACAGCCAGATGTACTGTGTTACCTCTGTCATCCTTATCAGCAGCATTCCATCTATGTCACCCAAGTAGCAGGAATTAGGCAGGCACCCTTTTGGAAAGTAGCCCAAAGGGTACAGAAAGCAGGTATGCCTTGGAGGCATGCAACTTACATCCCTCCATGTCACAAGAGAAGAAAAACATATTGAGCGAGTCCTAGGAAAACCCCCTTGAATTGCTCCCACATTCCAGAGAGAGTTTGGTGGGGGAAATTTGGAGGTTAGCTGTGGGCCTTGGAGTGATGATTACTTTGTAATGGAACAAATTAAATTATGTGAAATTTTAGCTGCTTCCCCTCTGCCCCAGTGGCTCCCAATCTATTTAGGGGTAGTCAGGAAAAGGGAACCTTCACAACAGCTGCTTAGCTGCTTGAGCTCTGAGAGGAAAACCATAATTTGTCCGTAATCCCTAATGCCAACAGTTGTTCATTAAGAAACAAAACTAATGTAATCTTGATTATTTGCTCAGATTTCTACTCTATCATGTTTTGTACATCTGGCAGGCTAATGTAATTTTCCTCAGAAACCCAAAGCAATCTGGTGCTCAGACAACACCATGCAGATTTAGGTAAATTCCAGGCTCAGATTAGCATAATACTAACTAATCACGAATATCATTTGCATTCATTAGAGTGTTGGGGAAAAATTGTTTCTAAATGGCAGAAAATTGAAAGAAAGATTAAGGGCAAGAGCTTGAAAATCCTGTTTGGCTTGATATGACTATATTACAGATGATTTTTCTCTTACAAGGCCTAATATTTAATGTGGAAGTATTAATTAGACTATTGGAAAAAGATTGCATCTAATTGGAAGGAAACTAAAAGAGATTAAGGACTGGGCATATACACTTGCTTTTGCTTGATTCAAGTGGGGAACAGATCATTTCCCATGCAGTGCCCAAGGAGCTTAAATGAGTGAAAGATAGGGTGATTAATTTTTCAGAAGGAACTAAGCCTTTTATTTATTTATTTATTTTTTTGAGATAAGGGAGAAACACAATTTCTTTCCCTTGTGGAGTGAGAAGTTATTGGCCAATGCCTTTGTTTTTGTGATCATGGAAGGAAGATAACAGAATTAAAGTCCTAAATCTGAACTATTACCAAATGAAGGTAATATCCCACAAAGCCCTCACACAGGGCAAACCTGAAAACCATGGTAATAGATCCCAAATGTGCTGATTTACAAAAAATAATAAAAACACCCAACCTCCCTACCCTGGGGTGGGTAGCTTTCCTTGCAGTTTCAGTTCCACCATTTGGCAGCAATGGGGCTGGTTCCAGGCTGCGTGCCTGACTGTGGTGGCCGGCAATTGTCTGCAAATGCTGTCTCTTCCCAGCTCCGCTGCCCAGGGCCTGACTTCAGCCCTGGCTTCCTGAGGGCTGGGAGCAGGTGCTCACCAATGCCTTTGGCTTCTCGCGCTGACAGATGAGCAAGCCAAGGCTGCTCCCCTGGCAGGAAGCCAGCAGAGCAGCCATCAGCAGTCCTGGCCCAAGTGGCCTGGCCCATTAGCTGCTTGCAGAATGCTGAATGTTTGGTATTCAGCCTGAGCATGGGTGAGGCTCTCGGCAGTGTGGTGCAGGAACTTGTGACTCCAAGTGCGCTCCTGGAGTTAGGCTTTGACACTATCTGGAGGACCGCTGGCAACAGGACCTCGGGCTCACATTTCCCATCAGCTCTGGGGTATGCGTGGGTTCATTGAAGTTTGAGAAGCACTGGGGTCAAGAATTCCATGCCACAGTCAGGGGCATAACTAACAGACCAAGCCTTTGCTGTACTCACATTCCTCAGCCAAGACTTCAACTTAGGGGAGAGAGAGAGAGAGAGGAGGGGGAAGCCCAGGTGACTGTGATAGAAAAGGTCCGTGAAACTCCCCTGAGACACGTGCGAGAAGAACAAGCATGGCCACAAACCCAGCTTGTCGTCTGGGTCACAGGACAAGCGGTTGCATGGATCTCTGCCTCCATCCCTCACTTTAAGGTGGGGAAGCAGTTCTTGTTTCAGAGGTTTGTTGAAGAACCAAGAGCTAATTGGCACAAGGTATGAGCACTAGTTACATCCTGTGCTTTTGGAGGTCTCGCAGAGATGTTTTCCTTCCCTCTCCGTCCCTACTCTGAACCCTGTTTACCCCATCTGCTTTCTATTTCCCTCCCCCAGGCCCTTCCGGGTAGCGTCTAAAGTCCCTGTCCCTCATACTTCCACTCATCCCCTTCTGTGCTGGCTAGGTCTTCAAACTCCAACCTTTTCTCAGCCCCTGGGAATGCCTTCTCCTTAGGCTACTCTTTCCCTCTTTCTGTTCTTTGTTGTTGGAGTTACTTTTTGTTTCTATACAAACACCCAACCAGAAGCAGCTTAGGGGAGGAAAGGGTTTGTTTCAGGCTGACATCATCGCAGAAGGTGGCTCACTCCAGCATGCATCACAGCAGAGAAAGATAGTGAGGGTGAGAGCGAGAGCGAGAGAGAGAGAGAGCAAGAGAGAGAGAGAAAGACAGCAGCCAACACCAGCAAGCACCAATAGCCAGAGCTCACACTGGCTTCTTACACACCTTAGGGCTGGACTTCCAGATCTGCCCCCAGTGACACGCCCTTCCCCAGCTGCGCTGTTCCTGCTGGAGACTCAAGTTTGCAAAGTCAATCTTAATTTTTAAAAAATGCCTGAGTCTATGGGGCCATATGTTCAAACCACCACATTTGTCAAGCTGAAAGACAATTTAAAGCTAATTACTAAGATTATGCCATGTCTTACATACACTGTCAGTCAAGATACCTGAGGTTGCCCAACTCCTATACTTTGGGGGCTTCAGTCTGGCTGGATGTCCCACGGCCTTTGGGCTTGTGGCAGAGCATTGCAGGAGTGCATCACAGAAGAGAGAGTGTTTACCCCCTAGTGTCTAGAAAACGGGGAGAGGTATAGTTATAGATGAGAGAGACAGAGAGAGAGATTTCCCATGTACCCTCCAAGGGCATAAGGGCATTGCCTCCAGTAGCCTAACTTCCTAAAACTTGGTCTCCCCTCTTTTTTTTTCTGGTTTTTTGAGGTAGGGTCTTACTCTAGCCCAGGCTGACCTGGAATTCACTATGGAGTCTCAGGGTGGCCTCGAACTCATGGTGATCCTCCTACCTCTGCCTCCAGAGTGCTGGGATTAAAGACATGCGCCACCATGTCCAGCATTGGCCTCCCCTCTTCAAGGTTCTGCCATCTCCCAATATCCAATAACACCATGGGCTGGGGACCAAGTTATTTAACACATGGGTCTTTTGAAGGCATTGCAGATCTAAACAATACCAATGTCACTTTTGTTGGGAACTTTCAGGAGATGATAACTCACTGGATTTTAACGAGGGATACAATTTAGAATCACCCAGGGACCGTTTTCTAAACGCTCAAGCCACCCAACTCCCTCAATTCTAAAATACAGGGCTATAGAACCCCAGGCATTAGGATAATTTGTGAAGTTCCAGGAGGTTGAAAATGAGCAGTCAAGACTTAGGACTCATGCCCCAGTGCAAAGGATCAGGGGAGCCAACAAACAATATCAATACGAATTGATGGTAGAAGTGGTGCACATAGCTGCCTTCCAGAACATCTGAGCTGAGGAAGACCTAGCCCACGTCACATGGGACTAGCTCTGCCGTCTTTAATGACATGGAGCCAGGTGATGAGCCACATGTCATTCAGTTTTCCCATAGATAGAGTTCAGATTGTCCATGAAAAATGTATCCTGGATTTAACACTGAAGGAAAGGTCTTCTTTAGTACGTCACTAAAAACCTTTTGAATAAAAATACATTTTAAAAAAAGGAATCTAATAGTATGAGATATGTTTGCCTTTTGTTTTGTTTTATTTCGAGCCAGAGACTCACACTAGCCCAGGCTGATCTGGAACTCACTCTGTAGCTATAGGCTAGCCTCAAACTCATGGCAGTCCTGTGTCAACCTCCCAAATGCTGGGATTTCAAGCTTGAGTCACCAAGCCTGACTGAGATATAGCTGTTTAATACCTTAGTAATTCTACACTGTCTTTCCTTTGTGTGCAGTAAGCTACTCAAAAAATGTTTTAAAATATTTTTATTTGTGAGCACAGACAAGGAGGGAGAGAGAGAGGAAGAGATATAGAGAGAGGAGTATGGATACTCTAGGGCCTCTTGCCACTGCAAACAAACTCCAGATAAATGTACTATATTGTACATCTGGCTTTATGTGGGTATTGGGTAATTGAACCAGGGCTGGCAGGCTTTGCAAGCAAACCCTTTGACTGCTGAGCCATCTCTCTAGCCCATAAGCTGCTTTTTTGAAAAATAACCAAGCAGATATACAACCTAGAAAGGTAGAAGATATATTACTGTATAAATGTTGTACTTCAAAGGGAAATGCATACTAAGAAATGCCAGTATAACATTATAATGTAAAAATTATAGGAGTCAATAATAGGCCAGCCCACTTATGATTGATCTTTTGAGAGAACAAAGACATGGATGCATACAGCTAGAGCTTAGCAAAAGATGCCTATGATAGTAAAATAATGCTTTGTACATCTCTGGGTGGAAACATTTGCAAACCTAAATGGAAGAGATATTTTGTAAGGAATAGAGAAGCAACAAAAGATTGAGTTTAGAAAGAATCTAAGCTGCCGCATTCTATGAAAACCTACTTCACAATGGTTAACATAGATCTTCTGTCATTTTTTGTTCTAATCTTTGCAACACTTGACTTTGTGGGTAAATTTACAACATTTCAAAGAATTTCTTTGTCTGGAGCATAGAAAAATGTGGAAGATGGTCCAATTTGTTTTATAAAGCTAGCGTAGCTCATGAAGGAAGCATAAAGGGTGGCAGACAGTGAAGGTGGAAGGAAAGAAGACCAGGAGACAAGGAAGGGAGAAAATTTACTCCAATGTACTCTATAAGTATCGGTGCAAGAAACTAAGTAAAATATTAAGTTGAACTCCACACTACATTAATAGCATACTAAGTCAGTGAATCAGAGCGTTTTTACTACAGGTATGTTAGGTTAATTTCATGCAGCTTTTTACTATTGAATCCATTGCATTCATGATTCGAAAAAGTCATAATTATCTACTTACATATCAACAAAGACATGTCTAGAACTAGGTAGTTGTTTAATTAATATGATTAGCGATAACTGTCTCAAAGAAATAGGTGGAGCTCATATTAATCATCAAACTGGAGAACAAGCATTCCTAGAGTGTGGTCACTAAAATAATCCCTCTAAAATCTAAAAAAAAAAAAAAAAAAAAAAAATCTTCAAAACTGAATTACTGTTCCTCATACATTTGGGCAACATGTCATACTGTGACTTCTTGAGAAATACACAGAGGCTATCTTAGGAAATACTGAGTCAGAAGGCATAATGGGAAGAAATTCCATGATGAAAATAGCATACTTAAGGCATGGACTCACTAGGAACAAAGTAAACAAGTTCTGTGCATATGGATAAGTATGAATTTTCTTAAGAAACTCTTAAAAGGTTGGCATATTGGCAACCTCATTCCTTATTCCTAGATAAAACAGTTTAAGTTGATAACCTGTTCTCCAAGTTTCAATTATAAGTTAAATGTACAGAATATAAGAGGGCTTTTTCTTTTCTTCTCTTGACAAAATGACTCTGAAGTTGATACAGTAAAGAAATAAGAAGATCCAAGAAAAAATTGGATAAATATTCTCTCACATCAAAATACATTGGAAATTATTACTAAATAACTGATATTTGAATACAGGTCTACAAGAAAATAATTATTACATTCAATACCATATTTCTTTTTTTTAATTTTTTTGTTCAGTTTTATTTATTTATTTGAGAGTGACAGAGAGAGAGAGGCAAATAGAGAGAAAGAGAGAGAATGGGCGTGCCAGGGCTTCCAGCCACTGCAAATGAACTCCAGACGCGTGCGCCCCCTTGTGCATCTGGCTAACGTGGGTCCTGGAGAATCAAGCCTCAAACCGGGGTCCTTAGGCTTCACAGGCAAGCACCTAACCGCTAAGCCATCTCGCCAGCTCATTTTTTTTTTAAATTTTTTTCCATATTTCTTTTAAAAAAATATTATTTATTTATTTATTTGAGGGAGATACAGAGAGAAAGAAAGAGGCAGACATAAAGAGACTGAATGGTTGTGCCAGAACCTCCAGCCACTGCAAATGAACTCCAGATGGCTGCATCACTTTGCGTATCTGGCTTTACATGAGTACTGGATAATCAAACCCAAGCCACCAGGCTTTGCAAGCAAATGCCTTTAATCACTGAGCCATCTTTCCAGCCCTCACAACATCCATTTTTAAGGCAGGAAACAATAAGAAGTTTTATTTTGTAAGCATGAATTTAAGTGAAGAGCTTTCAATTCTCCATTAATCAAATATCAGTTTTTAAAAGTTTATTTGAGAGAGTGAGAGAGAAAGAGAGAGAGAGAGAATGGGCATGCAAGGGCCTCCAGCCACTGCAAACAAACTACAGACGCGTGCTCCACCTTGTGCATCTGGCTTACGTGGATCCGGGGAAATTGAACTGAGGTCCTTTGGCTTTGCAGGCAAAAATCTTAACCTCTAAGCCATCTCTCCAGTCCCTAGCAAAATATCTTAATTAAGCAGTATTCCAAACATGACTTCTTTGCTAATAAGTGAACCAAACCAGGTGGAATCAAAAGAGTCAAAAGGAAGCCTTATTGGTTGGTGAGGTCCAAGGACATGTCGAAGAATATGAAGGGCAGGCACACCTATCTGGGTGACATCCCGGCTTCTGAATGTTTGCTTCATTTCCACTCACTGTAGGTCTGTTTTCAAGGTTGGACTCAGGAAACAATGGCTTCTGGATTTTTGTACCACACCACTCTTACTGACTAAAGGAATGTCATCAGTTTCCCATTGTGTTTCAACTGGTGGCAAGGATACTGACTTGACTGACCTTGATTAGGTCCTCACACCCAGACCACACAACAGTTTCTAGAAGGAAGAACTGTCAGATGTGATTGCTTCCCAGTGGAGATTTAGGAGTAAGGAGTGTGCAGTTTCTAGGGGAGATGTGAGTGGGTGGATTCTGGGTAGACAATATCAACAATGTCCACCACCTTGCCTCACTGTGGGATCTGGTCTCTGCTTTTCTACTTAAACATGCATGAAACCACATTGTCTTAGTCCATGTGCTTAACAAGTGCCACAAAGACAAAAAATAAAATGAGTGTTCCTATCTATTCCCTATGCAGACAGCCTCTGTGATGGTTGCCTCTGATGGCACATTCTCTGTGGATCCCCGCCCTGGAATGTGGTTGTTGAGACAAAGTGTCCTAGACTATTTTAATCTTTCATTTATTTTCTTCTCTGGCATCCAATTCAGGAATTAGTTTCAGCATTCCACCCTCTTCTCAAGAAAACCCGACAAATTCACATATGTTGTCGTCTATTAACAACTACCCTCAAACTTACCTTTCCAGAAAACTTTTCTTCCCCACTTTGAGCCAAGCATTCCTCATAATCTTTCCCAAGTTACTGAAGAATATTCATCTAAAAATGTATGCTCTTTCTGTAACCTCTGTCATTTTAAGGGACAATGATGGAGGAAATGAGGAAAAGTTAAAGGTGGCGCTCTTTAGAATAAACCTAATCTCTGTATTTAGATTTCTTTTCTAGGATTTATTTATGTGTATGTGCATGCACACATGCGTGTGTGCCTCCTGGGGCTTCTGACCATTGCAAATAAATGCCCACCTGGCCTTAGTAAGTGGGTACTGGGGAATAGAACCTAGATTTTTCAAGCAAGTCCCTATAGCTAAGTGAGCCATCACCCAAGCCCCTTAAATTTTTAATAAACATGCACTTCTAACATCTCTCCACTTACCTTCACAGATTCTCTAAAAGCAACCCTTCAAATTGTTGCATGTTTTATTATCTTTTTTTTTTTTTTTTTTTTTTTTTTGAGGTAGGGTTGCATTCTAGACCCGGCTAATCTGGAATTCAGTATGTCATCTCAGGCTGGCCTGGAACTTTCAACAATCCTCCTACCTCTGCCTCCCTTGTGCTGGGATTAAAGGTGTGCACCACCATACCCTGGTTCTTTTATTATCTTTATGAAACTCTGACAAATCTTTTCATCCCCCTGAGTACCCACTTAGTATGACTGGTGTTTTGCAGGTACTGTTATGGCAGTCTCTTCTCCCCAAGGCAGAAGAGGAAATGCTCAAAGTAAAAATTCATGACTGTATCAATGGTAAAGTGGGAAATTGGATGTGTTGATTGTAGCATATGAAAGTTAGACCATTTTGAGCCTTCTTTTAAAAATGAAATATTAATAATAGGACAAAATACAAGTACAAAGTTAGGTATGAATATAATTGCCTTGAATAAGAAAAAAAAAAGTACAATAAATTTCAACTTCTTTCTGACAGACATACAAACCTCACTACAGCCATAAAAATAATGTTTTAGTTTTGTTGGACATGCTTCTATACTTTTTCTCACATTTGCTTACATATTTTATTGCTTCTTTGTATGATAGTGATGTCTATAGAGAAAATAGAAACAGAATTCTAGTAGCATGGCTCAAAACTGTATGACTTTGGCAGGAGAAATGGTTAAGTGGCTAAGATGTTTGCTCTCAAAGCCTAATGACCTGGATTCAATTCCCCAGGACCCTCGTAAAGCCTGATGCACAAAGTGGCACATGTATCTGGAGTTCATTTGTTGTGGCTAGAGGCCCTGGAATGCCCATTCTCTCTTTCTTCTCTCTCTCATCTTGCAAATAAAGAATATATTAAAAATGTATTATTTATTTTCTTTTAAAATATTTTTATTTATTGCAAGCAGAGAGAGACATGGAGAAACAGAGAATGGGCACACCAGGGCCTCTAGCTGCTGCAAATGAACTCCAGATGCATGCAACATTTTGTGCATCTGGATTTATGTGGATACTGAGGAATTGAACCTAGGATGTTCTGCTTTGCAGACAAATGCCTTAACTGCTGAGTCATCTCTCCAGCCTCTGATTTATTTTCTAGAGAGTTGAAGAATCACTGAAACTTTTAGTAATAATACCTTTGTAACTTCCCTTGCAATTTGTTGCTTAGGTACCATTTGGGGGTAGGAAGGTTAGAGTCTAAGCCCTTGATGAATTCCCCTGCTGATGCCCAGCCAGGGTGTCTGACATAGCAGCCACAGTGTCTGACCTAGTTCTCCAACATCGTGCTGCTGCCCTTCCCTGTGCCACCCTTCTCTCCATCAAGTTCTAAGGGGGCTTCCAAGAACCAGCAGAGTTGCAGATTCTACCCATGTTTTTTGGGGGAAAGTAGGGGAGTACAGTGTCCATTGAGTCCAGAGTCTCTAACAGACCTATCAGGAACAAGTGGTCAGTAGTGACAGAGAGTTTAGCCTGTCAGCTGTGTACCAGTCATGCTCAATAGCAATACTGACCCTGGGGTCCTGGTGGGCGGTAGATCTAGGCTGTGTTTCATGCTGAAGGAGGCGGTTTTCTGTTTGCTGCTTCTACCTGCACCTATAGAAAAGGTCCGGCTAAGTGTGACTGCTACAGCTCAAGTGGCCCAGCTTCCCTCTGGAAAAGGACATGGAGCTCTTATCAGCAAGTCTGCTGGTATTTATGAGGAAACTGAGATTTAACACTACTGATTGCCTATGAGGTAAAAATGCAAAACTAGAATCACAGATTTATAATGATGAGCTCTCAAATGAGCGATGTGGTGGTTTGAAAGAAAAGTGTGTTTCCAACCCCCAAAGCCTGCCTCAAGTGTTTATGTTCTGGCTTTCTAGTTAGTCCCCAGCAGGTGGAGCCCAGCTGGAGGAAGAGGCGTGTCATTAGGGGGCTGATCTTGAATCTAGCTCTACTGGGTGTTCAGACCAAGCTGGCTCTTCCTCTGAAATGAATCCTTTCTTCCCATCAACTGCTTTTGGTCACGTGTTTTGTTCCAGCAAGGAGGAGCTAACTGATACAGGTGGAAATGTCTCTAAACTACTTTCTTTTCAACACACTCTTAGATTTCCTGCCCTTTGAGATATTTTTGGGCAAATTCTTCATCCTCTCAGGCTATTTAGTCATCAGTAAACATTCTCATTTGGGGGACCTTTTCTCTTAACCTCGTATCTGCAATTCTGAAATCCTCAAAGCTGTAGAAATCTATTTTTTGAAGTTTATTAAAAAGTCACTAGGTGGGGCTGGAGAGATGGCTTAGCGGTTCAGCGCTTGCCTGTGAAGCCTAAGGACCCCGGTTCAAGGCTCGATTCCCCAGGACCCACGTTAGCCAGATGCACAAGGAGGCACACGCATCTGGAGTTCATTTGCAGTGGCTGGAAGCCCTGGCGTGCCCATTCTCTCTCTCTCTCTCTCTCTCTACCTGCCTCTCTCTCTCTCTGTCACTCTCAAATAAATAAATAAAACTGAACAAAAAAAAATTTTTTTAAAAGTCATTAGATGCCAACCCGATATAATTTGATGTAAGGCTGTTTGTGTTATTGTATTATTGGTGAATATCACTTGGGTGGATAACCACATATTGTGCTGCAGAAATATTTGAGTATGGAGTGCTATACTATAGCCATTTGTAATGTGAAATGAACCATATGCTTTTTCTTTTTTCTTTTTTTTTCTTTTTTTTGTTTTTCGAGGTAGGGTCTCACTCTAGCCCAGGCTGACCTGGAATTCACTATGTAGTCTCAGGGTGGCCTCGAACTCACGGCAATCCTCCTACCTCTGCCTCCCGAGTGCTGGGATTAAAGGCGTGCACCACCACGCCTGGCTTCCATATGCTTTTTGTAAACATCAAAGAAATTCTGAATTCTGAGGCCTGGATGGGATTGGGGACCCATACTCAAATGTCAGGTTTCAGTTAGCCATGTGATTCAAAGCTTTTTCCCCTCATCATCATAGGTCTGACTCTTGTATTCTGAGAAGTCAGCCCAAGAAAGAATCAGTCTTCCATCTTGCTGTTCCTCTCAATGTTGCCTACTCATCTGGCAGCCTCTGTCTCCTTCAGGGTCAAGGGAGGAGGCAGGAGAAAGGTGACACCCCTGGTGCTCTTGTAGTCTGGGTTTGGTGCCCTCCTTGGCTCTTTTCTTGTGGCACTTAGGAGACAGCCCTCCCTTTGGTACTGTTGATGCCCCCCTGCAGAACATTCAAGATTATGGGAGAGTTGGGTCAAATCCTACCTAAATGGCCCATCTTCCATATTGATAGTGACGCACTGCTAGCTACCCTCCTCAGCCTTGTGAGTGTCAATAGAAACAAACAAATGCCCTTTAAAAACTGCTATATAGCCTGGCCAGGTAGCTCATGCCTGTAGTACTGGCACTTGGTAAGCTGAGGCAGGAGGATTGCTGTGAGTTCAAGGCAAGCCTGGACTAAACAGTTTCATTCCAGCTTAGGCTACAGAATAAGGACCTTTGTCAAAAGAAAAATTAAAAAGGAAGCAACAAAAGCAAAAACAAAATGATTTCCGACATACCTATGATGGTATTTTCAATGCTCACAAGTAACTGATGAAGAATATATGGCTGAGGTTACAGACTTGAAAAGTTCAAATTGCGTAATAAAGTAGGGGTTAAAAGCACATGTTCCTCCATGCCAGTGAATACATAATTTCAAGAAAAAGAAAATTAAAATGTTAAGATGACGGGAGCACAAAGCACAAGGAGACTGTTAATAAAATCTGTATAGCAAGGGACCCAGAAAGGGAGGTTTGAAAGAATTGTTCAACTGGAAATAAAATAGCTTCTTTAAAAGCAGAGGAAGTATTTACCTCTTAGAGTATGCCCCTGGGAGTAGAGTGCAGATCCTAAATAACCACATTTAAAGAAAAGAGGAAAAGGACATGATGAACAGAAACTACACAACATGTCTTCTGGAACTTTCTGTTCCCACTCACCACTCATCAAAACTCAGAAAAATCTGTAATCTTTAAAAGTCAAAAGTGGGTTTGAGATCCTCTGGGATGAGTTTAGAAGCCTCCATTGTGCTTGGAGTGGATCTAAATTTGGAAATAAACTCAGTCCCACAGATTCATTATACAATTGGCACCAACAAGAGAGGAACTGAAAACTTTCCTTGTCTGAATTTCTCTCCTCTTTTGAGAAGGAGACTTAACGAGAGAGGCTGACATTTTAGAGACATAGCTTCACTGAGCTTGGAAGCCCGGGAGTGGGTGGCTTTCAGAAAGCACCTGTAAACACCATGCAGACTTGCTGTGGGAAATGCGTGAGAGTTCCAAGACGCCATGAAGAGAAACAAAGAGGAATATTCTCCTCCCACCAGGAGGAGAAAAAAATGTAGGACTCCAGGGCGGTAAGGAATGTTTCATTCACTCATCCATTCATTCAAGTAAGACTTACTGAGCTGGGGGCTTTGTCTGTCTGTCTGTTTGCTTAACAGGACTGGGCACTGGGATACCGAAGAAAACAAAATACTCAACAGGTAAATCACAAATGGGCATATAATTACATACTGCGATGAGTGTTCTAAAGTACAGTGTGGCTTTGTGCACACCATCAAGGGAACTGCTCTGCATAGTGGCCATTGGCACTGGATGTGGAGTCAGTATGATGAGTAATATAATGGCTAATGGCTTTTAACCCTGCCGTCTTCTAATTGTTTGCACATATATAAGCTTATGTGTGCCTGGTCATGGCTCTGGGAAGGTGAACGGGTACTCTTGCCTCTCCTTGAATATTCTTTTATTCACTTAGAGCCTTGGACAACAACAGTAGTGTGGACACAGGTTCTAAACTTGGGTTCCTGGAGTCTTCTCGACCTGTGCTATGTAAGAGCTTTCTACACCTCCATTTCCTCATTTGTGATGCTGGAGCCATGTTAGTACCCAGAGGTGCTGGAGGAATTTAAAGCATGCCAACTTGCCATTTTCTGAGGTGGGGCTGGAGAGGTAGGCAGGCCTTGTGCTGATTGACAGTGTGGTGAGGGACTGACTAGTCCTGCATTGAAAGCCTCACACTTGTTTCTCTTCAAGGCAATACTCATCAGCAGGATGAGGGCATGGATAGAAGGCAGGTCAGACACTGCTTTCAGACTAGGCATCTTCTCCACAAAGGAAATGTGCCACTGTAGAGTTCTCACTTGTTTACTAGACTCCTGGCCACTTCCAATGGTGGAAACTCCAGGGTTGGAGAAGGAGAAATGAGCACAGGGAGATGAAGACATGAGTTCAAAACCTTGAGGTGCAAGTTCTACACTTGTCATCGCTTCAGTCTATGTGGAGCTCGGGTAACTCGGTTCCCTTCCTCCAGCCTCATGCTCTCGTTGCTAACCCAAAAGAGCAAGAGTTGTTTCTCCAGGTTGCTGTCAAGATCCAGTGAAATGATAAATACACATGGCAACCACTTTTGTAATCCCTCGAGCCACATGCAGTATTAGTGACCTGCAGCTGTGCACTAAGTACTGACTTCTTCCAGGATACTGGTCTGGTAATAGGGTCCATGTTGAAAACTTCATTCAAGTGAAGGATTAATTACTCTGAGATGTCATCTCAGGTAGGAGGGCAGAGTGCAAGGCTATCTTAACAAGCTCTCGGCTGCCACTGCAGCAGCTCCTGTATTCCTTGGGCTGAGTCCTCTCTTCTTCCTCATCTGCCATCCCAGTCCTCATTCACAAGGTTTCCTGAAGCCGTCTACACTTCTCCTAAGCCAAGGAGAAGTAAGTTAAGTTAGGCTTACTTTTTCTAGGGCTGGAGATGGTTTAGTGGCTAAGGCGCTTGCCTGCGAAGCCTAAGACCTCATGTTCCAATCTCCAGGTCCCATTTAAGCCAGACACAGTGACACATGCATGCAATGTTGCACATGTGCCATGAGGGGCACACACATCTGGAGTTTGTTCTCAGTGGCTGGAGGCCATGGTGTGCCCATTCTCTCTCACTCATAAATAATAAAAAAAAATTTTAAATGACTTACTCTTTCTAAGTGTTACTGTCATGTAACAATTCTCTAAAAGAAAAAAATGCTTACTGGCATAAATAGTGACTCTGAAATTCTCAGTGTCAATATTTCAGATCATGTTCTGGCTGTCTCTTATACTCACAAGTATGCACATGCAAACACTCATGCAATTGGTAATGAGTGTCCTATGTGTCTTCCAACTCTAACACCTGTATGCAGCAAGTCCCATCATGATCTCTGCATCCCATGCTCATAACAAATTCCTGTTCAATGTGTATATGGAAGAAATTCAGCCAGGATCACATGTCCTCCTCAGTGGTCAGAGGACTAAGGTTAGTGGCAGTTTACCAAGGCTAAAGGCACAGATCAGGATAGATACCATGAAAGGCATACTGGAAGAGGAACAGAGGTTCACTGTAGGGTTCTTATGAGGCACATGTAAGGTGCCTCATTTGTTATGTAATGACATCAGAAAATTATCAGACACATTGTATTCCTCTTGAGTTATTTCCTCCCTGATCAGCACCACATGCAGATTCTCAGGACTTCACGGGTCCCTGGTAACTGAGGGTGTCTTGAATGGCCCCTCTTGGTGTATGGAATGCCATATAATTTGTTCTTGAAATTGGTCTGTTGGGTATCTCAATTTATGTAAAAGTGATTACTGTGTTAGAGGGCTTCTCTTGGGGAGGAACCTGGCTCTTTAAAGGGAAGGGTCCAGTCCTTTAATTTAGGTATTTACTCCCTGGGGGCAGACTGCTGTGGGGACTGTGTGGGTACCTCACTTATTAGAGAATGTGAAAATAGTTTGGGTAGACTACGAGTGCAGGGCAGAGAATGAATGCCAAGGTTTTCCAAAGTCAGAACAACTAAGGTAATGAAAAGCATGTGAGCTCACAGAGGTTGAAGATGAAGTTCATGTTGGTCCATTTCTGCTGAAGCCAATAGTAAAGGCCCAAATTTAAAATAAAATAGCTGGGGCTGGAGACATGGCTTAGCAGTTAAGGTGCTTGCCTACAAAGCCAAAGGATGCAGGTTCAATACCCCAGGACACACATAAGCCAGATGCACAAGGTGCCACATGCCTCTCTCTCTCTCTCTCTTTCTCTGTGTGTGTCTCAAATAAATAAATAAAAATAAAAACATTTTAAAATATTTCTCATAGACGTTATTCCCATTTCACCTGTGAGGAGATGGAGGCTTGGACAGCTGATTGTCAATTGTCAATATATCACAAGTAGCAGGAAGAGGATGTGGAACAAACTTGGGCAGTGATTCTGGAACCTTACCCATCCCACCATAACAGTTTCTGCATCAGAGTAGGAAGGACTTAAGATACTTAATCTGTGAGAAAATCAAATATGGGTGAAGAGACTAATCAGGGAATTTTTCAAGATCTCAGTTCTTCTTTAAATATAGCTGTGTTCTAGGAACAGACTTTTCTTGTACAGGAGCTTTGGTTGCCTCCTGATCTATGTTTTTAATAAAGATAATTAGGGTCACCCTGGTTCAACCAGATATTCTTATTTTTAATTACACTGCACCTGGAAACAAGAAAGAATGTACAGATTCATTTTGGCTCCCAGCCTGGCATTTGGTTGGATTTGCCCTTGAAAAACAAGTGGCCTCTAGTGAAGAATTCAGGAAATTAGGTATTGGTGGATGCCAAAAAGTGCAACAGACAAAATGGACCTCTAGCTCTCTGAGTCTCAAACATCAAAGTTTCTTCCTCTTCTCTTCAAATTCTTGCTACTTTGGGGTTAGCCAAAGCATTGGGTAATTGTGCCATTTGGCAGTCTCTGCAGATAGGTCTGGGATATGTGGGATTAGCCTGATTTTGCTTCACCTTGACCTTAGCATGTGGCTGCTCTGTAATCTCCCAGAACTGAGTGTGCTGTCACTTGTCCTGGAACTTCTTTCCCAGAAGATGTAAATGCAGTCTACTTATATCAGGGACCTTCCTGGAACACAGTCTTCTCAGTCATTCATTTCCAAGGCAGACGGATGTGAACAAGCTGCTGTGAAGAAAGATCTGGAGGTAAGTAATTTTGTTGGTATCAGAAACAACTCAGAAAGGGGCTCTTGAATGCAACTTGGAGTATAAAAACAAGTTTTTATTAGAGAGTTATGAAGAATGTGTTTGCAGTAGCATAACAAGTGGCTTTTCAAATGTGAGAGCTGCACCCATGGTGTGAAAGAAGCAAAGCACCTTGGCACTGGCTGCTGTGATGTATGGGGATTCCATAAGGAACTAGTGCAGTGAGGGGCAAGGGCTGACCTGGTCATCTGACGGAAGTCTAAGCCTCTGAAAGTGGCCAGTCTGATGGCCTCTGAGATACAGCACCAAGGGAAGCAAGGAGAGAACTTCCACAAAAAGTGTTCATGTCTTGATGGAAGTGCATGGGGTAGGGTAGGGTCTTTGGGCCCTGGTATCTTTGCTTAGATAAAATCACTGGGTAAGAAGATTGGTATGTTGAGTCTGTCCTTCAGCAGTTGAGGTCTGTACCAAAGGAGTCAATGGAATTCACACTCCATCTTAAGAACATCCTGACTGACAAGTGACTGGTACCTTGGACCTAAGAAGAGTCCAGGCTGAGAAGTTGCTCTTCACAGAGCAACCATCAGAGGTCCTTTCATGGATCCATGATGTCAGATAACAATGGAAAAGTAACACTTCTGATGACATGTACAGTATGCTAGGGAGCTGTTATGGTGAATGTGAAATGTCTCCTGTAGGCTCATGTGCTTGAACATGTGGTTTCCTGCTGGTGGCATGGCCCAAGGGTTCAAAGGGCTTGCTGGTCCACATTGGTTTCTAGGGGTAGGCTTTGAGGGTTGTAGCCTACCTCATTTCTTCCCAAGTTCTCTGTTTCCTGGTTGGAACCATGTGAGAAGCCACCACTGCAAGTACCCACCACCAATCACCCACCATCCCCACTGCCTTTCCTGCTGTGATGGACTTTTCTCTCTGGCCTATGATCCAAGGTGCATCTCTTCTCTCTTAAGTTGCTTTTGTCAGATATTTTAATCACAGCAATGAGGAAAGTAACTAATACATGAACCAACAAAACAAAAGAAATCTGACAAGAAGTCCAAAGAAGATTAAAGATATTAAAACAGGATAATGTAGGATCAAATATAAGAATATTATTTATTATTTAGACACTAATACCTTATATGAGGTAAGAGGTTTTTGTTGGCATGTTTCTTATTGTTTGTTTATGTTTACATATGTTTATGTTTCTTATTGAATTTAATGGAGAAAGAGCACTTACCTAATGAGTGGAGGACTAACAATGTATATGACACACCAACAGGATGTTTAAAATGAAAGACAAACCAGAAAACTTCCCCCCTAAGAAAACCTCTCATGCATCAGCCAACCAGTTTTCAAGAACAGATGTATTGCTCAAGTATGCCTGGGGATGGTGCCTTTAATTGTTGTGAAATTTGATCCAGCTTGAAAGAACTGATCCACTTCAAAAGAAAAGGGAGTCCTCTGTTTCTACCACTCTAATTAATGAGAAATAAGCAATAATTCTTTCTGCCTCAAAAGACTTTCCACATATTATGAAACAACCTAAGCTTGCCATGTGAAGAGAAAAGAGGGAAGAAGGAAAATAGTACCCTTTAGAGACTAGCAACACTTTTCCTATTGTGTCAGACACAGTGAAGCAGGTCCAGTCCAGGGGAAGCATCTCTCCAATCATGTTTTCATTTAAGAGTCAACATCCATCCAAGAAGCATTTATGGAACTTGCTGCAAGCAGGGACACAGTATTCTGTCCTTAGAGTTGAAGACATATCAAGGATATCACTTTCTTTCCTCAAGGTGATTATTTCATTATCTACTATAGCCTTGAAATAAACAATTAAGCATTAAGATTATAAGAATTTAACAATGGAGTACATTGGGAGATTTACTTCTTTTAAAAGAGCCAATGGACAATTTTTCCCTTGTTAAAGTCTATGAAATTAGAGGAAAGATGATTCCACCTTTTATCCCTGGTAATTTGTAAGTTCTTTACATTAGCATAATATAGGATGACTGTTTTATCAAAATCATGGTAATATCTCAATATGACACAGCTATAGCACTCCTAGGCATATATCTAAGGACTCATCTCATTACCTTAGAAATACTTGCTCAACCATAGAAAATAAAAGCTCTAAGCAAAAAAAAAACCAAAAAACCCTAGCCATTATCTCTTATATCCTGAATAAATGATGTCCTAACTGCCTTTCTAATCCCAGCCTTGAGGGTGCACCTGTGTGAAGCAAAGAGGAGAACAAACTGCCTTAGTTTGGGCAGAACTGTGCTTATACGCAAGTTCAATGCCTGAGTGGTAATCATATAGGTGCTTCTATTTAGGCACTGCTACATGGGCTGTGGCCTTGTTAAAAGTTTGCAAAGCCCTGTGAAGCATAATTGCCCCTCATTGAGCATCAGAGTTATGAGATTTGGAGATTTGGCTTAATGCTGAAGGTAGAGAACAGAGTCATGATTTTAAGTTCAGAACTGACCAGATCAAAGCACTTCATGACAGCAACACACCCTTTCACATTATATGATCTTCTCTTTACGTGTAAAAGCACAGTAGCACAGCTTCCAGGAAAGAACAACTTACGTGTAAAAATTTTTTTGAAAAAGATTTAGAAACTGGGAATTCAATTGTTTTAGTTGTAGTGACAAAATACCTTACAAAACTAGCATCGGGGAAGAAAGATTTAGGCTCATGGTTTCTGGGTTTCTGTCAGTCTTGGTGGGGAGAGTGCAGCAGAGCAGTGCACACCACAGGAGCCAGAAAGCAGAGAAAGGGGAAACCTCTCAGTGTCTCTGTGGTGGTTTGAATGGATGTCCCCAATAGATTCAATTTTATTAAAGCTTCTTGGATTTACAGCTGCCTAGTTGGAAGAAGTGTCACTGTGGGTGGATCCTAGAGTCCAGCCCTAAGGTGTTTGGGGGCAGGTCTGGAATTCCAGATAAAGGTATGCAGAGTGCTTAAGCTCTACTTGGATTCACCAAGTGTGCTTGCTTATGGCGCTGGTGGCATTTCTCTCTGTGTAGACCTGTGAAAGGGGGTCAGCTTCTTCCACCATTATGGAACTTCCCCTGGATCCATAAGTTTCAGTAAATCTTTTTCCTCCCATAAGCTGTATTTGGTTTGGAGGCTCATCCCAGCAATCTAAAGCTGACTCCAGTAGACAATTGGTAGTAGAGAGTTGGTTGTTTCTGTGCAATGAACCTGACCATGTGTATTTTGGTCTTTTGGCACATTTTTTTTTTTTCTGGAGGAATGGGCATGGAATTGGTGCTTGCAACTGAGGATGCCTTCCATAGCAGAAAACCAAGGTTTATGGACTATTCTGGTGAGAATTTGAAAATGCTAAGTGCAAAGAAAAAATATTTTGAGGCTTTGCTTATGAACTTTCTAAGGGGAAGAAAAGCCTGCAGAAAACTTTTTTGGAACTGGGCTACTGGAATAAGGGATGGCTTTCTTCTGCACATTCCCAGAGAGTTTGATTAAGGTTAAAATTTTTAATAGACTGACATGCTTGGCTAAAGATATGGAACTGAGAGATATAAGATTTAAAATTTGAGATATTCAAACAAGTTTAAAATTTCTGGCACAAAGATGGTTTTAGGTTATTGAAGCTGCTATTGTCATATACATTAGCATTTGGAAGGAAGATAACCCAATTGCTTTACATTGGAACAATGGAAAGGAAGCCTGAGGAAAGACTAAATGGTAGACATGCAATCTTTTGAAAGGAGTTGACTCCAAGGAAGGAAGCTGCTCTTCAAGATCACGATATATTTATTATTTTGTTCCTTAATTAAGAATATGGCTGTGCCCTGTGCACCTGGTATTGGTTTCAGAAGCATGAAAGATGTGAGGAGTGGGTCATGAAGTGCACATGGTTCCAGGCACCACTGCTGAGATATAGCAAGTGAGGCAGGGCATGATCACCAAAATAGGCCAGTGAAGTTACTGGAAGATGGACCATGGACCCAAGGATGTTTAGATATACCAGGACTGTGTAAAGGCCTCCATAGAGCACTTTTGGCTCAGTATGGAAGTTTTCCCTGGCTATGCAGCCCAGCTGGAGGGGTAGAATTGGAAAGTCTGGAGACTGTTAATCACTGGTTATATCAGCCTTGAACTGCAGATGTTTGATGTTTGCTTGATGGTTATTGAGTTTGCATTGGTCCAGTCTCTCCTTGTTATGCCTTATAGCAGTTGGAAATGTTTACTCTGTGCCTTTATATGTTAAAGTATATAGCTTGTTTTGATTTTACAACTCACATCTAAGAGACAATCTTAAATCTCAGATGAGACTTGGGACTTTGGAACTATCTTAGGTTTATAAAGACTATGGGGACCTTTGAAGTTGGCCTGAACATAATTTATAAAGTGAGATTATTATGAATCTATTGGAGTTTAGGGGTGGAATGTGGTAGTTTGAATGGATGTGCCTAATAACCTAACTGTCCATCTGAAGGCACTGGAAAAACAAGAAGAATCCAACCCTAAGAGCTCCATACGAAAAGAAATAATCAAGATCAGAGCAGAAATTAATGAATTGGAAACAGAAAACAATTTTTAAAAATTGATGAAACAAAGAGCTGATTCTTTGAAAAAAATAAACAAGATTGATAAACCCCTGGCCAATTTGATCAAGCCAAAAAAAAAAAAAAAAAAAGAGAGAGAGAAGTCTCAAATTAACAAAATCAGAGAAGAAAAAGGAGAGGTCACAACAGACATCAATGAAATTGCAAGTGTCATCAGGGCATACTTCCAAAACCTCTACTCCACAGAATTGGATAATCTGGAAGAAATGGATGAATTAACAGACACATACCACCTACCAAAACTGAACTCAGACCAGATTAATCTCCCAAACAAACCTATCACATCAATGGAGATTGAAAAGTTACTCAAAAACCTCCCCCAAAAAGAAAAGCCCAGGACCAGATGACTTCTCATCTAAATTTTATCAAACTTTCATTGAAGAACTGAAACCATTTTTTTCTCAAACTGTTTCACATAATTGTAAACCAAGGCATCCTCCCAAACTACTTTTTATAAAGCTAGCCTCATCCTAATACCAAAACCAGACAGATACAACAAGAAAAGAAAACTACAGGCCTATATCTCTGATGAATTTAGATACAAAGATCCTGAACAAGATCCTCACAAACCAAATTCAACAATACATCAATAAAATTATCCACCTTTGTCAAGTAGGCTTCGTCCCAGGGGTGCAAGTATGGTTCAACATATGGGAAGAAGTCAACGTAATACACCACATAAATAAGCTTAACCATATAAACCACATGATCATCTCAATTGATGTAAAGAAGGCCTTTGATAAAATACAACACCATTTCATGATCAAAATACTTGAAAGAGGCCAGGTGTGGTGGCGCACACCTTTAATCCCAGCACTTGGGAGGCAGAAGTAGGAGGATCACTGTGAGTTCGAGGCCACCCTGAGACTACATAGTGAATTCCAGGTCAGCCTGAGCTAGCGTGAGACCCTATCTCAAAAAAAAAAAAAAAAAAAAAAAAAAAAAAAAAAAAAAAAAAAACAAAAAAACCTAGAAAGAATTGGCATGGAGGGTGTATAACTCAACATACTAACGGCTATATATAAAGCACCCAAAGTCCAAATAATACTTAATGGGGAAAGACTCAAGGAGTTCACACTGAGATTGGGAACAAGACAGGGGTGCCCACTCTCACCACTGCTCTTCAACATAGTACTAGAAGTTCTAGCCCAAACAATAAGAAAGGAGAAAGAAGTAAAAGGTATTCAAATTGGGGAGGAAGAATTCAAGTTAGCCCTATTTGTAGATGACATGATCCTATACATGAGTGACCTGAAAGTCTCCATCTCAAAACTTGTAAAGGTGATCAATTCCTTCAGTAAAGTGGTGATATATGAAATCAACACACAAAAAAATTAGTAGCCTTCCTATATGCAAAGGACAAATATACAAAGAAAAAAAATCAGTGAGGCTGTCCCGTTTTCAATAGCAAAAAAAAAAAAAAAAAAAAAAAAAATTAAATACCTTGGAATAACACTAAGCAAGGATGTGAAAGACCTATATAACAAAAACATTAAAATACTCAGGAAAGAAATTGAGGTAGATTGAGACAATAGAAAGACCTCCCCCTATGCTCCTGAGTAGGTAGAATTAATATTGTGAAAATGGCAATTCTACCAAAAGCAATATACAGATTTAATGCAATACCAATAAAAAAAATACCAGCATTATTATTCACAGAGATTGAAAAATGATCTCAAAATTCTTATAGACTGGAAGCAGGCCTCCAATATCCAAACATATCCTCAGCAAATAAAAACACCTCTGGAGGTATCGCCATACCCAATCTAAAGCTGTATTAAAAGTCATAGCAATAAAACAACATGGTACTGACATAAGAACAGAAACATAGACCAATGGAACAGAATTGAAGACTCAGACCTTAGGTCAAGTAACTAAAGCTACCTAATCTTTGACAAAGGTGCCAATAATGTAGACTGAAGAAAAGACAGCATTTTCAACAAATGGTGTTGGGCAAATTGGATGACCATAAGTAGAAAAATGAAACTAGACTCACTCATCTCTCTATACACAAAAATCAAATCCAAATGGATTTAAGACCTCAATATAAGACCTGGAACTCTTCTCCTACTGAAAGAAAAAATAGGCAGTCTCTACAATATAGGAGTGGGAAAAGACTTCCTGAACAAAACCCGAGTAGTCCAGGAAATTAAACAATCACACAACCAATGGGATCTCATGAAGTTAAAAAGCTTTTGCACAGACAAACACACCATAAACAGAGCCAATAGTTACCCACTGAATGGGAGAAACTCTTTGCCTGCTGTACCACTGACAGAAGCCTAATATCTAGAATATACAAAGAACTCAAAAAACTAAACAATAAGAAAACAAACAACCCACTCCAAAAGTGGGGCAGAGAACTGAATAGAGAGTTCTCAGAGGAAGAATTACAAATGGCTAACACACACTTAAGAAAATGTTCAACATCCCTAACCATTAGGGAAATGCAAATTAAAACAATCATGAGATTGTACCTGACACCAGTAAAGATGGCAGTCATTAAAAAAATCTAACAACAACAAATGTTGATGAGGATGTGGGGAAAGAGGACCTCTCATCTACTGTTCATGGGAATGTAAACTTGTACAACTACTATAGAAATCAATTTGAAGATTCCTGAAATGGATGAAGATAGAGCTACCAAGAGACCCAGTTATTCCCTTACCGGGCATTTGTCTTAAATGTTCCATGCATCAATACAGAAACGTTTGATCAACCATGTTTACAGGTGCTCAATTCCTTATAGCTAAGAACTAGAAGCAACCCAGATGACCCCCACTGGATGAATGGATAATGAAATTGTGGTCCATTTACACAATTGAATTGTACTCAGTAGTAAGAAAAAAGTACACAACAAAATTTTTAGAGAAAAGGACAGTCTTGGAATAGATCATACTCAACTAACTCACACAATCATTTAAAAAAAAAAATCACTGCATGGTGTCCCTTGTCTGACGCTCCTAACCTGGACCTGCTTGAGTTGCTGTCATACCTGATAGGCAACGCAAAGGCCCAGACAATGGGGATGAAGGGCTTGGGGGGAGGGGAAGAGGAGGGGAGAAAACAAACAAAATTAAACCCCAAATGAACTGATGGCTTAGCAACCTTTATCCTTGGAGATAGCCTAAAAGATACAACCCTCAAAAGGAGTAAGGAGGGACACCTGAGAAGTAGGGCTCTGATGACAGCGGGATGAAGCCCAAGCTTAGAGAATTTTTTTTTTTTCTATCTCTGACCTGTAACTCCCAGCACCAGAGATTGGTTGATACCCACACTGAGCTGTTGATCGGAGAGACCTATGAGGTCCCCAAATTAAGATAGCTTTCCGTCAAAGCACTTGATTACCTGCCTGAGGCAAAAACAAAGACCCTATTGCTGAATACACCATATGCTGCTGACACAGAGCGTGGAAAGACCTGGCTGGAATTCAGAAGAAAGCCAGTCCCCAGACAGCCTGTCTAGTGCTGGAAAGTGCTACATGAGATACTGGGGGAAAATGGCCAATAATGGTCTGAGCAACCAGAGGTCTAAGCTACTCAGAAGCAAACACTCTGACATGATGTACACGCTAGTGTAACAGTGGCACACAGCCTTGGTGGGTAACCAATAGTTTTCTGATTGGCTAAGAGATCCACTCAGTGTAAAGGAACCCATATCTGGAATTGGGAACTAGATCAGAATCCTATGGAGACAAAGATTATGCTCTCCAGTTTCAAACTCTCACTAGTCTTTGACTAAAAGAGGGATTACATACATCAAATTCTCCCTAAATTAATAATGCTTATCCCATTTAAAGTGTGCTAACTTCACTCTCCGTTGGAAAATCTGTTCTTCTTTTTCAGAAGATAGCAAGAGCAGAGTAGATAACTACCCCTCGCACTTCAGCCAAGCCACAGCTGAATCCACAGAAGAATTGGGAGATGAGCAAGAGCACTGCTTCCATGCTGTTCCTGATAATCAGCACCAGGGTGTAGGAGACAGACCCTGAGGATACTCAACACCTACCAAAACAGAGATCCAGAGGCTCCTAAGAGCTCATCACTGAAGTAGACTTAAAACTCCTTCACTATGGCTCAGAGAATTTTGCGGAAGAAGGGGAGGAAAGATTGTAAGATCCACTGGTTGAGACAACATGCCCAGAGGCATTCCCTCTCCCCCCAAAATAACTACTGCTCTCACAGCTCATAAACCACAACCCCACGGGGAATACCTGCAACCCCACTGAGGAGCATTCCCAATGAAATGGGGGCAGGGACGAGGGAAAAAAGGGTACCAACACATGATGTATCCATATGAAACATCTTGTAAATAACAGTAATTATAAACATTAAAAAATTTTAAAAATGCTTTACTCATTATATTGCTAAATTTTGATAATCCAATTGTTAATAAAACTTTGGCTTAATAGGTATTGTTGATATAGAGAGTAATTAGTGTAACTTTAATGTAGAACAATTTGGCAATTTCAAAATTACAAATGTTCTATATTTCCACTTCTAAGAAGTTATAGTAGAGAAACACTCTGGCATGTATAGAAGCACCTGCCCACAGCTGCTCCCATATCAGTGCTTGTAGCGAAGCATCAGTTACAGCAAAGCCACTTAAATTGTTGTCACTCTTATGGTCTCATTGCTGGGACAAGACACATGACCAGAAGCAGCTCATGGGAAGAAAGGCTTTATTTCAGGCTTATAGCTTTGAGGGGAGGTTTCATCATGGTGGGGAAAGCATGGCATGAGCAGGAAGTTACTTTATTTTGGTAGTAGTCATCTAAGTATTGAGCTTGGAGATGGGCTAGTAACTTCAAGGTCTTCCCTTAGTGACACACCTCTTCCTGCCTCACTTCCCAAATTGCCATCAGCTGAGGATTAAGTATGAGGCTTAATCACAAACACATGAGGCTAAGGGAGGCACTTCACATTCATACTACCACATTTACCAACCACCTGGTGATCAGTGAGGTTAAATCAGTTATGCATAATGTGCTGCTGTTCGGAAAGCACAGAGCAGTGCTGCATCCACTACGATGTGACACCATCGACAATATAAAAGTAGAGCCAGGTATGGTGGTTCCCATCTGTAATCCCATCATGCCAGAGGCTGATACAGGAAGGTTGCTACCTACATAGTGAGTTTCAGGCTAGCCTGGACCATAGGCAATGAAACCTTGCCCCCCACCACACATGTACAAAATAGTTTGATGTGGATAGACTTTTTATTTTATTTTTTTTTTTGAGGTAGGATCTCACTCTAGCCAAGGCTGACATGGAATTCACTATGTAATCTCAGGATGGCCTCGAACTGATGACAATCCTCCTACCTCTGCCTCCCAAGTGCTGGAACTAAAGGCATGTGCCACCATGCCCGGCTTGATGTGGATAGACTTTTAGTAATCATATATAGTGCTGGACAGATGGGTTAGAACTTAAGGCACTTGCTTGCAAAGCCTAAGGACTAGGTTTGATTCCCCAGCACCCACACAAGCCAGATGGACAAGGTGGCACATGTGCCTGGAGTTCATATGCAGTGGCTGGAGGCCCTGTTGCACCCATTCTGTCTCTCAGCCTCTTCCTCTCTTTCTCTCTCTCAAATAAATAAATAAAATATTTGAAATATATGTATATAGCACATTTTATAAAATGTAAAATATATGCACAAAATTGGATGTTACATATTATCATTTTCATAGAATGTGAATTATTTGTATAAAATATTTCTGGAAATGTTAAAAAAAGAATTAAAATAGTGTTTGTTCATAGGAAGAGGAGCTAGGACACTAGCATACTGGAAGGAGATATAATTTCCTTCCTTTTTGTTGTTTTAATATGATTTAACATATGCATGTATTACCCACTGATTATTTTAATATTAATTGAATAATAAAGTAGATGGATGAGCATAGACAGTTTCTACTTTCTATTTAAGGACACAGAACAGTCACATAAATAGTGACAACGTGATAAAATAAGGTGGCAAGTGATAGGGAAGGGTTAGGAGAGAGGCCATACATGTACATATGTCTCATTTTATTTTTCTCTGGTATTATGTTTAGATAAATTTAAAACTGACATATATGTATTATAATTTTTCTCATTATTTATGAACATTTGCATTAAATAAGTGTTGCTTATATAACCATTTATCTTTCTGCATGTGTGTGGTATACATGCATGTTTATGCATATTTGTCTGCATGGTGAGCATGTATGTGGGAGGGTCATGAGCACATGTGTTTTGAGGCCAAGGGTCAACATTGGCTGTCTTCCTCAATTGCTCTCCACCTTGTGTTGAGATAGGGCCTCTTACTGAACCTGGAGCTCACTAATACAGCTCTAGTTAAGCTAGCCAACCAGCCCCAGGAATCCTCCTGCCTCTATCTCCCCAGAGCTGGGATAATCATGCACCACTATTCCAAACATTTGTTTTACATGGGTGCTGGAGATGTGAACTCAGGTCTTCACACTTGCTCAGCAAGCACTTTATCCCCCTAACCCTATCTCCAGCCCCTAATCAAATCCTATCTATTCATTCAGCATTCCAATCTTGAAAGAAAGAGGCAATTTCCCATTATTTTAGAATTCTCTTAACTGAAGAAAAATGAATTTCTGGAACATTTTGGGGGAATGTCAGACTTTGGATTAGGGCTTGAATAACATTGAATTTTTTTATGCCATACAATTCCAGGAGACAGTTGTTACAATGCTTACTTTAGGTGAAGAAAACACAGTATACTTACTGCTACCGCTGGAGACAGAAAGTAGAGCAAGTACGCCTACTCTAGTGGTCCTGTCAAAACCAGCTTGTCATGTGCTCAAATTCCCTTTTTGCTTTAAAAACAATAATAGTTTCCCTGGATCAACACTTGGAATCTAGAGACTGTGCAGCTGGTGGCAATATCATGACCCTTGCCTCATACCATATACACCTGAGATTTTCCCTGGGGTAACTGGGCATGCTTTGTCTTCAAGACCCCACTAATCAAAGCAGTAATAATACTAGGTGGGCATGAAATTTTAAGTAAGAATCTCTCAGCCTGTGTAGGCTTGTATTTGCATAGCTCTGGTATGCTCTTATAAAGTGAATTCCTGGTGTCCATTCCAGACTTAGACTGACTCTGTGGATGATCACTAGGAACCTCCATTTAAGTTTTTGGTGATTCTTTTGGTAAATTAGAATTGATTATGTTGAATTGTAAACATGAGTTGGGGCCTCCTGGCTTTGCTGCTCCTTTCTGGATCTATCTGGTCATCTGGATTCCTTGAGGTTGGCTTGGGTCATGTTCTCTAGACTCCCTATGCCTCAAAGCCAGAGGCTCCTGGCTTACACTATGGTGGTAAGGGCTGAGTCCCAGTAGCTCAGCCTTTCTTGTGCTCTGTGCCTCCTGACTGAACTCCTGGTTCTTGTTGAGAGCATGGCCCATCATCACGGAGGAGGGTGGCTGTGAAAGGTAATTTAAAAGGAAGACATTATTATCTGGAGGTTTACAAGACCTAAGGATCAGATGGGAAAGGCTCAGTGCTGGCTCCTGTTGGCTATGCAACATATGTAGGGTACAGAAAGAAAGCAGGAAGAAATCTCATTTTTAACGACATGCCTGGTAGATTTGGGTAAGGGATTCAAGTTCTTTGATTTTCTGCTTTTCAGTTGGCATCACCCAGTGGTCTTCTGTCAACCTAAAGAGCTGAGGGAGAGGGAAGAGAGAGGCTGGGCATCATGTGTTTTGGCTACGTAAGTCAACAGGGTCCTAGCAGCCTGTGTTCCACACATTCAGAAGTGTTACCTCTTTTATTTTTTTCTGCCAGTTATGTCATTTTTCTAAATATTCCCATTGAGAAATGGTAACCATGATATGAACTGATCGTTTTAATTTTTTTTGGCTCTTTTGCCAATGTTGACTTAAATTTAGTGATAACTCTAGTTTTCCTTCAGATCGTATAAATCTTTCACCTTTTTAAATTCAGTGATGCAAATGCTTCCTTAATGCTTTTTAAATTTATGGCTCTCTACATGGGGAAGAAAAATAATGAAGTGATAGTTTTGTGTGTGCACAAAGTTTGCCTTGATCCATGTAGTTTCCACATCATAATTACCTCAAATTGAAGGATATCCCAGTATCCAAGCATGTGAGACCTTCATAGTTAAGGAGTGAATAAAAGAAAGACAAAACACGCATTTGGATGAGCTGACATGGAAATGTAGCTACATTTATACATCAGCACTTAGTTAATGCAACCCATCTTTCTTGATTTGATACCATACATCCCTTATGTAAGTCAAGTTTTAAAATTATTTTTTCTTGGGAGGCAGAGGTAGGAAGATCACCATGAGTTCGAGGACACCCTGAGATTACATAGTAAATTCCAGGTCAGCCAGAGCTAGAGTGAAACCCTACCTCGAAAAACCAAAAAAAAAAGTTATTTTAATTTTTAATGCTCATAAAACAATAATGTTTCATGTAAAAATGTAGATATAAAGATATAAACAAAAATTACATAATATCTCATCACCTGGATATAAATACCTCAGCATGCAGTGAAAATCATTGTTAGCATACTGTGGTGTGCTCTACAAATATCCCTGTGTGTGTGTGTGTGTGTGTGTGTGTGTGTGTGTGTGTGTTCTCACGTATACTACATACCTGAAGTAGACATGTGCAGAAGGCATTACCTGAGACAGTCCTGCTGTTCCAGATCAGTTTCTCCCATCAGGGCCCACGAGGTGAATGGGAAAGGTAGAACAACATCTTTGCCCTACCACTTCACTAAAACTGCTTTCCTCTCAAGTTACCCACATGCTTTTCCTTGGGTTTAACCCTTGGGCACTTTCCCCTTCTCCTCTTAGCAGCTTTGGACCCAGATTGCCATATCCCTTGTGAAGAGTCTTCTGCCCTGACTTCCAGGGACTCTCCAGAGACCCTCCTGTGCTTTCTCTTGCCACCAGACTACTTATCTCTGGGTGGTATTGCTGTACATTCTCTCACTGCCAATGTTCGTTAAACACACTGCCCTTGAGAGTTCTTTCCTGAGATGTCCTCTGTCTTTAATCTTTGGCTTTCTAAGGAGCTGTGCCCTCTTTGATCTGTAAGCCTTCTTTCCATTTATTTTCCCCTGTTTCTGGAACACATTTATTGCTCTCCCACGTTCACACACTGCTTAGCTCGCAATTATGTAACATAAGGAATGCATGGCTGCATGTGGAAGCCCTTGCTGATACGTCAAGTTGCTGTGCATATCATGTGTGCCCATAATATTCAGCCCTTTCCCTTCTTCTACCACTTCAATAGTAGTTACACTCATCAGTTTGTCTATCTGCCCTAGTTATTCAATTCTAAGGATAGGGATCAGGTTTTATTAGCTCCTGACAATATCTAGAATTTAGTGGACTCTGCAGTGCTCACCTGGTGCAGTTAATAAAAATTAATACATCTTATATCAGTTGTGTTCCCTCATCATGTGATAGTAGTAAGATTTTTAAAAATGAATTTCTTCTGAGGGCAAGATAAGGTAACTTTCCTTTTATTCCAATCTGGGATTTAATTGAAATTTAAGTAATAGTGAGGGACTTTCAACCCAAGAGTCACCATGGAATACATTTATAGCATCTTTAATTTATAATTTATACCATCTTGTGTGAGCATTTGATAAGCCTTCATGAGGCCTCTGCTATGGACTGTTTTCCCCAAATTCATATGTCATAGTCCTAGCTCCATTGTCACTCAATCCAGAGAATTTTAAGAGAGAATTGAGGTTTTATGAGATCATAAGGACGGGACACTCATCCAAAAGGACTGTCACCTTAAAAAGGAGAGGATCTACCTCGCTTTTCCTCCCTCCCTCATTCTGTTTTGCACTCTCTCTGTTCCATGTGAGCATTCAGAAAGAAGCAAGAGCCCCCTCTATCACTTGACCAAGGTGGCATCCTGCACTTGGACTTCCAGCTCCAAAATCTGTGAAAACATAAACTACTCATGAGCTCACAGCCCTGGTGGTCTCCTGCACAACACCTGAAGAAAAGAGCGCCAGTTACCATTACATCTTGGATGGGGAAGGGGCTTGTAGGTCCCCACTCTTCCCTGGAAATCTACTGGTAGTTACTGGTTGCTGGAGGAGAAGGTGCTCATTCTCTTCAACGATGTATCTTCTATTGGTGAGGAGAAGAAGGGATTCAGTAGGACTTATAGACAGATGAGAGGGTAATGTGAGCTTTATATGGTCAAATTACAATGTATTTTTAAATTGTCAAAGGACAAATGATGAAGTAATTTTGTTAAAAGAAAGTAATTGGTTACCACATAACACGCTTTCCACTATTGCACTGATGGGCCCACCCTGCCTGGTTGGTCAGTAGTGTCGTACCCAGGGTCCATAGCTGAGTAATACTTTTAATGACAATTCTTCAGCAGCATATGTATGATCTTCTGGAACTATGAGGGCTAGCCCTGAGAGAGGAAGCCTCAAGTCCAGTTACAGCTTGATTTATCTATCTCCTGTGATTTAGGTATGTGACATTTTCAACAATAGGGTCTTGTCACCTAGTTCTGGTGGGCAACAAACAGCAGTGTCAAATGACTTCCCTGACAACAGCTCATAGTAAGGTATTTCACTTCCACAGGGTACTTCTGTTCAAAGTTTTCTTTTGAATTTAATTAAATTAGTTGTGTGTGTGTGTGTGTGCATGTGTGGTATGGTATATGCTATGTGTGTGCAGAAGCGAGAGGAGAACATTGGGTGTTCTCCTATTATTGCTCATTTGCATGTTTCCTTGAAACAGATCTTTCACTCACCTCAGAGCTGCTATTTTTCACGAGCAAACACCAGTGATTCTTTGGTCTCCACCCTCTACAGGGCTAGGGTTATAGGTGTGTGTGGCCATGTCCAGCTGTTTATGTGGTTGCTGGGGAATTGAACTTGGGTGGTCTCAGTTTCTTTCAGGCCTTCAAGCTTACATAACAAGCACTCTTAACCATTTAGCCATCACCTCAGCCTCTAAATTTTATTTTTTATTAGCTTATGGAGTATGTGATTTCCTTATGGCTTTTTCATATATCATTAGTTTTGGTTGTTCCTTCTCTATCTCTTCCTTTCTACCATCTTTTTGTCCCCTCTCCCAAATTAAACATTTCCACTCCTCGTATTTCTTCTTCTACTTTCATGTCACATACTTTCTAATTCCCACCCCACAATGCATCTTTGTTACCCTCTCATGTCCCCTTTCTAATTTCTTGTGTTGTATACATACTCACTACCACATAAATGCACATACATAAATTTAGAACTAGGATATGCACATGAGAGAACATGCCATTTTTGTCTTTCTGAGCCTGAGTTACCTCACTTAATATATTTTCCATTTCCAGTGCTCTTAGATATTGTTTCTTAAAATTATTTTATTTATTTGCAGAGAGAGAGATAAGAGGGTACACTGTGGTCTCTTCCCACTGAAAACACACTCCATATGAATATGCCACTTTGTGCATGTGGTCTTATGTGGGTACTGGAGATTTGAACTTGGGTTGAATATGGGTTGGCAAGCTTGCAAGCAAGCATCTTTACCTGCTAAGCCATTTCCCCAGTCCTCTCCCTTAGACATTCTTGTTGATGGCATAGTTTGGGTAACTTCTGTGTGTCAGATGCTAAACTAAAAGTTACTTTTAGGACTGGAGGGATGGCTTAGCAGTTAAGGTGCTTGCCTGCAAAGCCAAAGGACCCAAATTCAATTCACCAGGATCCATGTAAGCCTGATGCACAAGGTGGTACACATGTAATGAGTTCATTTGCAGTGGCTGGAGGCCCTGGCATGCCCATTCTCCACACCCCCCCATGTGTCTCTCAAATAAATAAATAATTTTTAAGTTACCTTTAATTGTCACAGATACTCTATGAAGGTGGTATTATTATCAAGCACCCACTTTACAGGAAAGAAATGGTCGTAGGCCAGTGATGAAGTTTGTGGTATGCCAGGAATTGACTCAGGATGTCTGATCCAAAAGTATCACTTCTTGACCACTCTTGATGCCTTTGTGGAAATTAATGAAACTTTATGAGAGGTACCAGAATTAAACCCAATTTACCTCCATCCCACTCAGAGTAAACACACTTGACCTGTATAGGCCATATGCCAAGATCTGATTTTCCCAGAACTACAGTCTGGACCTTAATATATTCTACACACATTGCAGTGATGAAATAAGCAATGTGATAAACATTGAATATAATAATCTTCATTCCGTACCAACCCCCAAGATATATTTTGTTGCTAAATTTTATAATAATTTTAATCAAGAACTAAGTAAAATTGGAAGGAACGTTAAAGATATACAATTCTGTTTATTTTCCAACAGCTTAAGCAGGAGTTTGTGATTCAGCCCATAGTCCAATTCCAAATGAGCCATTTTCCTGTGTTTTTTCCTTGAGTAAATAATGCACGAGATATCATTGTCTGAGAGCAGTATCATAATGGCTTTTATTTTTATTTGAATTCTCATTTATTGATTTTGTTTCTCTTTCCTATGAATAATGCATCCTTTCAGAAGGCATCTGAATTCTCATTATTTGGCAAGCTAAATAAAAAGACCTTTATTTTGAGCAGTTACAAATCCAAATTATGTAGTCAATGTGTTTTTAAACTGTTTAAATATGTATTTACATGCTAAACTGAGGCACTATTGAATTTCCTTGCATAGAAAGTGCAGTAAGGTTTTCAATTGTCCAAATATGTGTTCACTATAATGAAATTGCTTTAAATGAGACTGTGTGGTTCATTTGGGGGAAATAGCATGTTTAAATATGGATGTAAACAGCATTCCTGAGCAGAGTTGGAAGGGGCTGTAGCTGTTTAGGTGAACAAGGCAGGCCCTTAAATGCTTCACTCAGATTGATGTACTTGACTAATGTGTGGTATCACTCTTCCCAGCGGGTTCTTGATGTATAATCAAAAGAGGATCTAAATACTGGAATGTCTAAACTGTTCACTCCTGATTCATCTCCCCTAGTACAAGGAACTGACTGTGTGGTAGGGGCTGCTGAATATGGAGCTTGGTGAAGGAAGCTGGCGGTGTTCTGGGCAAGGGGAAGACTTCAGCTGCGGAGGAAGGGGAACATAGCATTTGAGGAGTCTGGCCATCATTTTTGTTATGGATGGACCTCTTACATGGGGAAAAAAGTCACTGGAGAAGACAGCTATGAAGGGCTTTGGCACATAACATGCGACAGCAACACTCACACCAGGGGAGCAGGTTTTAGGAACCAAAGAGCACTGTTTCTACTGGAGATAAGTCTCTTTAGCAGTCTCTAAGGCTATATGGATCTGTTTCCTTCCTGCCCAGTTGCAACATTCTACTGTTTTCATGTTTCCTTCTTGAGGTAGTGATACCAAAGAGAAGCAATGAATGATGCTATCCAGCTGTAGGCCACAAAGAGGGAGAACCACTTAGTTTGCAGGTGGTTAGCAAACACTTGGGACTTTGGAAAACTACTCAGTGAAGAAAACATCTCTAAAGAGATGAAGGAAAGCTATAGTTTATGGTGTGAGAAAGAGTCAGAAGCTTGTTTTCCTAATGAGTATCTCCTTTTCCATCCAAACAATGTGAGTCATTCCTTGGCTTGGGTTCTGGAGCCTCAGACTAGAAGAGTTAGATGCAGGCGGTATGTGGGGAGATGACCCCAGGGAATAGCATGAGAGTAACGGGTAAGCAAGACAGGAAAGCCAGTCAAATATGCCTTATCAATCATGTTACTGCTCCAGGTAACTGGATCTGGAGAACCCTGGGGGACGTTGCCAAACAGGCCCCTGTGTTAGCCCATCCATGGAGTCGGGATGCTGAGTTACTTTACAAATTATTCTTTGACGATTTGCCCATCAAATTAATTGTCTACCACCTCAGTCCTTGGATGAGAGCAGTTTCTGGAGGTCGCTCTCTGGCACTTCTATTGTCTGAAACCCCAGTCTGTCACTGTCCCCCCAGTCTGGCAAAGTCCTGATATAGATCACGGGGTTTGCAGCAAGCGTGAGAGGTGATAAGTAAGGCAGCAGTAGTGTCCACTCCAATCTTTTGTTTATTAAATATTCATTTGCAAAACCAGATCCTCTTGTTTAAAATGACCTTCCCTAGGAGTGATGCAGAAAGGCTTTGTGCTAAAGGGAAAAGGTATGGTTAAAGCTCCAGGATATCCACAAAACAGATTTAGTTCCAGCTCAGCGGGAGGCAGCCATGTTTCTGTAAGTGTTGATTAAACTGTTCCCCCATGGTGGGTCCCTTGTTTGTCTCATTCATGTTGTTCTCATTTACCTCCTTTTGCTTTGGGAATTTGCCAGCACGGAACTTGTTTCAACGTCTACACTGATTAGATACGAGCTTATGTTAAGCTGGAAGCCAATAAACATTTGGCTAGGGAACTTGTGGGCTTCATTAACCCAAAACAGGGTTTTGGACTGAAAATGCAAATAGACCCAGGAAAGTTATGATGAGTGTGTAAACACTAGAAACATAATGGACTGTCCTCCTCGGGCAGCGGCACTCCACTTAACTTTTGAAGCTGATATCAAGGAAAGTCCTCAAGTTCCTCCATGCGGAGGCTCTGGAGGGGAGAATGAACATGAGGGTCAAAAAGCAGCATGTGTACTTGAAGGGCTCACGTTCAGGAGTGAAGAAAAAGTTAGATTCAGATCCTGAACAAGGCAATTACTTTATGACCCTAGCCAAGGTACTGAAACCCTCTCTCATTTCCTCACACATTTGAGTAATAACTCGACAGTTCAGGGGATATCTAAGGAACTGAAGAGGGCTTGACTGACAAAACATATTACAAAGAAGTAATGTCCCTTCACCATTTTACTGTCTCTCCTGTTTAGAGAGACCTCCCTCTCCCCCTCCCTCCCTGACTCTTCCTCAGAATGAAACTCCTACTGAGAAAGAGCTGTGGGAATAAGTGAGGGCCACCCTTTAGTCTGTAGCAGTGACCACAACAATGCTTCTGTCTATGTTCCTGTTGACAACTGGTCTACGGTTATGCCACTGAGATTTAACTCTTACAACTGCAGCCTTTCATGCACAGCACATTGCCAAACTTCTGGGGTAAAATGTTACCACAAAGCACTATTTTGGGGAATGAAAACAGATTTGGCCTCCAATTCAGATGCTGACCCTCACTGATGTTTTGTTTGACAAGTGAGCTTTATAAGGCTTTAAATCACATGGGATGTTATCCATGATATGCGAACGAGCAATAAAAAAAATCAGTAAATGACATATATTCTTTGATCTCATCTTGTGTTACTGAATCCATCTGACACTGAGCAGGATCCTAGTCACAGGAAGTGATGAGTTTTCTGAAAGAGAAAGGGTATGTCCAAGATATAGACAAGCTTAGAGATAAGGGAGCAAGTCTCAGATCTACTTCCTACAGGTCAAGGCTCAGGGATATATATGGGATGAAGAAACAGGGTAACCTAAGGAATGGAGAAAAGTGATTGGAAGTAAGGAACATTTCATGGCAATTTATAGGGCACATGTTTGGAAAATAGTACCTTTAGCATGATCTGGGGTAAGAGTTTTCAGCATGCTGACCTTAGTTATTCACCCATCATATACTTGAACAGGCCTAAGTGGAGGTAGAGTGATTTTTACCAGACTGAATGAGTCAAAACTAGCCTCCGTGTTTCTAAAAAACAACATAGAGAACTGTTATCATATGTATTTTTGTTGATTTTCACATCCATGTCTTGAATTGACTTTTTTTTAGGTCATTGTCATTCATCATTTAAAAATAGGATTGAGAAATTGGGAAATGACTCAATATTTATCAGTACTTGCTTGCTCAAAGCCTATCTACCAGTCCTGGTTTGATTCTCCAGTACCTATGTGGAGCCAGATAAACAAAGAGGCGTATGCATCTGGAGTTTGCTTGCTTGCTTGCTACACAGACATAGGCACTGGCATACCCATACTCACTCTCTCTTTCCCCTTGCAAATAATTAAAAATATTTTTTAAATAAAAATAGGGGAAATATACTTGTGAGTTAGACAGAAAATTAGAGATTTCCTCCCTGTGGTTCCATGAATGAGTAGAGTTGGGGTTTAAAAAAATAGGATGACATCATATTCTGAGGAGAGGCAGAGGGGAATAGTCCCAGGTGTGGTGGTTTGACTCAGGTGTCTCCCATAAACTTAGGTATTCTGAATGCTAGGTCCCCAGCTGATGGAGATATGGAAATTAGAGCCTCCTGGAATCAATGTATTGTTGGAGGCAGGCTTACGGGTGTTATAGCCAGCTCCCCTTTGCCAGTGTTTGGCACACTCTCCTGTTGCTGCTATCCATCTGATGTTGGCCAGGAGGTGATATCCACTCTCTGCTTTTTCCATTGTTTTCCCCTGCCATCATGGAGCTTCCTCTTGAGCCTGTAAGCCAAAATAAACCCCCTTTCCCCCACAAGCTGCTCTTGGTTGGGTGATTTCTGCCAGCAATGCAAACCTGACTGCAACAATAAGGTTGGTACTGAGAGTGGCATCATTGCTGCTTGGAACCTGACTCTGTGGGATGATGGAGGAATGTGGACAAATTTGAAAGCTTGGCCTAAGAGACACCTTGCAGTTCTGTAAGTACAGCTTAATGGACTATTCTGGTCAGAGATGAAAGACCTGAATGCAGTAAGATCTATCAACTGTTAGGTTTGGCTTATGAGGGTGTGAAAGAGCTTTGCCTGGATGGGGCTAGAAGCAGCTTGTGTGAGAGGTTTGCTGTTATGCCCCTGTCCTGAGAACTTTTGCAGGGTTGCATTGTGTAGAAATGGACTGGTGTGATCAGAGGCCTATGGCACAGAAACAGTGAAATATTTGAGTGAAACTGCTGCCCATTCACCTGGAATTGAGAGATTACAACCATTGAGATTTGGCCAGCTGACCTGCATTGGAACCATAGGAAGAATACAGTCTTTTTGAAGGGATCTGACTGCTGAAGGAGTGTCCTGTGCTTTCAAAGTCTGCTTTATTCCCCCGTTGATTAACAAATTGGCACCTACCTGGTATTGTGGAGTATGAGAAATGCAGAAAAGAGAGGGTCATTTAATTTGCAGCACAGTCTTGTGTTTTGGAAATGGCCATGGGCAATGTGAAGCAGGTTTGCTGGATGCCTGCATGGAAACTTGATGGAGCAGTGAGGCTAGACCGTGGGTTGCAGTGGAGACCCTGTGGAGATGCTGGAACTATAAGATGGCTGCTAAAGAGAGGTGCCGGCCCTGGATGAAGTTTTCCAGGACTGTGAGTAGCCTAGCTGGAGGGGTGGAAATGGAACTCCAGAGACTTGTTTCTGGTTAGAATTATCATACTTGGAGATTTGTCACTGACTAGAGTTGTTGGACTTTGAACTACAGAGTTTGATGTTTGCCCTGTTTAAATCTGATATTTGTTGAATATTGTTTTTTGCAATGCCCAATGCCATCTTTTTCAGTGTGAGTGTTTATTCTTTGCCATTATGGGCTTTTTGATTATTTGGTATTATGGCTCAGTTAAAAGATCTTGGACTATGGGAATGTGCGAACATCATTGGCATTGATAAAAACTATGGGGACTTTTGAAGTTGGATGAATGCATTGTATTCTGTATATCACATATGGTTATCAGCTTATGGAGGCCAGGGGTAGAATGTGGTGGTTTGATTCAGGTGTCCACCATAAACTTAGGTGTTCTGAATGCTAAGTCCCCAGCTGATGGAGATTTGGAAATTAAAGCCTCCTAGAAGCAGTGTATTGCTGGGGATGGGCTTATGTTTGCTACAGCCAGCTTCCTCTTGCCAGTGTTTGGCACAGTCTATTGTTACTATTGTGCACCTAATGTTGGTCAGGAGGTGATGTCCACCTGATGGCTCTTGCCATCATTTCCCCCTGCCATCATGGAGCTTCCCTTGAGCCTATAAGCCAAAACAAACCCTGTTTTTCCCACAAGCTGCTCTTGGTTGGGTGATTTCTGCCAGCAGTGCAAACCTGACTGTGACACCAGTAATCAAGGAGGAAATGATCAGATAGCTAAAATATCATGGAGAAACAGAAGCACAATGCCATGAAAAGTAGGGAACCATCCACAGCTCTAGTTTCCAGAGGGAAGAGAACACAACTACAGGTACAAGGTGAGCCTGGAGAGTGACAACTGTCCTGGTGACACCAGACTACATTTGCAGCCATAAGAGAAGCCTAGGTTCTCATAAGACATAGGTCCAGTGAAGGGGTTTGGTGTGACAGACAGTCTGCCTGTGTGGCAGGCTAGCACTGGTGAAGAAATTCACTGTGTTTCTTCCCATAATCTGGAGCGCTAGGGGCAGGTGCTATTTTGAAAGTGGCCTATTGTTTGAGACTGAGCTGAGGGGTTCATGCTCTGCCCACGGGCCATACAATCCATGCATTAGCAGTGGTTTCAGTACACAAAGAAGGGACGTTTCTAAGGTGAAAACAGCCCATGACACAACCAATAAGATACTGAAAACATGACCTTGGCCAGCTTGGCCCTCAGTTTGTGCACAGCACCAACCCTAGTTGCTTTCTCCTCCATGAGCAGTGCTTCACATGGAACCCCCACGAGGAGGCTCCTCTTTGAAAGACTGCCATGAGAACAAGAAAGAGGGGTCCACCCAGCAGATGCGTGAATCACAACATGGAAACAAAAATGTGAAACAGCATGGCAAAAAAAATCAAACCCAAAGATCCTGAGGTGTGGTGGTTTGAATACAATAGATGGCCCCCAATATATTCAGTTGTTTATTTGTTTGTAGTTTGCATCTCTAGCCATCTGGCTGGAGGCAATGCCATTGTGTGGATCTTAAGGTGTGGTGGTGGGTTTGAGATTTCAATCTAAAGATATGCAAAGTGTGCCTAGCTGGAGTTCCTGAAGTGTGCTCTGGCTTTTGACCTTTAGGCTTGTCTCTCTCTGCTTGGGCCTGTGAAAGCAGGCCAGTTTCTTCTGCCATTTATGGAACTTCCCCTGGATCTGTAAGCTTCAATAAATCCCTTCCTCCATAACTGTGCCTGGTCTGAAAGTTCATCTCAGCGAACCTGAAGCTGACTGCTACATGAGGTTATTGGAATTTTGGACAAAAAATGCAAAAGCCTCTTTTGAAAAATGATCAAAGGGGATTCAAATAAATGGCTAAATGAAGTGAAAAGAAAATCTTCTTCAAGTCTTGGGTGTGAAACTCAGCAAATGACGATTCTGAAAAAATTAGAACTCTTTGAAATAAAAGCCTAATAAATTAATTGGAAAACTCAATGGAAAGCCAATATACCAGACTAGGCAGAATAAAGAATATTAGGGGTTGGAGAAATGCTGAATAGTTATCATTTAGACAACAATAAAGAAAATGAGCAATCATGACCAAAACTTCTCAGCATTGGGAACACAATTAAGTGATTAGACTGAAAGCTCTGGTGTTGACATAGAAACCTTGATATTGATGAAAGCCACAGAAAACCTGTTCAGTAAGATCAGCAGAAAGTCACCAAAACTAGAAAAATAAATTGGCATCCAGTAAAGGAGGCATTTAAAACCCCAAACAGACTGCATACTATAGTAAAATACCAAGAGTATAGAACAAAGAATACTGAAACGTATGTATAAGTCAGTTCTCCCAAACAGCTCAATGACGAGTGATGATACTGAGGCAGTAACAAAATGTTCCTCAGCAAAATATTAGCCCGGGATCAGATAGATTCACTGCTGAATTCTACCAGCCTCAACACCAATGTTCCTAAAACTATTCCATAAAGTAAAAATGGAAAGGGTGCTATCAAACTCATTCTACAAAGCTAGTATTGCCCTGATACTAAAATTGGATAAGGTCACAGCAAAAGAAAACTACAGGCCAATTATTTTACTGATGCAAATATTCTCAACAAAATACTTGCCACCTGAATTCAGTAACACATTTTTTAAAACTTTGTTTCATTCTAGGGATACCAGACTAGTTCAATATATACACGAACTGATAAAGAAAATATAGCATAAAATAGAGCCAAGGACAAAAACACATGATCATCCTAATAGATGCAAAAAAAAAAAAAACATCATTTGACAATATTCACCATTTCTTTGATAAAATCTCTGAAGTTGGTTTGGTAAAATCTTTGAAGTTGGGGCTGAGGAGATGGCTCACTGATTTAAGATGCCTGCTTATAAAGCCTGCCAGTCTGGGTTCGGTTCCCCAGCACCCAGTTAAAGCCAGATGCACAAAGTAACATATTCATCTGGAGTTTATTTGCATTGGCAAGAGGCCCTGCTGGGTCCATATTCATCCTCCTTCTCTCTGTCTGCTTGCAAAGAAATAAAAATGTATAAATATATTTTTTCTAAAAAACTCTGAAGTTGCTTTCTTTCCAAGAACGCAAAACAAAAAGCCTTTGACAAAATTCAATATTCCTTTTCCATAAAATCTCTGAAGACACTAGAACAAGAAAGATTATAGTGCAACATATTAAAGAGTATCTATAATAAGCATATAGGCAACAGTATACAGAACGGGATATAACTGAAAACATTTTATTTAAAATCAAGAGTGAGAGTAGGACTTCTACTCTTTCCATTCCTTCTCAATATAGACGCTGAATTCTTAGCCAAACCAATAAGACACGAAAAATAAATAGAAGGGAAAATAGAAAGAATTAAGTCAAATTATCCCTAATTACTACTTGTATGATCCTGAACCTAAAAGACCTTAAAGACTCCAACCAAAACCTCTTTGATTTAATGAACATTTTATATAAGATAGCAGGACACAAAGTCAACATACAAAGTCCAATAGCTTTTCTATACAATAAGGTATTATTTACCTTCTTGTTGCTGTAAAAATAAAATGCTGACAAAAGCAATTAAAGGAAGAAAGGGTTTATTTTGGCTTACAGTTCAAAGTTACAAAGTCCACTGTGGTGGGGAAGGCATGGTAGCAGGGCACAAGGCAGCTGGTCACATTGTGTCTGCAGTGAGTGAGAGAGTGATAAATGCGGGTCATTAGTTAGCTTTCTTTTCATGCAGCCTTGGACTCTTGCCCATGGAAGAGTGTCACCCACAGTCTTTCTAACTTAGTTAACTTACTCTAGAAAATCCCTCCAGACACGTCCAGAGATTTGTTTCCATGGTGATTCTAAGTACTGTCAAGTTGACAACTGTTTTTAACCATCACAATCAATAATTACAATGCTGAGAAAAGAAAGTCAGGAAAAGATTCCCACTCATGATAGCTTCAAAAACTAATAAGTTAGGAATAAACTTACCAGTGAGCTGAAAGATTGTACACTTAAAACTTAAGCAACATTTCAGGAAGAAATTGAAGAGGACAGTAGAAAGTGGAAGAAGTTCCCATACTCACAGTTTGGGAGGACTAATACTGTGAAGTTCAAAGCAATCCCCAACAAAATTCTAATACTATAATTCTAATAATGCTCCAGTCAGAATAGCTACGAACAAGAAAGCAAAATCTTTAAGTGTTGGTGAGGATGGAGGTGGGTAAAGAACCCACATACACTGTTGATGTAAAAATTACTTCAGCCATCAAAAGAACATCAATAAATAGGGAGGTCACTGACAAAACTTAAAATAGAGCTTCCACATGGTCCATTTGTACTCTTTCTGTGTATATGAACAAAAGCATCCAGGTCAGTGCACAATAGAAATATTTGCTTAGTCATGTTTGCCATGTCACTGTTCACAATGGCAAAGTTACATAATTAGCTCATGTGCCCATCAGTGAAGGAGTACATAAAGAAAATGTGGTATGTGTGTATACACATGAGTATTATTAAGCTATAACAAAGAACAGTCATGTAGCTTGAAGAAGAATAGAACATCAAATCATTGTTATTAAAGGAAGGCAGCTTTAGAAAGAGAAATATTGAGTATTCTCTGTCGTGTATGAAAGTTAGACTTTTACAAAGATATGAAACTATAAAGGGAATTGTTTGAAAATAGGAAGTGGATAGGGGAGATATGAGAGGATGATGGAGGTTCAGTCTGAGCAAACTACATGGTATGCATGTATGCAAGAGTCATAATGAAACCATTATTTTGGGCAGTTAATATGTGCTAATTAAAATTAAAAATTGCTAGAGGAAAAGAAAAATTTGATCTCTAGCACAACTCATATACCACATACTTTTTAGAGAGTCACTTCTCCTAATACCACATCTTTATAGAACATTCTCTCATTCATACATTTGAATTTTCAGGAAGAATGACAAAAAGTTTATTTCTGGTATTTGCCTCAAGTACTAAGAAATTTTTATTGCTGTTATAGCAAGTAGTTATGCTTTATTAGCATAAAAATGAGTCAGAATATTGTTGTTGTTACTATTATTATCATATTTTTGGTTTTTCAAGGTAGGGTCTCCCTCCAGCCCAGGCTGACCTGGAACTTGCTACTATGTAGTCTCAGGGTGGCCTTGAACTCACTGTGATCCTCCCACTTATCCCTCACTGGGATCAAAGGCATGCATCACCATGCCAGGCTCCAGAATGCTATTTTTAACAAACGTTTATTCTATATTTTATTATGGAATGTGGAACATGATCATTTCTCCTAGAACACTGCAGGGCTAAATCTGAGATGTCAGCCTAGTCTTTTAACAACTGAGTTGATTGTACTACATCATTCACTGCTTCGTTGTCAGGGCTTATTCGCTTTGTGTACTATGCTTTGGGTTGTCAATGATTTTTAGTTCAAAAGCTTCAGTTCTCAGTGTTCATACAGATGCCTGAATCCATTCTCAGTGTTAGTATTAGGAACGCAATTAAGAATTTGGCATGCTGACCTTACAAGAAGAAAAAAAATCCCAAGGCATGAAAAGCTTGCAGAAAGTAGTTGGAGGACATAATAGCATGTGAAGAGTTTGAATCCTGCCACATGTTCATTAATTAGAGTATTAAAGGAAACCATGAGAGGCTGGCAAGAAAATACCTGACCATGGAAATGGGCTTTGGATCACATCACTACCCAAGTTTGAGGAGATAAAAGAAGATGCTTTCATCGAAAAACACCCATATCACCCTCATCAAACAGGAATAAGTAAAAACAATATTAAACTATTTTTAAAGTATTATTTGCTATAGATCAACCAACTGAATTAGATGTTTTTCTCATTTTATCTCCCTGGGTGAAAAAGAGAAAGAAATGCTAAGAAAAATTCCTGGAAATCAACTTTATCTTTGTCATACTCAGTTCAATCAGAAAAAAAATACTATCACTTTCCTTTTGAACTGATTACATATTTGGTTCAGACAGGTAAAAAATTCATAGATATAGAAATGCCTTCATTTCTGGTTTCTCTCTGGGATGCTTCCTATTGATGAGTAGCTCTGAATAATTGTACACATAAGTCAAGAAATGTTTCCTGCATTTGGATATGTAAATCTATTTTTTAAATTACCAGTAATCTGTGTATCATTGGTAAGTGATGCTATAGATCTTCAGAACTCAGGAAATTAGGAGAAATAAAATAGAGAATCTACTGAATTAAACTTCTTTTCCAACTAGTATTTAACTTAATGATAGGAACCTACTATCTAGGCATGGAGATAGAGGCAATTGCAAGTTTTAAATCGCTAAACTTTTTGAGATATTTACCACTTTCCTAAGGAAAAAAATGCTATACTATAAAGAGTGATAATTTGTAGCCAGGCGTGGTGGCACATGCCTTTAATCCCAGCACTCGGGAGGCAGAGGTAGGTGGATTGCCGAGAGTTTGAGGCCAGCCTGAGACTACATAGTGAATTCAAGGTCAGCCTGGGCTAGAGTGAGACCATATCTTGAAAAGCAAAAACAAAAAAGCAAATGAAAGTGATAATTTGATAGGTGGGTTGGTGGGTATGGGAACAGATACACTTGTAAAGGACTGGGAAAGCTCAGGGAGATGAGACATGCTGTTGAGAGGAGACAGGAGCAGGGAAAGTAGGAGCTAATGTTGGTTTGGGGAAGTTTCAACCTCCCAATCCTTAAAATCTAATGGAATTTGTCAATGGAGTTTTAGAGTTGCTTGGAACATGTCTTCCATTCTTCTGTCTAAATTCTCTCCTTTGGAATGAAAGTATTTATCTTATCCCTGTACTACCATGGTATTTTGGAGGATATAACTTGTTTGATTTCATGGGTCCACAGATAGAGAACTTTGACCCAGAATAGGTCATTTTTGGACTTGGCCATATCAGATTTAGGCAATATTTGGATGAGACTTTGGACTTAATCTTGCAAAAACTACAATTTTGGAGACGATTGATATAGGAAAAATATATTTTGCATGGGAGTATCTGAATTTTGGAAAAGAAGGGACAATATTCTACACAATAGTTGTGTTGTATATGCATTCATGTTTTTAAGATATATATTTACTTGCAAGCACAGAGAGAGATACAGAAGGAAAGATAAACAGAGAGAATGGGCACGCCAGGGCCTCTAGACACTGTAAACAAACTCCAGAAGCCTATGTCATTTTGTGCATCTGGCTTATATGAGTACTGGTGGATCAATCCTGGGTCCTCAGGCTTCATAGGCAAGTGCCTTAATGGCTAAGCCATCTCTCTAACCATAAATCCATCTGTTGAAACCTAACTCTCAATACAGCAGTATTTGGAGGTAGAGTTCATAAAAAGGCAGAACCTCATGAGTACAATTCATACTGCTTAGAAATTTCCAGAGCTCCCTTGACTTTTCTGCAGTGAGGGCATAGTCACAGATGGTTATCTACTCATCAATTTTGATATATAACCCTTACAGCTCCTATTCCAAATGAAGTAAGAGATAGTTTACTCTGAGCCAAATATGAGTGACCATAACCCAGGAACACAAATTCAGGTTGCTCTGAATGACATGTTTCACCATAGAAATGGCACATAAGCTTTCACATGTCACAGAACAAAAAATATCAGTGCATTTGCCAAATGGGGACAGCAGGTAGGCAGGGTTGCAACAAAGCAGGGAAAACACTGAGAGAAGTTCCAGATGCTAGTTGATGATCTCCTTAGTTTCTGCGTGGTGCAGGCAGAGACATAAAGTGGAACACTCACGAGTGCAGTTCATGCCATGTAGAAAGGCCGAGAACAGAGTGGTGCTTCTCAGAGTATCTATAGTGAAAACCCAGTTTGGGTGTGGCTTATTCTTTTTTTAATTAATTTTTTATTTTTTATTAATTAGTTTTGTATTCAGCAAATACAGTCAGTTTGGTACCATTATTAGGCTCATCTGTGACCTATCCCCTCCCCTTGGCCCCTCCTTGTTGAGGTATATGGGTCATGCATTGTGGAGTTAGCCCACAGTTATGGGTAGGATAAATGTCTCTGCATATCATGACCCAACATGTGGCTCTGACATTCTTTCCGCCCCGTCTTCCGCAAAATTTCCCTGAGCCATGTTGGGTTCATTTTTGGTCTGCTTCAGTGATGAGGCGTTGGGGGCCTCTGGGTCTCTGATTTGGTAGGAGTTGATTTCTCTGTGATCTCCTTCACCCTTGTGCTGGTACCCGGTTCACCAGGAAAACAGCACCCTTGCTTGTTTCGCCGATTTTTCTTAGTTTCAGCTGGGGTCCTTTTGAGGTATGATGGGGTGGCTCTCTCCTTAGGATTTACATCTAGAAAGAGAAGCAGATTCTCCAACAGAGAGTAAGTTAGCACCAGGACAAATGAGATAACCCTTACTTTTTTATATAGAGAATTTAATAGGGGTAGGCCCTCTTGTAGCCCATGATTGATGGTAGCTTGATAATGGAGAGTGGGCTTATGTTTGGACATGGTTCTGACTTGTTTCCCAGCTCCAGCTATGGGTCCGGTACCACTGAGCGGATCAGTTAGCAGAATCAAGAGCAGTTGGTTCCCCACCATGGCTGTGTGCCACTATTGCACTTGTGTGGGCATCACAACAGGATATTTGATGCTAAGTAGGTTAGACCATGAGTTGCTTGCACAGATATTGGTCATTTTCCCCCAGTTGCCCATGTAGCACCTTCTGGCACTAGACATGCTGACTGTCTGGGGATTGACTCTCTTCCAGCTTCCAGCCATGCCATTCCATTTTACATGTCAACCACATAAGGTGTCTTCAGCAGTAGGGTCTTACCACTAACCTTTGGTGAGTCAACAAGTACTCTGACAGAAATCTGTCTTTCTTTTAGGAAACCTTGTAGGTCTCTCTGATCAAAAGCTCATTGTGGCTGATAGCCACATGCTGGTACTGGGAGTTACAGGTCAGTGCCCACTAAGAAAAGGAAGAAAAAGATAACTAATATACAAGAGTTAAAGAGGAGGGAGGGAGAGAGAGAGAGAAATAGAAGCTGTAGAAGATTAAGGTCATTCTTTTCAACCTGCTGTGCACCAATACTTTGAGAAATGGAAAAGTGAATTGAAGATTATATCTTAGAGATGTTTTTGCATGTGTGTGTGTAAGTGTAGTATGTGTGTAACAATGTACATATGTGTGTGGACATATATATGTGTGTAGTGCTTGTGCACATGTGTGCACGTGCATGTAGAAGCCAGAGGTCACTAACCTCCTTTTTTTTTTTGAGACTGGGTCAAAATAGATTCAGCTAGGCTAGCTAGCAGGAAGCTCTAGGGATCCACCTATCTCACCTATCTCTCCTCTCCAGTGCTAATATTACAGATACAGACCACCATATCTAGCATTTTATGTGAGTAGTAGGGATCCACCCTCAGGTCCTCATGTTTGGGTAGCAAGCACTTTACCCATTGGGTCATCTCCCTGACCCCCAGTTCTAAATTTTGATCACTAGGTTCAACAGACATCAAAATACTCTGTAAAATTGCAACAATGAAAAATTTCTTATATAAAATTATTCCACAAATTACCATCATCTTTCTAAACCCTATATTTCTATCTTTGTTCTTCTACTGTGATCCTGGAAGAAAAGATTTTGTAGGTGAACACTACGTAGAGTAGTGTTAGGCAAGAGCCTAAGGTATAATAGATTTTCATCTGTGACACAGACCTGGCCTAAGACTGCTTCAAAACATGCACCATTATATGCATTTTTGAGTGCTCACTTACATGATCTTGTCATCAGAAAGATACTGTGTTAAAAAGTATTCTATTGCAAGGAATAAGAAACGAGCTCAGAATTTCAGCCAACCTGATGATTTCCGAAACAAGTTGTTCTATGTGAAAATGCCTATGACAGGTATATCAAGGGCAGTCTCCAGAGCAAGGGCACTTGTGAAAGAAAACTGTAACCTGTAAATGTGAGATGGAGGCAGAGAAAAGAGCCTTGCCAGGTGGCTAGGTGAAGTAATGTTTTGACTATGTATCTGACTAACATGGGCAGGCCAGCCATATCAGGGTCTTTGAGTAGGCCGCTGACAGAGTTTATCTCTGCTAGAAACAGGCTGGCTTGGAGAGAATTGTGGCTTCTGATAGGCTATCCAGGGATATCACGTTAGTTTGGCAAAGTGGCAGATTAAATCTACCAAATGACTTCTAAGGACCTGGGACAGGTAAAATGAGCAGATGGTAACTCAAGATGAAAAAAGAAAAGAAAAGAAAATGGTGAAACTTTAAGTTTATTTCTAAAAGATATAATAACCTCTGTGATCTCCATAGCTTGGGTCGATATTATGTATCCAGTGCCCAAATAATAACAAATTTAGTTTCATTCCCAAATAGTGCAGCTTCCTGTTGTATAACTTGGCTACTAGAACAATGTTTAGCTATTACCCCATATCTCAGCGAATATTTCTAGTTCTATAGCACCCGTATCTGGCCTAAGGTCTCACATTTCTGTGATGCCGTCCACATGTGGTTCACATTTTGTCCTCTAACTTGTTTATTAAAAAGGCATAGGACCACAGTGACTAAAGGCCAAATGACAACACCTGAACTTGGGGAGGAGGCAAGTCAGCGAGGAAGCAGATCGTCATCTATCCAGACTCCTCGGTCTTACAGTGTCATGTCAAGTGACAGGAGGAAGTTAGAGCCTTAGTCATTGGTCTTAAGTGAAAGCCTGGATCCGATTGTGAGTTTCATGCTTCCTATGATTATAGAAAATTATATTTCATTTCCATAGTATTTTAATAGCAACTTTATGCTAATTCAACATATGCTTACCTTATAAATAATTGTCCCAAATATGTCAGCACATATGGAATTTCTCAGAGCAGTGGTGGTTTGAGCTATGGCTCAAGTTCAATTGTGTAAGCGTTTTTGGTTCAAGGTCATATTTTAGGCATCATGCCTCCTTGTTTCTGTTCCTATTTCATCTTGGAGATGGAAAAGAATGACAGTTCATGTGCCTACCTCCATCTTCTCGAAAGATAAGGAAACTGAGGCCTACAGGTATGAAATAATTAATCCAGAGTTTTACTACAAAGTACAGGGACAATATGGGTTCTATTTCCCTGGAGCTTCGCCAGTATTCTTCTAGGCACTATGTCTTGGTTTTTGTAGAAATCAAAGTTCATAAAAGAAACTCTGAACGCAATTGCTGTGAACATGTAGTCTGGAGTTATACCACAAGACGCTAATCATCTTGCCTGCCTGCCTGCTCATGCCCTTTCTAACAGAAATTTCCTTCACCCAAGTCCCTGCTACCTGAGTGGGCAGATTTTATACCGCATGACTCCTCTACTCCCACCATTGTTAATTAGTCTGGAGATAACCATCTGGCCCATATGGAGTTCATCCCTAGCAGAGTTAAAAAGGTAAGGAAGGCTGTATAATTAGATTCTTACTTTCAGGAGGTCAAACCAAGGAACAGAGGGAAGTTGCCATTTGAAAGCGGGAGCAGGAAATAGTAGTAGGAGTCTGTTGAAAGATCACAGCTATAGCAAACCAAATCTATATGCAGTCAAGTGATGTTAGAGCCCAGGAGCCAAGTGCTTCACAGAGACCAGTGAATGAAGAGGAAGTGGATGAAACACATGGTTGAAAAGGGACCCTGTCACATGGCCCCGCTAAAACTCTAGGAAAGGCACTGTCTTTTACAGGGTCCCCGTGTGTACTCATTCCCTCCCTCAGAACTAGCCATGGGCAGATGTTAGTATTGTCTTTGCTCTTGTGTTAGACTTGCTAGAGACCATACACACAGGTCGCTGCTGTCCTGCCTGTTTACTGCTTGCCTCACACCTGACAATCTCTATATACCCCTTTAATCATAACAAAAATGAAGATAGGGAGGAGTTGGATTTGAAAATTCCTCTAGGAACAGTGAAATCATTGACACAGTTAAATTCTAATATTCTCTGTCTGCCCTTTACTTGAGTTAGTTTTGAGTTGAAAAACTCTCCCAAGTAGAATCACTATGAGCAGTTATTGATAAAGGCATGACGCCACGATGAAAATTAAATTCTTTTGATTTAATGTCTGAAAGGGTGCGAAGACAAAAGTGGAAAGAGGACGGAGGTGTAGAAGAGCCCATGTACCATTCTTCTAACCAGTTAGAGCCGGGCACGTGCTGATGATTTAGCAGCACTCGCCGTGAGGGCAGTGGTATACCACTGAGGCAAGCAGACATGGACGTGGGATGTGAGCTTGTGACGGTGGTACAGGCACTGTCACACTGATGGCAGCATCTGAGTGCTGTCCAGGAGAGCACCACAAAGAAGAGCCCTGCGAACTGCTCACCAACTGCACACGGAACACGGCATTCCCACCATGAGTGAGTCTGGGAAACACTGCTGAAGATCATTGCCCCCCCCCTTAATGCTTGAGCCACCTCTCTGAGGTTGGAAGTGTGTTTTTATCCCTTTGCCAGATGAGAAGCTGAGTCTGAAAAGGATTCAGGACCTGGGTGGCTTCAATTTGCATAGCACCCCCATCTAAATGATCACAAATCTGCCAGTGTGAAGAAAAAAAATGGATGTCAAAAATAGTCTTGAAAGGGATGGGTTGGAAGTTAAAGATCCTTGCTTGCAAAGCCTGATGGCCTAAGTTTGATTCCTTTAGTGCTCATAAAAAGTCAGGCACACAAAACGGTGCATGTGTCTGTAGTTCGTTTGCAGTGGTAGGAGGCTCTGGAGTGTCCATGTTCACTCACACTCTCTCTCAAAATCAAATAGCTCTTTAAAAAAACAGTCTTCTAAGGGAAAGGGCAGCCAATGTAAAGCAGACACAAGCTGTAGGTGTCCTATATGTGGGGATAGGTGTAGAACATGAGATTTGGTGCTTGCTTTGTCTTGTTCATCATCCAAAACCCATTTATGCTACCAGGATCTAGGAGGATGGGTCCTGCATTCAATGTTATGAAGAGGGAGGAAAAAAGACTTGTGACACTTGCTCATGAAGTTAGCCTTATGGTGAGGGAGGAAAGAGGATACGGGAGGGAGAAGCTACCAGCATCTCTAAAATTATTTTAATTCAAATGGCAGTCCCATCTCCACTTCTGCTTCAGAGATTCTATGGTCCCCACACTTTGATGTAGGTTCCCAAACAAACCTTGTCTGGGTTCTTTCATTGAGGTTAAAACCAGACATTCCCTCGAGTGTTTTCAAAATCGGTAGCATACCCCTCTCTGCCTCCTGTCATCTCACCCCCAGCACACACCCCATAACCCACATGTTTTTGCCTGGTTAAAATCTGCCTATTGAGGAGATATCCCAAAAGAGGCCCTGGGCTCAGCAGAGAGAGGGAAAAGAGAAAGGAATGAGAGGTCTCCTGGCTGGTAGGACAGTATGTGCCCTCTGTGGTTTGGGGAATAAAAGTCTGTGAGGAAATGGGAGATCCAAGTATTAATCTACCTTGGAGTTTGCTTTCACAATGATAGTTCTCCTCTGTGGCATTTTTCCCTTTGGGCCTATGTTCTCTGTAGCCAACAGAGCAGAGGAGATGCAGGCAGAATGGGAAGTGGGAGCCTAGTGCACACAGCTTCACAGAGCTGTCTTCTTAGACCTTCCATCTACGCACAGCCCAGCCGGTGCCCAGAGTCCTGGGTGCATTTCCAAAGCAGCTCATGTCTGCTACCCCCTGGAAAATAAGAAAAGACATGTCCTCTGCAGTATTACCTGCATGGTACCACTTGGCAGAACTTTATGACAGACAGTAATAAATAATTAACTAATCACTGGAGCTGCAGAACACTGAAGACAGCAACATTGCCTTGGCTCATGCCACCCAGGAGGACTTTGACAGTGTTTCCTTTCTTTATATAGGCTGGCCACAAGTCAGGCTCTCCGATGCCACCTGCCAAGCCAGCAGGAGACACATCAGCCCTTCCTGGATTCTGCCTGTCACCAGCCTGCGCATCCAAGAGTAACAAAGGTGCAACTGGGCTCTCTTCAATTCTGCCACACTTTTCTTTTTTTGGCTTTTTGAGGTAGGGTCTCACTCTAGCTCAGGCTGACCTGGAATTCACTATGTAGTCTCAGGGTGGCCTTGAACTCTGAGTGATCCTCCTACCTCTGCCTCCCAAGTGCTGGGATGAAATCTGTGTGGCACCACACCCAGCTCCTGCCACACTTTTCTGTAGAGACCAGAGTTTCAGGACCCATGAGCTATGGAAGCTTCACTGTAGTAGAGAACTCACCCCCCTTCCACCATCACTCTCATGTAGGGGACTTTTGGCACAGTCAGGGGACATTTTGATCAGCACAATTAGGAGCCAAGAGTGTTGTTGCTACTAGCAGCCAGTGGGTAGAGTATGCTGTTAACATGCTACAGTGTAGAGGACACATCTGACAATGAAGAGTCATCTCACCTAGAATGTCCACCCTGCAATAGAGTAACAGAAGAATGTGTCACTCTCGCATGGCCAGTGTGTCCGGATGACTATTGTGAAGCCAAGTCCAAAGAAACTTGGGCTCCCTCGAGTGGTGACTCATACTATGACAGCCAGGAAGGGCCCACTGCTTGTAGCTATAGGAGGGTGTGTGTGTGTGTGTGTGTGTGTGTGTGTGTGTGTGTGTGTGTGTGGTGTGCTTCAGTTAATGGGGATAACAATTTTCATGAATCGTTAACGACCCATTGTCTTCTCTCCATGTTTTTAATATCAGTGCAGAGCCTTTGAATTGAGAGAGCAGAGTTCCTTCTCATGAATCAGAGTGCTTATTACTTAAAACCCATTCTTCCTGTTTAGAGCAGTGCTTGACTGCAAATTTGAGGTTTCTTTCTGTGTGTTTTCTTCCTACATGGAAATTCCAGGAGCTTCCACAATGTCTCCTTAGTCCCCAGTTTGGCAAGAGAATGAAGAAGCGTCTATGAGAGGTAGCTCAGAAATGATATCTCCATTGCCACTTCTCAAGGGGAGAGGGCCGGGAGTGCAAGGTAACTTTATGACTGTGATCCTATGAACCAGAATTTAGCAAGTCTTGTATAGTCCTACACATGTCCACAAAAACATTGCAGACATGTCGTGCTTATGGAAGGTGCTTGATTTTCTAACAAATAAATGATTTTTAATGGATTATTTAAAATCTAACTGACCTTTCTTATTTATCTAATAGGCTTTTACTAGGTCACTCCCATGTCCATCATAATGATGATAATGCTAATTGTGTAAATTTTAAATGACAGGAACTATGTCACATTCACTAACTAATGTGTTCCTCATGGTAGCCATCTGAGGAATGGTACTGATTTTGGAGGAGCTGGAGGCATGAGAAGATAGTGTGACTGTGTGAGGTCAGTGGGCAGGGGATGAGTTTCTTTTCTCACCGCTGTGACATAATGTATGACAGAAGGAACTTAAGGGAGAAGAAACTTGTCTTGGTCTATGGGTTCATAGGGTCTACTCCAACATGGCAAGGAACACTCAGGGGCAGAAGCGGCTCTGTGGTGGCAAATTCCTGTGCTCCTGCACCTTCATAGCTTTCTCAAGGATACAGAGTAGGACCAAAAGCCAGACCAGGTAGGCACCTTCAAAAGACCACCTTTAGTGACCTTCCTTTGTTAGCCAGGCTCCACAACCTCCCAAAACAGCATTACCAGCTAGAGCTCAAGTGTTACACATAAAATCCTACGGAGAACATTTCATATTCAAACTATAACAGCCAGTGAGTAAGAAAGTGGTACCCGAATGCTGATCTGTCAGGTCTAAAGCATGCTGCCTACCCTACTGGAACATTCAGGGCTCAGGTCAGTGACAGCTGTCCAGACTGGGCCTTCTCTCTGTACTCTGCTTGCATTCTTGTGACCACTTCTGTAGAATCCTCATCCTGAGATGGCACCATAGCAGCTTGTGCACTTTCTTGACTCCAGGGCCTTCTGCTTTCCTCCCAGCACTTCATATTCTGGTTTTTATTCCAAGCCCAGTTCCTATGACCACAACAGAGTCCTCCCTAACCTTCCATTTGAGGATATGTGCTATCTAGGTTTGGATGCAAGCTTTCCAAATCCAAAGTTTAGATTCTCCATACATGTCCTTGTCTAAGAAAGCAAGCAAGCTCTCTTCCATTCATTTGTTTATAATGAGGGATCCCTGTGTTCCCCTCTTTCTCTGCAAATAAGCAAATTACAAGCACCCAGCCCACCTCTCAGGATTGCTACAATAAATGACATGATGAAAGCGGGCCCTAAAAAAGTTCGGGGCTGCTTGATTGTCAGGCTGGTTTATCTTATTCACCACTTTCATTTTCCAAAAAAATTTGTTGTGTCCAGAGCAAAGCACTGGTGGTAGGTTGGAGAAAGTGGCTGTTTTTCCTGCTTTCGAAGACTTTCTGCTGAGAAAATGCTAAATGTTGCCTGTAGCCTCAGAACCCACTACAGAAAGTAGGAGCTAAGCAAATAACTCCAGCTGTGTAAACCCAGTCAAGACCACTTTTAATGAAAATCTACTTACTTCTACTTGCTATGTGTGAAAAGAGATGAGAGGCATCCTTTTATATATTTTATTTTATTTTTATATAACATTTTATTGACAATTTTTATATATGATCATAATCCCCTCTCATCACTCTCTCTCTCTCTCTCTCTCTCATGCCCCCATACCCCTCCCATTAAACTCCTTTGTCCACCCAACCAGTCCCTCTCCTATTTTAATTTTTCTAATCGTCCTCATCATCCATGAGGACATGTTGATGGGTTGGTTCAATACTGTACTGATACCAATAGCTGCTGTGAATGGTCATCAATGCTACAAATATCCATGTCTGAAATATAAAGTTTAAAGCACTCATCCCATCCTCTGCCTCATACATTCTTTCCATGGTATTCCCCGAGCCTTGCTTTGTGTGGTAGAAATGTCTTATCTAATGCTGAGTGTTTGAATGTCACTTCTTCTCAGCACTTTGATGAGATCTGAGTTTCCCCAGTAGTTACCACTCTCTGTAAAAAGAAACTTCATTGATCAAAAGTGAGAGAGTAGTGTTATATGAGCATAAACATGAGTATTTAGAGGGCAGTTTGATGGGCATAACATATTCATTTAGCCAAACAACAGTAACAGCTTCTTTCCTGGGGCCTATCAACTTGCAAGCCATAGACTTTTGACTAGGTTTTCAATACCAGGCATGAACTTGCTCCTGTGGAGCAGGCCTCAAATTCAATCAGAAAGCAGTTTGTTATCTTCCTAACAGTCATGCTTCTATTGTACCAGTGGGCTCATCTTGCCTTCCTGGCTAGTTGTATAGTTCCCGGGGACCACTGCTCGTTAAGACTGCTGGTGTGCTTTGTCTCCAGCAGTGTACATAACAGTTTCCACCTAACCAGCAGGGAGTAGGTGTCCAGCTCAGTATCAACTTGATTTCTCATTGTCTAGCAACTGCTGCAAGTGGTATCTTCAGCAACAGGGTGTTACATCCAAGTTGACAGATGTCTTTTTTAACAGCTTTACCATTCTGCATTGTTATTGGTAGGTGAGGTAAACAACTGGGTGTGTCTAGAGTGCATATTTATCAAGCATATAAGGGAAATCTCACTGCAAATTTTCACTGGAATTGCATTTATTTCAGAAATGAATACAGAAAGAATTGGCATGATACATATTGTATCTCTCCATCCAATAACATGGTATATATAGCTCTTCATTTATTCAAATCTTCTTTTTCCATATGTCTCAATCTTTATTCATGAAAAGAATAATAGAAATTTCTTTGTAACACTAATGACTCAGAGTCTAGAATGCACAAAATCTTCACTTTTGAAATCAGCATCAACAAGATTGTATGAAGCAAATAATTTAAAGAAAGTCAAGAGAGGCATGAAACTACCTGCCCAATGTCAGAACTCCTCCGGTAAGAGTCTAGCATGGCAGGACCATCGGTTGCACTTCAGAAGATCAGTGGAAGAAAACAACTAACAGAAAAGGACCAAGGTGGAAAGTAGAAGCCATGCTGGTTAGAAATTTATTTTTATTCTAAGTACAAATTTTCAAAGAATATCAGTTCTTTAAAATTTATTTAGATGTGCTTAAATGGAATACATTCAAAATCTGAATATTTCTAACCTTCGGACAAGAAACTGAAAATCCAGCTATTTATTTCAACATCATGTTTGCTCCTTTTACTCTGATGCAAGCTCCCTAAATAAAAACATTTTGAGAGTGAATGAAGTGATTTCCAAGTTAGTTTTCAATTTTGTAGTGTAGTGCTGTGGGTCTGCTGGCTCTTCAGTGTGTGCTCCATGTTGGCCTTCGGCTTTCATGGAGATGGGCTGCCCCAAAGGCTCTCAGCTCCAGAGGTCTCCCTCCACTGTGTGTCTCCTTTCTCTACCACAAATTAGATGAACTGGAGTGGCTGGTCTCATGCTTGCTTTTAACACTCATGTCCATCCATTTCACTCTTCCAGTATCCCCACCTCCTGAGGGTGAGATTGTCCGTCACCTCAGCTGTCTCATTGCAGTAGTGCGCAGTGTCTGCATCCATCTGGGCACTGTGTGTCCGAGAGCGTCAAGTATGTGCACAGCTGTGCCTCCACCTCCCTCTTCCCAGCATGGGACTTCTGCAAGGAGTTGAGGGGGAGCTTCCTTACCACGTTCTCTTTACATTGTGGTTCTTACCTTCTCTCCCAGATCACCATCCCTCTGGGATCGCCCACTTCCCAGTGTCTCCCATTTATTAAGCCAACTGTGGAATACATTTCTCAGAAGCAAGGTGTTGTTGATTTTATTTCTACTTCTACCCCTGTTCCATGGTAAAAATGAGATTTGTAGCATGATCTGCTCCCCATGTCCCTAGGCCAACTAAGTCCAGTGTGTACTGCAGTATTGCTGAGTCTTCTGTTTTTCAATGTCACACAAACCAGTCTTGCTTTTTCTCTCTCAACATGTCAATCCTTTCAGTAAGCTAGGAGAGAAGTTACTTTAACCACCTGGGTCCAGCCAAGGCAGAGGCTGCAATACATTCCACAGGATTAGTCTTGTGAGTCGCCAAGCCATCCTGCTTTCTCCTTAAGAACCTGACTTCCTTCAGCTTTTAAACTTGGGGAACGATGTGTCTGAGTCCTGTTGTGGGAACTCTCTTTGGCACCATTAGAACAGACAGTAGCTGCTCTACATTAGAGCTGGCATTAAAGTAAAACTCACAGGATGAACATGAGTTTAGTTCTATAGGTTAGAAGCCCCAAATGAGTCCTATGGAGTGAAGGCCATTGTGTATGTAGTGTACAAATTCCCTTCTAGAGGCTTTAGAGAAAGATTCATTCCTCTGCCTTTCCTAGCACCTATAGTTCTCTCCCCACCTTCTGTGGCTCATAGACACTTTTCATAATTTTCAAAGCCAAAAGCATTGCATCTCCCACTGACCATTACTCAATAGTCATCTTTCTATCTCATCTTTTATATCCTTTGGTGATTGTTCCAATAAAACCTTCAATGTATCTTGTTAGATTTATCCCAAGGTGGATGTAGTTTTTCCTGCTAATTCTATAGATTGTTTTTTTTTTTAAATTTGACTTATTATCATAGGTTTCACATCCTTGGGTTTTGTTTTAAAAAAAAAACATGATTGACATTATAGCATTGTTAACCATGCATCTAGCATACCTGAACCACTGTGGTGAGCCCTGGCACCAAGGAATGTAGCATTCTTTGTGCCTCTGGGAATTGTGGTGTGACCTTTGAACATGATTATACTAAAAGCATAATTAATGAAGCATACTGATTGCTGTAGTCTTGTACTGGGCTCATGGGAATTTTCTAATATCTGGTAATATTATTTTATCACATGAGCTTGAGGGTGCCCAATCATGGTGATTGGGAAAGTCTCACTTTTAGAGGATGGAAATTTTTCTCAATGGAGAACAACTTTCTCAGCTCTAAGAATCAAAGCTAGGTTGGAATGATGGCTCAGCAGTTAAGGGACTTGCCTGCAAATCCTGATGACCTTGGTTCAATTACCCAGGACCCACATAAAGCCGGATGCACAAAGTGGCATATGCATCTAGGGCTTGTTTGCAAGCAGGTGGAGGCCCTGGCATGCCCCATTTACTCTTTAATTCTCTCTCTCTCTCTCTCTCTCTCTCTCTCTCTCTCTCTGTCTCCCTCCTTGCAAAGAAATCAATAAATTATAAGAAAAGAATCAAAGCTGCAAATCCAGGCCTGTGCTGTTCTTGCTGGTCACACTCCAGGAGAACACAGTGTTCTGCTGTGTGGCATACTATACTAGGTTATACAATGGAAATTCTGGGAAATACTATGTGCATCAAGCTAAAGTACTAGTTACATATGAGTATTGTTGACTAATTTAACTGGAAGATAAGTCAAAACACTTATGTACAGATAACCAAGAATACCTTATGAACTAGAATATAGAATTTGCACTTATATTTAACAAAATGTGTTGGAACATAGCAAACAAAGGTATCCACAGTTTTCAGTCAATCTTTTCTGCCTTCAGTGGTCTTAGGGGAGTGTCTGAGATGTCCCAGAGAAAACCATGCAGAAGATATGCCCATGACTCACTGGAGACCAGTCCTCCACCTTGCTTTCATTACCCTCTGGTTAGCACTGGACTGTTCTGGAAGATATATGAATGGTTTAGTGCACAGTCTAATACATCAGTACTTACTGTTCCGATTAAGGTCTGACAGTGACTGCACAGCCTGAAAGGAATGGAGCTGCAGAGGTTGGATTGTAGACACAGCACTGGGTTTCTGTTAGAATCACAGGCAGAAAGAGAGACCTGATCAGTAGAATGTGGAAGGGGAGTGACACAGTTTGGAAGAAAGACTGTTGGCTTTGAAGGATGCCTTCCTGCTATTGATACAGGCCCATCTGTAAGGCTGTACATGGGCAAGAATATCAACACTGGCTAAACTTCGAAGGGCCATTCTTTGGAAAGTGCATATCTGTCACAAGTCTGATTGATTTCTTTTGGATTATTTCTTCATATCATCTGTATCCCTCCATTCCCGTTGTGACCTCATTGTTAGAGTTATTCACCAGATTAGTTTGTTCGTGGCCTTGTACAATAAACATTCAATCAACTTTTCTGATTACTGTGTGCAACATGCAATACTTTCAAATAGGGAGAAAAATAAAGCATCAATTACCAAACGATGTGTAAGGGCAGTCATAGAGAATGGTGTGAGATGTTATGGGACATGGAGAAGACTTAACCTATTTAGCCTGGGTGGGGAGAAGCAAGGAGAAAGCTACCTAGTTACTGAAGGACAAGAGGGTAAATACAGAGAGGATGGGAGAGAAGCAGTAAGATATTTTAAGCCACAGAAATAGGAGTTGATGATCTGGCTTAGGTAAAGGTGTAGTATAGAAACTAGTTCCTAAAGGCAATACCAAATTCAGGACAAAAGAAGTAAGATGAGAAAAGGACTGAGAAATGAAATGAAGCTAGACAAATAAGATGAGGCCAGATCAGTGGCTGACCCTGTGGTTATACTGAGGAAGTTAAGTGCATTGCCTGAAGGACGTTGGGGAGCCATGGAAAATTTTCAGTAGGGAATGACATTAGTGCTTTAGAAAGTTCCCTCAAGTTTGGTATTAGAAATGGACTATCTACACATTTATTTAATTAAAATTTAATTATCATAACTACATATAATAATATAATATTCACACAGAAAATTTTAGTTATTTTAATATTAAGTCTGGGATTTTGAGTGTATTTTCCTTTTTTCATGACAGAGCTATCTGTACTAAAGACTTCTCTTTCAAAGGATAGCTTTAGCTATCATATAATTTTGTGAATAAGGAACATATTAAAATGACTCAAAATACAAACAGTGCAAAAAAGACATAGTGAAGAGTGTGACTGCTGCCTTGTTCCCTAGCCAATCATTTCCTCTTCTCACAATCTGATTGGTTCCTTTATGTTCTTCTGTAGAAATTTTATACTTACAAAATCGTGTGTTCATATATTCCTTATCAGACTTTTCTTAGATCAGCCTCAGTACACGACACACATTGTCCTTTGCTTAGTCTCTTTGATGTGGCTTTAAACCGTACACCTTTTTATATCACTGTAACAGTTTTCTCATTCATTGCAATGGCTGCAGAATATCTGGTTATAGATTTGCCTCACAATTTACTTAGCCACTCTCAGACAATGGGCATTCAGACTGTTCCCAATCTTTTTTTGTTGTTGTTTGTTTGTTTGTTTGTTTTTCGAGGTAGGGTCTCACTCTAGCCCAGGCTGACCTGGGATTCACTATGGAGTCTCAGGGTAGCCTCGAACTCACTGCGATCCACCTACCTGACTCCCAAGTGCTGGGATTAAAGGTATGTGCCACCACGCCCAGCTTCCAATCTTTTGATTTGGCAAAAAATTCTTCAATTAATAATTATGCTACCATCATTTCACTTGCGAGCAGCTGGATCTGTAGGATAAATGCTCCAGAATGGGATGGCTGGGTCACAGTTATCTTTGTAGTAAGTGTGATTGATATGGCCAGATTGCCCTTCAGGGGAGTTGTATCAGTTTATACTCATACCATAAATCCTAGAGTTTGCCTACATAATGTGCTATCAGACTCTGAGTTCTCTGCAGTCTAATAGTGAAGCAACGTTACCTTACTTTAATTTTTTTATTTAATTTTTTGAGACAAGCCCAACAGACTGGCCTTTTACTTTAATTTTAATTTGCATTTTCATATCATGAGCAAGGCTGAACATCCTTCCTTATGACTATGGGCCAAGGATGTACTTGTCCTTTGAACTATCTGTTCACATGCCATTTTGTTTTCCTAGTAGATTATTGGTCTTTTGAATTTTACTTTTAGTTTTGATAATTTCAAACATGTATATAATATATTTTGATCTTATCCACTCCCATTACCCTGTTATCACCCTCCCACTCCTACTAAGACTCTTCTCATTTCCAATTAATCCTCTTCCCTTCTCATGCCTCATGTGTCTGTGCAAGTGTCAGGGTGTGTGTGTGTGTGTTCTTGTCCCACTGAGTTACATTAGGATTGCTTGCACGAGCATTGGTAGGAGGTTATTTCCTGGTGTATGGACAACTTACCAGTGGCTACACCGCTGAAGACATGACTTCTCCCCTAGCAACTATTAACTGCTGATAGCTCCTCTGGGAGGAGCAGGGTCTTATAAGCCCCTCTTCACCCATGGTAGAAGATTGACAGCCTGTCTTGTTCAGGCACCCACAGCTACTGTGAGCTCATGAGTGGAATGGTCATGGTATATTCAGAACACAGCACTCTTTTGGCTACCCTCTTGCTCTTACATTGTTTCTGCAAGGCTCCCTGAGCCTTGGAGGGAATGATTTACATGCTCTATTTAGGGCTGAGCACACAGTAGTCACTTATGCTCACACTTTTGCTAGATTTGTATCTCTGTATTAGATTATTGGTGCTTTAAGGACATTTTTAGAAGTTCTTGCAGTATTAGAAAAATGAATCATGACTGCAATATGCATTGAAAACATTTTTCTAAGTTCTTTGGGCTTCACGTTTATTTGCCTGACTTTTTAATTTTGTGTTGTTTTATGTATTTATAAATATTCAATGTATTCATATATTTTGTACATTTATATATCTGATTTATTTTTTGTATTTGAGTTTGTTCATGGTATTATTGCCTTTAAGAAAATAAATTTATGGTTGACTGGTTCAGTTTAAATATTGTTTATGGGCCTTTGAATTGTCAAAAATTTAAGTCTTTTTTTAAACTCAAGATTACCTAAGAAAAATATGATTTCTTCCATTACCTCCACTAATGCAGGCATATTAAATCACTGATATTTGGCAAATTTTACATATGAATGGTCACATGATTCAGTCTGGTACATCTACTAGTAATACACTTGGGATTTATTCTGGATGAGTGTAAGTTTTTGCAGATGCCAACCCAACTGAATAAGACTTTTCCCATTTACTGTCGATGCCACCTCCTGAGACTAACATTGCAAATATGTCTATATGAGCTTCTGATTTCCAAGCCCTTCAATTGCCCACTGAAATTGCTGCTTTAATTACTTGCATTTTGTTTTAATACCTCATTATTCTTTTTTAGTATGTTCTTTTATTTATTTTTCCATGTGAATTGAGAATTTTCTAATCTGAATCCCCCAAAATTAATGATCAACTTGATGTATTTTTGTTAATTCATTTTAAATTTGTAGGCTAGGGCTGGAGAGATGGCTTAGCGGTTAAGCGCTTGCCTGTGAAGCCTAAGGACCCCGGTTCGAGACATAATTCCCCAGGACCCACGTTAGCCAGATGCACAAGGGGGCACATGCATCTGGAGTTCGTTTACAGAGGCTGGAAGCTCTGGAGCGCCCATTCTCTCTCTCTCTCTCTCTCTCTCTGCCTCCTTCTCTCTGTCGCTCTCAAATAAATAAATATACAAAAAAAATTAAAAAAAAATTTGTAGGCGAACTGAAAGCAAATTGGCCCTCCCTCCCTTTCTCCCCCACTCACCTTCCATCCTTCTTTCCATCTTTCCTTCTTCACTCTCATTTCTTGTTCCCATGCTGAACAGCAAACTAGTGCCTTGCACATACTGAGCAGCGACTCTCATTGAGCCCCAGCCCCAGCACAATTTTTTTCTTTACCCTTTTCTGAAGACACATTTTCTGAACTAGCTGCTGCTGCTTTTCTTCCTCCTCCTCTTTTTTTTTTTTTTTTTTTTTTTCTTGAGGTTGGGTTTTGCTTTCGTGCAGGCTAATATAGAATTCACTATGTATGTAGTCTCAGGGTGGCCTCAAACTCAGCGCAATCCTCCTACCACAGCCTCCCAAGTGCTGGGATTAAAGGCGTGCGTCACCATGCCTGGTTGAACTAGCTTCTTTACCATGTCTAGCCTTTTGGTTCTCTGATAAGTTTGCTCTGCATGGGTTCTTCCACATGACCAATCGGCCTTCAACATCTTCCTCATCAACTCATGTTGCTGAATCTCCCTAATCTACATCTTGTCTTTGCTTTAATCTCTCCAGATCTGCTAGGTCCTACTCTCTCTCCCCTCCACCATGTAAAAGCTTTGGCAAACTCACTTGTCCATCCGGCTCATGTTTTCAAGTAAAATCTCAATGGGCTATCACGACCTTCTACTTTTCTCTCCTTCCATGAAATCACAGTTTCTACCTTGCTAGTAAACATTAAATTATTCATGACTTTTGTTACACCACATGTATTTGACCTGAGTGACTTGGGTTTCAAAAGCAGATAAATAACATTTAATTACCTTACATTAAACCCCAAATCTCTGTGGTAGAAATCATGATGCACACAGATTTTATTACTTTGGACCTGCATATTGCTTAAATTCTTGTGTGTATGCATCATACATCTCCATTTATTAATCTGTCAGCAAATATATATTGAAGGCCTTGTGTGTAGGCGTTTGTGGCACTCAAATAAATCTGTGTAAGCAGCAGTAACAAATAACCCCCAATCCTAAAGGTTAATCATATCACATGTCCATTCCCACTAGGCTTTGGCTGCCCAGCACACCTTCCTTTCAGGATGCATTGAGTTTCTGGGGAAGAGCAGCTCTGTCTGGGGTGGGCTGGACTCTAGGTATAGGGCAGACACAGAATTGGCTCACATACATTTTGCATATTATCTCCATATAAAATCAACAAAGTACTCTCAAAAGTTTAGTATTCCACAATTACTTATTAATACATTTTCCCACATGACAAGCTGGATGCAATTTAATAAATGCATTATTATGATGATAATTTCTATAGTTTTGAGTGACACCTTTCTACAGATGGCAATATATTTGTACGGTCTTTAGGATATAGGTTGTATTTTCTTTGATCTGAAAACTTAGTGCTGTTTTCCAAACTAGGAATTATATAGCAAGGGGATGGTTTAATCACTTCAGGTGGGAATGCACCCTTATCCCAAACACATAATTATTAGACCACTTCCATTTCCCTAAGATAATATTACTCTTGATTATTTACTGAAAAATAAATGAGTAAACTAATAATGATGTGAGGGTCTTAGTCTGGCCTTCTTAATGGATGCTTCAGAGGAGAGCCTTTGTAATTCCGTCTCCCTGCCATATGTCTCTGTTGACATTAAAGTGCTTAGTTCCAAATGAGTTGGCTTCACTCAAGCATCTTAATTCAAGAGTGGATGATTAGATCTCAAGCTAAAAACCTATTAGGATGTAAGCATTTGTATTTTTGAAAGGCATTAAGGGAACATCATAGTGTGGTTGTAGATAAACCTTATCTCATAGTAGGTTGGCAAAAAATTTTCATCTTCAAGCATTATATCTTCAAACATTATAGACTAGCCCCACGTCCAAGTTAAGCACAGAACAAGAAACCCACCCAGAGTTTTTTTTATACAATCCACACACTAGACATGGTCAGTTTTTTTATCCTTTGATAGTTTTAGAATAGCCTGACAAGATCAAGTACCTGTTACATGCCAACAAAAATTTGTCAACAAGTATTCTGTGTGTGTGTGTGTGTGTGTGTGTGTGTGTGTGATGTGCATGTATGTGTGTCCACGTGGTGCCCTGTGTGCTTCACTGCAGCAGGATGTGCTTGTCAAAGGTGGTCAGAGCAGAATGTTGGGTGTCCATCTCAATTGCTCTTCTGCCTGTACTTATTTCAGATGGAGTCTGTTGCTGATCCTAGAGCTTGGTGTTCCCCCATAGGCTCCAGCAATTCTGGGGTTTCTAGCCCCCTATATGACTGTGGTTACTATCCATCTGTGTATGTGAATCCTAGGATCAAACTTCAGCCATCTCTCAGGCCTCTTCAGGCCCTCATACTTGCACAGGTAGTATTCTTAACCACTTAACCATCTCTATAGCCCCTGAACAAGATTTGTAAGTCAGACCCAGAGCCCACCTCAATAGGACTTCCAATGTGAACACCATGAAGTGGTGACTTATGTGTCCTTGGGGTGTCTTAGCAGGGGCCATGCTGCAAAGCCATCCTATGCACAGAAAAGGGCAAGTCACATCACAGCGACTTTGAATCCGTTTGGGAAGGCACAAGCTAATCTGAATAAAATCCAATGTGATCATTGTTTCTGCTTTTATTTAACCACACGTGTGGTCCAAACTAATGGGATTCTCCCCTTCTCCTCCCCTCTTCCAGTTAATTTGCTTTAGTCCCTGTGTAATCCTGTCATCAGCAGGGTACAGTGATCTTCATACAGGGAATGTGAAAATCATTTGATAACCATCTGCTTGGTGTTTTGGCAGATATGTGTTTAGCTAACAGGGCTCCTACCACGTTGGGACTCCTCATCAGGACTAGGCATGTCTGCTCAGGAACAGGAAAGAATATAATGTTTCACAGTTAAGATTTCCTAATTGCATTTTGACAGGTGACCTTTAGGGCTCCTGACTATACTACTTATATACTGTAAGAAGAAAAAAATGACAGGATTAATCTATCATAATCTAATTTCAAGGGCACCTGCTAGTTTCCCTCCTTTTTTTCTCCTTCCTTCACCACTCCCTCCTTATTTTTCTCTTCCTCCTTTAATTTTTTAATGTAAAAATAACATGAGTCCAACGAATTAGAAAGACCAGCTTTGATCAATGCTTGGAGAGTTTTAGAAGCTCATACCTCCATCTATATACCCCCTCACTGGTTTTCCTTTGGGTTGGCATCATTTTGGGCAACTCCTTTATTGCTCATTGAAATGTGGACAACCGTGAAGAAGGAAGAAATGAATGTCTTTTTTTTTTTTTTTTTTTTTTTTTTTTTTTTTTGCTTTGTCAAGGTAGGGTCTCACTCTAGCCCAGGCTAACCTGGAATTCACTATGTAGTCTCACGGTGGCCTTGAACTCACGGTGATCCTCCTACCTCTGCCTCCAGAGTACTGGGATTAAAGGAGTGCGCCACCATGCCTGGCTGAAAGGAATGTTTTATAAGAACATTTATAAGAACAGGAGTGAATCAGGCATGATACCACACATCTGTAAGCTCAGCACTGGGGAGGTAGAGGTAGGAGGATCACTGTAAGTTTGAGGCCACCTGGGTTCCATAGTGAATTCGAAACCAGCTAAGGGTGCAAGGAAAGACCCCTGCAAATATAACAAAAAGAACACAAATGTCTATTGCTGTTGCAAAAAATCCACATTTATATATCTAAGTGTTTAAGTACCAAAACAGGAACAGACATCCTGTTAGATTGATAGTACTTCTTAACTGTATCTTCACCCACCCTCCAGGGATTTGAGAATTATGAAGATATGATCTGATCTTGACATACAAATATTAGATGGACTATACATTCAGAACTTGGCCAAAATAAGACATGCTTAAAGATACTGGAGTCCATAAAAACAAATAAATTCATTAAACCTCAAATCAACCACAGGGTGGGAAGGAGTGTCGAGAGGCATTCCCCTTCCACAATGGCTGACTGCTGCTCCCACAACTCATAACCCACAACCACATGGTGAATGCCAGCATCACCACTAAGGAGGGCCCTCGCTGGAAAGCAGGAAGGGAGGAGAGAAATAATATCAACACATGATGTGTCCATACAAAGTTTCTACTTAATAAGAACAAACAATAACAACAAAAATCCAAACATTCAGAACTGAGAGTGTTGGGAGCAAGGATGAGTAACAGAAAGTGCTTGACAACAGAAATATCCTCAGTAGATGATTTTTATACTTTAAGGTAAATGGAGAACTAATATAATTTGAGTCACTTGACGTTAGCCAAGTAGCACAAACTCATTCTAAAATATTGTGATTCTTATGTGGCAACTAGATATTTGGAGATTGGTTCTATATTTTATTATACTTGCAAATTACTATCAATTTATTTCAGGCCTGATAGGATATTGTGGGGGGTTAGTATGTTTTAATTTGTGTATATACGTGTGCATAGTTTGCATGTGTGTGTACAATATATATGTGTGTTCAGATGTGTGGATACATGTCTGTGTAGGTGTAGGTGTGCATGCACATACATACACATGTGTGTGGAGGCAGAGGCTGTTGGTTATATTCCTCAACATCTTCAACTTCTTTTTCTCAGACAGGGTCTCTCACTAAACTCAAGGCTCACCAATCCAGCTAGTCTAGCTAACCAGTTTGCTCTGGCAATCCACCTGTCTCCTCTACTTTCCAAGTACTGGAGTGACAGGCATGTGCACTTATGTGGGTGCTGGGGATCACAACTCAGGTCCTTAGGCTTGTGTGGCAAGCCCTTTACCAACTAGGCCACCTCCCCAGCCCATGGTATCATGGTCTTGTTTATTAAAAACCACTTACCCACTCCACATACATATTATAAAAATCTTTATTATTTAGAGATACACATTAAGAGATTTATGAAAGGTTGTCAAAAGCTGGTCAGCATTGAAGCTGAATGAGGACTGATTCGGGCTTCATATAGTATTTATACTATTCTGGTTTCTATATGCTTGAAATATCTCATAATAAAACTTTAAAGAGAGAAAATTATAAGATATGTTGGAGGGCTGGAGAGATGGCTTAGTGGTTAAGGCGCATGCCTATGAAGCCTAAGGACCCTGGTTCGATTCTCCAGGTCCCACGTAAGCCAGATGCACATGGTGGCACATGCACCTGCAGTTTGTTTGCAGTGGCTAGAGGCCCTGGGGCACTCATTATCACTCTCTCTCTCTCTCTCTCTCCTTCTCTCTATCTCTAATAAATAAATAAAAATAAAATCTTAAAAAAAGATATGTTGGATATACAAAGGTATATGAAGAATAATCTGATAAATAATTACCTGCCCACTAGTCAGCTGAAGATTTTGAACTTATGCAGGTACTTGAAAAACAAAAGTCTAGCTTTATATTTGTTACCTCAATTATGCAGCTGCATTTATGGTGTCCCATTGGAAAGGTGGCTGCTAGTGTCAACTCGTTAAAATGGCTAACACCTAACATGCACCCTCCAGCTGGACAGAGCAGACCTGGCTTCCAGCTTCACGGAGGCACCGTGGTGCCCTGGAGCTAACTCAGGCTTGAGAATCAAAAACACCTGGGCTGAAATCCCTGCGTTAAACACAGTTATATGACCTTTGGTCGGGTTCTAAACTTTCCTGAGTCCCATGATATCATCTGTTAAAAATATGATTAGTAACACCAACCTTGAAAATGCATTCCAAGGGTTGGTTACAGACAATGGCTGTAAATCGCAGAGCTAATCATTCTGAGATATATAACAATTTGGCTTGATATCTTCACGCCCTTCTCTGAACAGGTGGTAAATAAATACCTGATGGCCAGTTCAAGCAAAACTTACTTTGCTATTCCCAGAGAAAGGGACCCTCACCAGGAAAGTGTTCCAGTAACATCATGGATGAGGGAGGACAAAGTGAGGACAGGAATGAGATTGGATTTAAGCCTTGATTGAAGATGGGGTCTTTTAGTTAGAATTGAGGAAAGTTTATTAAAACAATCTGTGCACACCAAGTGTACCAGGTTTCAAAGTATAGTAGATCATCTTTAAAACTAATAATTAATTATCCCAAGAAGGCTGATGGATGAAGATGTTCTTAAAACAAACAATGTATATGTAGCTTCACTTTTCTGTGCAAGGTTCCTGGAGAAGCCATGTTCTGTTATGTGCATGTAAACAGAAAATGGATGGATGGCTATAGATGGTTTTATTTCCATCTGTATAGGGAGAGCTACACCATAATTTTTACTTTCATTTTCCAGCTCCACCATGAACTAGGATTATATGTTAGTGCATTTTATTAAAATTAACTTGGTATTTCCAAAAATTTTAAATTAGGGGCTGGAGAGATGGCTCAGCAGTTAAGGCTCTTGCCTGCAAAGCCCAGTGACCTGAGTTTGGTTGCTCAGTATACACGTGAAGCCAGATGCACAAAGTGGCATATGCATCTAGAGTTCATTTGCAGTGGTTAGAGGCCCAAACATGCCTATTCTCTCTCCCCCTTCTCTCTCCCCTTGCAAATTAATTAATTAAAATTTTCAAAATAATTAATTTATTTGTACGTGGAAAGGGACATGCCAGGACCTATTGCTACTACAAATAGAATGCCAGATGTATACATTTTCGGTCTGACTTTAGATGAGTGGCTGTGGAATTGAACCTGGGATGGCAGGCTTTGCAAGCAAGTGAGTTTAACCACTGACCAATCTGCCCAGCCTTTAACTATTTTTAACACATTTCAGTTTACACATTCTTTATTGCTTTTTTGCCACCTCATTTGAATATTCCAGACTGCCTTTATAATACTATTGCAGCTTTGTGCAGGTGGTCTTCAACCTTGCCTGCATCTTAGACTCATTTGGTAGATTTTCAAAGCCTTGACATCCAGATTGAGTTAAATCAGAGTTACTGAGAGTGGCACATAGCAAATCTTAGTTCTCCCACACAGTGTACATCTGCTATGAAATGCTGCTTGAAGCATCACTGGAGAAACCATACCTTGGCTGGGGAAGCATCAGCCCTTGGCTAGACTCTTATGCTAACTCCTGATTACTGTAAGCTGGAGGGACTTCCTAAAGCTATGAAACTTTAGTGTAAATATTAACAATGACCCGAGTGTTATATGCCAACATCTTGCCCTTGAAGGTCTGGATTCAAGTTCTATCAAATTTCCCAGGGACTTGAAGTTTCATAGTAACCCTTTTTTTTATTACCTATTCCACCAGCATCCCTTTCTTTACTGCTTGCTATTAAGTTGTTTCTTTATTTAACTCTGGCATTGACAAAAAATGGGAGCAACTCTGCTTGGATGATTTGCAAACATTCTCTTTCTCACCCATACAAAACTCCTGTAGATGTAGCTGACTTTACTGGAGGCTGGGAGGGTTGTAGGGATATGGCACAAGCATAAAACTCTAATGTAGAATATCAGATATCAGATACTGATGGTATAGAAAGGCCTTTGGCCACTCACCTGCTGAACGGTTATCACACTGACCTGCCTTTGGACTCCGCTGTCTTGTCTTTATTTCTCTCACGAGAGAAACTAAAATTGTTTTCATTATGCTTTGCAGAGTACTCCATTACCTTCTAGCCCTACCCCAACTAGGTTTTGGAATTCCCTTTGGATAGCCAAAGATTCATTAATGACCTTTGTTATACAGCAAAGCACCTCTTCCATAATGCAATGTCTCCATCTGAAGCTAAATCCTTTAAGGGAAGAGAAGCACTGCCACTTAGTCCCTTAGTTCACCTAATAATTACCTCTACCATAGGAGATGCTGACAAAAATAAAAACTAAATGGATAAAAATATTTTGGGAAGAATCAATGTAGTGTAGGCCATAAGACAGATATATATGACATAAATAAGTTATAATATAAGAAATGAATTGTGTGTCCAATGAATTCAGTCTCCAAGAATTTATTTTATTTTAATTGAAAGGTGATCTTGCTGTAACTCATATTCCCATATGTGATAATTATTTAACGTTTACAGAAGATTACATGCATTATATAACATGTATGTATAATATGTATACACGGCTATTTATGTTTGACTCTTGATCAGGCTTTCTCTAACTTCACTGGTCAGAAGGGTAGTATAGCATGTGTTGAAAAATGAATAAAGAATTTCTTCTTTCAAGGCACCTGGGATCAACCTTTCTTCTTTATACTATTAAGCCTCTTGTCTAAAACAACATATGAAAAGAATCATCTTAAATCAATCAATGAACTCTCATGAAAGGAAGAATTTTGGCCCAGGAACTGAGGTCATTGTTAAGCCAGATGAACTTGAGCTCCTACTTTCTCAACTCCCATGGCATAGCGAATAGAAGACAAATTTCAGATCCCATCAAGGTGAGGAGGCTATAAACCTGTATCCCAAAATCTATACATCCTGGTAAAGGTGAATTTGCAGAAATCTGGTAACTTCTGTTTCTCCCCACCCTCAACCAAGAGTTATAAATAAAATACACCATATTTAACCTTGATGCTGAGCAAAGATAAGAAAAGAAAAATAAATCACTACTGAGAACTTGTAACTACAGCTCATCTCAGATTTACTGCCTGAATTCACACTCCCTGAGTGGTTTGAAAAACCTCAAGCCAAGAATTTAATTGAGAGTGACCTGCAGAATAGTTGTGCTACCAGGTGCTTGGTGCAAACAAATGGAGATTCTTTCTGAAGAACACATTTCTGTGCCAGGCCATAAATAATTCTCCTGAGCACAATTTAACAATATTGAGCATAGCACAATAAAAATTAAGTAAATGCGCAAGTAAATAAGTCACCATAAGCAATAATTTAAAACGTAAACACAGATTCATGAGCTCAGCTCACGGAACATTCAGAGACTACTTTTAAGAAAGCATGTGTAATGAGAAATATAAACTTGAAAATCTGTAGAAGAAATAATAAACTATAAAACAACTAAATAGATTTTCAAATAACTAAATTGAATTACTACAAATGAAATATAAAGTTCCTAAAATAAAAAATATTCAGGGAACAAGAAATCCCTGTTGCCTTATTAAGATGTAATAATAGCATGTTGGTACACACACACACACACACACACCAAGTATATATTTTTATTAAAGCTGAGTACAAAAGTGTTTTCAGATACTATCTGTTTCAGATGGAATTACATGTTATCTGGAATTTGCTTTAAATTTTTTCTAAGAAAATATTTTTCAGCATATGTAAGTGGAAAGGGATGAAATGATATTATTAAAATGTTATTTATTAATATTGGACAATGGGCATATCAAGGTTTTCAGCACTGTTCCCTCTATTCTTATTTATGCCTAAAATTTTTTACAAAAATGAGTTTGCTTAATAGAAGCAAGTAGTGTATTTACCTAGTATCTTTGCCATAGATACTTTACTATGCTCACTAAAACAAGTTTTAAATTATGATTTAAAAAATTACTAGGGGGCCAGTCATGGTGGCGCATGCCTTTAATCTCAGCACTTGGGGGGCAGAGGTGGCAGGATCGCTGTGAGTTTGAGGCCACACTGAGACTACACAGTGAATTCCAGGTCGGCCTGAGCTAGACTGAAACCCTGCCTCAGAAAACAACAACAAAAAAAATTACTAGGGGATGGAGAGATAGCTTAGTGGTTGAGGAACTTGCCTGCAAAGCCTAAGGACCTAGGTTCTATTCCCTAGTATCCTCGTAAAGCCAGATGCACAAAGTAGTGTGTGCATCTGGAGTTCATTTGCAGTGACTAGAGGCCCTGGTGGACCCATTTTCTCCCTCTCTGTCTCTCTGTCTTTGCTTGCAAATGAATAAAATATTTTAAGCATTTTCAAGTAATATGTCTGATATACATGTAAATGTTAGTTTTATATAGAAAAAAATGAAAGGGATGGGTTTGATATAGATTGATGAAAGTTGAAAATAAGATTAGTGAACTGTAAAGGACATCTCTAGAAATTACCACCCCCTCCAAAAAAAAAAAAAAAAAAACACGGAAGAACAATACAATAGGAAATATAAATGAAGACAAAGACATGGCAGGCATGATGAGAAAATGAGCCCTGAAAACATAGGAGGACAATTAAGTAGAGTGAAAATCTGAAGGACTAATAACAAATGATTTAAAATTGAAGTATACCAACTCAGGTTCAAGGAACATAACTGATCCCAAATTGAAATGAAATTCATACTTGGACACATTACAGTGAAACTTAAAACAGAAGGGAAATATAACATACAAACAAAAACAAAATAAAGAAATGACCTTACAAAGAGTCAGGCAGACAAGGCATGCCCTTGCTCCTTGGAGGCATTCACTGATCTGACAGCCACATTCTGAGTGACGATGCTGGAACAGAGTGCCAGGATATATCTCATATGCTGCAGGAAAGTAATTGGCAACCTGGGATCCTAGGCTTAAGACAAAGGACCTCAGAAATGAAGACTGAATCATGATATTTTCAAGCACATAAAATTTCAAGAAAATTCTCCCAATTCAAATTTCTAAAATATGGTAAGTATGAAAATAAATAGAACAACCATTGTCTCAAGAGCAGAGTAAATTCTTATATAAATTACTAGAAAACTAAATGAGTTGTACCCTAAAAGAATAAAACAATTGACCAAGTTGGGTTTATTTAAGGAATGCAAGGTTGGTTTGACACTGGAAAATGATCACATTAACAGATTAAAGGAGAAAAAAATCATGTGATATCTCAATAATACCAGAAAGAGTACTTGCTGTTATATAATATCCATTTCAATATTTAGTTTCTAAAAAGATCAAAATGTCTAATTTCAATAACAATTTTAAAAATAGTGGAAATTTCCTTAATCTGACAAAAATTATCTATAAAATCTTGTATTAAATGTCATGCCCAGTAGATTTTAAAAAGTGATATTTATAAGCTATTAAACACATTCCTTTTAGTATGGGGAAAAAGAGGAATGTCTGCTATCACCCCTTTTATTTCAATTTAATTTGTTGATCTTAGCCAGCACAACAAATGGGAAGGGAACAGAAAACTGGCCAAAAATGATTTACAAAGTCATTTGTAGAAAAAAAAATAAATATGTATGATTATGAATATAGAAAAATAAAACCCATGCTGGGGAGGTGGCTCAGTGGTTAAAGGTACTTGTTTATAAAGTCTACTGGCCTAAGTTCAATTCCTTAATACCCACATAAAGCCAGATGCATGTGTGTCTGGAGTTAGTATGCAGAAATAAGAGGCTCAGGCATGCCTTTACTTTCTCTCTCATAATTAAATAAATAGTTTACATCTCCAAATTGATTAATTATAAAAATCAGTGTGCAGGTTTGGCAAAGTTGTCAGGCAAAGAAAAATCAACTCCATCCCTATACATCAGCAACAAACATTTGGGGCAGAAATACAAAAAGCATCATTCAGCACTTAAAATGAGTCTGCCACAACTATCTATATATAGCTACATGAACCAATTCCACAAACCTAATGATGAGAAGAAGAAGCAAGCCACAAAATAATGCACATTGTGTTGTTTCATTTATGCAAAATTTGAGAACAAGCATAATTGAGTAATTAGTGGTTGAGGAATGTATACATAGGTGGTAATGGCAATGAGTTAAAACAATGGAATGTTTATCATCAAAGTGAGGATTCTGTTTACTTCTGGAAGAAGGCAGAGTGTGGACATTGAGGGGGCACATGGTCCCGGCAATGTTCTCTTTTAACTTAGTTGCTCTGATTGATGTCCACTTGAAATTTATTAGTAATATGAACAGCCAGGCATGGTGGCACACATCTTTAATGCCAGCACTTGAGAGGCAGAGGTAGGAGGATCACCATGAATTTGAGGCCACCCTGAGACTACATAGTGAATTCCAGGTCAGCCTGGACTAGGGTAAAACCATACCTTGAAAAAATGAAAAAAAATAGTAGTAATATGAATATACTTTCATACTCCATTTGTGTATTTCATAATTTTTAAAAGACTAAAGGGGGTTGGAGGGATGACTTGGTGGTTAAGGCACTTGCCTGTGAAGCCCAAGGACCCAGGTCTGATTCTCCAGGTCCTACACAAGCCAGATGCAGAAGGTGGTGCTTGTATCTGGAGTTTGTTTGCAGTGGCTGGAGGCCCTGGCATGCCTATTTCTTTCTCTTTTTGTCCTTCTGTTTCTAATAAATAAATGAAAATAAATTAAAAAATAAAGGTTAAAGGGTGAATGAATTTGAGACAAAATTCAGTAAATGTGTAATATTTGCCTAAGAATACAGCAGCTTATTATCTAAGCCTGCCCTCTACAGTCTACATTTCTGAATTTTCCAATATCTGTTGATAATACATATTTCTCTTTGGCATGAGGGCAAGTACACCATCAGGGGCAAGGCACTCCAATTTGGAGTGCTTATCCATTCTCAACACTTCAACACTGTACCTATGATTTCCATCTCTAGTCCCACTGCTTCTTGTCACTGGTGCCTACTTATCAGGCACTGACTTCTTGATATTGCTACTGGAAAGATCTATTATCTAAAACTATGTACATAGTATATTATGCATATGAAATACTCTTCTTAAACTACTTACACTGTCGCAGGTGAACTCATTCATTGCCTTTGTTTTACCACCATCTATATGTCTATAAATCTATATAATCTTTATCTATATCTATTTCTATCTATCTATCTATCCATCATCTGTCTATCTTCTACCTATCTATCATCTGTCTTCTAAACATATGGCTCCCAACCTAAACTTCTCTTGTAAATTTCATATATCTAACTTCTCACCTGAAACTTCAACTTTATCATGAGAATTCTGCTATCAGGTTTATATTTTAGAATAGTTTTGTCAATGTGGAAGATGAGTTAAAGTATGAAGCTAGAAAGAAAAGTTAGGAAGCAGCAATGCTGAACAACAATGGTTAAGAGGTAAAGATGGTGTTTCAAAAATGCTAAGAATGGGCTAGAGAAGATGGCTTAGCGGTTAAGCCATTTGCCTGCAAAGCCAAAGGACCCTGGTTCAATTCCCCAGAACCTACATAAGCCAGATGCACAAACAGGTGCATGCTTCTGGAGTTCGTTTGCAGTGGCTGAAGGCCCTGGTGTTCCCATTCTCTCTCTCCCTCTTTCTCTCTCTCTCTCTCTCATAAATAAATAAATAAATAAAATGTAATTTTAAAAATGCTAACAACATTTGTATCCATACAGCATAGAAAAGTTGGGGGATGGCAGTGTCCTTGCCTGAAGTAGGTGATGTAGAAGGAAGAGAAAGGTGGATAGGCAAGAAATATCTGACTTCAGCTGAGCAACAAGCACGAGATACTATGGGACATTTAGTGAGGATGTGGTTAGCACCACGGCTGCAGATGGAAGCATTAGTTTGTGATTCTATCTATAGAAAGTATTATCTGAGCATGTGAAATGAAGGTGAGTAGCATGGAAACTGACAAGAAGTAGAGTGATATGTACTCTGATAAAGCAATTAGCCTTGACCTCTTTTCCTCAAGTTCTACAAGTCTGTCTTCCAACACACCCTGTGAACAGAAGAGCCATGGGATAGACAGGTTTACACCTGGGATTGGCCTGGTCACAAACAGCCCTGGGTTAAGCATTGTGCATAGTATGTGCTGACTTCTTATTACTCATTGCAAATGACCTATTACTCATTGCAAACAGTGTATTTGATAGAAGTAAGATGTTTATATTCTTAAATGTAATGAGTCCCAATGTTAATAATAAAAATAGCAGCTTAGATTTTGTTATGGATTGTGTCCTCCAAAAATGACTTAGAAGAACTAACTTCTTTTACCTCAGAAGATGACCTTATTTGGAGATATGACCTTCAGAGAGGTGATCAAGTTAAAAGGAGATCCTTGAGGGGCACTCTAATCTGCTGCCCTGTGTGGTGGGGAATCCGGGACACAAGGGATGGCCATGTCCAGGAAGCATACCCCATGGTGATGAAGGAAAAGAGAAGTGATGCCAAGCTGAGGAATGCCAAAGACTGCCTGCAAACCAGTAGCCTTCCCAGGCCCGTGCTGCACATTACTCAGAAGAGCAGCCCCGATGGCCCCATCTTGCCTTCTGGAACTGCGAATCAGAACGTTCTGTGGCTTAAGCCACCTTGTTTACCCTGCCCTGCTACAGTAGCCCTAGCAGAGTACTGCATGGATGCATAGCCTTTGCCACTCTGTGAAATGCATTTCCCCCTCTTCCTTATGCGCACCCCACCATGAACCCTTGTGGGAGGTGCTATCTGTGACCCCTTTCACAGATTAAGAAACTGGAAATGTCAGAGATCCAGGGTCCTGTGTGAAAAGACACAAAGACTTCAGAGGGGAGAACATCAAGAAAGCTCATGCCTACAGCACTGTACAGGGTGGTGGGGTGCTGTCAGCCTCTTGTGTTTGAATCACAGCTCTGGAGGCTTTGAGTATCTGGTCTTGAACCAGCTCTTCATCTGTACCCTGGATGGATGGAGGAAATAATATGTCCAGAATATCCAGGTTCTCCTGAGGATTCAGCAAGCTGACTCCTTCGGTGTTAATATGTGTTTAGCAAATGGTAGCTATTTTAAAATACATATTCATGGGAAAGAATAGAGGAGTGGGGAAGCATGTCAGTAGTTCTGAGTGTGATGCAATCATAACTGTCTCTCATAAATGTGCTGGACAAAAAGTCTGCATGAAGTGCACTCTGTATGTTTAATGGTGTCTAAGCATGGGCTGGTGGAGGTAGGTGATACCCATGGCTTAGTCTGTGACAGACATGGCCACTTGATCATTCTTCTTGAGGACTCATTCAGCCACCATTGGAGGATACCTCCCTAAGTTGAGGCCCCCAAGAAGCTTTATGTGGTAGTAATTGGGTCCTTCATCTTGTTGAAATCAGGAGAAAAGAGATCAAATTGGAGATACTGTGCAACTAGAAATCAGTTAAGAGGTCAATGCTTAAAGCATGGGTTTTGATATGTTTGGATCCCACATGCTTTGAACTTTAAAATCATTGCACAAGATTTTACTATCAGCAAGTTAACCATGAAGGAATTCACTGCACAAATAATGGGTAAAGAAATGCAATCTCCACCCTGAATTTTTAAAACGCAATTAAAATTGGTGCAGACCCAGCGAGCCTTGCCAAAGCCTGCTTTAAATAACAGTTTTGAGAATCACAAACTTCAATTACTTTTGGCAATGCCTTGGCTTTCCATGAGGTGCTATAGGTTATTAAATGTCATAGCTATTTAACTTGCTAATGAATAGTTTATCCTACATTCAATTAGGCTAGTTTTCTTTATCTTCTTTTCTTTTTCTGGTTCTCTCTCTCTTTTCAATCATTCAAAGAACTGATGATAATTAAGGGAAAACTGTCAGTGGTCCAGGGTTTTTATCCAAGATATCTTTATGGTTCTAGGGTTACCTAGGATAGAAATCTGGCTTCATCTTGTAAACTTAATATCTACCTTCTGCATCAATAATAGCTATCATAATGATGATAATGGTGAGAATAATTGCAGCTGTATGTTCTGTTTAACACCTTTCAAACCATTCTATTAAATACTTCACATTTTTCTTTTAACACTCTTGTGTAGTAGATAAGGAGCAGATTTATTATTCCTTTTAAAGTTAATGAAGCAAAGGAGGTTAAATTGAGCATTCCCAGATTACAAATTTCATCGTGAAGAAAGCAGAACAAAATGTGAGCTGAGCAGGTAAGCAATGTTCATTCTGTGTTTGTTTCATCACACTCTCTAGTTCCTGGCCTCTCTGCTGCTCTCAGATGCTGTAGTAGTTTTGTGTGTTTTTTAATATTATTTATTAGTTTATTTATTAAAGAGGGAGAGAAAGAGTATGGGGTCACCTTGGCCTCTTTCCACTGCAAACAAACTTCAGACACATGTGCCACTTTGTGCTACTGACTTTATCTGGGTATTGCAGAATTGAACTTGGAGAAGAGGCTTTGCAAGCAAGTGCCTTTAACCATTGAGCAATCTCCCCAGCCTTCATAGTCAAGCTTGGAACTCTCTAACCCTAAACTGTGGCTTCTGTCCCAGTCCCCTGGGGATCTTCTCATCTCAGAAATAATTTTTGATTGTCAAATTATCAAGCTCTGACTACATAACTACCAATCCTCCCTTTCTGATCTATAATGACTTGTTCAGTTTTTAACCCTATTTCAATCAGGAGAAAATGTGGCCCCAACAAGTTCTGATGTTCTTTGAAAGTCTAACATTTATCACGTGGCCTCTGCAATCAGCATGTGTACCTGTGGAATGGGCTTCAGAAATAAAAGAAATAAAACCATCAATGGCAAAATACTTCTTTAAACAAGAGGCCATTTAAGGAAAGCTTTTTGCACATTTTTGTGACAAAGTCCTGTTATATAGCCTTGCTATGTAGCTCAGGTTGGCCTTAATACTCCGGCCTTGTCCTCCTGAGTGCTATGATTAAAGATGTGCACCACCACACCCAGCCAGAGAGCCCTTAACTACTTACCAGCTTGTTCAGCAGCTCTGAAGTGAGACCACACTTTGGAGTTCAAAGCATACTCAGATAAATTTAACTTTTTAAACTTGAAGTCGAGCTCTGTTGTGTCCTGAGTACTAAAGTGAGGAGTGTAAGATACAGAGGAATAACATGTAGTCTAACATTTGCAGAGGTCTATGGTCAAGGATTGTTCTCAACCTCACCAACCCAGAACCAGGTACTTCCTACATGTGGGAGCTCTGTCATTTTAAGAACAGACTTGTTATGACAATAAGACAATCTAGAAAAAGCAGGCCGAACCAGTGAGCCAGCACCCTGATGAATCTGTACTGAGGGTCTGGAGAAATGACCTCTGCCCCCAGGTGCCTAACTGCCTCTTTCCTCTTCACCTCAAAGTGCTTCTCTTCCCATAAGTATGCTTTTTTCTTGGCTCAGATATTGGCTTATTAAGGGCAGAAGGGCAATCAATCAGCTTCAAACTAGTACAAACTTGCCCTGCTTTGGGGGGTCTTCCAGATTCTTCTGCTGTGTCTGCCTCACCACTTACTTTTCCTACGGGTTTTCAGTCACATCTCTATTTCTGGATTCGGAACCACCTATCCAGACAAGAAAGCACTCTTTTCTATGGTTTCCAGCTAGCCCCTTCATCTGGACCACTTAGCATCCTGAGCAGGACCCAGTCAGTCACCTCAGGCCGCTGAGGGCCCCATGCACCTGCTCTTTTGGCCCCTTCTTATGCTTGTTCTGAGCAGCTCACAAACAAAGTGGTGCAAACAAAGTATAGCTACTCTATTAAGTATCAGGCACTCACTATTAAGTATCAGGTCAGACCTTGATAATCTGACAATCAAATGCATCGTATATTTATTTAATCCTCATAAAGTAGATGTTCCCCCCTTTATGAAATAAATACAGAAAGATCAAATTATTCATCCAAGGCTATCAGACCCTTATGCTGAAGCTTAAAAAAAAGGGGGAGCTCTTTGGTGCCAGGGGTAAAGGTCATGGTAGAAAGCTTGCATAACATGTGCAAGGCCCTGAGTTTAATTCTCGGCTCTAAAAAACAAAATAAAATAAAAAGTTAAATCATAATTAACAAAAGAAAACAGGTTCCACATTGATTGGTTAGAAACTTCTCAGCCATAAATTCATTGTGTTAACTGGTCCCCTTCTGCCAGCACTTCTCTTCCTGAAAGCCTTAGCTCTTAACGTGATGGGGAAAGAAACTTGGCTCTCACTCTCATATTGGGTGATCCCTCTCCACCCCGTGTCCTCTTCCTGGGGGTGTCCTGTTGCCACCCCTTTTCACACATGCAGAGCCCCAGGCCTTCAGCTGTTGGTTGGGGCTCCTTGTTGTCGCACATTATCATTAATGGATCAGGCCTCTTCATGAGGTTTCCAAACAGAGGCCTGAGCCTCCAGTCATAAAGGTTAGGCAGGCGTGTTCCAGAGGGCCGTGTGGAGGAGGAATTCTATTAGAAAGCTTTGCATCTGGAGTTTTCTAATGGTGCCTTCAGGCAAAAAAAATTAAAATGAAACCACCAACCAGCAGCCCCTCCCTCCCCTCACCATTCCAGCTTTCCCCACAGCAAGATTTCTGACTTGGTTAAATAGAATTCATTAATAAGCAAGGGGGGGAAACCACTCCAGGCAGTTTACTCTTGAAAATGTAAGCTGTTAAAACATTTTGTGGTTACAAGCATTCTGGAAATTGTGTGTTTTCTCAAGTGTTTTGTGATCTGTCAGAATTAGAGGTTTTCCAATACAGACAGGACACCTTAAGGAGATGGTCAAATTGAAGGTGACTTAGTCCTCAGCACTTCTTGTGATGGAGACAGACTTGGAAGTTTGGAATCGGCAGCTACTGCTTACTTGGATTTTCCTGCTTTCAGTCACCTGATTTAGTTTTCCTTCTGAAAAGATGATTTAGTCCCAAAGGCCTGCATGATGTTTGTGTCATCCTTAGTCCTCTTATATCATATACCGGATTGTCTATTCTCTCTTTCTCTGCCTCTCTCTTTTTCCCCCTTACCTCCCACTCTGTCTTCTCCCCACTCTGCATGCGCGCGCGCGCGCACACACACACACACACACACACCCCTCCTTGGGGTGGGGGTGGCATTCTAGAAAGTACCCAAGAAAGAAGAGACAGGACCCTGGGAGGAGGGGACCGTGGAGCCTTCTTTGCAGGGGGTTCCCAACCTGTCTTTGTCTGAAAACTGGGCACTCGGCCAGCCTCAGCCCAGTGGATTGGCGCGCTTGGCCTCCAGCCCAGTGAGGGATCTGACTGTCATTTCCCCACCCCCAGTGAGGCAGGAGGACGAGGAGGAGAAAACAGAGCTTGGTCTGGGAAAAGAGGGAGGAGGGGACACACTGGAGACAGGGCTCAGCTGGGAGGTGGGGACCCATGCGGTCCTGAGCCCCTTGTCAGCGCTTTCCCTCTGCTAGAATCCATTATGAATAACCAGGAGGGAACAACTCCATCAGAAGGACAACACTGCAGTCAGACAGGAAGGCTGTTGCTCTAACAATGAGACACGGGTAAACATCAATCTTATTTTTAAAGACTTTGAGAAGAAAAGTCAACAAGCAGTGTCTTTGGGAAGACATCCCATCATTTCATGCTCCTGATAGGCAAAGGATGCTGGCCATCCTCAGACCCCTTTTCCATTCTAGTTTGCAAATACTTGATCCACAACGGTTACATGCATTTGGTTTTGTATTAGTGATCTTTCTTATAAGATAGAACAACATTAAATATATTTTAAGAAAATGAAAGTATTCTTTATGCTCAGCTGAAGCCACTCATCTAACATACCAATTCCTACGTACTTAAAGTACACTCTTCTGGGCAAAGAAATAAGGCTTGTCAACATTTGGGAGGAAACAAAGTGATTGCTTCTGTGAACTTAAGGAAAAACATTAAAGATAGTTCTGCATAAAATGTCTCTTTTCCACTGCAAAAATTTTCATTGGGTTATTATTTATAAATGTGTATCTCTAAGTTATATTTGTCAGAGATGTAAATCAATGTCAGAACTCTTCCAGCTCAGTTCCCCTAATTTTATCATGATCCAAGGAAGAGAGATTGGAGAATCCAGAAAGCAAGCCTCTCTCTCTTTCTCTTCTTTCCCTAGTTCCTCCCTCCCTGTCTCCCTGTCCATCCCCTTCTCTCCCTTTCATGCCTTCTCCCTCTTAATCAATCGAACAATTTGTCTCTCAGATATGTTTAAATGAGGCGGTATTCCTGGGTGCCTTACACTGATGTGAAAGCCCCTCACCGCTCTCGCACAGGTTCTGCGAGGTGCACTGAGAGGGAGCGCATAGTGTTCTTTCCAAACTGATGATGCCGCACAAATTCTGTGAGTGAATCCTGCATGTTGTGGTGACCTCTCATGTTCTTATACTTTGTCTTAAATTTATTACAATAGGACCCTGTGTTTGGGAGTCACCCAGAGGGTGTGGTGAAATGGAAGCTGAGATGGCTAACCTTGGCAGGCTGGAGCCCAAGGCCGCAGCCCTTGGGTCTAAGAGAATGGCAGCACCCAAAGGAAGTGCTCACTGCAAAACAGCAAAGCTGTGTAATGTGATTCCCAACAATTTTCAGATACCCAATGGCTGTTGATGAATATTACATACAATGCTCAAAACCCATGTTACTTTCTCCATGAATCAGACCATCAAGACAGGGACACATGGTCCAACTGCTCCACAGAGCTGTTAGCTGCTCATCACAGGGTTTCCAGAGCTGTGTTTTCATTAGCTAAGCAATGAACATTGCTCAGTGAGCACTGTGACCTGGTGACAGCAGTTGGTCCTTGACCTGGGTCCCTGAGTGAGGAGACATAGCAGGACCCTGATAGGGCACAAGCAGGAAGTAAATCCTATTTTGGGCATTTTCACATAGTATAACCTAGGGTGACAGATACAACACATGAAATAATTTTCAGGAAATCAATGAAATCTAGTTATTTGAGGTATAATGACTAAAATTTCTGCAGTACTTACTATGTTTTAAGTTGTTGCATGTACTTGCCTATCTATCACCAATAACCCTGTGGAGTAGGTGCTGCAGTGAGCTCATCTAACTAGATGAAAAAAAGGCATAGAGGTTAAAGAAGTGGGAGAGAGAGAGAGAGAGATCTTCCCATCCTCATCAATAACTGACATAGGCAAAATTGAAATACAGTCTCATTCCATAATTTGGATTTTAGGAGTTGATTTTTGAGAACTGTAATTTCTCTTATTGTTCGGTTGGCAAGTGTCCATAGCAGAAATCACAAAGGTGGCCCACAAACAAGTGGACCTTGAGAAAGAGTTGTTTCTTCATCAACCAGATTTCCTTTGCCTCCTTGCTACACAGTGACCTTCTGTCAGGCCCACCCACTTGCTCCTGTTCAAGTCAGAGAACACTGGCCTTGCTTCTTCACAGACCAGGCAGGGCTCGGGAAAGTAGACAAGAATATTCTATGAGCATGCCAAAAGAAGGTATCTGTAAGAGTATGAAGGAAGATGGAAAGAGTGTAGATCAGAGGGAGTGCATGAGAGAGTGAGCATTTGTGCCAGAAAGTTTACCTGCGGAGACAACCTCCCTTCCAAATGCCATGGAGCTCTTGGCAACCAATCAGAATGTGGATTAGGCGCCCTGCCCATGGTGCCAGCTAGCCCCAGCTGCTTCTGGGTCCTCCTTATTTTGAAGGCTTAAAGGGAAGCACATAAATTATAGTTCATTCATTAGCAATAGATTTTTCTGCAGGCTTTCTTTTAAGATATTCTGCCCTTGAAATATCTCATGCAGACCAATTTTTATGCTGAGAAGTTTTATGATAAATTTCTCCTGAAAGTATATCTGGCACGAAACACTCTAGCTTCTTTGTGTGATGGTTACTAATGCCAATAGAAGGCCTTTTTAAAATTATGCCTTAAGACCTACATATTTTGAAGGAGACGACTTTAGGTTTGGAGGGGACCTTTCCTTATTCAGAATATGTTCTGTTTCCTCCACCAAGAGAAACTAGCCTTTCTGATCCTCTTGAGTCTCAGGGCATTTCTTTCCTGTTATATATATGTTTTTAAACAAATAGTTCATTCATTGGTGTATATATATATAATTTCCAAGGGAGGAGGCGAGAGAGAAAGAGAGAGAGAGAGAGAGAGAGAGAGAGAGGCAGAGAGGGAGAGAGAATGAGCATGTCAGGGCTTCTAGCCACTACAAACAAACTCCAGTTGCATGTGCCACTTTGTGCATCTGGCTTTATGTGGGTACTGGAGAATGGAACCCCAGGTCATTAAGTATTGCAGGCAAGTGCCTTAACTGCTGAGCCATCTCTCCAGCCCCCTGTCATATTTTATGGGGGTGCTACCTAAACATATGGAAATAAGGCTAATGACAGAAAACACCCAAGTGAGACTCAAATTCATGTCATTCAGTGCAATGTAACTGGTGATGGTGTGAGCAGTTGGGTAATTACTAGTCAGAGTGGGGAGCATGAGCCAACAGCCCAGCTTCTACTGGCCGTGCTACTTGACTAGTGCTCCCTGACAGTGAATGCAATGCTTTCTTTCCTGTGACAACTTTCCCTGTCAATCAAGAAGAGGGTGCTGGTTTCATACTCACACACATTTTTTTTTTTTTTACTGTTCCTTTAAATAATTAGACGCAACAGAAGCACTGCTTCTCTTTTGCAATATTAAGAAAATGTGCATGCTTAGGCAATAGATGGCAGTATTTCCACAAATTTTAATATTGCAATGGCTTTTAAAGAAACTTTAGAGCTCAGCTTCTCCAGAGCTCACTGTAGTTGCCTAGTGGTTAGGACTGTGCCTTATGGCCATCGCTACCTCAGTTCGAATCCTAGTCATGCCAGGAGGGAAGGAACAACATGGCCCTGCACTGTATGGCATCTAAGCAACATTTTATAACCAGTCATAGGATAATGCAAATTGACAAACAGAAACCAGTGTAAATACTTGAAACTTTAGCAAGATGACATCTGCAGAGTATCTTTATGAATGCACAAGTCCTGTTGCAAGTGTGTTATGTGGGGATTTTTTATTTGCATTGACGGATAATATGATAAAACTGGAGTGTAGTGGGCATGTAATTATTATTAATTACAACTACTTAAGCTCTGCTTGGAGCAGACTCGTCAAGTCTGCTTGCTTTTGAGCCTTGCCAGGGCTATACAGTAATAACAACCCTGAATTATTTGGAAAGATGTCAGCAGTAGATGTGGAAATCCTGTTTAACCAGGCATGAATTGTTGTTAGGAGGTTTTTTTCAGGATGACAGAGAGAAAATGAACTGTCCCTTATCAGTAATTGCAGGAAACATTTTGTTTCTATGATATGAACTGGCTGTAATTTAACTTTCCTGCATCATTGGATAATGTAAGAAGCCAGTTGTTGCTCAGAATGAAAATCTCTGAAGTGGGCATTTGGGTCTGATAAAGGGCACATTATAAGTAGACAATGGGGCTCAAGCCATAAATAATGCCCATATATGGTAAAACTTTTTTAATGACATTTTCCAAAAGACTGGGGTTTGTATTATAAGTGGCTAAATGTTGAATTAATGTGAGTAACATGGCTTTAATAGGCATTTCTCCAGGACTTAAAAACATGAACAATACAACCTGAAAATGTCAACTGTAAGTATGTTATAATGAGGTCTTACTGTTCTAAAATTATAGCCAGCCATGTTTCAAACAAGGGACCACCAGAAGATACCATGTTAATGCCTCTAAGTCCTGGCTCCTGGCTCATGGATAACTTAGCAACAGTTCATATATTTTACTTATGTAATACTAATTTTTTCAAATAAAAGTATGTAAAATCTTTTAAAGCCTGTGAACTCATAGAAATAATATTCTTAAAAAGTAAATGAGTATCATTTCTTTAAGAAAAAACATAACAATCTTTGATTATGGCACCAAAAATACTGGCCTTAGAGCATTACATTATGAAAGCAGTAAAAACCTTCTATGCCGAGACTCTCTTTCAAGACTTATGGCTAATTTCCCAATGCTCATTTTTTCCTTCTATTTTCCCAAAACTCCTCCTCTTCTCCAAAGGGCATAGCCTAGTCCACACCTCAAGTTTGGGAGGCCTTCTCAGTTAACATTGATCTAAGAAGAGGCTGGACTGCAACTATCCTCTGGTTAAAAGAGAATAGACCCATCCACAGTTGTTGCAATTCTGTGAGCTACTACTTATTTGAGGAAGGACACTGCATCAATCAGAATTCAATGGTAAGAAATGACAGAAACACACCCTGTTCTGACATGAAAAGAGGCTCATACCCAGGCATTGGTATGGGGTGCTTCAGAAACTATGAGGAGCAGAGTGGGACCAATGTGGTAGTTTGAACGTATAATGTCCCACATAGAGTCATGTGCTCGAACATTAAATTCCCAGTTGGTAGTGCTATTTAGGAAGGTCGTAAAATCTTAGGGTGATGGAGCCTTGCTGGAGGATGTCACTGGGAATAGGCCTTGAGGTTTTATAGTCTAACCCTGCTCAGCCACACTCAGTTAACTCACTCTTGCTGCCTCATCCCTGCTGATACGAAGAGGTGGTGTCTGGCTGTCTGCTCCTACCATCCTTGCTTTTCTATGATGAAACTTCTCCTTGTATCTGGAAGCCAGAAATAAACTCTTTCCTTCCCTAAACTGTTCCTGGTCAGGTGTTTTGTCCTAGCAGTGAGATGGCAACTTTCTAGATGACAATAATACCATGTCTCCATGTCATTTCATATTTCTTCTTTAATGGTACTATGATTCTTTAACACCAACTTTCATGTGGCTGGAAATATGGTAGCCAGCAGCAATTCTTGTTCCTTGGATCCTAGGCATTGCTTCCAGTGGAAAGTCTCTTCAATTATTTTTCTGAAATCTTGACCAAGGATTGAATGGGTTTAGTTTTGGTCAATGTCCATTAGCTGTGTCGTGGGGACAGTCATACATGAAAAAGAGTTCCTATCTTATTTTGAGCCTCAGAGTAAGAGAACTGGCAACCCAGGAGCCACATCCTGTCTCCCTTGGAAGCATTATCCATACTCTACTCTAGCAGAGCACTAGTGCTTATACACTTTCACTAGCATATGAGTTTGACTCCCATGCCACTTAGCATTTTTACTGCCTTATGGAACATAGAAAACAGTGAGGGAAAGGGCAAGAATATCACAATTAGTCTGAACTCAACTTTGAGTATAAAAATATAGTCAGTCAGTGGAGTGTTCAACACTGAGACATCTTTATCACACCCTCCAAAGCTCAGGGACTATTGCAGAAGAAGTGACACAAAGAATAAGATCCAAAGGAAGGGGAAGAGTGCTTATAATACCATCTTCCAGACATAAAGTTGTCTAGATATCCATGGCCTCGCAGAGGCTGAGGCTACCTGCACAAGACCTGCATAATAGGAAGGAAAAATGATGACTTTAAAAATAGAAGAGAATCTACTTGGAAAGAAGACAGGATTTAGTGGAATGTGGAGGGAGGGAATTATGACTATGGTATATTGTATATATGTATGGAGGTTGTTAATAAAAATATCTACAATTAGAGCAGCTGCTTGAACATAGAGCACTTTGACTTTTCTCTGTTTCCACCAAAACGGGGCCTTGTTACCATGAGGACTGTTTGGCCAGGGAAGAGCACTACATCATCCTATAGAAATCATCCAGTGAAAATCAACTTCAGTTAGCCAAGTTATCTAAGCTCTCACAGAAAGAAGGGTGGTGGTGGAGGGACGGCTGTGAGAATGAAAAGAATAATGAACAAATGCATAAAAAGGACTTGGGCATAAGCACACGGGCACACAATCCTGGCACCTGGCAGGGAGTCAATACATAACATTGACCTTCGTTATTCTGTGGGGCTAAGCACCCTCACTCACCATCATGATACAAACTCCAGAATAGTTTCCATCAAGAAAAGGGCCTCCACACCATGGATTTTGGGAATTTAAAAAAACTCTGCTACAGTAGCTCCAAAGGAGGAGTAGCACAAATCGGGACCCACTGAGTGACTGGGTGCCCAGTCAAGTTGGCCATCCCAGTTCATTCCCCCTTCGTGTGGTCACCATGACAACTGAGCACCACAACAGTCAGTGGCTGCTTTCATCAACAGTTCCTTGACACTAAGTTTCCTTCTTGCTGTTGTAGAAATTGTGTCACATTTGTTCTCTGAAACAACTAACTTTATACCAAATTAGTTTTCAGAAATGTTAAAGCCCAAGCGTCAGAGGAAATTCCAATTTTTAATTACATTAATATTGAGATGTCTGCTTTTAATTTGTGTAGAAACATTTTACAAACAGCTCAATAATTCCTATTATCATTTCCATGCCTACATTGATTACATTTGATTTTTCAGAGAGATTGTATTTTAAAAAGCTAATGTTTGCTAGTAAAAAGTCAAGTAACTGTGATATGTTTCAAAGTTTACCTCTCTGAAATGCCAATTATAGACCATTTCAGGGAAAAGGTTAGCCATTCTTAGATTAGATTTCCAGACTTCTTATTAACATGGGTGATGAAATATTTACTGGAGACTTAACAGAACCCTGGTCTTGATCATGACACTCTGACAACTAAAGTCCTCATCAATCAATGATATTCATTACTTTTTAAAAATATTTTATTCTTATTTATTTATTTATTTGGCAGAGATAGAGAGAGAGAGAGAGAGAGAGAATGGGTGCACCAGGGCCTCCAGCTACTTCAAATGAACTCCAGATGCATGCACCACCTTGTGCATCTGGCTAACATGGGTCTTGGGGAATCGAACCTGGGTCCTTTGGCTTTGTAGGCAAACGCCTTAACCGCTAAGCCATCCCTCCAGCCCTGTCATTACTTTTTTTAATTTTTTTTTTTTTGTGTGTGTGTGTGTAGTATATGCACATGTATGTACCCATGCTATGGGTTTACCTGTGTCAGACTGGCCAGAGCTGTCAGTGTCTTGCTCTACCACCCTTCTGCCTGTCTTACTACTTTACCAAACCCAGAGCTTGCTTGGATGTTGTTTGTTTTTGTGAGCTCCAGCAATTCTCGTGTCTCTGCTCCCCTATAGGACTGGGATCACAATCAAGCATGGTCATATCTAGCTGTTTACTTACATCCAGGCCCTCAGCCACAGTAGTCTCTCTGTCTTCCTTAGGCCTTCATGTTTGCATAGGAAATGCTCTTAACCGCTGGGCCATCTCTCCAGCCCTGCTTTCTTTTCTTATTGGTTGTCTGTTTTATGATTTCCTGGAATTCAGCTCCAATGGTGAGAGGATTTCTGAATTCACTGTCTAACCTGTAACTTATGTCCTTCATATTAATCTACCTGTGTGGTCTAAGGTCTGTTCACAAGAAATAGTTTTTTCCCATGTAATTGAATCTGAGTGCCTGAATTAAAAATTCATAACTACATACACTTGCTTTATTATCACAAGCTTTAGCTCAATACTCTTACTTGCTTTCCACAATATATATATATATATATATATATATATATATATATATATATATCAGTATTTTCTATGCCTCTATTTTAGCAAACTTTCACAAATAAAAGAAATAGATATTTATTTTACTGACCAAGCCATAAATTCAGCGACCCCAAGTAAACTACCTATAAAGTAAGTACTTTCTTATTTAAAAATCACCCTCTGGTCTAATTATGAAAAATATAGCTTAAGCTTATGTTATGTAATTAAAGCTCTCCAATGCATTGAAAATGCTTATTAAGACAGGATCTGAATGGATGCAATCCACTTTCAGGGAACAGCGCTGGCTGGTGTGTGGTTGTTGTACAGGTGCTGGGATGGGGCCCCTGGACCAGGGCACTGGAATTGCAGTGACCCCAGGAGGTGCAGCTGGTAGTGACTTTGTAAAGCGGGTGCCTATCCACCAACTGCTGTCCTTCACACACACGACCAGGACACTAAGAGATGATGATGATGTGTGGACAACTTCCTCACTCTGAAGCTCAGCCACAAGAAGACTCTGCCAGGGCTCTTACCTGTTCTAAGATGTTAATGAATTACCTAAGTGGCTGCACACTTGAATGCTTGAAAAGCCATGGCAGGGCCTAGAGATGTTGGCCTTCCAGGAAGGGAAATGCTGATACGAGCAGATTGAGAGAGATACTCTAAAGAGACCTGGGTCATATCCCACTTCTGCTACTTCTTACTGCTTGATTTGAACTTGTCCTCTTTCTGATTTATTCATTAGCAAATCAGGAGATTTTGAATGTTAGGGTAATGTTAGATAATGGTGTGTTGCTGGTAAGAATTCTGATTTGTTTGGTTTTGTGAGCTCCAGTAATTCTTGGGTCTCTGCTCTCCTATAGGACTGGGATGGTAATCAGGTATGGCCTAGCTATCTGCCTTCTGTGCTCAGCCCTGGAAACTCCGTTCTACGTAGTTTGTGTGGACTTCCCAACATAGAAAAGTCAAAAAAAAAAAAAAAAATAAAACCAAACCAACCCCCCACAAACCAAAAACAAATAAACAAAAGCTAAACTCTGGCCTGGTCTCAGTCACCTTGAATTATAGGAGTTCTACCATACATACGTCTCTGTCGTTTGACTGCAGACCATGCTACTGCCAGAAAGGTGACTGATTTCCTAGTTTGTCTAAAAGTGAGGAAGCTGAGCCGGAGGGAGTGCAGCTCCCATTATCCAGGAGAAGCATAACTTGCCACTAGATGGCACTGCTTGTTGGTAATCAAAGACAAGGTCCCTTTTCTTTTCTTCCTCCCTTTCTTTTCTTTCTTTCTTTCCTTCTTTTTTTTTTTTATTTCTCTGTGGGTTCCTGGATCCTAATCATACCAGAGCTCTTCTGTTCTAGAAACGGAAGGTCTATTTTTGGAATATTATCACAAAGATTTTAGGACAAAACAGACTCCACCCTACAATTCAGAGACTACTTCAACAATGTTGGCTTTATCCAGAGGTGATTTTGAAATAATAAGTTGTGTTTGCACGTCAGTGTTCAAAGGTTCCAAAGCAGAACCTTCCATTTCAAAGAAAGTGCTATTGATGAAGGCATAACCATCCTATAGTGGCTGGAACCATTTCAGAAATCACATGATAGCAATCAGAGAAGAGGCTTTTTCTACATCTTCTCTCTCTTTCTCTTATTCTTATGTCTACACCTTTTCAACCCTTTATTCCTTTTTTCCCCTTGTCATTTTTGAAATACATGTATCTCCAAATCTAAGGCAGGAGGGAACTTGATCAGAAATCTTAGCTACAGCTAGCTTCAAGCTCTGGCCTCTCCTATATCTCACGGTTCTTGGTTCTTTCACCAGGAGATGTGAAGAGAGGTGTGAGACAGTAGCAATCAACTCACGCCTCACTAACGGCTTATCAAAGGGGAGTCAATTCTGGAATAGGACCTCCTGCAGCTTGAACTCCCGACAAATGTGCCACTTTGTGCATTTATTTAGCTTTACCTGGGTACTGAGAAATCAAACATGGGCCATTTTGCTTGCAATTGCTTTTATCTACTGAGCCATCCATCCCAAGTCCTGTATTTAAATTTAAACTCTACCAATTACTTTCTCTGTGACCTTGGGCAGATAGGTTAGTTGGCCTCTTTGTGTCTCATTTTATCCACATATAAAATGTACATCTACAGAGTTGATTGTGGACCAATTGAGCTAGTAAAGGGATTGTATGTAGGATAAGAGAAAGTACAGTACAAATATTGATTACGACCACTATTATCATAATTGCTGTAATTATTACTACTATGCTATGTCAGGCAGGGTGGCAGATCAATGAGAATGCAAGAGTAAATAAGAGACTAAGGAGTCATTAAGTGCCCAAAGTGTATTTTGTGCAAACACGAGGATCTTAGTCTAGATCCCCAGCAGGCACATTGATGCCAAGAGTAGTGGAGGCAGAGAGATCAAGGCTCAGTGAGAGGCCCTGACTACAAAAACAAGATGGAGAACAATTGAGGGAGACACCTAATGTCCGCCTCTGACCTCCACATGGACACAATATACATAATATACATGTGTATGCACACATGCATAAGGTATGCATACACATAGGCACCATACCACACACAATACACAGTACCCTCTCCCCTCCAAAAAAAAATTAAAAATCATAGCTGGGCATGGTGGTGCATGCCTTTAATCCCAGCACTCGGGAGGCAGAGGTAGGTGGATTGCCATGAATTTGAGACCACCCTGAGACTACATAGTGAATTCCAGGTCAGCCTGGGCTAGAATGAGACTCTACCTTGAAAAAACAAAAAACAAATAAGAAAAATAAATAAATAAATAAATAAAAAGAAAAGAGAGAGAGAATTAAAAAACAAGAATGAAAAAGGCAGCATCATTGCCTGCCTGTGTGGAGCTTTCAGGTGAGTGGAAGAAACATGAATGTCATCTGGCACGTGCAACTCTAAGACTGTGAGGAGTAAAGCTGCAGGCATGACAACAATATGCACAGACATTTAAACCCTTGTTGGGAATCCAAAGAAATATTTCTCTTATCACCAAGATCCCAAGAGGCCAAAGAACAGTCTTGTCGCCCAGCAAGTAAGTGGTGGAGTTCAAGTTTAAATACAAGACTCCCAAAACACACGGCGCTCCTCACTCTTGCAGGAAGGGTACAAACAAAAGAGGGAGCCTGGTTCCCACCCTGCGGTCCGTGGGGCTTCAGTGCAGCTCAGCCTGAAGGAAGTCAGCGTCATTGTGCAACTTGCCAGGTCTCCGTCTCCGGGAGCTGTAAGGAGTCCTGAGACAGTGGGTAGGAGGATCTCTGAGAACCCATCATGAGTACATGGCAGAGGCACATATCAAAGCAACCACATACACAGACACAGAAGGAAAACGTGTCCAGTACTGCTCTGCAGCGGGGGGAATGAGGAGAAGGGAAAGCAGAATTTCTGTGACATCAGGCTTGATGAAAACCTCTATGAAAACCTACACGCAGGCACTGGGAATGCAAACCTCTTTATTCTGCTCTTGGGAAATTAAAAATAATCTATCTAATCAGCTAGAAAACAGGTATTCCTTATGTAAACTGTATGAGGTACCACAGAAGCGGAAGTCTGTAGGAGGAAACAGAAATGCAAACGAGGTCAGTCATAATGTCACAAATCATGTTATCATCAAGGTGTGAGAAGAGCCGGTGAACATGGGACTGTCAGGCATGCCACCACATCCAGCTTAGAGAGATCCCAGTGGTGGAAGGGGACCAGGTTGTAGGATGAAGACAAGGCAAGAGAAACATGCTGGGGTTAGAAAGATTCTCAAGCTATGACCAGAGGCTGCTTTTACCTGTAAGCCAAAATTATCATACAACTTAAAACTTTTCCAGAGTCACAGTTCAAAAGGATTTTAAAGCACTCAAAGATTGGAACCGTTTCTTTTTTCTGTCAGCCAACTTTATCTCTAAAACACTTCCAAGGAAGATGGGCGGGGGCGAGGGGTGAGAAAATATAGTTGAATAGAAATGGAAGTAGCAAACAGAAGAAAAGTGACCACCACCAAACTGTCCAGGGAAGCCTTGCTTTGTTTTCCCCCTAGTAATCAAAAAAGATACACAGGTGTGTTTCCCTGCAGAGCATCTCCTGAGAACCAGGATCTGAACACATTCATCGTTCATTCATTTATTTCAGTGAATGTTTATCAAATATATAGTATGCTTAGATGCTATTCTGTGTGTTATGAGAAAGACAACTGAAACTAGACCTCTGCAGTACAGTAGTTCATGGCCCAATAAACCAATAATTACAGCATCATACAGTAAGCTTTTGGGTACACTATGGCAATCCTGTAGTTAAACAAGTGTCTTGAGATTTAGCATACCCCTCTAGGCTCCTGTGCATACAAAAAATATGATATGACAATGTCTGATATCAAACAAAAATTCACATAAGTAAGAGAATAGTTTTTTTTTTTTTTTTTGCTGTTGTTTACTATCAGTCTAGTTATTCTAACAAACCCATCCTAGGGGTGTGATGAGCAAGAAGTAACTATATGTCCATGTTAAATTTAAGTCCAATCTTCAAATATAAATTTACACATAAGTGAAGTTCAGTTTTTCTAAATATGGATCAAGCTCAATTATTTCTGTCCATTTTTCCCAAATTCTCTACAAGATGGCATTCCGAGCTGGGCTGGGACAAGAGAGGGACAGCAAGGGTCACATCTTACTGGGGCAGAGTGAGGAGAGCACAGATCACGCGCAATGGCAAGCTTCCGCGGGTGCCCACACTGGCAAGCCTTGTGCTCTGGCTCCACCCACCTTCACTAGAATCTAAGCCTTGAGGCTGATTCAGCCATCTTCGTCTTGGCTCTCTGTTGTTGTGGGGACTTGTGGATGTCACCCATGCCTTACACAAACCTAGATCAGAGCATTACAACTAAATTCCAAACACCAACTCTGCTTGTCCATGCCAGAGACTAAACCCCAAGACTCCTAGGGAGAAATTAGTCAATTGGACCATTCTGTAGCCAGGAGTCCTGCCTCTTCTGGAGATCAAAGGTCTATGAGGGGCAATTGGATCAGATGGACCTGATTGAGTGACTTTTCCACTCTTTCTCCATAACTCTCTCCCTCATTTTGCCAGCACTGAAAGTAGGGTTTCTCTTCCACTTCCCTTTCAACCTAGATGACCTTATGTAAAATTCTATCCAGTCCCCCAAATAACTCCACATATGTCCACTTGGCAATACAGTAATTTCTTTTTAAAATCCTTCCCCTCTATTCTCTCTTGCCCATGGTCTTGCTGAAACCATCAGCGAGCCCTAAGGCACTCACCAGTCAGAAGGAAATTAAATTCAAGTATTTAATATCTACAAAGAGCATATCACTTTTAAGATACTAGAATTGTGTTTCTTTGTCTTCTAATTGAGTAGTCCAAGAAATGTGGCTCTGCAGGTTGCCTCTGGGTAAACTGTGGCAAGTGTTTCAAGCTCAGATAAGTTTTGGGAATGTAGAGTTAAACAAAGTCAGTAGGTTCATTTAATATGAAACCTTCAGAGCTTTTAATATGCTAATGTGCCTGTGAGTTCTGATAAGCTGTTTCCCAAAGTTATTTGACCATAGATCACTTTATGTATATATCCTGGAAATAGTAATCTGCAGAATTCAGGAAGACACTGAAAATGCTTCATCCCTAAAATCCTAAGCACATCAATCTCTATATTCCTTACTCATTAAGTAGTAAAAACAAGTATCTAAGGTCAAAGTGCTTCTCCTCCTGGTTTGTTTCCAACTCAGGCCCTTCCTTGGCTTCTCTGGGCCTGGGCCTTGTTTTTCAGCCACAACTACCCTGACATGAGGCTAGCGAGCGTGAAGTACCTGGGAGTCACGCAGTTAGAGACTAGAACTTGAAAGGCTTTATCCCACAGCAAACAAACAGACAGAACCCTTCCCCCACCCTCTCCAAAATGAGAAATCAAAGGACCAAATTCCCTAGCTTCCCTGGGAATTCTCTAATGGAGATGCATGCCGACCCTGATTGCCCTTGTGAAGGATGGGAAATGGAGGCTGCCTCACAGTTAAGGAATGCAAACTAAGGATCTCATGACTTTCAATATAAAAATACATATAGTATAAGGTTACTGCAGCATTCTCCACAATCTGAAAAAAGGCTAATATTCCCTGTGTGGTGGAAACAAGGAAAATAGAATCTGAGTAGGCTGAAAATTGGGATCAACAGGAAAGTTCTGGCTATGCTACTTTGCAAAAAACATAGTGATCTTAAAGTAGTTTTTTTTTTAAGGGACATTACCTAAGGAAAATATTCAAAACTCAAGGGACATAGATGAGTTTTGAGGGAGGACAATGATGGATTAGAGGAAATGGCAGGAGAAAACCATAGACAGCCAGGATAATGGGTCCTGTGACCCTTTTACCCTCCCCAAACTTTTCTTCTGTCCTTGTGTAAATAGAGAAGAGGCTGACCTGACACACAAAGTAAAAAAAGAAAAAAGAAAAATTGATATTTCATGTGCAGCTACATGTGGGCTGAAAGTATAACTCAAAGTAAAGACAAAAATCATTCCCATTGTACACATCTCAGTGAAAGATGAGTTGATTTACATGAATAGTGTGTGCGTGAGAAAACATCCTGTGTACACAGGAGAGCAGCAGGGAGCTGCAGGCCCCAGCAGAACCAGCTCTGCCTGTCATTCTGGACCAGGAGCAATAAAGCATCCTTAAGAACCAAGTAGGAGAACGCTGTTTGTCCCTAAGTGCATTGCCATTCCTACCCCTAAGATTCTGCTCAAAATAAACCTTGACGTATTCATTATTTTCCAAGTCAATCATTCATAAAATGACCAATGGGTAACACTGAATATAATTGCAAAATACTGCTATTGTTACATGTGCATACTTTCTCCTAACCCAATAGAGACATACATAGTAACTTGAACTGTCATTAATCCATATGGCTCTTACACACTAAAATAAAAGGTACTCATATTCAGGATATTGTTTTATGAAAATCTAGAACACTGGAAAAGGCCCATCTTCTTCCAGACCAGGGTAGAAGACCTGTGATCAACATTGTTTTCTATGCCTAACATACTACCTACCCTTCTTTCTGCTTCCTATTTCCTGTAGAACCCAAGGTTGTCAGCTGCTGGTGCTCAGAGCACAGTACTCTATACTATACACAGGCAGTTATTGGACTCAGCTTCAGTCAATTTGTTACTGTTTCATTTTTCCCTTTTTGTTTATTTTTTATATATTTAATTAATTTATTTGAGAGAAAGAGAGGAAGCGAGAAAGAGAGAGAGAGAGAGAGAGAGAGAGAATGAGCACATCAGGGCCTCCAGCCACTGCAAACAAACTCCAGATGCATGTGTCCCCCTTGTGCATCTGGCTTATGTGGGTCCTGGAGAATTGAACTAGGATCCTTTGGCTTCGCAGGCAAGCACCTTAACCACTAAGCAATTTCTCCAGTCCTAGAACTTGATTTTTTTTTTTTTTTTGCAACGTGCAGTTTGTCTCACACATTTACTACTTAATAAGACTCCAGGGAGAATAAAAAGTAGAGAAAAGCCATCATATTCCCACTATTATTATCAGATAAACAGAGCAGTGTCTGCTCAGTTACTGGGAAGAATCAACATCTTCAAACTCAAGTAGACACCATGCTTCCAAGAATTAAAATGGCAAAGAAGACCTACGACCCAGCAGATGAAGCTAATTCTGATCCATCTTCAGGTCCCAGCCTTAGGGAAACTCTTCTGCCCTTTCCCCGGATATTGGGCCTCTTGTTCTGGGTTACTTTTCCTTATAGAAGAGTGAACATTCACAGTTAGTTATTAGCAGTCCTTGGATGTTTATTCATCCCTATAGGCCATAATTTCTGCATATCAACATGTCAGTGCCATGTTTCTGGTCTGGCATGTAAGTCTTTTAGAAACAATCTTGTGGAGTAGTAGGAAGAAACAGGCTTATTTCCCTTTCTACCAAAGTCCCTATATTAGTTGGAAAGTTTTCATTTGTACAGCATAGGCATCTGGCTTGAACTACCTTAACTTTAAGAAGGCAATAAGGCACACAGTCCAATAGGCTTATAAAACCAGGTCTTGGAACAAACAATATCTCTTCGTGTCCCACTGAATGCATCCGGAAGAAGAATTGTGGTTGTTGCATACATCGGTCATGTGGCCATACCTTGGACTCATCACCTTGGTTAAAAGAATGTGGAAGAGGTGGCAGAAAGAATGTTTGATGCCCAGTACCCACGTAAGCCAGATGCACAAGGTGGCGCATGCATCTGAAGTTCATTTGCAGTGGCTGGAAGCCCTGGCATGCCCATTCTCTCTCTCCCTCTGTCTCTCTCAAAATACATATATATATATATATATATATATATATATATATATATATATATATGTATATGTATATATATGTATGTATGTATGTATGTAATCAATGAAGTCCTAAGTAGGAAAGTGGTAAAAAAATAGTTCTAATCCTTCTCTGGTACATTATCTTAGATAATGCCTTAGTTATAAAGAGTCTTGGGGCTGGAGAGATGGCTTAGGGGTTAAGGTGCTTCCAGCAAAGCCAAAGGACCCAGGTTTGATTCTCCAGTACCCATGTAAGGCCAGATACACACGGTAGTAAGTACATGTGTCTGGAGTTTGTTTGCAGTGGCTAGAGGCCCTAGTACGCTCTCTTTCTCTCTCTCTCTCTCTCTATCTATCTATCTATATAATTTCTTCCCATAGATGCCTACAAACTTTTACTACGTCAAAAATCATGCAAACCTTGCAAATGTAGGTGTGGTTCACTACAAAGAATATGTATGTCTATTGAATGAACTCTAAAGGTCCATCAAAATGAATCTGTTCTGCCATGGAAACTTTGTGAGGCACACTTTGCTTTGTGGAAGTGTTTCCAGGTGTGATGGTTCTACTGTCCATGGTTTCTACGCTGGTAATTTACTTCATTTGTCAGTTCTCATTCGTGTGTGTATGTAACAACGTGGATTGAAAGTTCATGGTCTTGTTTTCCTCAATGCTAGAACAAATGTGATTATTCCTGTTATAATATATGCTATACATTTCTTATCAGTGTCTGAAATTCCAGTTAGCTTTGGAATGACTTGTTGCATGCATGATTTTTCAAAGTATCTCATGAAAGAACATACATACTCTTTGCATCCAGAAAGCAGGGAACATACACACTCTCTGCATCTAGAAAGCAGTGCTGCTGTCTCTCCCATATTTTTTTTTCTTTTCTTTTTTATTTTACAGAGAGAGAGGAAGAGAGAAGAATTGACCCACCAGGGCCTCAGCCACTGAAATCGAACTTCAGACACTTGTGCCACCTAGTGGGCATGTGTGACCTTGTGCTTGCCTCACCTTTGTGCGTCTGGCTTAGGTGGGATCTGGAGAGTTGAACATGGGTCCTTAGGCTTTGTAGTCAGGCACCTTAACCACTGAGCAATCTCTGCAGCCCATCTCCCACATTTCTTTATCAGACATGAAAGCATCGCACCCAATAATTAATATTGATAATTATTTAACATATCTATAAAATTGTAATTTTTCAAGGAGAAAGAGAGAGAATGGCACATCAGGGCCTTGTGCCACTGCAAATGAACTCCAGATGCATGAGCCACTTTGTACATCTGGCTTTACATGCATACTGGGGAATCAAACCCCAGCTGTCAGTCTTCGATTTGAACTGCTGAACCATCTCTCCAGCCCCACTTAACATAGCTTTATGGAGTCTGCAATATAAACCAGATACTGTTCCAGGTGTCAGAATTTGATCAATGTGAACTTTTTTTAAATCTTGTAACATTTTATACGAATTATCATTTAGAAAACGAGGAGGGAAAAAGGAAAAGAGGGAAGGAGCTGGAGGTAGTGTCTTATTTTTTATATTTATTTTATAAATTTTTATTTTTATATTTATAGATGGTAGTTATTTCACATGTTGTAAATATCTCTTTTTCCTATAGACTCAGAGTCTTTAAATTATGTGATAGTATTTTTGCAACAAAACAGGTGAAGGCAGGATGTGAAGAAGAAATCAATGTAATTTACTTATAATTAAGATTAAGTTAAGAAATGAAAAAAATTGGCTTCCTCTCAGTGGTGTTGCTGTTGAACTGACATCGCAAAGCTTATATAATTAGTGGAAGCATGTTAATTGAATTATGGCAATTAAGTCAGCTTTGAGACAAGAGGGTCCCTTCTGATTGAGGAGATTGTGGTGAGCTGTAGTCATTTTTCCCTGTAGGAAAGGTTGGGCTATGTCTCATCTTGCCCCTTAGTAATCCAACTATCATGGTGTAGCCAAATTTTGATTTCTCTGGTGGTAATTATCCACTTTGTGGGTTGTTGGGCCCTTGAATTCTTTCCTCCTTTCTAAAGGGTTACAGGTTTGATGGCATCAGTGTGCAGACTGAAGCCCAAGAGGCCATGCGATTGACATTTGTGATTTTTATTCCCACAAACCTTCATCAGTCAAAGATAAAGGGTGGGAGGAAATGAATATATTTGGGGAGGAGCTGATGTGGAGAAAGTGATTATCATCTCAGCCATTTCTTTAGTAAAGCCATTGTTGATTGAAGTATTGAGAACAGACTGAAACAGAAGTTCACACAAGTCCAGGGGCTGTTTGGGGGCCCTAACTATCCAGGTGAGATCCTGTTTGTAGATCCTGCAGTCAGTCATGTCCCTGCCGATGTTAATAAATGAAGTTGCTTTGGGAAGTTTCTTTCCTCCCCAGGACTAAATTCCCTCTATAAAATGAGATCACCGCCGTTCCTTTCCACTCCAGCGCCGTGCACTTTGGCGCCTGTTCTCGAACAGCATCACGCTTTCCAGGGGGTTTCACAGGGATGGTGAGCTTCCTGCGCCCAGACTGCGGGGCAGGCCGACCTGGGCCAGCCACGCGCGCAGGCAGGCGGGAAGGGCGCTTTCTACCACTGAGGGCTGCCAAGGGGCTGGCTAGTTTCCTCCAGGAAAGTAGGAGGAAGAGATGGAGGCACATACGGGCCCAGGACTCCGGTGAGCAGCGCCGGTGATTCCCGCAGCAGCACGTGCTCCACGCACACGAGGGACTCTTGTTGCAAACGAAGCTTTCAGAGTGGCAGCAGCGGAGCTCGGACCGGATGCCCGTCGCTCAAGAGCGGGGCTCTGAGTGACAGCACAGGCCACACGTCCATGAACTTGGATGGATCCTGCGTTCCGGGGTTGAAATCGCAGTCACCTCCCCTCCTGGCTCCCCCGAATCTGCAGGGCTCACTTCAAGTGAGTCTGCTTTTCATTCAGTGCTGTTTCCTTCTTGCTGCCTTTTTTTTTTTTTTTTAACAGCGCCGCTAGCTGTATAAATATTTTACAGTTCCCCTAAGAAAAGTTTCCGAGGGGCCCATGTTGAGGGGGAAAATCTTTGAAAGGAGTTTTTCCATAGCAATTAAAACCTTTCAAAGTACGGAGAGCTCCCCGTCTCACTTTAGTGCAACAAATCTCTCTCTCTCTTTCTCTCTCTTTCTCTCTCTCTTTTTTTCCCCAGTTTGGATGGTTCTCGGTCTGAAACTAAGCCAGCCTCTTTGTTTGATGACTTTGTGGGTTTCCGATAGACATTTGGAATTTAAATTCATTAGCTACATGACAAGAGCTGTGGATGGAACCAGTGGAGGGTTTAGAAATGCTATGATCAGAAACTCCAGCCCCTATTTCCTGTATCTCATTTACAGGGGTAAAATGACTATAAATCAGCCCAAAGCTCATTCTGGCTTCTCAAATGAAGTCAAACGTACACTCTGACTTATGCATATACCATTTTTAGTTAACGCACCAATAAAAATAATTGTGCAAGCCTACATTTGGAAGTGTTCCCAGAGTTTATGACAAAACTTAATAAAGCCAGGCGCATTGAATGTAATATGGGAATTTTATTGAAATGAAATTAGTGCATCATGTAAGCTGCACAGTTTCCTCAGATTTCTTGGACTTCATATGAGAGCTCTCCTGGGGACCCTAATGGGGTCCTGCAAAACATTCAAGTGCCGTGTCAGAGGAAGACTGCAGTGGCAAGGGCGGTACAGCAGCCACACACTTCTTCCAGCGCGCCCCACTCTTACACCCCCAGGGTAAAAGCAACAGACACATTGTCCTGGTTTTACTCAAAACATGGGACTCCTAGAGAGGCTGCAGTAGGGGTTCATTTGCAGTGCTAGTAAGAGAGCTATGTCTCAGCCACCTATGATGTCATTTCCCCAGGGAACCTGCGGGTCAGCGGCCATGGTCTGCATCATGACAGTTTGGTTGCCTGACTCTATATATTTAAGGATGAAAGACAGAGGCCGGCGAGAGGCATTCTTTGGGTGCTCAGAGGAGAAGACAACATACACGTCTTTAGAATTTAAGGTAAAGGGTGGTGGTATAGAAATCCTGCAATTTGAATAAAAGAAATCGGCTTCTGAAATGGTTTTTCATTTACAGTGGCTTTCACACTTTAATGATCATATAAACACTTCTTGGTTTGCTTGTTAAAAAAAAATACACACTAAGTCCTTACCTCAAAAGACTAACTCCTGTCTATTATGCCCATAGGAGGACCTAGAAATCTACATTTTAAAGAGTACCCTGGGTTACTTTGATATAGATGGTCCAAGGAGCTCAATTCAATGGTAACTAACTGATATATATGTAACATAAGCTTTTAGTCTTGCTTTTTTTGAGATAGAGTCTCACTAGCCCAGGCTGGCCTCAAAACTCACAATCCTAATTCATCCTCATAAGTGTTGGCATTACAAGCATGTGCCTCCTCCCTGCTAAATGTTTATTTTTATGAGTTATCACATGCTGAGCCTGCACAAAGGTCTTCCAGGCCAGTTGAATTTACATTAGCATGTAGGTAGGTTTCTAGCATATTTAAAAACAATTTAAGGGCAGGCATTTCAGCTTCACTTCCTAGTTTTTGTCAGTATTTAGTGACCATTGAATTTTACTCAAGTTCCTTCTTCCTGAATTTTGAGCCTATTTTTCTCCTGTTCCTCAGAAAGAAAAGTTGAATGGTATTCTGCTACATATATGTAAATTTTTTGAGCTCTTCTAGCCCAGGCTGACTTGGAATTCACTATGTAGTCTCAGACTGGCCTCAAACTCACAGCAATCCTTCCTGACCTACTGAGCACTGGGATTAAAGGTATATGCTACCACACTTGGCAATCCTATATATTTTAAAGGACATTAGAGTTATTTCCCCATTAGTCTATGGGGGAGACAGATTTGTTCATGGCTCAGGGGCAAGTTTCCACACATAAAACTCCAAAGCAGTCAGTCCAAGGGTGCCTGAATTAGGCCTGCACTGTGAGTGGTGCCTCTTAAGACGACCTCCCTCAGAGCCATGGTGTCAGGATTCTGGGAACTTTAGGAGCTATTTTTGGACAATGACATCACCACTTCCACAGTTAAGTAGAGCAAATAATTTTCCCTTTCACCTTCACATAAGTGCCTGTCTTTCTACTTTCCCTATGCTTCATGCTTCTACTTAAGACTATAGAACTTGCCTGGCCTCTATGGCTAAAATAGAAACTGGATTGGGAGATCAAAATGGACAGGGAGGAATGCCTTTTCCTCTGGGTGACAACAGTGGATTGCCTTTGGGGTGGCCATTCACACTGTGTAATCTCTTCCTTTTGAGTGTGGGCAAGACATGCGACTTGTTTCTGGTCAATGGCAGATAATAATGGTGATGGGATGTTATTCATCTGGTTATAACATACAAGTAACATGATATATACTAATTATATATATATATATATGACTGATTTGCTAGCAGAAAATGCCTCAGTCCGTGTGGCAAGGGACTGGGGTGGATCTAGGAGCTGAGGGCAATCTTCTACCAACAGAAAGCAATCAACTGGGGCCCACAGTTAAATTACAAGGAAATGAATTCTGTCAACATCCTGAATGTGCTTCGAAGCAGATTCTTCCTCAACAGGCCTCCCCATGAGAACTCAAGCTGGCCGAGGACTTCCTGACAGCCTTATAAGATCCAGAGTGCTCAGTGAAGATGTGTTTGTATTCCTAACTCATGGAAACTACAAGATAATAAATGTGTTATTGTTCTAAGCTGCTAAATTATTAGCCACCAAGAAAAGATCAAGCCATTCGATTTGGTGTACCTGGCATTGTGTGTGGGGAAAATGTGCAAGGCTTTTAAGAGAAAGCCTTTGCAGAAACACTTAGCCTGGTTGTCACCCTCAAAGGGGAATTCATACCCGTAAGGATTTTGGTCCATGCTTAAAATAAATTGCATTTATATAACAGCTATTTTCCCATAAAACTTAGCAATTGTTGTAATATCAATTGCCATTAATGTACAATGTGCTAGTCATAGTTCACAATATGTGTTCATTTGCATAAATTCATTTAATTCTCATAACTATCGTGTCAAGTGGGCAATACTACTAGCTTTATTTTACATATGAAGAAACAGTCACTAAGAAGAAAGGCCATTTTATCAAGGTCATAACATATTAAGTGAGTTTTCCAGGTCAGGGGCATGGGAGCGTGTAAAAGGGAAAAAGATCCAGGCCTGATGGTACAAGCCTGTCATTACCCACTGCTTGGGAGGCAGGAGCATAGCAAGTTCAAAGTCCGCTTAGGCTACAGAAAGCTTCAAAGCTAGCCTGAGCAACTTAGCTAAATCCTGTCTCAAAATGAACAGCTAAAATTAAAAAGGGGGGGGGGAGGAAAGAGGGAAGAGAGAGAAAGAGATAGGGCTAGAGGTATATATAGCTCAATGGTGGAACACACGCATGAGGCCCTAGGTTCAATCATAAGTACTACAAAACAAAAAGGAAGGTTCTTGGCATTTTGATATGCAATTGTGTTTCCTTATATCTTCATTTTTAGAGTTATTACTGTACTGGAAACTGGGCATGGTATGGGTCTCAGTAGACTTCCAAGAGAGCCTTTATAAATGTTTCACAGAGATACTTTCTCTAATGAAACAATAAAAATCAAGTAGACATAAGGGAACACTTTGGTAATTTTATAAAGGTACATGGTAGAAGTTCAAACTCATGAACCAAACAGAATTTCTGTAAGTCTACTCACTAACTTTGGCAAGTTGTTTGCAAAGTTTTAGCTATTTTAGTGGCTTTTTTCATTATATGCTGAATTTTACTAAGTGTTCTTTGCAAACATAGAATCCGAATTTGAGTTTGATGTGGTCAATGGATGTTCATTTTGTGGATCTCTTAGGTCATGCTGTTCTTACGTATCCTGGAATGATATTAAATTACCTTTAGAATGAGCAGCACAACCTCCCAATCTTGTAGGAAACCTATGATTTACTTCATTTTTTTTCTCAGACCCTAAATTTAATCAAGCATTCCCAAGTTCTACTTGCAGCTTCTTTATTTCCTTTGGCCTTAAGAATCCCATTCATACTCAGCTGATATTTTCTGTGAATGCTGGGAGGGGATGGTAATTACCAGTCTCTTCACTTTACAGATTAAGAAAGCCCAGAGAGTTGGGAAAGCTCAAGTGTCTGTGGTTAAACAATTAGAAATAACAGATGAGGGATTTGAAATCCCACTCTCCTGTTCCGTTCTGAAGACCCTGTTTACCATGCTAAGCCAAGTGCTACACATATCCTCCCATAAAGGGACTTAATGAGAAATGGCAGTAAAATGGACCATCTTTCCCTTGGCCTCCACTCTTGAACATACAGAGAAATAAAGTCAGTATTATTTAAATTTGACTGACAGTGTTCCCCACAATGGTGTGGGGCTTTCCGCTCCCTGCAAAGATGCCACTTGCCTAAGGTCCTCCGTGATCATTCCTTGCACTGGACACTTGATGTTTTCTAATGTTTTGCTTATTTATTTTCAAACGGGGGTGGGGAGAGAAAGAGAAAGAGAGAATGGGCATGCCAAGGTCTGTAGCCACTGCAAATGAACTCCAGATGCATGTGCCACCTTGTGCATCTGGCTCACATGGGCAATGGGGAATCAAACTCAGGTCGTTAGGCTTTGCAGGCAAGTGCCTTATCTGCAGAGGCATCTCTCCAGCCTGGCACTTGACTTTTTTGTTCTGAAGACATTTTGGTCTTTCTAAGTTCCATTCAGACTTGATCAATGGATGGTGACTCGTGGAGCATAGGAAGAATGGCAGGTAAAGCCATTGGGGTTCTTTGGAAGACATGCTTTTATACTTCCAGGTAGAGATAGCACATGCAGGATTTGAGGGAAGAGGGAGGGTCCTTCAATGCAGCAATGGGGGGGGGGGGCGGGCAGGGTGGAGCCCTGAAGGAGGGATACCTGTTCTAGAATGTCTGTAGCAAAGCACCACACCACTTAGAGCAGCTAGTGAACTTTAAGCCTCCTCTGAACATTTAAAAATTTTTCCTTTTTAAAGAAAAAAAGGTAAAATCTCCTATTTCTGCCTTTATTGTTGCTTGTCCCTGCCTGTGTCTAGTTTAATTTTCTATCCCTTATCTCAGCACGCTTCAGGGAGTCTTTCCAGGGTTTGAACGTCTAGTGGTTGGGGACTGGGAGCAGCCCTTCCTTCCTGCTGAGCCACTTTGGGAAATGGGCACATAGCAGAGACTTGCAGCAGGAGCAGAATGAGCTTGCACTTTGAATCTCTCACGCTTACAGAGGATAACCCAGTGTGACCTCTGCAAATTCATTCCTTAGCTGGTAAGTTCATAGTCTTGTCTGACACAATGTCCTTTATGCCACCTCACCTTACTCACTTATCCAATGATAGTTGCTGAGGCCTTCCTGTGTGCTAAGCACTACCCCTGGGCACTGGGGATATAACCACCAGCTTGATTCCTTTCCTCAAAATGTAATCGGTTCAGTGGAAGAACTGGATTCATGAAGAAGTGATTGTTGTTTAGAATACATCCATAGAAGGACAACTTAAGGCTGGGTATAAGTTATTTATTACTACATAACAAATTGCCCCAGATCAGACTTGGCAGCTTAAAATAACGCATTTTGATTATCTCATGCAGAGTCTGAGGGTCAGGACTTCCTGGGTAGCCCTGGTTGGCAGTCAATCATGACATTGCTGCCAAGATGTCATACTTAGCTGTGGCTGAAGGATCCTATTCCAGCGAGGTCACTCACATGGCTTTTGACCTCAGGTCTCCATACATGGAGCCCTCTTTGGGCTGCTTATAACATGGTAGGCACCCATTCCACCCCTAATGTGCAATCTGAGAGAGTGATATAGAAACCAAGGCATTTTTTTTTTTTTTTTGTGACCTCGGTTGCAGTCAGCTTTGCGTTGCTGACAGGAAACACCTGAGCAAGAGTAGCTTATGGGAAGAAAGGGTTTATTTTGGCTTATAAACTCAAGGGGAAGCTCCATGATGGCAAGGGAAAAGGATGGCATGAGCAGAGGTGGACATATCAGGTGAACAATAGCAGCAGGAGAGTGTGCCAAACACTGACAAGGGAAGCTGTCTATAACACTCATAAGCCCACCTCCAACAATACATTACTTCCAGGAGGATCCAATTTCCAAATTACCACCAACTGGGAACCTAGCTTTCAGAACACATAAGTTTATGGGGGACACCTGAGTCAAACCACCACAACCTCAAAATTGATTTACCATCACTTCTGCCATACTCTGTTGGCTATAGACCAACCCCGACATAATGTAGAATGCCTCTAAAAAAAGAAACACCAAGATAGGGGCTTGTTAGGGACCATCATGAAGGCTTACACTGCATTTAATACAAGAACATTGGTGTCCCCCCACAAAAAAATAAACCAAGCCTACCAGGAGGAAGAACATTATACTTCTGTTTTCCATGAAGAGTCCTAATACCTTTTCAGTTTGCTAACAAGGAATGGGTTCTCTTCAAAATTTCTTTCTTTTTCTGGCTACTTAGGATACCTAAAACACCTGTAGTGGACTCATCCAATCTGAAAGCCTGCCATTTTCTGAGAGAGGAGGGAAGTAGGATAAGAATGTCCTAAACTCAGCCAGGTATGGTGGCCCATGCCTTTAATCCCAGCACTTGGGAGGCAGAGGTAGGAGGATCACCATGAGTTCGAGGCCACCCTGAGACTACAGAGTGAATTCCAGGTCATCCTGGGCTAAAGTGAGACCCTACCTCAAAAGAAAAATAAGAAGAAGAAGAAGAAAAAAGCCAGGCATGTTGGTGCACGCCTTTAATCCCAGCACTTGGGAGGCAGAGGTAGGAGGATCACCATGAGTTCAAGGCCACCCTGAGACTACATAGTGAATTCCACGTCAGTCTCAGCAAGAATGAGACCCTACCTCGAAAAACAAACAAACAAACAAAAAAAAGTCCTAAACTCTGGCCAGTCTGAACCCAGTCTCCAGGTTTAAGAACTTTATTTGAGTTTCAATAAGAGCTCTGCAACAGATCGGATGACACCTTTATGAACCTTAAGTGTGAATAAATGTGTTTCATTACTGTGCAATGTGGACACCAAGATGATATGAGGCAAAGTGTCAGGAACTACCAACTCAGACTGCTGGGCCTGTTGCTAAAGAATCACCAAGACTGAATATCTTCATTTATCCGTGTCCTTGTAAGAAGGATTTGAAGGTTGAGACTCCTTAGAAGACTTCTCAATGAAATCGAATCTTTATGCTTTGGCTCAATGTTATAACAGTAGCAAAACAGTATAAATTGCATGTCCTATAAAAATGGACATATTCCTTCCAAGAAAAAAATGATACTGACATTTGCCAAATGCCAAAGATAACATGATTTTGACAAAAGGCAAATTGTATAGACTTGTTACCCTTAAATTATGTGTATTCCCTCTATCACCAGAAATGAGAACAAAGCAAGTCTGAATTTTAAATTCATCATTTCCTGTTTGTACCCCGTGGTCTGACTAAGTGAACCAAGACCTCTAGGCTGAGGAGCACAGGAAAGAACCCAGGAAAATGGAAACTGTTCTGTGTCAACATACGAAGGATACATGCTTGTAGGAAGTAGCAGAGTAGGGGTGTCTGAAGACTCAAGAATATCCTTTTTTCTGTGTTACCTCCTAACTTCTTTTTTTCACAATTGTGACAGGATCTCACCCTGTAGCCTAGGCTGGCATGGAAATCACTGTGTGGTGCAGGCTGGCCTTGAACTCTAGCAAGTTCTTCTGCCTCAACTTCCAAAGTGCTAGGGTGACAGATATGAATCACCACAGCGGGCTCTCTCCAACTTTATTTCAGTCTCTTTCTCGTACTGCAGTACCCAGTATGTGGCTGTTGTGAAAGCCCTTTCTTTTCTCTTTGAGTTTTCGTACAATGTGAGTGACCAAGATAATCACACTCAATGAAGTTCAGTTCTCAGAGCTTATCTATACTCATTTACTCTAGCCTTAGTAGTTGGCTCTTTTGAATACATAATTCAGAATGTAATATAACTAAACATAAAACATACTTGAGCCTAACAGTAGGAATCAGATAAATGATGCATGGATTCTAATGGGGCAAATGTGAAAATATGGAACCATAATGAAGACTGCCAGCCTATGACGCTAACAGAATCTACTAGTTTGTTTACAAAAAAATTTTTTTGTTTTGTTTGTTTGTTTTGGAGAGGAAAGGGGAATAGGTATGAGAAGGACACCCAGAGGATAAGGGGATAATCTTATGTATACAATTTGGAATAATTTGGTCCACTTTTAAACTTTTAAAGTTTAAAAAGTGCCCTGACATCTTGCCTACACTCTAGAAATTTTCCTTTTTCTGTGACATAAACAATATTCTCATAAAAGAAGTGATGAATGGGCTGGAGAAATGGCTTAGTGATCAAAGATGCTTGTTTGTGAAGCATGACAGCCTGGATTTGATTCCCCAGTACCCATGTAAAGCCAGATGCACAAAGTAATGCATGTATATGGACTTCGTTTACAGTGGCAAGAAGCCCTGGTTCACCCATTTCCCCTACCCCCCAATTTCTCTGCTTCTCTTTCTCTGCTTGCAAATCAATAATACATTTTTTAAAGGTATGACGGTCCTTAAAAAGTTAGTGTTGCTTAAGTTTAGATGACAAACACTAAATTATCTGTATTTCTAAATTACTATAGTTGTTAGAAATGAATCTGGGGTTGTGAAAATGACCACATATTCTAAAGTATTTCAGTAGGGCAATGTTTTACTTCTGCAGAAGGGTATCTAGCCATGAGTTCAGGCTAGCAAACACACCACTAGGATATCCACTGGGTTTTTATCATTCTACTTACTCAGAGGTTGGCTTCACAATCTAACTGTTTGGCTATACTTTGCTTTCAAGGACTGTTGATTCCAGAGGGGCTTTTCACTAAGAAATGTTCTCTAGAAATGACTTCCCCTATCTTATATATGCCTTTGATAGAGAATTCAGAATGCCTTTTCTATTTCTCACATAGTAAACATTCATCGTTTTCTTTCAATATCAATTTTTTCCTATCCCCAAACTCAAACTGACTGTTTGCCATCCTCATCAGTTTCTTATCAGTGCCTTTCATGATTTCTCTTGTCTCGTGGAAGATTTCAATCATATTGCATGACCCATTCTGGCTCGGCTCTTTTTCTTGAAGTGTAACTTCTGTTCCTTTTGCAACTGCTGATCCACCTGGGCTCCTGGCCACACTGCAAGAGAGGTAAAAGCTGTTTATTTTGCCTTTCCACTTTTTTTTTTTAATGTAAGGAGGGAAAGGTAAAGTGTGTTAGGGCCAGTATATTTCAGTGGCTGGTTTTCTGAATGTTGTTGCTCTCCTGTCCCCACAATGTATGTATCTTAGTCCGTTTTATGTTGTGATAGCAGAGTACCCAAGGTCAGGGAACACAGGGAAAATAATTTTATTTAGCTCACAATTTCCGAAGCTAAAAGTCAAAATATTATGTCACCAACACTGGTAAGAAACTGTGTCCCACCATGGCGGGAGAATATGAAAGGACAGATGACATGATAAGACAGGAAGCCAGAGAGCCATTCAGGGGTCAGACTTGTTCCTTTCTAACATCAAGTGTCTCAAGAACTTACTGGGATCCCATGAGAACTATGGTAATCCTTTCCTAGTGCCAACTACCTCATACTAGATTTCACTTCTAAAAATCTACCTCTCTAGCATTATCCTGGGGTGTAGCTTTTAACACATAAAGCTTTGGCAGATGAGTCACATTTACCCCACAGCACATGGCATTACCCTGTCTCTGACCCTAGAACTGCTCTCTTGGAAGGAAGCTCCCTGTCTTTCTGCTGTTGTAGCCTGAACCAGGGTTAAAGGTGGTGTGGGCATGCAGGTATTAGTGTCCCTGAAACTTCCAGGGCACAGTCACAACTCAGCCACTTTCCTTCGTCTCTAAGCACCAGGATCTGTGCTGAAACTGGCTTGCACTTGCTTTTAAGAATGGATTGTTATATTGTTAGGAAATTTGCTACCTGTTGATAAGCATAACCACTGTTAAAAATTAAATGGTATAAGTTAATCAATTGTATTAAAAGGCAAGCTGGTCAATACACAAAAGACTCTTGCATTCGGTTCTTTGGCTATATTTTACTTTGGGTTGTTTACCTATAGTAGGAACTTTACACCTTGCATAACAGCACCCTCTATAAATGAGCACTCCTCCCTCTCCTCACAGGAACAGCTGGTAAACACTTTCCAGCCTTTCATTGAAAGCATCTTTCTATTAATCTACACGTTTGCAGTAGCACTTGAACTAGACTGCTATCCAGCTTTGTGCCTTGATTTTGCTATGTAACTTGGGCACATAACTTTTCTGAGTCTAAGTTTCATCATGTCTAAAATGGGTGCAGCTCAGGACTTCATTCTTAGCATTATAATGTGGATTAAAATATTAGTAATTTTCAAAGGTGTTGATAAATGCCCACAAATATGTGCTACACAAATATTTGTTAGATAAAATAAATATTTTTCTAAGAACTGCTGATATTCTCTGAGCCTGTCTCCTTGATTCTTTTTTTTTTCAAAATCTATTCCACTCTTCTTCTATGCTAATAAAATATTCATTTTTGGGCTGGAGAGATGACTTAGTGGTTAAGGCATTTGCCTGTGAAGGCTAAGGACCCATCTTTGATTCTCCAGATCCCATGTAAGCTAGATGCACAAGGTGACGCATGTGTAAAGTTGCACATACACACAAAATGACACATGCATCTGGAGTTTGATTACAGTGGCTAGAGGACCCTGGCATGCCAATTCTCTCTCTCTCTTTCTTGCTCTCTTTCATTTTGGGCTTGCCTCAAAAAATATTCAATTTTTATTGGATTTGTGACCATCCAAAATAAAGATTAGATTTCTCAATCTCCTATGAATAAACTGTGGTCAAAGGAATATAAACAGAAATATTGTGCAACATCCAGGCCAGGAATCAATCATGAAGTGACAGTTTGGATATTCTCTTTATCCATTCCCCTCTTTTTTTTCTTATCTCCTTTTATCATGGTCTCTGACACTTGGATGTGATGGCTGAATATATAGTGGACCATGAAGAAGGAAGCCGTAGTCTATGAGTAATGTAAATGTGAGCAATGAAGTACAAAAAATACCTCATCATATTTAATAGTAAGAAGGGAAAAGTAGCAGAAATTTATTTAAGATTTAGAATGAGAATAAACATATACAGATTCAGATTTTAGGGGTAAACTTTAGACTCTTTAGAACTAAACTTAGACTATGAATGAGCTTTTATTTCCAAATTCATGAGACCTAGCTACTATGACTCATGTGCTTAGATTTATGAAAAATTCCATACCACTCCTTACCTTCTGAACTTTTATAATAAACCTTTGTTACAGGAGTTAGTGGAATTGACTCTTCTTATAACCAAGACTGAAACTAACTAAAATTTATGGTTTATAAGAAAATGCCAAGAGTAAAATTGTACCTATCTATAGGTATACATTTTACACATTAATATTTCCCTATTCAGATGAACTTGTATTGTCACCATAGACCTTCAGAAATTTTCTACATACAAATGTGGTCCCTGAGTATCAAGTTGCTTTCTAAATTATCATCTATCACTTTCCCATCTTGACAGGCACTACACTTAGTCCTATCTAGATTGTTATATGTTACTTATAATCAATGTTTCTCTTGGGGAAACTTCAGCCAGTATGTACTGCTTCCCCTCCAACTCCTTTGGTTGCTCATTCAGTCCTGAGTTCAGGCTTTCCCTTTGTCTCATCACAGTTTACTAATTACATAATATCCTCAAGACAAGGCTGAGCAATTAGTCAGTTAATCAGAGGCAGCAACTTCATTTGCATTGAAGTAACATCTGGATTCTGTTATTAACTCTTATGGGGGCTTAAACTGGCCCTTCTGGTTAAATCAGAAGAAAATCAAGTATCTATAGGATGTTTAAGTGTCAGACCTTATGCTAAGGGAGTGATTTAATTTAAATTTTTATAGCTAATGCATCAAGTAGGAGGCTTTTGTTACAAACAAAAAACAAACCCCAATTCCTAGAAAACACACTGGAAGGATATTTATGAGTTTGCAAGATTTTCTGGAAGTTGTGGCAGGAAGACACAGAGAAGACTATGCCAGTGTGGTGCTGATACAACATCTACTCAGACAGGTTAACTAAGAATCACAATGGCTTAAAATAATATCTATTTATCACTCAGGTCCAGTTAGTATTGGAGGGAAAGGTGCTGACATCTTGCTTCATGCAATCATTAAAGAAGTCAGCCTGACATTGATAAGAATGCTAAAGTTTTCTTGATGTTGTCTCCCAGATGTGAGCCTCAACATGCTGTCAGCAGATGGGGAAAAGAGTGAATGGAGACAGATAGTCCTCCACTTCTGATGGTTTAGCTTTATGACTCTTCAACTATACCATGCTGTGGAGGTGATACATGTTCAGTGGAAACTATGCAGAGCAGGCACCCATATTGCAAAGATGTCAGGCCTTACTGGACAAGCATTGAGAGAATCCTTACCCAGAGGCTCTAGAATGGAACCTAGATCTGCTTCATGGAAGAAATTCCCTTTTCCATTGTTCTTTATGGCCCCTGGGTTAACCATTTAGAACTTTCTTGGTCCATACCTCCTTGGCCACTTCTGAGTGGAGGAAAGTACGCCCTCCCTAGAGGCTGCCTGGCCTTCATTCTCTCTCTTATTGATAAAAATGAGAGCCTAAAATTTCTTTTGATACTCAAAGACTTGTTTTAGTCCAGAATTATAGCTTTCCTGACAGAATAATTACTTCAAAAAGTGTACACTTCTAGTCTATTTTGTCTTTACCTATAGTTTTCATTGTAATCAGCTTCTTTCTTGGTCAAAATGAGTAGGTCTAATTTATGCTTTTTCTTTTAGTCTTTATCCCATGTCTCCCCTTCTCTCAACTGCCTTGAGGTCATCTTAGCTTAAGCAGTGAGACTCATTCTTGATTTGATCTTAGATGTAAGGCTGTATTTTAATCTTATTTCTTACTGTTTGAGTTTTAGAAGCAGCCAATTCTTCCAACTTTTCAACACCTCTAGATTCTGACATTCAGTTTTATTTTTCTTTGAAAATAAGCCAATTCTTGCCTGTGTTCATCTACCCTTTTGCAAATTGCTACTAACATTCTGTTTTCCAATCCTTTCCTCTGGAGCTAAAGAATCACCATGCACTTGGCTGTCTTCTTAGTCATATTGAGGCAACATCAGTAAGCTTTTGCCACTGCCTAATGCAGATATTCATCTTTCCAGCCTACAGGGTCCACTTCCTCATTGCTGAGTCATGATGTACATTTTGGGTTTGTGTTAAAGCTACATTAGGGCTAAAGTTAGAGAAATGTTAGCTGCTTCATAGATAAACCCTAAAATATTATTTTAAAAATATTTCATTTATTTATTTATTTAGAAAGAGAGAGAATGCACATGCCAGGGCCTCCAGCCACTGTAAACAAACTTCAGATTCATCCACCACCTTGTGCATCTGGCTTACATGAGTACTGGAGAATCAAACTGGGGTCCTTAGGTTTCACAGACAAGCACCTTAACCCCTAAGCCATCTCTCCAGCCCCAAACCCTAAAATCTTATTGGCACAATACTTAGAAGCTTATTTCTCATTCAGTGGAATCTGATAAGTGAAGAGTCTCAACTCCCTGTAGCCTTTCTGGATCTGGGACCCAGGCTATGAAAGCCATGCCATATTTACCATGTGACTTCCAGGTTATAATGGGTATCACCAACCAGCTCATAAGTGTAGGATGTTAATTAATATAATTATTGTTGTTGTTGTTTGGAGGTAGGGTCTCTCTCTAGCCCAGGCTGACCTGGAATTCACTATGTAGTCTCAGGCTGGCCTTGTACTCACCACAATCCTTTTACCTCTGCCTCCTGTGTGCTGGGATTAGAAGCGTGTGTCACCACGCCTGGTGAAATTGTGAACTATTGGATGGAAGGTCTTCATGGCTTACACTTGAAAACAAAACATACTTCTTTTGACCCCTTTACCTATTAAATGCCAGAACTAAGTAGCAAATTTTTACTTTCACTCTCAATGGAAGCCAAAAATATATACAGTATAACTGTACACCCAAGAAGATAGGAAAATGGATGAAGGTGTATAAAGCCTTTCCCATAAACTAGAATCATAGCCATGACGACACCATGTAATAGATATTGATGGCACCATTCATACTGATGCTGAAGCTTGGGCACTAAAGCTTGCACCACCATGCCTCCAGCATCAAAATTGACACTGTCATTGCATTGTTGCTGTTCTTGCATTGACAGTGTTATTGCCACTGTTGCCCTGCCTCAGACATATTCAGGTCTCCATGGTCCAAGTTTCTTGAAACTCCATAGATCTTAAGTTAGTGTACAAAGAAGGTTGGTTGAATTTAGATCATTTTTCCTGTTCAATTTCAAAGAATGGGGAAAACAGGAATGCATGTTTAGCTTATATAGTATGCAACAGATGCTACATCAAATCATAACTCATAATGGGGAGAAATTCTCTAAGGAAACATTAGAACTCAAGCTGAAGCAAAAGAATCAAATTCATAATGGAAATTTCAGCAAAAGTGGCAAGTTGTTAGGAGAGGATATTGGATAAGCAGGTGTGAGCATGACCTCTTGATTCCTTTCCATCAAGATTCTTGATTTTTTGCCCTCATCTAGAGCTATTTTGTTCATATTTTCATCTGTAGTATCTAGACCAATGCCTGCTTCTTAGTGGCTCAGTAATTACTGAATCAGACTCTTGAAGTAGTAAGTATGCTGGTTTACGTTTCTGTCTCTGACTCTCCTGACCGCTGATAGGGTAGTGGGTGTTACAACTTAAAAGCAACAATAATAGAAGGAAATCTTCACTATCAAGTAGGTAAACCACCCCACAAGTGTGTCTCCAGCCTAGTTTCTGACTGTAGAAGTATTCCTCTAATTAAATGACGACAGCAGTGAAAACCAGAGGTGGAAGTAAAGACCAATAAACACTCTGGGAGATCATTTCTCAGATTTTTATGAATTTTACTTTAATAAAGAACATTCCAAAATTTAGGTATGACAATTAAAAATGTTTGAGATGTTCTTCAAGTATTTCTTTTCCCTTAGTAGGCCCACGGCCACAAATCAGTCTCATGGGACTCTGTATTTGTCCTCTTTTTTTCATAGAATTTCTTTCTGCTCATGGGAATGATGACATCTCTTTGAAAAAGAACTATTTGCCTTTTTTAGGCTAAGTGGCACTGAAATCATGTGACAGTATTTTGAAAGTCAGTAGGAATAAGGCAAAGATGTTTAATCCCTGCCTTTCTAAAAAATAAACTTCCTTATTTGTATTATATTAGTAAGGAAAAACAGCAATGTACATGACTGTGTCTCTGTTGATTGTGCTGATATGGAGGAGGCGAAAGAGTTAGTGCTCAATTTGCTCCTTAGAAAGAGAGTTGGAAAAGACAAGGGAACAGAGGTGAGGGGAGGAAAGGAGGAGCAGGAGAAAGGAGGGACAGAAGGGAGGTGAAAAGAAGAGCGAAGAGTCTTCTCAAGTACAACAAATTTAGAGTCTAAAACTTACAAAGTAGGGATATTAGCCTTGAGAGAAAGGAAGAAAGAAAGAAAGGAAGAGAGAGAGAGAGAGAAAATTCCAAGTGGTCTCTACTATTACACTGTAAAACAAGGATCTGGGAGCACTGCCACCTGGCATGGGTAACTTGCATTGCCTGCAGAGACTGGCTGAAAAATCCACCATGTCTTAAAGAGACAAGACTGCATTTTGAAGAGGACTCACCAATCCTCTCCCTGGAGGGATACCCTTTCTCCTCCATTTCATAGCCTCAGATGCTTAGATTTCGGAAGTATACCTCTGGGTAAGTCTACAAACTCCATGTTAGGAGAGGGCCAAGGATGCTGGTATAAGAACAAAACAAAAGAAATGTTTTGCTCAAAAAGTGTAAAGGTCTCAGTCTGCATGTGCGGGCCAAAGTGATTGTGAATAAGACCAAAACTACTAGCTAAGGTGTTCTTGTGCAGATTCAGTATCCCAATGTCTCCTGGGAGTTACAAGTAGCCTTTTTTGTAGGCACTTGAGGGACTTTGTAAATTGATTACTCTTTATAGGATAAGATGAGGGATAAGATAAATATTAAAAGGCAGAAAGGAAAAGAGGGAAGGGGGTTTCTTTTTAATTTCTGAGCACATTTTTGGCATCTAGTATTTTGTCTCAAGGCTAGTGTACCATGCCATCTGCCAAGTGGCAGTGTCTTTATTAGGTTACCATGGTATATAAAAAAAAATGCTTTATAAAGTTTCAGAGCCTTCAATTTTTTTTTTACAATGTACATTAACAAAATTCCAATAAAACTGTTGAAATTAGTTACAAGTATTGAGATGATACTAATAATTTCAGGACTGGATTTCCATTTATTATTCTAATTTTTAAATCTGAGGAGAATCGGATTTTGATGATTTAAAATATTCCTATAAACTATTAACCCTATAAGATTATTGATAACAACAACAAGACGGCAAAACAAAAAGACCTTGATGTTGTTTTCTCAGAACTGGGGGGTGGGAGGTCCTTTACTCCATTTGTACTTAAGAAAAGTGAAACCAGTTTTTCTGTTCCATGAACTAGGAGTAGAGGACAGAAGCTCAAACAGGATGAAAGGAGAAAATGGGGCTTATGCACTTTAGTGACATACACTGACGATTTCTTTTTCCCTTAAAGCATGTGGTCTATATACATTGGATTGCCTCTGTCCCCACTAAGTGGAATTTGAGGTGGAAATTTGATCCAGCATCATCTACACCGAATGGTTTTTGCAAGCGTTTCTAGAGACAGTGTATGATTAGTGTGTCTCTTCAATGCCTAGTCATCAGATTTCAGGCTTCCTCCCCATTCTGTCTCTGGGAAATTTTCCAATCTTCATTTCTTCTATACACTTTGTAAACTATTTTTTGAAGTTATGTTTAGAGACACGTGTATACGTACATTGAGAAGCATGAACTCGTATGTAACTAAGGGAAACAGCAATTGAATACAGTTTTTAATTTTTTTCATGCATGTCTGTGTGGTGTACATGTATGTATGCATATTTGTATGGGAAAGGTCACATGTGTGCAGGTATACATTGTGTGAACATATGTGTGAAGGCCAGAGGTTGTCATTGTCTTCCTCAATCACTCTCCACCTTATTTATTAAGACAGGTTATGTTACTGAACCAGGAACCTGTTGATGTGGCTGAGCTAGCTCCAGGAGGCTACCTGTCTCTGCTTCCTGAGAGCTGGGATTCCAGGCATGCTCAGCCATGGTCAGCTTTTATGTGGGTTCTGGGGATCTGAATTCAGGTCCTCACACTTGGACAACAAATGCCTTACTTCTGAGCCATTTTCCCTAGCTCGTGCATACATTTTCTTAAATCTTTTTATTTTAGAGAGAGAGACAGAGACAGAGAAAGAGAGAGAAATGGCATGTCAAGGCCTCAGCCACTGTAATCAAACTCCAGACTCTTGCACCACCTAGTGGGCATGTGCTACCTTGTGCTTGCCTCACCTTTGTGCATGTGGCTTGCAGGGGATCTGGAGAGTTGAACATGAGTCCTTAGGCTTCACAGGCAAGCGCCTTAACTGCTAAGCCATCTCTCCAGCCCCTATATACATTTTTATAGCACTTTCCAATTCGTGTAACCAAAAGTTTGGGAAAATATTCTCTGATGTGCCTGTACTATTTTTATAATTAAGATGAAGAATTTAAAGATTGTTCTGGAGAATTTCTATGAACCATAGCCTAAGTCTTCTATTACAAACCTTAGAAAGACACCACTCCTAAGGAATAAGATTAAAATAACGTGGTACTAAGCACTAATTGGAGACCCAAATTATTTTTTTTCTAATTGAAACTAGCATTTATAAGTTCTGATCAGATCCGCCATCAGGAAGTTACATTCCTAAAAGCAACATAAGAAAGCACAGACTATGAAAGCAACCCAAGAGATATTTGTTGAGTGACTATATGACTGAAACTGGATTACACATTGAGAAGATATCTTGAGGATGATATACATAGTCTCAAAGTTTTCATAGCTCTCAAGTCAAGGGGGAACTTGTCTTGCTAAGGGTGAAAAACTAGGAACGACTTCAAAGATTGGAAGCAAGGCCTCATAAGAATGAAATATCACAAATCCATTGTCTGTGAAGCAAGATGCATTCCAGTTTGAAAATGATGAAGGTGGAGGAGAGATGTATAGTAATCAGACAGAATCAGGTTACTGATTCAGTGTGCATTCTAGAAACTGATACTGTAGTATAGTACTGAGGAAAAGCTCATGAGGTTGTCTATATTTAGCCACATACTTAGCTCTTTAAAAGTAGCATTTATTTATTTATTTATTTATTTATTGCAATGAATCTTTGAATAAAGCTTTGGAATTCAGTCATATTTATTTGGAAACAGTTGACCAACATCTTTTGGAAGCTGGGTCATCTTAACTAGAAATCCACCTACATAATATTTTGTCTCCACTTGGGAGGTGGTTAGAAAGACATTCCTGGTTATGAGGGTGAAATATCAAAGAAAGAGGAAAAACAACAGAGCCTCCTCTTTGATAGAGGAGTGGTTGCTGATTGGCCACACTGCAGGTGCTCACCAGAAAGACTGGTGCCAACCGCCTGCTCCTCTGTGGTGAGGCAATCTCTCCAAGCCCCTTGCTTCAATGGGTACATGCCATTAACCAGGCCAGCAGATGTCAGTCCTGATCCACTTTTCCTCAGGCACGAATGAGGAGGAAGAGCTGACCCAATTCCTAGTCATTCCCTTGTTCGCTGTCTTTTCTTCCTGAGCTGGAGGCCCCTGCTTGGTTTGCTCTGCTAATATTTGCATTATTCAATAGTTATTACGTGATAAGCATGTTGTTTGCTTTAGGGTTTGGAGGGTGTGTTTTCTGGTGATTTTACTCTTAGCTGATGGCTTAACCTAAGCTACCTCTGTGGTCTGTGTAGTACTGAGTGTGGGTCTAATGTTAGCTTTTATAGCCTCTTACTTGGTGCCTTAGCAATCCAGTTGGGCCCCAAACATAATACCAAGAAAAAAAAAGCCCAATAATCTGAGGGGAAAACCATGTAGCTTTTCATCTGCAAAGGCATCCCTTTGGTGTTAGTGTCAGATAGATCGCTGGTAGAGTGAAGAGACTGAGGTTTGCAATCCCTTCAGCAAACATCATTTCTAAATGCCCATAGTTTTTAGTTTTCTGATTAAGAAATGACAGAATCCTTGTACACTTATTGAGCAAAAATCTTACCCTTAAGTGGAAATTAGTCCTTAAATCTCAGGACTGTGTGGTCAATCAGCAGTGCAAATGGGATGATTTTAAGGAGACAACATAAAATGGCTGTTTGTAATGCTATGATGCATTTTGCTATTCGTAATATGCTGCTTATTAAGAAAGAGTTAGTGAGGAAACCGTACATCTTCTTTTGATTTAGTATTTGTTGTGGCTGATTAGCTGCTGCTGCTCAAAGGTAAAACCATCTTATGATTTGTAATGCACCAGAAGAGAACTGGAACATTGCAAGAGAACATTAGGTAATCTTCTGTCACTCCAGTTAAATGTTAAATTTTTATTTACTATGTTGATTAGCTCAAATTATTAGAATTATATTGATTTATTAAGAATAATAATACAACCCAGAATAAATATTATGTACAACTTTAAAATTCTACCAAATATCATAGTATTTTCTTTTCAAAGTAATAACTGTAATAACCATATATATATAACATTAACTTTTTAAAGCATTTCTGAGTATATAGAATTTTATAATCTAATCTAAATAAATTTATTTTAATACTCCTTTTCAGGGAAAGAGATCAAATTAATCATTATTTTAAATTCTTTGTAATGTTAAGTATTTAAACAAACAAAAGCAAGATATTTGTAATTTTATTTTTAAGCTGTTATTTTAATTGCTTAAAAATTATTTGCCTTTTATGATTAATAGAGAGACTTAAGGCTGAAAAAAGATAAATTTATACTCCCATAAGGTATACACATGAAATATCTTCTTGTGTTTAGAATTTCTGCGTTAATTTCAACTGTGTAATTAAGAGCAAAGGTAATTTCTGAAAATGAATTGTCTTGGCCCATAAAATCGTGTCCTGTTTCACAATACAACAGTCTAGACCACTGCTGTTAATGGAATTACACAATATGAGCTACCTCCTTATTGAGCAACCACACTGGGCTGAAGAGGTAACCACTTTGGACCTCCAGCTCCCATGCAAAAACTGAGTGCAATGAAGTGCACCTATAATCCCAGCACTGAGGAGGTGGACGGAGGACCCCTGGGGCCTGCTAAGTGCAACTGAATAGGTGAGCTCCCAGTTTACTGAGAGACCTTGCCTCAAAAAAAAAAAAGGTAGAAAAGGATGAAGGAAGACACCTTCAACCTCTATCTTCACATCCCCCTGCACGTACATGCACCCATGTACACACAAACATATGTATACACATTCATGCACACCTCACATGCATAACCACACACACAAAAGAGCAACCACATGTCATTTTAAATTTTTATCAGCCACATTCTAAAGAGTAAAAAGAAATGGGTGAATAACATGTAACCAAAGTTTAAAAATCGCACACAATATATTTCCCATCCTGTGTGTCTGTGTGCCTATGTCTTTGATATTCCTATGTGTTTTGCACTTACCACAGACCACAGTTCAAACCAGCCACATTTCAATGGCTTGCCATACTGTACAGCAAAGATAATCAGATCCTTCGCTGCAGGACACTAGAGATTATCACTGCTGAGTGGGTGGCAATCTGAAAGATTCATGGGTCCAAGCAAGACTGGTACTGGAGTCAAAGCTTCTATCACATAGGAACCCTTTGTTTGGCTGACTTTGCCTGGTAAAGACCCATCGGTCACCCTCAAGCTGCTGGACCCTCTGCATGCTGTATCTATGCATCCAGGCAGGTTTGTAAAAAGCAACATAGCTCAAGGAAGCACCTAAACAGCCCAACTGGGGGGAGGACAGGTCCCACGGGATCATCAGAGATCTATTCAAAATATGAAGAATTGTGTATGTGGACTTTTGGGTTGTCCGGTGTGTAATTTTGAAATGTAACCTAGGGATTCCAGAAAGAATGCCATCTCCATGCTTGCATTTTCTGGTAGAGTCTAAATTTCACATAATTGAACTCCCCCTTTTTTGCAGAATAGGTTGATAGGTTTCAACTATTTAGCTGATGTGTCTTGATTTGCTGTTCAGAAAAATAGGAACTTTCTAAAGAAGATTCCCCACTGTTGCAGGCTGGTTTTCTGAGCCAGGGTGACCACTGGGGTGAACCATAAAAGCTGGTATAAGAATTATTTGGAAATGGTAAGGGAAAAAGATGTTGTTGAGGCCAGGGGATTAAATTGTTTCAGCATGAAGAAATAGCACAGGTTCTGAAGTATATCTATTCCATATAAACCCTAAATTTTGAGGGCTTTTTTGTTTGTTTGTTTGTTTTGATCTGGGTTTTTCAAGGGATACTTCTGCAAGGTTAGTTTAGAGAGAAATTAAACTGGAAAATGGAAAGAACCTACAAAATTCAGATTAATGTCTTCTTTGTCCTTTTTATCATTCTATTAAACATCATTGTAAAGCCCTTGTCAAAAAAATAAGGAACCATACATCTTTGATACAATAACTTGTAATTACATGAGAAATATGCAAATTAAAAAAGCATGTTGTTGGAACCTGGAGTATAGTGAACACTAAATAATTGGAAGTCATTACTAGAAATATTATTATGCTGCTGACAAATGATCAAGGCAACATGAGAAAATGAGAATGATAGAATAGCATGGTCTCTTCACTATCTGCTTTTTCCCTGTTTTATCATGTTTGCCCTGAAAAGACTGTGCATGTCTTTCCTAATAGCCTGTGGATGAAATCATATTTTCATCCTTATTAACATACCTTAATTAGTAGGGGTATATTTGTGTATCTTCCATATGAGAACATCTCAATGGATAGAGGTTTTGTATGGTTTTGCTAGCTGGCTGGTTACTTCCCTATTAAGTTGAAAGAGAATATTGGTACAGAGGTACTAATGATTATGACTCCATTTGATCTTAAATGTGAGTTGAGTGATTTTTCTTTAAAACCATTGTCCCTGTTGTTTTCAATCAGATAAAGATTTGTGAAGAATTTTTCAGATTTTGGGATAAAAAGTTATTTTTGTTTTGCCAATTTTAAAATTTATAAAGAAAAGTATTACACTTAAATACTTTCAATTTTTTTAGAAGCAAGAAGTTTACATTGTATTATCAAAATTTAGCACTTATTAATCTTTAATCCCATGGTTATTGTTCAGTATTTTCCCAAAGTAATACAAGACGAATCATCTAATGGCAGAGTACATTGATTGCTGCATCCTTCACACATCACTTTTGTTGCCTTTTTTTATTTAGAGACCCCATTACAAATAGTCACACACAGCACTGTAAAAACAATCTCAGTTAGCATAGTACCATTTTGTTAAGATTGTGTCTTAATGATGGTTGGATTGCTTTATATTGCTCATCCAATATCAGTGAACTTTTTATTTAAAGAGGCAAAGAAAAAAGAAAGGATTAGAGATGGAGGGAGTATGTGTATGAGACAGAGATGCATATAAATAGTTTATCATGAAGACTCCATGGGTGAACCTGGTTGTTGGAATCGAAATTTTGTCTTCTCTTTAAAGCATGAGAATTACTCCAAGGATCTTCTGAGATCTTACACCCCAACCCTGTAGGTCATCTCTCTTCTTTTTCATCCACAGAGCAGAGGCTCCTCAGATCTGCTAGGAGAGTGATGCTGGGTCACAACCAGGCTTCTGTGACAATGGCATTTTCTGGACAAGTTACATCTAGCTGTGTCATTATTAACTTTTAATGAATATATTTTTTCTTTCCATTGAAAAGTTTCAGTGAATCAAATGATTTTCTGCTTTCATCTCCACTTTATAAGGGGTAATATGGAGTAATTGTGGATGCTAAGGTAGTCTGAGACATGTCTGATTTGGGGTGTTCCAAAACTAATAGCATAATTTTGCCCACAGTTACAAATGTAATATAAGATTTATTTTTTTTTTTTTGAAAGCCAAGGGCTGAAAATATCTTGTAACCTATAATACACCCAAAAATAAAGAGATGTACTTGCAGCCTGAATTTGGGACCAGTTCATTTCTGGGCCTGAGCCTCAATGGAGCACTCAATGGGAGGCGGGCCGATGGCTCTGGGACAATGAGCGGCGCAGAGGCGCCACAGTGGTTCTTTTGGGGCATTATTCTTTCTCGGTTTCCACAATAGCTGGAATCTGATAATTTAGCATTAAGCCTCTTTTCAACTATATGGAACTGTAATAAGGTGATTTAGCCAATGTGCCTGTCCATTGTCCCAAAGATGCTGTGATCTATTATGCTGCAATGTGTAAAAAGAAAAAAGAAAATGAAAGAAAGAAAAATGGAGTGGGGGGGATTATAAGCCAACTAATTATCAAAAACATTAAAAGCTGCTTTGAGAGAGCTGTTATTTATTGGCATTTTTATGAATCAATATAGATATACAAATTGACTGCAAAAGCTCTGGGTCCATTCACATAATGAAAGCCCAATTAATACCCGCAAGCATAGTCACGGCCGGCAACAAGGAGCTGCAGGACAATCATGGGCTTCCGTAGCCAACACTGACAGCTGCAGGGCCCTGATAGAAAACAGCTTCAAAAGCCTGATCCCCACCCCCATCCCAGCCAGCCCAGCCTCGACTGCACACTCCCTTCATATCTTGCCCGCACTGAGGCAAAGGCCTTCAGGAACAGATGGGACGCCAGAAGCAAATGTGGCTCTCTGTGATGTCACTGCACCAGGCATTCTGGGATGCTGTTTCAATGATATATATCAAAATAATATGGGAGGAGTCTGAGGAAGGAAACGGGAGGCTCTGTGGGCTACTGGGGTGCAAAGCAACCAGAGTAGGCTAGAAAGCCGAACACTGGGGAGGAGAGGTCCAGCAGCTGAGATCTGGGCAGACTTTCCAGGGTTATTTTTTGTGTGGATTGAGGGAACATGGAAGGGAACATCCCATCAATAGAACAGATCTGCCCGAAAGTTTCAATTCTTGTAGAGGTATCTTCCCTTGCTTTGTAGTAAATATATTGACTAATTAGTTATCTTCATACTGCTCTAAAGCTGTAAGGTGCTTACACAGATCATCCACGCAGTCTTCCTAATGAACCTGTTATACTTTCATGCAATGATACTCTTGTACAGAAGAGGAAGCCAAGGCTCAGGACATCTTGGGGACTTGTCCGGGGTCATTGCCAGGAAATGTCAGAGGTGGGTCTCTGTTTTTAGCCTTTCAAGCATTTAGAAAGATACAGAAAGCATTTTAAGAAATCCTGGAAACTTTCTGTGATTTTTTTTGACTCTAGTTATGACTGTATAAGTATGTTCCTCAAACTACAATGTCCCATGTTGCTCTTATGCTGCCACTTATCATGTTGTATTTGGACTATTCTACCCCCTGCCTCCCCCACACACATTAGACTTGGAGCTCTTTGAAAGAAAGACTTTTCTTATTCATCCTTGTATCTTTAGTAGCCAGCACAATATGGGGCATGTGGTAGCAATCAGTTATGCCTATTGAAGTAAGATGAATAGGCAGCTAGATGTATGTACAATTGGATGAATGAGTGGATAAATAGATGATTGGGTAGAATAATGGGTGAATGTATGGTTAGCAAAAGCCTTATTGTAGCTGTTTGTATAAGTTACCAGTCAACACCGTAACCTTGAAACTCTTCTATGGCCTTCAGGAAACAGAATATATTGAGCTTAACCACTTCTAAATTTAATTTATCAAAAATATTGTAACTTTCAGTAATAATAAATAGAAATGATGAATAACTGATAAATGAAGAGAAAGAATTATAGTTATTTAAAAACTAATAGTGGTAAAGGACACTCACTGCAAACTTTATTTTATGTATTTTAGCATCAACCTTAGGGCATTGTCTCTGTATACATCTCACTAACACCCAATGTGGAACACTCTGCTGAGTGAGAGGAATCCCCCTAGCAAGGAAGTTTATGGGAATGCTTCAGTAACTTTTGTGGATAGCATCTAGATGTTAACTAGGCCACACAAAGTAATATGCCCTACTTGATTCTGTATGTGGAGAAAGAGGGGCTGGAGAAATGGCTAAGCAGCTGAGTAGCTTACCTGAAAAGCCTAAGGACCAGAATTTGATTGTCTAATACCCATGTAAAGCCAGATGCACAAAGTGACACATGCATCTTGAATTTGTTTGCAACTGCTAGAGACCCTGGTGTGCCCATTCTCTGTCTGTCAGTCTGTCTTTCTCTCTCTGTCTCTCTGCTTGCAAATAAAGTAACTTTTTTTTTAATGTGGACAAGGTTATTAGGTAGGATTGGAATTATCTTGAGCCAGGAAGGACATGGACAGACAGAAGAGGCTGTGTAGATCACTTGCAGAAGCCTTCAGACTAGAACTGTGTCTCTAGTTCTCAAAAGCAAATTTGAATCATGTATTCAGAGGAGGGAGTTGTGAGGACTGCCAATTTGGGATCAGGGTCAAAGAGGCTTAATAAACAAAGTGGAGAAGTGGAAGTATAAGTAGAAACCAGATGTGGAACTGTTGTGGAGTACAAACTACAGATGGTGACATGCGTATCTTTAGGCCACATCCAGGCTATAGTGACAGCACAGAGAGACGTACCAGTAGGGTGGTGAAGGTGTGTAGAGCACATTTCTTAGAAAATGTCTCTGTGTTAAATTTGTTGGAGAAGAAGACAGAGTTGGAAGGAAGTTATTAGAAAACCATCTCCCAGCTCCAGCAGAAATGTAAGAAAGTTTAATGACCTAGAAGCCTGATCCAATTTGCGGCTCAGAGTTCTATCCTGAATGCAGAATAAAACTAGAAAAATAAAAATGAAAGAGTAGATTTTCCCAGCAAAGATGATGATAGGATTCCTGTGAGCACTTGATTTTAAAAACATGAATAAATAATGTAGGATTCAGACCTTTCCTAATGCTCCCCAAAGTAATCTTGGCATTTTGCCTCTGGAATATGATGCTAAGCTCATCATGAATTAACCTGGCTTAATAACTAATCTACAATGGTTACCTGATAACATATAATATGGCAGATAATGTGCTAAATGATTTTTTTATACTTTAGGTTTGTTCATTTATTTGAGATAGATAGATGGATGGATAGATAGGCAGAGAATGAAGGGCACGCTAGGGCCTCTGGACACTGAAAATGAACTCCAGACACATGCATCTGGCTTACATGGGTTCTGGGTAATCAAACCTGGGTCCTTTGGCTTTGCAGCCAAGATTCTTACCTACTAAGCATCTTTCCAGTTCTTGTTAAATGCTTTAAATTCCATATTTAACAATCTTTATAACTACTACTATTTTTCTCAATAATGTTTTTATTTTATAACAGTTTGAGATTTATATAATTTGCCATGAAGTACAGACTTATCCTGACTAGTCTCTACCCAGTCTCCTCTACTGACATCTTACATAAGGATGCTATATTTTTTACAATTAATAGTCCATTGTTGCAAAATTTTAAGTCCGTATTTTATTCAAAGTACTTTAGTTTTTACCTAATATCCCTTTCCTGTTCCAGTGTCCCATCCTGCATACCACACACACTTAGTTGTCATGTCTCCTGATACTCCTTTTGGCTACATCATTTCTTAGACTTTCCTTGTTTTTGATGACCTTAAAAGCTTTGAGAAGTATTGGACATGTCTTTTGGAGAATGTTCCTCAGTTTGGATTATTCTTATTTATGTCTATACTCTGTGAACCATTCTTGAGAGGAGGGTCACAAAGAAAAAGTACCATTTTCATCATGTCATGTTCAACATCATATTAACCTTGATCACATTGCTAAGCAGTATTAATCAGGCTTCCCTACTGAGACATCCCCCTTCCACCACACACACTGTACCCCATGGAAGGGCATCATTATGCACTCCTCGTGCTGATGCTGAAAGGATGAAGAGGCAGTTTCTACATAAATCATTTAAAATGCTTCTGTATGTGAGATTTCTCGGTACTTCCCCATTAAAAAATATTTAATAAATTCTTTGCATCAGAATGGACTCAAAATATTTATTTCTTACTTTTGGTTATAAGCCAAAGTGCTATCCAGGGTACTTTCATAGACCATTATAGGCTGGGTGATATAGAAACAACAGTAAGTTATTTTAGTTCTCAGAGTCTTAGAGGCTGGAAAGTCCAAGATCCTGAGAAATTGTATCTAATGAAAGCTGATTCCTGATTTATAGTGATCATCTTACTGTCTTCTCAAATGGCTGAAGGCATTCAGGAGGGCTCCACCTCAGAAACTAAGACCATCCCAAAGGACTCATCTCCACACCATCACCGATGGGATTTAGTTTCAACATATGACTGCAGAAGAGATAGAAAAAACCTACTCTATGGGGTCCAATAACACATTATAACCATTATTATTATTAATTGTCACTATTGGTGAAGTTATCTCAGCTTTAGGCGCAGGGAGCTCTTTCAGCTGGCTTGTATGTTCCTTTGCCATCTTCTTTGTTATTTTTAATTTTTGAGAAGTTCTTTATTTTCCCTACCTCAATCTTGGAATTAGCCATATCTCCAATTAGCAATAGTTCCTTTGTATTGGTGGTTATTAGCCAAAATGAAAAGAATAACTGTTCCTTTCATGCAAACATTTTAGTTTCTTTATTTTTAATGCTATATTTAAAAGATTTATTTTTATTTACTTATGAGAGAGAGAGAGAGATAATAGGTATGCTAGGGCCTCTAGCCATTGCAAATGAACTCCAGACACATGGGCCACCTTGTGCATCTGGCTTATGTGGGACCTGGAGAATCGAACCTGAGTCCTTAAGCTTTATAGGCATGCTCCTTAAGTGCTAAGTCATCTCTCCAGCCCTAAAATTTTAGTTTCTAATAACATCTACCAACACAAGGAACTATTGCAGGAAAGGAACTGTAATTCTTTTCATTTCATACAAAGGGAAACAAGTTTGGAATTGTTAAGAAATCTGCCTGCCAATCACAATTCAGAACATTGTAAAATCCAGGTCGAGCTTCAGTTCTGTCTCATTCTGCAGCTAGGGAATGATTTCTTACCTTTTTCCTCTTGGGACATCAGTCTTATTACACTTATGTAGTACTGGAGCTTTTCCTGGTCTGTTGACGTAGGTTGTATTTCAATCTGCCTTTTCTTACTGCCCCTAAGATGAAAACTTAGAAGGGTTTATCCAAGACAATGGCACTTAAGTTAGTAGTTCTAATCTAAAGTCAGTATACCAGAGGTAGAGCTGAGAGTCTGAAAGCAATTTTTCTATATTTTGAGAATCCTAATGGAAATCATATGTTTACCCATGACACAATTGCCCAGACTAAGCAGCATGCCATATTTCTTTGATTCTATATCAGCTCAGTGTGGCTGGCTACACTAGTTATTTCAAACTCTTAAATGGTCTGATTGGTTGGTGATGACTTCATAGAAATGTCTGAAGTTGGGAAGGATAATAAAAAGTCTTTGGGGGTAATGGTATGAGGAAAGGCCACACTCATTACTGTTTGCAATGATGATTGAAGTGGAGCCATTGGGAGAGTTGTCTATGTATGTATGGCAGGGAAAGAGTAACTTTTTTGGATATAAAGTAGACATCGATATATTTGGTTTATGTTTTACCAATTTACTGTAATGTTTTAATGTTCAAAATTCTGGTCCAAGTTACTTTTAATTTCTGCTTCATTTTAGATGCCTGCTTAAAATATTGGAAGTGTACACATTGGAATGATTTTTTGTATTCTATTTTCTGAAGGAAAAATCTCTATATCTTAGTGTAGATCTTAGTGTAGATAAGCATATGGATCTATTTAATATGTTCAAAAGCAATGCATATGAATGACTCATAGCTTAACTGTGTGGTGCTTGGAGGAGTTGCTTGTTGGGATGGACTCAGAAAGGTGGGAGGGGAGAGAGGGAGGGACTAACAACAACTTAAATGAGAGAATAAGACCTTTTGATTTTACACACATTCCAAGGCTCAGGATCCATTGAGGAAGTGGTGGTGGAAAGAATGTTAGAGCTAAAGGAAGGGTAAGACTTCTTACAACATGCTCCCCAGATACAAAATGTCCTGGATATCCATGACCTCACAGTGACTGACACTACCTACATAAAACCATCATAATAGGAGGAAAAGATCATGACATCAAAATAAAAGAGACACTGATTGTGAGGGGGAGGGGATATGATGGAGAGTGGAATTTCGAAGGGGAAAGGGGGGAAGGCAGGGGAATTACCATGGGTTATTGTCTACAATTATGGAAGTTGTCAATTAAAAAAAACATTTTAAAAACATCCAGTGATTAAACAAAAAAAAAAAAAAACACCCAGAACTTGTGATTTTAGAAAGCAAGAGCACACAAGCACCAGGAACAAATAACAGAATCTGACAGAGGAAAAGTTCTCAGTGGATATTAGCACAACCCAGCATCCACTTGTTTTCACACATGGGTCATATGAAACCACTTGAGGAAGCTGAACAATTAAAACTTAGAACACTTAGAAACACAAAATGTTGAAAAGCCGGGCATGGTGGTGCACGCCTTTAATCCCAGCACTCGGGAGGCAGAGGTAGGAGGATCATTGTGAGCTAAAGGCCAGCATGAAACTACATAGTGAATTCCAGGTCAGCCTGGGATAGAGGGAGACCCTACCTCAAAAAAGCAAAAAAATAAAAAATAAAAAACAAACAAATAAACAAAAACCAATGCTATTTGAAAGTAACCTTCAACACCATCTTAATCAACAATTCCCTACTCTCTGAGAATCACTGGGAATTTTTTTTCACAATACTGATGCCTAAATCCTTTCAGTTACTTGTGTTCTCTCTCTCCTTCTCTTTCATATACTGGTGATAAGACCCAAGGCTTTCTGCATGTTAGGCAAACATGTTAACCACTGAATTATGTCCATACCCCATCTCTGATAATTCTAATGTGCATTCAGGCTTAAAGTTGTTGATTTAATTGTTTCATTTTTTGATTATGATATATTTCAAACACACCAAAAGTATAGTAAAGCTATATTAGAAAGTTATGTGCTTGCTATTTAGACTTAGCACATGAACTTACTGCCACTTGTAGGTAGGTTGAATGTGGAGTGTCCCCTCATAGCAGCATGTGTTTGTGATTAAGCCTCAGACTCAATCCCTGGCTGGTGAAGCCTGTGGGAGGTGGAGACTGACTTGAGAAGGTACGTCACTGGGGCAGGCCTAGGGGTTCATTGGTTAAGCCCTACTGGGCATTCACTAACTAGCTTATTCTTGCTGTTGCCTCCCAGCTGCTGTGACAAGATATGGTACCCAGCCTTGCTCTGCCATGCTTTCTCTGCCATGAAACTTCACCTCAAGAGTGAAAGCCCTGTCTTCCAACAGCTGCTTTTGGTTGGGTGTTTTACTGCAGTAACGTCACCCTTTCCTCGTTTAGTTTTGATTCTTAAGAAATAAAATATCAGCCGGGCGTGGTGGCGCACACCTTTAATCCCAGCACTCGGAGGCAGAGGTAGGAGGATCGCCATGAGTTCAAGGTCACCCTGAGATGACAGAGTTAATTCCAGGTCAGCCTGGACCAGAGTGAGACCCTACCTCAAAAAAAAAAAAAAAAAAAAAAACCTAAAAAAAAAAGCCAAAAAAAAAAAAAGAAATAAAATATCATAGATATTTGGAGCCCTTAGTCTATCATCAAATCCAATTTTACTACTTTTCCATAGGTATTTGCTGCCTGGAAGTTGATATGTTCCCCATTTATGTATCTTCACTCCATGGGCATGTGTGTTTCTCTTTGGTTTAAAATTTTGTTATGGTTTGAGTTTGTTCCTTATATGTTGGAAAATTAGTTCCCAAGGTGGCATGTTGGGAGGCAGAGTGGAACCTTTAAAAAGTGGAGCCCAGTAGGAAATCCTTAGGTTGGTTCAAGGTATGCCTTCAGGAAGGACTATAGGACCGCAGTCTCTCTCCGGCTTCCTGTCTTTGTGATGTCATATCTTGCTCCCACACACACTCCTGCCATTCCACTGCCTCAGGCCATTGGTACCTCACCAGAGGCCAAGCCAATGAGGCCACCTCATGTTGGACATTCATCTTCAAATATTTAAGTTAATTGTCTTTTTTTAATAAGGTTAGCCAAATTTAAGCATTTTATTATAGTAACAGAAAATAAATTTGTATACATAGAATAATAGTATAAGTACAATTTTGTGATTTGCTTTTCTTACTCAGCATTCCAATTTAACAAATCATCCTTGAAATTCAAGTTTGTTAATACTTTATTTTATTGTTGATGGACATACATAAATCATTTAGTATAACATAATGTGAATTTTGATATATGAATATATTGGGAAATGATCAATTCAGAGTAATTGGCATGCTCATCACATTTGTAGTTTCTTGTGGTGAGCTTAGAATGTGGCAGTTAGACAGACACAAACAGTTCTGCTGTTCAACAGTAAGGTGACTAAAACTAGTAATGAGGTAGTATATGTTCCAAACAAGCTAGAAGTTCTGAAGTGCATCAAGTTCAGGTGCTGTACTGCATTTTATTGTACAAGGATACTTGGAAGCATCTTTGCATGCCCCTACTGGTTAGCATTGAGGTTCTTGTTCCCATTTTTTCTTTGTTTTTGATAAATGTGCTATGGTGCACATTTTTTGTACCAGTCTCCTTGAGTCCACAGAGGCAGTTTCTCTAGGGGAGAACTTCCCAACCAGGGCTGTACAGTAGTGCCTCACTGCTGGTAGACAACATAGAGCCTACTCACCCACAGGGAATCCAGGCCTGATAACCACAGCCCACTCTATGTGTCTTCTGCTGTGAGTACCTCTTCAGGTCACTCCACAGTGTTATATGGCTACTGTCATTCTCTACATGTGTCACAATGGGAGAGAGTTAGGAAAACACTTTATCAAAAAATTTGCCCAGAAGTGGCTGTCCTACATTGTAGAGCAAGCACATGTTTAACTCTATAATTATTGCAAAATTATTCTCAAAATAATTGTACCAATCCATATGCCTACTTTGCCAGAGTTGAAAATTTTGTCAGTCTGATAGATGTGAATTGATATTTTGTTCAATTTGCATTTCCTAATAAATCAAAAAGCCTTTGCATGTGTTTGTTGGCATGTTTATAGCTTGTCAGTCCTCAGCTTTATCCCTTGCTCATTTTTCTATTGAATTATTTATTTCTAATTTCTCCTGCAGGCTTGTATTAACTGTCTAAATTAGGAATATTAGTGTTTTTAACTCTCCAAGTTTATGCCTTCTTGTGAGGTCATATACCTTGCAAATATTGTGCTTCAATCTCCTACTTGTCTTTTAAAAAACATTTATTTATTTATTTATTTGCAAGCAGAGAGAGAGAGAGAAAGAGAGAGAGGCAGACAGAGAGAGAGTATGGGCATGCCAGAGCCTCCTGCCACTACAAACAAACTCCGTATGCATGTGCCACTTTGTGCATCTGGTTTTATGTGGGTACTGGGAAATCAAATCCAGGTTGTTAGGGTTTGCAAGCAAGTGCTTTAACTACTGAGCCATCTATCCGGCCCTTCTACTTGTCTTTTAAACTTATTTTTGGAACCTTTTTTTCATAAAACCTTTTGTGTTTTGTTTTATTTTATTGCAATGAAGATACTTGAAGCTGTATATTTGAATACCGAATGCTACTTTGTAACAGTACAATCAGGTTTAAATGACACTGTTCTGAATCCCAAATTATAGATGTTTTCTAGTCCTGCTTCTGTCAGTTACTGGCAAAAATTGACATAAAAATAATTTTTTCATATCAATTAGATGGCTGTTTGATTAAGCTGAAACAATGATGAGCATTTAAGTCATTTTACCCCCCCCCATCCAAATAGATTTTTTTCTCTTTTCTTAAAAGTTTAGACTTTGCAGTTTGATACTTACCATTCTGTTATGTATTACAATTAAAACTAACAACAGAAATTTTTTTGAAACTGTTTCACTTTGTAGCTCAAATTGGCTTAGAACCACTATATAACCCAGGATGGCCTTGAACTCACACTCATGGTGCTCCTCGTGTCTTAATTTAACATTTTCTAGGTTTATTTGTCTATTTGCCTTTTGTACAGAGCACCCGATAATAACCCAAGCACTTCTGTGGCATAGACTTTTACTATATCTGTACTTTAAACTTCTGTCAGATCTTCAAGACAGCCTTCTCCTATGCTGGCCCTTCTTCATACCACGTAGTCCATGAATGAAAACAGAAGCATTGGCATCCATTATGCTGAACTTTGAGCACTAGTGGATGGTACAGAGCATAGAACAAAAATAATGGGGCTTAATTTTGTTCTCTGATAGGTTTTATGAGTTACTGTATGAGGACATGAGCTAAAGCTATGCCTCATTCTTTAGGAGGACATCTATGAGATAGTGTGGAAACTACTGTGGTGTGTGGGATTGTAACTGGGTTTCTCATCGTGGAGGGTGAGAAGATACAGCTATTTATTTATTTATTTATTTATTTATTTAAGAGGAAGAGAGAGAGAGAGAGAGAATGGGCATGCCAGAACCTCCAGCCACTGCACACTGACTGCAGATACATGTGCCCTGTTGTGCATCAGACTTACATGGGTCCTGGAGAGTCAAACCAGATCCTCTGGCTTTGCAGGCAAATTTCTTATCTGCTAAGCCATCTCTCCAGGCCCCGAGATACAGCTTTTAGAAAGGTCTGTCACTCACATGAGGACCTTGAAGCCTAAGTAGATAGGAACTCAGAATGTGAGCTTTCACTAGAATCAAAATTTCTCTTTGGATTTACTTAAATTCAGAACTTGAGAACCCAAGTTACACTAAGAGGAGGGTTGAAAGAGTGTTGGAGGCTGGGCCTCTGAACTCCAGAGAAGATTTCTTTGTGAGTTATGAAGTAAGAGGTAGATTTTTATTATCCAACATTCTATACATTTAAATTTTGAGAAATGTCTGTATCATCTATTCAAAACTTTAACCAGTGAAATTGACAATGGATGACTGGATTTTATCTCAGGATTTATCAGAGATCCCACATTGTCTCTGACTTCATTTCCAAAATGATGACAACCAAAAGGAGGGAAAAGTACCTGAGGTAACGTGACTGTCTATCATAACATTGATGGAAACATTGGGTTCAAGTTTACATATTCAAATACTACAGATACATAAACTGCTTAGAAAAGTGGCAATAACATAAGCCAAAATGTTGCTTGGAATGGTATTCAAACTATTAAGAATATTGGAATTTTACTCTCATCTACTTAAGAATTTGCTATATCATTCATATTAGTGTATGCCACTTTAGAAATGATTTTTATGGTTACTTTTACTTTCATATCCCTAAGAAAATAAATCCATAAAAGTATAAAAGATGCAGATATAAATTTACCACTACTATGTATTCTATGCAGGCCAGTCACCCCCTTGTAAATAATAACTGGACAGCCTTTACTATTATCATGGTTGGGAAAAGGCAGCTAGAAAGAGGTGATATCCATCAACTTCAGAAGTAGATTTGGGGCTTAGCTCCTACCTTGGCCAATCACTGTTGTCTGACCTTGGGTAACTTTTTTGGATTTCAGTCTTGTCAGCTGTTTAGTGGGCAATGGCTCTTACCCTCACTGATGAGTATCGCATGAGAATGTACCTAATGTCTAGTGCACAGTAAGTCTCAAAACTTACTGCCTCCCACTAGATTTGAACCCAAGACTGTAGCTAAGCTGGAAAGAATACCCCCCATGGGATCCAGACACATCAGCAGGCTGTGGTTCCTGCAGCAGCTTCTTCTTAAAGATGGAGAACTTGAAGCTAGCTTCAAGGAAAAGTACTACGAAAGACTTTACCATGCACTGTGAGCTTTGGAGGGTGTAATGAAGATGCCTTGCTTGGTGTTGTGTTCAGCTCTGGTGAGTTTTGAGTCTTTTCAGTTTCTTCCACCATCTCCATAGAGAACCTTCTGTGGTGAACATTGTGGAAGAGGGAATAGAGAGAATAGAGGGAATAGAGAACTGTGGGAAAGACCAACTGTCCATTCATGACCCCACAGTGGTTGCCAGCACACCAACAAGACCTGCACTATTCTAAGCCCATCAACAGTTTTGAAATTTTTATTTATTTATTTATTTACAGAGAGAGAGAAAAAAAATGAATATGTGTGCCAGGGCCTCCAGCCACTGCTGCAAATGAACTCCAGATGCATGTGCCACTTTGTGCATCTTGCACTGTGTAGGTACTGGGGAATCGTACCTGGGTCGTTAGGCTATGCAGACAAGCACCTTAACCACCAATCCATCTCCTTAGTCCCCCATCAACATTTTGACAAAAGGAATGAGACAACAAAATAGTGGAGAGACTACTTGAAAAGAGGAGAAGGGAGGGGGACAAAAGAGGATAATGGACAGGAATGATCAAATTATACTATGTTCATGTATTAATGTTCTTAGTTTAAAAAAAATATTAAGCATTGAAAAATCAGAAATACCTTTTCAAGAGAAGAATTAAAATTCCACCTCTGCCCCATAATAAGATTTAAGACAAGGTGAGAGTGAAATCAACTAAGCACTCTTGCACACCAGTTCCAGGGTTACCTGTGAGAAGGAAAGACTGCAAGGACTACAACACCACTGGTCAGACAACACCAGAAGGAGTATTCAAAAGAGAAGGAATCTCACAAAAATGAATGTTGTTCTGGGATTACCACATTAAAAACTAAGAGGTGATTTAGATAATAAAATAAAATGGAAGAACAAAATTCAAGCACATGTTTGACAATGGAGAGTAACTTTCAATGTAAAATTCTTATCTGGACAATCTATCCTATAACCATATGGGCTTCTGTTTTGTTCTGGTTTGGGGTGAGGTTGAGAGGAGGTTTTGGAAAGAAGAAAATATAGACAATTTAAAACAAGATATGGAACCTTGAAGGCCAGGGGGCTTGTAAAAGTTTCTGAGTGCCAGGGCTGAGCTATCAAATACCTTGGTGGTGTCAGGTTTGTTTTCTGGGAAATATTTGAACTAATTTTATCAGCAGCATTTCTCTCCGGCTATTTGGTACCTGAATATTTGTCAAGGCCTCTGGAGGAGGCAGCCAAACATGTACGTCTGCAATGCGTGCTATTTGGAGCACAACTTGGGTGGGGATGTCTCTCTGGTAACAGGGGTGGGGAGCTGACAGTGGATGTTGCTGTGAGAAAGATGGGATTTCAGGAGCTGTCATCAGGATTGCGACGTCTGGTTGCAGTCGATATTTTTTTTCCAAATGCCAACCACACAAGGATTTAAAAGAATGTGCAAAGAAGCATGTGGCGTGCTCCTCATGAAGCAGAAGTGGGCTAAGTGGCTCGCTTAGCATTGTATCCCCTCCCAGCCAATCGCTGGCCCGGGCATTCTGGCCTCTTCCCGGGGAGACCTTGGCCACATGCCCTCCCAGACAATTGTGAGGAGATTGGATGAACCACGGTGGTATTTAAAGCACTCTTCCATGGCGCTCTTGGAGTCGTAAGATTTCCCAAGAGGTAGTTGCCAAGACTATGTTCTTTCCCACTGGCTTTTAATTTGTAAATTGTAATGGGCTCCCCTTTAGATATGGCGATATAGCTAACACTTCATGAGGTGGCCAGAGACAAGATGCTCCAGTGTACGTTTACAGGATACACTCTGCAGCAGAAGCATGACATCAGATCTTCTCCTGGTCAGGCATGCATGTAGCTGGTAGAAATTCTGGTTTTAAAAGAGATCTGTTATCAGCCGATGTTCTTAAGAAAACTTAAAATTGCACAATTTTGCTTAAGAGTAAACCACCCTTATAAATGAAAAGGAAATAGATCAAGCATGGGGCCATATTTCTTTCTACGTTTTTACCCATCCTTATCATGCAAACCATGCTGGCAGCTTTCCCAGATTCTTAACACTGCCTTGACACTCTCTTCTCCCCCTCTTGGCACAACAGCCCTATTGAATTATTAATTCTAGAACACCCCCTTCCTCTCATCGTAGAAGGCAGACATAACCAACCAATCCAAACACCAAAACCGTAACCCACAGTATACTAGAAATGCTATATGTTATTAATGCTATTTCAGTACTAAGGTCCTCAATAAAAGGATAATTATTTTATAGTTACTGAATACCTACCCTATGTATAAAGCTGTACATAGATTTACTAAGCAATTAAAATTCACTCACTTTGATATTTTTAAATAAACTTTCTGCCAAACTTTTTTTATGAAGCTGTGGATAAGAGTCTTAAACACAAAATAAGCTTATGCCATTTTGCTTTCAATGTTTGGTCATCCTCTCCTTTCCTAATAATTCTCAGGAGTTCCATGTTGCTGTATTGAGCCCAAGGCTAAGCCAGTATGGTGTAGTTGCTTCTCTCCAAGTTCTCTTACATGCTGCTGAGAAGTTTCTGATCTCAGCCCAAGCTTAGAATACAAGACAGCTAGTATCACTAAGGCTGCCCTGCCTACAAAACCTTCCAGCAGCTCGAAGGCTTTTTTGTTTGCATTTTCTCTTCTGGACTTTGTAGAGTTTTCACTCATTTTCTTTGCTGCATTTCTCTCATATTGATGCTGCCGTTGAAAGAGTCCAATCATCTTTGAGGCTTGCAATATTCCGTTGGGTGACTACGCCACTAGTTTTTGTACTTCTATTGCTAGATACTCAGTTCGTTTCCATTTGGAGTCTCAGAGGGCTGCTATCAGCTCTCTTGCACATGTAATCTGGCACACTCATGCAAGAGTTTCTTGAGGATTTATATTTAGGAGTGGAAATGTTATGCTATGAGGATGTGCCTGTCTAACTAGATAATGCCAAACAATTCTCTAAAATGGTTGTCCCAAATAATTCCTTATTGATCTAGGCTCTGTGCCAGGCTTTAGGCTGGCCCTGTGGCCAACAAAATACATTCACAGAGTTCCTTGACAGAGCCTGCTAGAGCTGACTTAGATTGTAGTGGGAAGAGGGGAACAGCAAAGCCAACTTCCAAGTAAATAGAATTCCAAGTGAAGAGACTTGTTTCTTCCCCATCTCTGACTCTCTTCCCTTCTATCTCTTCCCCTTTTCTTTCCTCTCTTCCTGTCTTCGTGGTGTGCTGTCAACAGATTGGAGGGAAGCTGTACATTTCCTGTTGCACTCTTTAACATGGTGTTGTTTTCCATTCCCTCCTCCAGAAGTTTTTCTTCTGCTTTTGTAAGAGTTGCCTTTTAGAAAGCACCTACAAGACTCTAACCTTTCTGGTCTGGGCCTGTTCACCCCTTCTTAGGCAATCCAGTGGTCCCTGCTTGCAGAGGTCACCATATTGATGCCCAATTTAGCTAGGGCACCCTATTGGCACAGCACATGCTAGCCCAGAACTCCTGGACTCAAACAATTCTCCTGCCTCAGCCTTCCAAGTAGTTGGGCTCAGCTCTCTAACTTTTATAAGCAGACAATTTAATCACAAAAAATAGACATGGGTACCTATCAGAAGGCTGGTGCCTTTATCTATGCCCTCAGAGACCTTAGATTCTAATGGAGGAGACAAGCCAGTTAAAAATGAACTAGGGGTGGAGGAATGGCATAGCCGTTAAGGCATTTGCCTGCAAAGCCAGAGGACCCAGGTTCGATTCCCTAGGACCCACATTAGCCAGATGCACAAGGGGGCACATACATCTGGAGTTCGTTTGCAGTGGCTGGAGGCCCTGGCATGCTCATTCTCATTCTGTCTCTATCTCTCTTTCTCTGTCATAAATAAATAAAAATAAAATATTTCTTAAAATGAACTATTAAGGGCTAGGAAGATTTCTCAGTGTTTAAAGGTGATTGCTTTTAAAGCTTGTTGGCCCAAGTTCAATCCCAAGTACCCATGTCAAACTAGATGAACAAAATGGCATATATGTTTGGAATTGTTTGCAATTGCAAGAGGCTCTGGCATCCTCGTATTCATTCTTTCTCTCTCTGTCATAAATAAATAAGAATAGTTTTTAAAAATGTAAAGAAATATAAGTCTATTTTAACCCCTTTTGGGATAATGGAGGCTATGCTCTTTAAACTTTTCTCCAGCTTTAGTGAAATGTGTTGGCACCACTATTTCACTGGCCTCCATGAGTTAATTGAATTAGGAGCACTAAATATTTTACCCTTATTTATTAATTCAACAAATACATAACCTGTCTGCCATGCACAAGGCGCTATTCTCGTCCCTTGGAATGTATATTCTGTTGGACTTGTGTTCTCACTAAGTTGCCTCACTGACATTATAGATATCGCCCTTGTCTATGTTGTCCTAATTGCCTACAATTCCAAATACGTTACTGACATCGCATGGGCCATCGGCTAAATTTCCTCCTCACTTCACTTGTATTCCCCCTTCTCTTCTGCCACTATGTGGTATTTCCACATAGTTGTGCATGGGTGTGCTCCCACCCTGTAGTCTGTGGCTTCCTGACATCTCATAGACAGTAATCAAACTAACAATATTAGGGCTGGAGAGAAAGCTCAGCAGTTAAGGCACTTGCTTGCAAAGCCTGATATCCTGGGTTTGATTTCCCAGTACCTATGTAAAACCAGATACACAAAGTGTCACATGTGTTGGGAGCTTGTTTGCAAATGTAAGAGGTCCTGATGTACCTATTCTCTTTCTCTCTCTCTCTCTCTCTCTCTCTCTCTCTCTTTCTCTCTCTCTCCTTGTACATAAATAAAAATGCTTAAAAAATAGTAACCCTTAAAGATTGGTAGCAGTTTAGAAGATGGATTTCATATTTACGATGGTAAACATATTCATACCAAATCCAGAAGGTACGGTACATATAAGACATTATTATTATCTTGATTATAGTATTAACTATCCTTAATTTTTGTTTATTATTTGAGTGGTAGAAAGAGAGAAGGAAGGCAAGAGAGAGAGACAATATTGAAAATGAGTACACAAGAGGCCTCTTGCCACTACGAATGACTCCAGACACATGTGCCACTTTGTGCAACTAGATTTACATGGGAACTGGAAATCAACCCCATACTAACCCAGGCTGCCAGGTTTTGCAAGCAAATGCCTTTAATCACAGCACAGTACTATTTTATAGATCCAAAGGATAAGTAACTTGCATAAGGTCATGCAGTTAGTAAACGCCAAGCCTGGGCCTTTGGGCTTTGTCTTCCATGTTTCCCTATGTAAATTATCCCATCTTCCACCCTATAGGTTATTGCCTCTACTGTTATGCCCTACCAGCTTTAGGTTTACCCAGATCTTGATTCTTAATATGATTCTCGATCTATGATTGCCCTACCAGTGAGCTGTGCATTGCTCAAGCGCCTACCAGAAATGGGCGACCCCAAGCATTGCCTATCACATGCAGGTTTCTTATGATCCTGGGATATCCAGAAGCAAAGTTGTCTTTCAACCTTCCCTAGATACCTACCCTGCACTGTCCAACAGAGTATCTTTTAGATCTATGTGGCTATTTCAATAAAATTAAAGCTCAATCGAACTTGAAGTTCAGTTTCTCAGGCACATTAGTCATGTCTCAAGTGGCTACTATATGGGACAGTGTAGATTATAGAACATCTCATCAATGCAGAATTTTCTAGTAGACAGTGTCAACATGACAACCACCTGCTTTTAAGTGTCTTTATTTATAGATATATGTTGGAATTGAAGAATATGGGATGAACTCTATGAGTTTAAAAACAAAACAAAAAGATTAAGAGAAGCTGCAAACCAGGAATGAAAGAGAGAGAAAAGAGAGCTGTTTGTGCTCACCCCCTCTAAGCTCCTACTCTGAAGTCCTAACCTCCTATGAAGTTATTCAGAGGTAGGCACTGGGAAAGTGATTAGGTCATGAGGGTGGAATGCTCAAGGAATGGATGGAATTAGTACCCTTATAAGAACAGACATGAGTGATTTCTCTGTGTCCTATAAGCATATAATAAGATGGGATGGCCATCTGTGAACCAGAAAGAAAGCACTTACGAAGAAAATAACAATGGTGGTGGCTTGACCTTAGAATTCTCAGCCTCTGAATGACAAAAAATAAAATTTATCTAAGATATTCTGTTATTTTAGCCAGAATAAACCAAGACTAGAGAGTGGACTAACGAGCAAAGACAAGTGTCTGAAAGAGGTGATGCTAACTGGCTTGTGTTGGCCAGTCCAGGTGGTCACGAATGTCAGAGGATTTATTCCTTAAGGAGATGGTATACCATTGCTATAGCATAGCCCAAAGCCTTTAGACTTCCCACAGGTGCTTTGGTGATCTTGAGCACAGCAAATTCGATGGACACATGGAGAAAAGTAGAGGTTGAGGGAGTGGGTGCCCACTATGAGGGAAGGACATATGTGGTAGACTAGCAGGACCAACTTTCCTCGTCCAGGGCGAGAGTCCATACTCCTTCCTGACCTGGCAGTAAGACTTTGTAAGTCATTTGCATTCTAAGAAACAGGGAGGGTATTGCCTCCTTTGCAGGGTGATTGGGGGGTTGGAGATAAAGTATGAAAGCAATGTTGTTAGGCCAGAGCACAGTCAGCTCTTGATATATGTTGAAGATTGGGTCTAGGAATCCTCATAGACTCCCAAATTGTGTTAACCACCCTTTTTTGTTGCTGAGAGAAAAATTAAAATGAGGAAAGATATATTTAGGGCACAAGGATTCTGAGGCTTCAAGGTCCATGGTTGCTGGCATCACTGCTTTGGACCCAAAGCAGAAGCATCATGGTGGCTGCAGCCTGTGGCAAGTCTGTTCACCTCATAGCAGCCAGAAGACAATGAGTGTGGGGAGAGCTAGCCTGTACCTCCTCTTCCACTTTTGTTCCATCCAGAACACAGCTTGTCGATAGGCCCAATTCACATTCGAGGTAGATCTCCCCCCACAGTTGTTGCCTCACATGACAATGATCTTTGAACACACTCTGATAGACACTTGTAGGATCTATGCAGCCCTTGGTATACCCAAATTGACAAGAAGATTAACCATCACATACACAGATGCTCCAATCCCTTATATAAAAGTGGAACCATGTCTGCCTACAACCTCCCCACATCCTCTTAAATTCTTATCTCTGAATCATTTCTGACACCTAATGCAATATAAATGCTATGTCAACAGTGATTGTACATATTGTTTAGGGAATAAGGGCAGAAAAAGACCGTATATGTTGAGCACAGACACAATTCTTTTGAATATCTTTGATTGAAAGTTATTTGAATCCACAGGTGCAAAATCACAGAGGGCAGATTGTATGTCCCCAATCACTGATACTCTGAAATGGCTAAATGTCTGGCATGATGATAGAGTTCAGGAAAAATAATAACAGTTTTTGGATATTTTGCTAGCCAGTTACTTCCTGTACTTTATTATCATAAGTGAAGAGCTATAGCTACCCATCTCCCACTCATACTTCAGTGGTCTGAGCTGAGGGAGTGGTTACCTTGCTTCCTTGCTTTCCATCCAGATAAATCAATAGCTGAAAATGAAGAAAGATATTTCTCTATTTCCATCAGTAGCTTATTAAGTCACAGTTAGATCAGTGTATTCAGCAAGCATTGGTCCAGGGTTTCTGTTTACAATTCATCTTTAGCCATCAGGCTCTCCGTTTCCCATTGGTGACCCCTCCCTTTCTTTCCTCAATGATTGTGAGAACTATAGCTTTTGCTGGCTTTCACTACTTTCTCGTGGTTGAAGGCCTGGGACACTGTGGATCTGAGTGAAAAGGAGCTTTCTGTGTGCTGTGTCCTGTATGCTGTGACTGTTGAAAATTCTCCATTAACCTGTAGCAGAGAGGTACATCTAGTTGTTTAATTGCATCTAGTATTTGAAATATGTTTAGAAAATTGTTATTTATTTAGATAAGAAATCATGACAGTAAACAGATCAAATAATGCATTTTCTTCAATAATTATTATTAATAATAATGTAATAAATTCTAACAACTCAAGAAGAAAGTAAAGGAAAGTTGGCAGTGTGAATCAACTCAAGATTTCTGGTGACTCTCTTGCTCAGAGCCAAAGTGATGACATAATACCACAGTGGCAGAAGGCCTTTGGGATCCTCAGTTAAAGGGTCAGGTTATTCACAAAGCCTATTCTTTTTAAAGTAACCAGCGAGTAGGGACTTTTTACCTGCATTCAGAAATTACAACACTCCACAAATGGGCCTTTATGTCATAGTTGCTGAAACCACAATGAGGTTGTTATTCTTCAAAATGGCTTTTCACAGAAACCTAATTCAGTTTTAAGAAAATAAGTATGACAGAAAATACCCTGGTGTTATTCTGTCACTAGCTCTGTCCTCTTACTCCTACTCCAGTCGGACTTCCTTTATCCATCCCTAAAAGGCCTCAGGCATTTCCAGGTTGTCTCAACAAACAATTGTCCTTCCTTGCTTGGTATGCAGTTTCTTCCAGAGGGAGACCCATTTTGGAACAACTGATGGTATAATCAATACATGGAAAGTTACAGGTCATGGTCAGAGGCACTGAGAAAAGGATGACAAGTTCTCCTGAGCCCTTGTCTTTGAAGTTCTTACCTTCTCAAAAGTCTAGGTATACAACTCTGTTGTATGACACGAGAACTCCCAGGGTGTGTCTCCATCATTTTGAGTGCCTTGTCCCTCTACTGTGCACAGGGTGCTTGCAGCCTCCTCTAATGTCATTGAACTCCTAAAAACCTTAACATCTAAGCCAAAATCAAGTCAAATCAGAAGTCCCGAGTGTGGCTTTGTTTTCAGTCTGCACTCTACTCTGACTTTCCCCTTCTATGGAGTTGAGAAGGGATCAGAGATGATTTGTTTCTCCAATTATCAAGCAGTGCTTACATCTGCCTGACTTTTTTTTCCTTCTTAAAATGGCTATAAAACTGTCTAGTTCTCAAGGATGATATCTGTTAACCTAAATGAATCTTAATATTTTGTGCAGTGTAATAAGAAAGTTATTGTAAGGAAGGGTGTTAAAAAGAACAAATATAAATATCTACATTTTTTAAGTCTCCAATATGAATCAGATGTTGGACACAAATATGAACCAGATAAACCCCTCACCTGCATTATTGGTATTGTCTATAATGCCCCTATTATTCATCCTTTCAAATAAATTAAAAACTGAAGAACACAGTAAATTATCTTCTCAGATTTTACAGTTAGTAAGAATAGGAATAGTAAGAATAGGACCACAGGGTCTCAGTTAGATAAATTCTCACCTGTGATTCACCAACTGTTACTGGTATCTGATTACTGATTAGTCATCTCAACTAGGACCATTTGAGAATAAAAGAGCAAACAATTAAAAATTAAAACTGCAAGCTGGGCATGGGGGTGCATGCCTTTAATCTCAGCACTCGGTAGGCAGAGGTAGGAGGAGTGGCATGAGTTCGAGGCCACCTTGAGACTACATAGTGAATTCCAGGTCGGCCTGAGCTAGCATGAGACCCTACCATGGAAAACCAAAAAAAAAAAAAAAAAAAACCAGTAGGGTTGGAGAGATGGCTTAGTGGTTAAGGCGCTTGCCTGCAAAGCCAAAGGACCTTGGTTTGATTCCCCAGTACCCATGTAAGCCAGATGCACAAGGTGGTGCATGCATCTGGAGTTCGTTTGCAGTGACTGGAAGTCCTGGCATGCCCATTCTCTCTCTCTCTCTCTCTCTCTGTCTTTTCTCTCTCTCTCTCTGTCTTTCTCCCTCCCTCTCACTTTGCCTCTTTTCCTCTCTCAAATAAATTTAAAAAAATTAAAAAAGTGAAATTTAAGCACTGAAGACACTTGAGGGCAGAATGTTTCTTTCTGCAATAAACATTGTCTCCTAGGTTACAGTTACTATACAATGTCTTCTTTTTTTCATGTATGAGCCCACATATTTTTTAAATTGGTATTTTAAAAAATGTTTAGTCTCTAACAATATGAAAAAGAAAGCATTGCAAAATGTGTGACCATTTCTAAATATAATACTTAGGCAAGAAAATTTATTTGTCTAATTCAGAGCTTCAAGACATGAAAGTTTCTGTACTTTAGTTATATAATCAAATGACAAAAGGATCATGAATGTGCAAAACATCTGCTCATTTGAGCCATGTGCTGTTAGGTACTACCTACAGAACTGGTCTATAATTCCATTGCCTTAAAAAATTCACAATCCAGACAGAAGTCACCAGAAAGCCAGATGATGTGCTGGCATTAAGGATGCTAGATAGGAGTGTAGCAGACGTCTAACTTCCCATCCAAAGAAACTTTATTGTTAGTAATGGAACCCTCACTTACTTTGAACAGTTTTTTTTTTTCTCAAAAAACTATCTCTCAAGTTAATCTTGCATCTAGGAATAGCCAGGGGATGATTGTTTGACCAATGAGGTGTAGGAAAAATGATTTTACACACTTCGGGGGGACACTCCTTCAAAGGAGCTAGAGGGATATTATGATGGTTAAGTTCTGTTGTCAACTGGATTAAATTAGAAATCCACAGGTATTCCTCTTGGTTGGATGTCTGAGATTGCTTCTAGGAAGGATTGAGTGATTCCTCCAGAGTGAGCCCTTCCCCCAGAGTGGTCAGCAAGCCCTCCCAGAGGGGGGCTTGATGTAGGGAAGCTCTGGGAGAAAAGAATCCCTTCCTCCCACATGGCTGCTGGTGCTGCTTGCTGGTGAGTGCTTCAAGTGTATCTTTCCTGTTCAACCACCCTTCCTCAACATTGGAACACAGTTTTCTCAGCCTCCCAGCATGGACTGAAGGCAAGCAGCTCTCCAGGAAGCCTTCAGACCTTCATTGCTACATTGGGATGCTGAGACATCTAGCCACCTGGACTGAGCAGCTACTGAGTTCCTTGACTCAGGCCTGCAGACTGCTATTGTTGGACTGCCATAAACCAATTCAATAACTTCCCTTTTAATACAGTTCATTCTATTGGTTCTGTTCCTTTAGAGAACCCTGACAAATACAGACACTATGGCATAAATGTAGAAGAGCAGAGAGATGTGGACAGCCTGGCTCCTGATGACTTTGAGGAACCACTAAACAAGCCCTGAATGGGCAGAGGTAGGATCTGTTTTATAGTAGAAATAACCTTGATAGAGGAAGTGTAGCGGCTCATGCCTATGATCTCAATACTAAAGAGTCTGAAGCAAAAGAAGTCAGAGTTTGAGGCCTCCTTGCATACAGAATGACTTCAAGCCTATTAGGGCTATATAGGAACACTGTCTAAATATAAAAAATAAATAAAACTTTGAAAATAGAAAGAAAGACATAAGAAAGGAAATAGCCCTTGTATGGTGAAGTCATTGAAGTCAAGTCTGTCACTGACAACTAGGTATGAATTTTAACTTATCAAACTACTACTTTCTTTGATTGACTTTTAAAACATTTTATTGAGAACTTTAATACATGAACCTACTGTAATTTTATATCCCCTTCTCATTACCATCTTTTGTGCCCTCTTCCTCTCCCCCATTCCATGAGGAGTCTCACATTTCCAAGTAGTCTTTCCTCTGTTTTGACTCCTCATTCCTTTTGTCCTCCATCTTCTATGTTAAAATGTTGATGAGCTCAGCAGTGTGCAGGTCTTATGAGGGTAAAGACAACCACAGTGAGTCATGAATGCACCAGTCAGTTCATGTCCAGAGGACAGTGCCTCAAAATATGTACTCCTTTCTGACCCTGTGGCTCCTATAGTCTTTCTGCCACCTCTTGTGCAACTTTTCCTGAGCCTTAGAGGGCATGATAGATATGTCTCATTTAGTGTCAAGCTCTCAACAACCTCTTGTTTTCAACTTTGATGATATTTCTGTGTCCACTGCCACCTCCATAGGAAGTGCAGCATTCATAATTAATCTGACCCTTTCTCTGCATTGTTTTCTGAGCCAGAGAGGATGTGACAGAGATGACTCATCCAGTGCTAGGCACTTGGGTCTCTCCAGTAGTCACCACCATCTATAAAAAAAAAAATTAAAAATAAATAAATAAATAAAACTTCTCTCACCAAAAGTGAGAACAGCATGAGTAAATGTGCATAAACATATATATTTAGAAGGCAATTTGATAGACTTAACATATCCATTTATCCAAAGAACAGTGGTAGCTTTGCTCTATGGCCTATGTCTTTCCAGTCCATATGTTTTTGACTTGGTTTTCAGGCATGAATTTCCTCCCACTGAGCAGGCCTGAAATCCAATCAGTCTTTCATTTTTTTTTTAGTTTAGAAATGTCATAGGGGCTGATGAGAAAGCTGAGCAGTTAAAGGTGCTTACTTGCAAAGCCTACCAGTGTGGGCTTGATTTCCTAGCATCCACCTAAAGCTACCTGATGCAAAGTGGTGCATAAATCTGTGATCTCAGTGTGCCTACTTCCATAAACATGGGAGGTGGAGCTAGGAGAATTTGAAGCTTGAGGGTCACGTAATTTGCAGTCTGGCAATTCATTTGTAATTGCAAGAGACCCTGTCTCAGAGAAGGTAGAGCACAGACACCTCAAAGTTGTCCTCTAATGTCCGTGCATGTGATTTGGAGCATACACACACACACACACACACACACACACACACAAATTATTTCATCCAGGCATGGTGGTACATGCATTGGATCCCAGCTCTCTGAAGTCTGAGGTAGGAGGATCGCTATGAGTTCAAGGCCAAACTGAGAGTACATAGTGAATTCCAGGTCAGCCTGGGCTAGAGTGAAAATAATTATTTTAAATATCGTGTGGCTAAATTAATGTGACTTTCATTCATTATCATCTGGATTTTGTCTTATTTTGTTTTTAATTATTTTGTAAATGAATCTTCATCTTTTAAAATAACCTATAGACTGAATCTTTAATACCTTACATTCTAGAAAAGTTCCTACTCTATCTGAGGAACCCAACTTTCAACTCACAGGATTAATAATCATTTGGCTTACGAGGTGACTCTAGGGGACATTTACTCAGACACTGTGGCTGTCATTGTGGTTGTTGGAACTGAAGTTACAGACATAAATGAACTTTTCTCACTTGTTTATTTTCTATGCGGGGCGTCCCATTGAAAACAAATCCATTATGAGTCCCCAGGCTCTAAATACACACTGCTGTGTTATAGATATCCTTTCAAACTTCTCATTGCATTCCTCCGCAAAGAAGGGGAGGGGAAAACTCAAATAATGAAAAGAAAATTAGAAAAGAAAAGAAGAAAAAAAAGAAACAAAATAAAAACCATATTTTTAACAAAAGGATTTTTGAAAGCTTTGGAAAATGTTGTGTTCAGTCACATAAGGCCCCACTGTTTTAAACATATTTTACTATAATTTTTCCTTCAAAATCCTGACATGCAAAGTTGAACAGGGCTCTTTCAGTGTACAACCCCAGGACAAGCAGAAATAAAAACAGCAGTATTCCTGCATACTCAGTGGGAATCATAATATCACATAATTGCTTAAAATCCAAAGGCTGATCCGATGTCATCTTCAGAAATATGCAAGTACCCCTTTGTTTTCTGATTTACAGATATTTCCTTGCTTTAGGGCTTAACTCATCAGTTGCTGCCGCTTATTATTGAAACATGATAAAAATGTTAGGTAAGATTCCCCAATCTGTCAGCTTTTACACATAGAAACACAAAAATATGAATATTAATTTCCTTTTACCCATTTCTTTTCACTACCTATTTCTAAACATCACACTACACACACACACACACACACACACACACACACACACGTCCTTTATATTTTTCTATGAGAAACTTTGCAAGAACAAAGAACATGTAATAGTATGTTTAAAAGTTCATCAACTTCCCCCTTAAGACAAAAAAAAAAAAAAAAGAAAAAAGAAAAAAGAAAAGAAAACTGGCAATGAATCTAAACAATTTAGGAAGATTTAGAGAAAAAAATCCTTAAAACTTCTTCCTCTGTAACATGATGTAAATCATAAATATACCAATGGTCTGGAAATGATTACAACAGGCTCTGAGACAAAATATTCCTAAGCAGACACTGTCAGTCATGGGCTCATGTCTCTCATCAATGTGTAAGAGAAATCCTCTTATGCGAAGCTAAGGTCTTGCTGCTGCTCACAGGAGATTCACACCACTGCTGCATTCATGTGTGTACCAGCTCCAAGAATAAATTGTAAGGCCAGGGCCATAACGGATGGCATGAATTCATTCGAGAAATGTCTCCTTCCTCCAGGTGAAGAAGCTTTTGGTGTTCTGAGTAGTCCCTCTACCTTCTCCAGATTTCCCTTTGCTTCTGATGTGTCCTTGACCTTCCAAACAGGATCCCTGGAATGAAGAGGAGGAAGCACTATGTAAACAGTTCATTCTAGAAGCATGAGTCATTCCCGAATCTGCTTCCCCACTCCCTATATAAAAGACACCAGGCCGGGCCCCTATCCAAGCTTCTCAATCCCTGTTAGAAAGCTGTTCTTTGTTTTGTCTTTTCCTGAGGATAAAGGTTTAACTTTTTCACTCTCCTCAAAGTGATTCCACACTTGGGTTAGAGATCCAGCTAACAGAGTATCAAAAATTGCATTTTACTTGATGAAGCATTAGGAGCAATGGCCAGCCAGCTCTAAGGGACACTGCAATGCCATTTTATAATTAAGCAGAGCACCCGCTAGACCGCATGTTATAACAGATGTTTCCTGGCTGCAGGTACTAAGCCAGCACATAGTAAAACTGCCCAGAGCCTCTGCTGAGCCAAGATGGGTCAGTATCTGGAACAACTCCTGCCTAGCATCTCTTACTGTAATTAGAGAAAGAGGCTAGCTTTTGGTCATTAATTCCGTTTGAAAAATAGCCATGGCTAAATGAAAAATGCAAAAAAGAAAGACAACATCAGAGTACTGTGGAAATTGAAAAGCCCAAGAAGAAGACTGATAATGTATTGATGATTTATTGTTTCTATCAGAGTTTTAGATCTTATATAAATTCTGTACTGTGCCCCCTCTTCAAAATGATTTGAAGAATTTTCATCCCATTTATAAAGTGGCTAAAATTAGTTTCTCCTTATGTTTGGCTAGAAACAAGTTTACGAGCTGGTTAGTACCAGGAAATCAAACTGTATAGAAATGAGTAGAAGCTAGTTGGTAAATGAAGAAAACCACCACAGCAAGAAAAGAAATATTCTGCCATTTGTTCCTATTTTTCTTTCATTTTATTATTTTCAAAAGGAGTCCTGGGGATAGAGTCTGTCTTTGAGGGAAATGAAGTCCCAACAAGCTAGTATTCAAATGGCATGTGCTCAATATGCTGCTTACAGAATGTATAGACATCACTCTGAGCCTGCCAGGTGGTGTCCACGCTCTCCTTCAGCAGCTGGTGGGTATCCTCATGATCTCTTGGAACTGGCTGCTGCTCTCACACAGAGGATGTGCCCATATTGTATTAGTTGAATATGTTTAATATTTCTACTACAAGTACATGGATAAGTAGCAAATAGCATTTGGTCTCTGAGTAGAGCAGCCAAAAGGGCAACAGAAACTGATGAGTACATTGGGGTCTAGAAAGTCTAAGCCTTGCTAAAGGAGGCAGCTGCTGCAAATGGAGTAAGGATATGGAACTTGTGTGGCCAGATCTTCTGACTGCTCATGGGAAAGCAAAAAGCTGTGCTCTTTGTAGTGTGTGGGTATGGATGGATGTGTTTAATGCATATGCGTGTATAGGTGCGTGTACCACAGTGCATGTGTGGAGATCTAAGGACAACATTGGAGTGTTTGTCATCTCTTTCCACCTTGCTTTGGGACAGGATCTCCCTTGTTTTTGTTGCTGTGTGTGCACCAGCCTAGCTGGTCCATGAGCTTCTGGATTCCCTGACTCTGCCTCGCATTGCAATAGGCATGTTGGGGTTACAAACTTGTGCAACATTTTGTGTCCAGCTTTATGTGGGTGCTGGGGAATGGAACTCAGGCCAGCAGGCTTGTTAGTGAGTGCCTTTAACTGCTGAGCCATCTCCCTGAACCCATATGTTCTTATATGAAATTTTCCAATAAATTTTCTGTCACCTCATTTAACCACTGTTAAGGAGGGTCAAACATGGCTTAGATATTCCAAATTTGCAAACATTTCTGTTCCTGAGACATAGAAGAAGAGTGAAGTCTAAGTGACTAGCCTAAAGTTCTCTCAAGTGACTAGTGGCAGAGTCAGGATTCGAACCTACAGCCCTCACTCTACATACACTGAGGTCTTCCTTTCTTCAAAACAGGTTCTACAGTACCATGGAAAGTTCCTTGATAAATATGTGTAGACATCATACCCTAAGAAACAGGAACACAGAACTTTTTGCTATTAAAGTTCTTTGTATGAATGTTAGCTCTTGTAATAGAAAAGTAGTCTCATGTCCAAAGCTTACAAAGAAATCTGAGAGGGGGCTCCAGAGAGAACTGAGGCAGTGTACAGCTGCAAGAAAAGGGTGGTTCTCTGGCTGGCTGGGAATTACTTCTTAAACAATGGAACTAATATAACTCCAAGAGATGAAGGGGTTTAAAATGCCCTACGGTGAAGGTGACTCAAAGCAGGGTAAGAGTATCCAAGTCTAAAGAAACGTCGCTGTCAAGGGTGGTCTGGTTTTCATGTTTTAGGTGATCCTGAGACTGACCTGTCTTTTTCATAGTTATTTCTTGTTATACCTAAAGTCAATTCAAGCCAAATGTTTGTAACACACATTATGATATGGGTTACATCATCATTCCCAAACATCCCAATTTTCTACATGACTTCTTTTTGCCATTGGTATAACTCATTTGAGGTTGTTTTTTTTTTTAATGAGTATGTTCTTGTTTCTTAAATAGATAAAAGTTAACTGTTGGTGTGTGTTGGGGTTACACTAATGAATGGAATAGTTTTTAAGATTCCTTAGGTCAATAGTACACTAATCAACTTTACTAAAAATGTTTAAAATAGCGTGGTGAATGCAAGGGGGAGCCATTAATTGTTCTTGAGTCAGATGGGAGTAGGATGGAAAGGGCTTCAAGGAGGGAAAGGGTATGAGTGGTTCGTGGCCTAAAGAATGAGCATTCAGGAAGAGAGAAGATCATTATAGCCAGAGGAAGTTGCTTGAACTGAAACACAAGTCAAGACATGCAGAGTACTAAAACCCTTTTACTTACTCTTTGCTAACTACATTCATTTAATACTGATTGTCTATTTTATTCTCATTAATTTATTCTTAATACCAAACTGATAAAGTAGGTATCAATGGCATCCCATTACACAGTTGAGTAAACTGTACAAGTGTCCTTGCCCATGACATTGGGAAACAAACTGTATTATACTTCCTTTCCTTTGCTAAAATCAAATGACTGATAAAGACCAGGGATCTTTTTACCTCATAGACTTGAGGTATAACTGAAAGGAAGAGCAGTCATCATCCAAAAATGATGTCAGATAGAGACATGATGGCATATTTATGTGGTGATAATCAAAACTCAAGCTAGTTAGGAGAGCACTACTGTGTGCAAATCCCCTCAGCCACAACAGGTGGAAAACAGCAACAAGAGAGCGAGTCGAGGCTCTGCAAAGGGTTGCTGGCTAAAAAAACCTCAAAGCCCTCCCCCAGAAACACATATTCTCCAGCAAGGCTCAACATCCCAAATTGCCACCAACTGGGGACCAAGCATTCAGAACACACAAGTTTATGGAGGACATCTGATTCAAGCCAACACAATATTTTTGCATCTCCATATTGGTAGTATACTGACCTTGGTAAGGGGTTCAATAAAAACTTGCCCTTGAATACAATTGAGTCTAATTGTCATTATCATGGTGAGTGGACCTCACAGGGTATAATCTATTGATAGATAATATTTTTACTGTTTGGTGTGGTGGAAAGAGATAGTGCCAAAGCTTCTTCTTGATTTTGGCGCAAGGAAAAGGAGGTCCCTCTAAAATAGGTGAAGGAGAAAGACCCAAGGATCCTGCAACATGTACCCATCCCTCTTGGATTTGAAGGACTGGAATTACAAGACAGGCCAAACCACTTATCTTTGAGACTTCTGACAAATTTTCTGGAGAGAGAAAAAAAAAGAGAGATGAATAAAATTAAAATCTGTGGTCAGAAGGTTACGGAAAGGAAAGGCACACATTTCCGCTAGGGAATAGGAAGTGGTCTTGTCTTCCACAGCAGGGCTGTCTAATAAATCTGGAGAGTTTTATTGACTTCATAGGCGCAAAAATAACCACCCCAAGAAGACATCAGGTTTCACTTATGTTTTTGGAAAGTAATTTCTCACAGACGCGAGGTTAAAAGAAAGTGGTTGCACGGGTCTCGGCTGTGGTGGGGTGTCTTCTGGTATGCGTAATGCAACTGGATCGCAGTTCTGGGACGATGCCCAGACTCAGGGGCTAAAGCCTCTGTTGAAAGCAATGAGGACAGAGTGTTGCCAAAATTTTATGTATGCAACTGTAGATCGATTGTCTTAGTGCAAGCGAAGACTTTGATCAAGAGCGTCTGGAGGGAGGGGTTTCATTAAATGCTGTTTTCATCCCTTAATACTACAGTTTTTATGTCTACTTGTTCCTAAGTCGACCACAGACCCTGAGTGGCCCTGACACAGAGAAGCCCCTCCCTGAGCCCACGTCTGGCTCTCAGGCTGCAGCAGTGTGACTGGTATAGAAGGAGTTCCTGGTAGAAAAGATACACAGTCTTGGGAGGTTTTACTCCACTCCATAGTTCTTGGTCTCATGTTAGACCAGTCAAACAGGAAAAATGCATGAAGTTCTCTCCATCCTGCTTCATGTCTGTGATTCATTAGTAAAACCTGAAAACTTGCCCTACACAAAGAGAAGCTTTCCTAAGAAAAGGGCTGATAAGAGCCTATGTTTGTGGGATGAATTATTCATTAAAAAAAAAATGTCTGGCTAGCACTAGGAAATTCAGTCAGTTTTAGAAGGTTTACATGTTTATTTCTGAAACCCTATCAAATGTGTGTATAGTTTATGGAAAAATTGGCATCTAGGTACCATTTTGAAGATGAAACAATGTTCATGTTTGGGTTTCATGGTTAACCTTGTCCCACAGGGCAGAGGAAACAGTGGTACCATTCTATTTCCTCTACAAACCAATGGGACTGCAGCTAGAGTAGCCATCTTCTGGTCACCCTCAGTGACAAAGCAGCACCTCCTCATGTGTGGGAGGACACATTAATCCTCAGAGCCTCCAGTAGTATCCACAGAATTAGTCTGAGGTCTGAGGATAAAAAGAACTATTGGATTAGGAAGCAGGAAATCAGTAAAATTTAATTCAGCATTAATTATATTATTTTTGAGATGACAAAAAATTGGTTTTAATCTTATTTTATAGAAATAGAATCCATTTTCAAAGCAAAATATTTATCTGTGAGAAATAGCAAACATCTTCTGGGTTCATAGCATGTAGAAGTTTGAGCTAAGTAGTTTACATGTACAGTCATTTTTAGCCTTCACTACTCTCAAACAGACATTGTTACACTGCCTGCTCTATAAATGAGGAAAATAAGAAGTCAGCCTGGTCCAGATAAAACAATATATGAACCCACTGTATGAAAAGTTGATGTGGGGTTGCCATGGTAGAACTGGGGCTGGAAGACCAGGGACCATTAATCCCTGGTTGTCTTGCTCCTCTGTCAAGCTCTCTTTTTCTTAGAGCAAACTCATGGCTTTGTGGAGCAGAGTTTGACAATCCTTTGACTAGATAACCTGTAAAATATCTGTTTGGTCTAGCAAGCTCCTTAAGACTGCAAGTTGGCAAACCTTGATGATCAATAAAGGACAGGAGCAGGCTCTCACTTCATGTGTACCTGTAAGAAATAGAATTTTCAAGCTACTTGAGTTAAAGAAATATAATGGTGAAATTGAGTAACTGTTTAGATGTGAAAATTCTGATGCTAGTACATTATGTGTTGCCTTTATGAAAACAAAACTGCTAAAAATTAGAATAAATTTCTATTTCTTTATTAAGATTATAAATATTGTAGCAGTAATACAATTTCCTATTCACTCACTGACAAATTATCTGTAAAGAAAAGCATCAGGTGGTAAAATTATCACCTCTCAAAATAACTAGATGTCTATCTAGGCAGTGGCTCACCCAGAGCAGACTTCAAGGAAAGAAGACATATTTGGTCTCTTTGTGAGCTCTTTACAAAAGGGGAAGGAAAGAGAAAAAAACTCCACAGGCTGATCTTCCGAACTCCTCTTATCAGACTTCCCAAATTGCATGACTTTAGCTGTTTCATACTCTGTGGCTCAGGGTGTAAATAGGAAAAAAAAATATTGGTAGGGGCAATTTGACAATAGCTATTAAAAATGAAATGCGCAAACTCTTGGCCAAATAATAATCCAACTTCTTAGAATTCATCATAGGCAAATACTCCTACAACTGTTAAAAATATTTAAGTATAAAATGATGTTTGCAAGAATATTTGTTACAGGGAAAACTGGAAGGAACCCAAGTATGCATTAAAAGACAAGTGGTTAAGGAAAACATGGCTCAGCCCTATGGTATGACACAATGGGACCATTAAAAGAAGATTAAAAAGATTGTTTTTACAGATTGACATGGGAAGATGTCTAAGGCATATTGTTAGGTGGAAAACATGTTGCTGAATTGAGAGTATAATCCTATTGCTTTGTAAAATAGGAAATGAAATACTAATGTAGGTCTTGAATAAAGTTATCTGCTATTCTTATCTTTATGGGATTATGGAAAATTTTCATTTTCTGTGCTGCATGTGTGTCAATTTACTTCTATGTGTGCATGTATACATCTATGCATAGGTGTATGGCGTTGGTTTTGTAATCAGACAACAACAAATGTTTCAACAGCTTAGTCCGACGAGAGTCCTTGAAGGAAAGTGAGGAGGCCTTATCCAAATCCATCCATCCACTTTAAAGTCAAAAAATTTAGCTGATACTGGAGCAGTGATACCAAAATCCAAAAGGTGCGCCATACCTAAAATTTCCTTCAGGCTTCAGAGTTTATGAACCCTTGTAATAATTACTAGCTCACAAAGATTACTAGCTAATGTAGATAAGCAAAGTTGAATAAGTTTTTGAGTCATTGTTTCCCTAAAGAAAGGACAGCTGACAACTTGAGACAAACTAAGGCATCATGGACTAATAGTAACTTGCCAGGCATGAGGGCATGTCCATAAAAGACAAAGCAGAGCTTGTGTTTCAATTTCATACTTCATCAAGCTAAATTTTGGTGCAATTTCTCTAGAAGTTTTCCATTTGGTGGTGGTGGTGGTTATAGCTTATACCAACTAAGGGAACTCAAATGAACGCAAAATTATAAACACAAAATTAGGTAGAAGCCTTTGGAAAGGAGCCCCAAGAAGGAGGAATAGTAAATCTGAACCCCATTAGCTTCATTCTAGGTGTCTCAGGGAAACCTCACTGCCCTGGCTCCGAGATTGGAAAGCAAGACAACATATGAGAGTAATGGCTACACTTCTTTCCTATAAGCACCTTCCTGCAGAAGTGCAGTTTCCCCCTTACATGTGGTGAATGCTAAAGACTGCATCCTGAAACTGTGGAGCATGCTCTTTGGGGACACTCGAGTTTCTGTCCATGAAAATGCTCTGGAGAAGCTCTTTGTGTTGACAATGGCAGCCACCCAGTTCTTGATGCTCATAAAACTAGAGCAGTCAGTGTTGAGAAAGATATATTAGGTCATCAATCTCCATGTGGGTCCAAGGCAGAACACTTCCCCAGCATAGTCATTCGGAGCCTTTGTCTAGGCGGTTTGGAGATGTCTCTAGAGCCTTACTCCTAAGCTAGTCCTCATCTCTGGTTCCTGGGCAAATGTTGGTGTTTGACTTGAAAGAAAAAGAGCATTTTAGAGTTGGAGCCCCATAACTACTTAATGATATCCATTCACCTAGATTTCTATCAGCCATTTCCACATGAAGAAAACAACTTAGTGTAAAGAAACCCTTACTTAATCTTTCATTGCCATCATGGAACAAATCACTGATTTTTTTCCAGTTCTTTATATTTCAACCTTGGTGGTGAGTTTCTCTTTAGCTTTAGGGAAGAAGCAAACTTGCTGGGCTCCCCAGAGCCAGCCATGCCTAGGATGAGTAAAACTAAAAAGAAGTTTTTTTTAATAATGGAAAGAAAATAGCATACACATCTTTCCTAGAAAAACTTGAATCTGTGTACCTATCTTTGATAAACCTGATGTGTTCCCAGTTTTCACACTAGGCTATAAGGGATGATAGAAATGTGGATTATTTTAACTATTTATTTATTTGTGTGTGTGTGTGTGTGTTTAAGGATGTGACAGGTCCTCTTGCCACTGAAAATGAATGCCCATCCAGCTTTACATGGGTGGCTGGGGAATTGAACCTGGCTGGCAGGCTTTGCAAGTAAGTGCCTTTAACCACTCTGCAGTCTCCCCATCTTTGCAAATAGGAATCGTAAACCTGGCTTTTATCTTCTATCTTCTTTTCAGCTTCATAATGAATGGCGCTAATCTTCCAATGAATCTTGGTGGTTAAAAAAGAGGAAGATTATTGTAGCTCATGTAAAGAATAGACTTGAATTAATAACACTATATCAATGTATGATAAATATTCTAGGCAGTCATTTTTCTGCCTAGGGTGTGTGGTGGTTTGCTTGACTGCTCTTGAGAATATTCAAAACAATTCTCATTTTGATAAACAATGCTTTGGGCAAATTTAAAAGTGTTAAAGAGTGACAGAGGAGGACATCCCACACCCTCCTGACCTTCACGTGGATGTGAACACAGGGCCTTCACATCTGCACATTTGTGCATATACCACACACACATACACCACACATACCACACACACATAATAAATAAGGTTAAAAAAACAAACAATAAAATGTTATATGAATTTAATTAGTGTAGAAAGTTGACTTGGAGTTCACTAAGTGAACTGAGAGTTCATTTGAAGCTGGAAGAAAGAATTGGGATTATGGAGACAAAATTAATTTAAAACTTCTTGAACCTGGAAAAATGACTAAAGGCAGAAATACTGAAAATAAAAGGTTCTTATTTTGTTTTTCATGAGATATTATCTTACTATGTAAGCCCAGGCTGGCCTCAAATTCTGAATTCCACCGCCTCAGCCTCTCTACTGTGCAGAGAATAGACATGCACCACTATGAATGGCTTTGTTTTTATTTTTAAAATAGTTGAATATATTATATCTACCCTTTCGAATTTCTATGGCATGCTTTTTTAGAAATATGTTTGTCTATGTCAATTAATACAAGTTCCTGAAACAAACAAAATCATTCAAGTGCAATGTTATTGAAAATCAATATTACTATAAGGATATTTTTCCAACTTCAAACATTTAATTTGCCAAAAGCTTTTTGTATAATTTATGATGTACTTAAATATTATTTCATTACATATTCTATGTATTTAAATTTTATATTAAACAAATCTACCCCAGGGAAAGTAATTAAATTACATGAATTTAGAACTTTCTTGAAAATTACGGACTATACAACAACAACAAAAATCTAATACTGTTTGTGACTTCAATAAAATGATAGCAATTTATATATTAACAATGTTCTCTGTAAATGAGAACTTTTAAATGTTCTTTGAAAATTAATGTGTCATTGGCTGGGAACTTGGTGCATAAAGAAATTAATTTTTTCATCTAATAAAAAATTTGCAGAGGTAGAAAGTAGCCACCTTCTCAAACAACATAAGCAGGGATGTTTCCCACTAAGTCCCAACTTTTCTCTGTTCATCCTGCTTTCATCTTAAAATATAATGGCAAAGATGGAATTGCTCAGCAGTTCCCTGCACACAGTGAGGTTGTTATCCAGTGGAAGCTGACTTCTTCCTGACTGGCTTGGCTCCCACCCTTGTCCCTGAACTACATAAAGGACTGCAGTGGCCTCTAGTATGTAGCCATCACAGATTACCCACCCTGGATTGCTTAAAACAAAGGAAATTTATCCTTTCACATTTCTAAATATTATGGATCCAAAGTGAAGGTGTTCAAAAGGCCATGCTGCCTCTAGAGATGTGAGGGGAGATTCTACTTCTGTCTCTTCTAGCTTCTGCCAGCTCTTGGAACTTGATTTGTGCCCCCCTCACCCTTACCTCGGCCTCTGTGGTTACATTGCTTCCTCACCTCCCCTGTTTCTATGTGTCACATTGCTCTCTGCCTGTCTCCTAGGGGCCTATCTGCTTATTCCCACGTCCCCAGGTTATCTCACCTCATGATCCTTAGCTTAATCACAGCTGAAAAGACCTTTTATGAAGTTCTAAGAATTTGGAGGTAGCAACATCTTGGGGAGGTACCCATTATGGCTGGTGAATGTTTAATAGTCTTCCCATCAGGAAAGGGGAAGCCCTGCTCGGTAGCACTGGCGTGTTATATGTACTGCCACCAAGGTTAACTTCAGGCAATCAAGCGAAAGTCACTGGACATGGAATTGGGAAGGAATGTACAGTAGCATGTTACTGTACAATGTGTCTACTGTATGGACCCCAATACAAGTCAGTGATCTCAAGAGCACTTGATCAAATGATTAGGAAATGGTATGGCTTGAGTATTGATCATTTTATCTTTAAGATATTTTACTTTATTATAAGTTTATATGTTAGAAATTTTCATAGTGATTCTGTTTAACAACTGGCACAAAGATTTTCTGTCATTTACCTATTAGTTCAGATGCAGTGGTGTGAGCTGGCCTCAGCACAGCATTTGATGGAATGTTCTGATTGACAAAGCCTGGGTCATGGAACCTACCCAGAACACACAAACTGAAAGTGTGATTGGTATTTTCTTTCTTTCTTTTTTTTTTTTTTACTTTTTTTTTCTTTATTAGTCAGTTTTGTATTCAGCAAATACAGTCAGTTTGGTACCATTATGAGGCTCATCCGTGACCTACCCCTCCCCTTGCCCCTCCTTGTTGAGGTATATGGGTCATGCATTGTGGAGTTAGCCCATGAAATTGGTATTTTCTTAAAAGAAAATTAGCGTGTTAGTTCCTAAAAGGGGGAGAGAAATGTTAGAGAGAAAAAAAATTAATAAATCTATTTCCTTATCATTGTTTAAATTTTGTGTTTTGATCTCAGATTAAAAAAAAACCTTTTAATGAAGTTCAAAAGAGATATAGGTAAGAATATTGTAGGACCTACACATCAGTAGTATCCCTCCACCTAAAGAAAAACCACTACTTTTCCTATTCTCACTTCTCCTAGCTAGTAATATCTGTTTTTAATTGTATACACATTTATCCCAAGGTAGTTAGGTTCTGAGGAAAACAGACAAACAAATTTTAAAGTATCCTTTAAATTTTTTAATGGCTTTATTGAGATATAATCGACACACTATAAAATTTGCCTATTTAAAGGTAAAAAAATGTGGCTTTTATGCCTTTTAATATAGTCAGCAAGTTGTACAATTATCATATTTTAGAACATTTTCATCACCCCCAAAAGCACTCCACCACTCAGATATCACCCAAGTCCATTCCCTCTCCCCATCCCCTAGGCAACCAGTGGTCTGCTCTCTGTCTCTATAGAGATGCCTATATACTCTAGAGATTGCACAGAAATGGACTCATATAGGAAGCCATCCTTTGTGACTGACATCTTTTACTTAGCATGATCTTTTAAGAGTCATCCATGATGTCATATAGATCAATATTTAATTTATTTTTATTTCTGAAGAGTATTTATTTCACTACATGGTGATGGAACATTATGCTTATTCATTTGCTGGCAGGCATTTGAATTCTTTTCCCTTTTTGGCTATTCTGAAAAATGCTGCTGTGAACATCTTTTTTTTTCCTCCAGTGCTAGCGATTGAAGCCAGTACCATGCACACTGTGCTCTGAAACTCCTCCATCGCCGAGCTGTAGCACCAATCCTACTGCTACTATCAACGTTTTGTACACATTTATGTGGACATGACTTTTTAAAAATTCTCTTAATTCAATGGTATTTCCATGAAAAATTTTAAGCAAGTTTCTTATTTTCTACATGATTAAAAGGACTGTCACTTAGGACTTAACTCTGAAATGACAAATGTGAATTTCAAACCTCCTAAATATTGGATCATCACCTACCAAACTGTACTGTTTCTTAGTAATGGGGGAGGGAGCAGCTGTCTTTTGGGAGAAAGTGGGGGCTGGTCTGACTTGGGGCTCCCAGCTCTACCATTACATGTGACAGTTTTCCTCTGCCACCCCTGAGTCTGGGCCTGGTCCACAGCAGAGTCCCAACCCTGTGCCTCTCCTAGTCTTCCTTCAGAGGACCTCTATGTACAAATTGCAAAAAAAGAATTAAAAAAACACATTTTTTTCTGAAATCAGTCAAAGAATTTATGAAATTTATAAGAAAGAGATGGGGCAAGTAACTTCTCTGACAGAGGCCAGTGAGAGTTACACTTTCTCCCCAGCATGGCTTGCAAGCATCGCTCTGTGGCCTGCAGGCCTGCAAGAAAAAAGAGAGCTCTATATTTATATAGCATCTTTCTTCCAAGAAATGCAGAGTCTTAAACAGTCTTTCACTCAATTCCCAAGGGTGTTTGTATGGCGTACATGAGAAGTTACTTCTTTTAAAATTTACACTCTTCGGTTCATCAGCACTGGGCAGAAACAACTCAGAAAGCAGACCTCCAGACCAGACATGCCACTATATTATTTGCAGGGAGCTTCTATAAATCAATGCATATCCTGAAGAAAACACGACCTCCCCATAACAGCTCTATGACTGTACTCAATGATGATGAGATTTCTTGCACCAGGAGTAAAACTTTCTCTTCCAAACTAGAGTAAACTACGATGGCATGTATCATGAAATGGAAGGAGGTCATTTATTTACAGTTAAGTGCTCAGACAGCCCAGCTCCTCACACAGATAGCTCAGGTTTTACTCTCTAGTTCAGCCTACGAAACTTCCCCTCAACTAAGAATTCATTAATAATCCTAAAACTGGGATCTGGTATTAAAGGGACTTGCTTGCAAAGCCTGCTGTCCTGGGCTCAATTCCCAGGCACCCACATAAAGCAGGATGCAAAATGTGACACAAGCATTTGGCCTTTGTTTGTAGCAACAAGAGATCCTGGTGTGTGCACACACACACAAATAAATAAAGAAAAATAATTAAAACCAAAAAAATCCTAAACCTGGTTCAACACAAAGGAAGAGCATCCTGCTTGCAAACTTCAGGCAGAAACCTGGAGACTCAGCCAATCCTCTCCCACTAGTATCTCTTACTCTGTCTCTGTGTTTTCACATGAGGCAGCACTGCCCCTCAAGTCTTGCTGGTCATACTGAGTTTTCAGTTATTGTTTCCCAAAGCTCAATTCAGAGACAGGAAGGATAAGCCTGTGAAAGTAGCCAGTTGCAGCCACCCCTCTCCCCGTGCCACCAAAATGGTCAGAGTTACATTGGATCATATGTGAATCTCAGGGAATCACATCTGAGGAATAGTTGTGGCTTTCTTTCCACCTCTGGAAAACTTCTGGATCCATGAGTTCTCTGCCAATAATGATGAGGGATGGCAAGTCTTAATCTGGTTAGGAACAAAAAGTTGAATGAAGTGTTCCATGGTACCACCAGCTCCAGATAGGTTCTATTTGAGTGCCCATAATCTTAACATATGTAATACTTAAAATTTATATCATTTGTCAATAAGAAAAGTTGCATCATTTTTAGAGGCCTAGTAAAAGAAAGACTTGCTTGAACATTTGAGAACTTCAAGATGGCAACAGCAGAGCACGGATGAGACATCAAGGGCTCTAGCTGGAATGTTGGCTAACCTGAGCTCCAACTCTACAGGTAGTTGCATAGTCTTGGCTGGCACCAAGTAGTAGCTTGCATTAGTTTTACTGTGCTTCCACAAACTACCACAGAGTGGTGGGCAGTGTAAATGAAGGAAATGGGTTGTCTCAGAGGGCTGGAATGCAGGAGCAGGGCTGGCTTCTTCTGATGTGTTTGTTTGTTTGTTTGTTTTTGATTTTCCATATTCCTTCACATGCTTGGTGCAACTTGGTACTACAATCTCTTCTTCTAAGGACTCTGTCAGTCATGTTGGATTAGGGCCTACCTCATCAAAACTGAATTGTATTTCTAAAGTGACATGTTCAAATAAAGTCACAAAGTTCTAGAGGTTAGAGATGCAACATACAAATTTTGGAGGGATATAGTTCAGTCCACAAAACAGCTGTTTCCCTTAAAGCAGGTACAGTGCTCCAAATCACTGCAGTGGTCTCTCTTGCAAACTGTGTTTGCACAGGGTATCCCCTAAACTAAAGCAAGGGTTCCTTGCCATGGCCACCTTACATGGGCTTCTGTTCTTCCTCCTCACTCACCTCTTTCATTGAGGCTCATTCTCCTCCTTAAATATGGGCTGGTGACACTGTCTCTTATGGGACAATATCTACACACTTAATCCACAGCCATAGGGCAATAATAAAGGAAACTCATTATTAAATAATAACAACAATGATAAACAACTGTATCCCTCACATACAGATAACACTGAAGTACAGTGCCGAAGGAAGGAGTTGCCATGAGGCATAATTGACTACTCATAAGGGAGACATGACTTGCTGGCTTTAGAAAAGGAAAACTTTCAGTGGTTACATCCTTCTTTCCTGGGGCTGATCACGTGACTTTATTAGGAATGGTCCCACATTTCAGTGGAAACCCAGACTGGTCTTTGTACCTATTTGCAGAGAAATGCTAGCCAGATTATAGCTGAAAACTCTGCTAATTCTGGGGGAAGTTTTTGGTCTCGTGCCTGGAACTACTGAAGCATATATTCACACCTACCACATGCGACACTTAGTAGCAGAATTTCCAGCACAACACTTTAGTACTTTATTTTTAAAAGAAACAGCATCGACTGAAGTCCTCACTATTCTACAGCATTCTTGCACGGCTCTACAAAAGATTGGAGGGTGAGGGGCTTCTGTGCTGAAAGAGGTATAGTTTATATTTTTAACAATCTTTGCTCAGATTCAGGGAACTTGCAAGGATGAAACATAACATTTACACCTGCATATACATATTTTAAAAGTCACATTTGTGAGGCTCTGGGAAAAGAGAGTGCACTGTAATGATTACCAGACATTGGAACTTAGTCCTTCAAAACATCTTATTCTGAACTATTAAGACAAGGAGAGGTTCTAAAATTCTAAATGACTTCCCTCAGACCAGAATATCACACAAAATGTAAGTTTTTTTATTATTATTTTACTTCACACCCTATGGGTCTTCTCTAAGCAGGCATTGTCCTATTGGCTTAAATTGCATGAAACAAACAAACAAACAATACACACACACACACACAGCTTCCTCTACACCAGAGACTATTAAAAATAGATTCCAGAATTGAGAAAGCAAGGGCCATTTTCAAGTTCAAGTCCTTTAGCAAACAGAAGAAAAGGCATCTGATCTTCAAGCTGGTCTCTGGCTCTCCACGAAGTTCCCTGGCACTCATTGCCAGTTTAACACCAGGGGGCGCAGCCTCCTTTGTCCTGACAAGCATTGGAGGCTGGCTTTGAAGCATGACAGGCCTTCAAATGAAAAAAAAAAAATCCTTGATTTCCTCCCCCCACCCTTTTTACAATTTCTCCTTAGAACCAGCCCACTTCCCAGTCCCCTCCATCAGTTTCAAGCTGCTTTCTCCTTCCTAACCAGAGGTGCCCACATCTACCTAGTATCTCAGATAGATATGTGCATGTTACAGGCTTGAGGCTGGATGGGACGCCAGCCACACCTCCTCTGCTAAGCCTAAAAAGCCCTGGCTGGGGTCTATCACTGGTTCTCACTTAGGGACCCCTAAATAATCCAGCAATTCTTCCAGAATGAAGAACCATCAAGACAAGATACACATCCTAGAAGAACTGGCATATCCATCCTCTAAAATCGCTCCCCTTTCCACTCACAAGATAAGTAACGAATAAAATAATTGGTTCTGGGAGGCTTCTGCTATTCCACAGGTACCCTTGTGTCTGTGACCAACAGTCTAAGTATAGCCTTTGGGAGTGGAGACCTATCAAAGGGACAAGCTTAAGCATCTTTTTGGTCACGCTTCTGGTACTCTTACCCACTCACTGTGCACCCCACACAGCCTTCTTGCGTCCTAACCAACTTGGTTCCCACAGAAAGAATCCACTCCACACTTACCCAAATATTAAAGACACAGTTCTTCCATCTTTGCTGATAATAAACATCTTTTTCCAGTTTAACACCCTCCCAACCTTGCTTGTATGGACACATACACACACAAACACACACACACACACATGCACACGTGCACACGCACATGCACACGCACACACAATGCAAACCATCAAATGTCAAAAGCACGCCCTTTTGCAAAGAGTCCTAAATTTCCATTGTTCCTAACTGCCTGGCCACAGGGTCCTAAAAAGGCCTTTGAAAATCAGCCCCTATGTTTACACAGAGAGACTTTAAATTTACACAGCCCTTTCCCCAGCTCTCATTGGAGTCTCCCATCAACACTGAGGGATAAGAAGGGAAAACCAAAGCTTAGGAGTTAGTCCTGGGCCTAGCACAAGTGACCCTGTGGTCTTGGCGATAGGATCTGGAAGAGGTTGGCTTGTCCGATTGCACCAAGGCCTGGGAGGAATGATGCAGCCCCCACAACTTAATTATCAGTTTATATGCAGCAAAGCAGTCAATGGTCTAGGTTTCTGAAAACATGCAGCTTATTGGGTTCCTGGATGGGGACAGGGGCAGGGAGAAAAGAAGGGTGATGTCAACTCTGACCTGTCAGACGTTTTTATCTACTTCTCCCAGTTTGTCTTTGTTATGTGGAGTAATGGGAAGTGCTGAGCCTAGAGACAGTGTTAGCTTGTGAGTCTTCCTCTCCTCACTTGTAAAATTATGATAATATCTGTCAGGTACACAGGAAACCCCCTAAATAAAAACTATAAGTGTGACTCTGGGAGAGAGAGTGGAGTGAAGTAAGAGACTTTTACTTTCATTTTATGTTCGTTTGTATTATTTGATGTATTTTGATTTATGTATGTCTTCCTTTTATAGCTTACATTATTTTTGGAGCTAATGAGGTTCCTCAGAGCTGCTGTGAGGATGCCTTATGTGACAATGTGACATGCCCACATGGCACGCGCTCGGGCACACAGTTGATGTTCACTAAGCAGCAGTTTTTTGTCATTTGTTGTAACCCCCTCGAACTGAGAAAAGGGACTTCAAACCAAGACACGAGGAGGCTCCTATAAACTCTGCTTTCGGCTTCCTGTATGCCTGTAAGTCGAGTCACTTCTCAGCACCTCACTTTCTTCAAGCTGGGGTCACTTGATTTGGAAAGTGGTGGGAAAGACAGAGCAGTGTGCTCACCACCAGAAAATGTTTGTGGTGCTTTTGCTTTCTGTCATTCCGTCACAGTCTGCATGAGGAGGCCTCTCAAGCTTGGGCTCAGCAGACAGAGCCCCTTCCTAGAAGCAATTGTCGTCCAGGGTGTGTGGAAAGGATCAGAGACAGCTGAGCAAGCTCTCCAGCAAGCAAAGAAAGTTGGAAAACAAATGATGTGTGAGCACTGTGGGTCGGCCATTGGCTTTAAGTGAGGTGGGAAAGGAAGGTCTCAGCTGGTTCTTGGGTGCAGTTGTCACCAAAATCATTTCCGGACAAGACGAGGGGTGCCTTGGTGGACAGAAAGTGCACATACTGCAAGGTCTGGATTTTTCATGGCCAAAAGAGAGTGGTGACCACCCCTCCAAACCCCCATCTCCTGATCCCTAGGACAAGAGTTCAGGCTCTGGCTAAGTGGATCTGGGAGCAGGGCAGTGTTTTGGACAAAATCAGCCTGGGAGAAGCGAGCAAAAGCCCCTCAACTTTTCTCTAGTTATTCACTTTAAACAACAGCAGCAGAATGGAGCAACTAAGACATAGAAGGTGAAGGGGTCAGAATCCTGTCCTTCTCTCCGCCAACAGATGGTTTTCAGAGGTCTGTTTCCATGCACTTGGGCTCCTAAAATTCCCAGATCTGTTCCCGGAGCGCAGCTGATTCTTTCGCCTGCCTGCTCTGGCGAGGTCCGCCTGGGGGACCGCGGGCGGGTAGTGTGCCGGTAGGAAGGTGGTGACTTTCTTTTCGCCCCGCAGTCGCCTTCCTATTTAAAGAAGCACCGCCTGTCACAGCAGCTTCCTGCCAATATTTGCAGGCAGATTTTTCTGACATTGGAAGGGGGCGTTCAGAGCAGATGGGAAGCCCTTTCCCAAGGCCATGGGGCTAAGAAGAAACCAGTTCCACCCGCATCCCAGCAGGAATCCTTAGTCCCTGCTCTCAGCACCCAAGTTTCTGCATATATATATATATATATATATATATATATATATATATATATATATATATATGGAGAGGGTTCCTCTCATTGAATTATCTGGCAGCACCAGTTAAAATCACATCTCCCCAATAGTCCGTGCTGCCAGTCCGCTAACGGAGGGGTAGCTCAACTTCATGAGGGATCTGGAATAATTAACGGAATCTCAATAAACCAACTGCTGGAAGTCACACACCCCCTATTTTTTTTTTTTTTTTTTTTTTTGTTGTTGTTGTTAAGAATAGGTCTTGAAGTGGGGAGGCAATTTGCATCAAGAATGGGCAGGTAGTGACAACTCTGCCTAATCTCTAGACAAAACCAAATCAATGAGTACAGCACCAACGACCACGTGATGACGAAAACCGTATTCCATGCAACTATACTCTCAGAGAAATGCCCGCTGTTGTATTTTACCAGTCACTTTCAAGGCAGCCCTGACCACTTGTTAAAAATGTGTCTGTGCTTGCTTTCCTACGAGGTTCCTTTCTGCGCGCGTTTGTATCTCTAATAATCAGCACTGTTTATTATCCTTGGGCCCCTGCCCCTGGGGTTGAACTGAAATAAAGCAAGAGCGCCGAGGGTGATCGCTAGAAAATCCGCAGGGCTTTCGCAACTCTGAGTAGCGGGCCGCAGAGCGCCCCGTGGTGCGCGCGGGCGAAGGGCAAGTTTGCAGGAGTTTTCCCAAACGCCACGAGAGGTCCCGGGCTCGGGTGAGCCGGTGCTGAGGGGAGACTCACAGAGAAGGGAAATGTCAGGAAAGACTGTAAATTGAGGTGTGACTGAGGGTCCAAACAGGCTAATACTGCTAGTAACTGGGAGGCGGGGGCACCTGCGGTGTGCACAGGGTTCTAAGTGGCATTTTAGTTCCAAGACTCTTTACCACCCTCATCCCTGTGTGATCAAGTCTTACTCATTAATAAATTCTCGTTTTTCCGCGTAGCCCGCCAGCTTTTCTGTTTAAGAGAGAGCCCTAAATAAGACGAGCCATCCCAGCCCTTTCTCACAATTCCCTCAGATTTGTCCCCATTTCGTTTACATCATTGGTGACCTTGAGGGATATGAGCGGATGCCCCGAGAAAATCAAATGCCTGTGTTTCTGAGCCACGGGGAAAGTCGGCCCATCCGCTCAGCCCCAGATCCCAAATGAAGTCCTCGGCATTGCCTCTTCCAAATTTCACCGTTCTACCGAAAAGCAAAAACCCGCATCACAGACATAACGCGGAGTGTCTGCGGAAATGCGGAAAAGTGATGGCACTGCCCGGGCACCGCTCCTTCACCCCCTCCGCCCTCGGCGCAGTGTCGGGAGGGCTCGGCTGGAGAGGCCGCCCGCGGGAGAGCCGAGCCAGAGCCCGGCTGCGCGCTGCGCTCCGCGCACAAACTTCCAGCCCCAGGGCCCAGGGCGAGCGGTCTTTTCCACAGGTTCGTGTGACACACCAACCCCCTTGCCCTAAAATTTCCCACCCTTCTCAAAGTTTCCTCGTTAGCTGAACCCCTTATCCAACCAGGCTGTTGAAAAAAATACAGAGATGCGTTTGTTTGCTACAGCAGAGTGACTTCCCACAAGCCGGGCGAGCCGAGCGGGAGCTTCGGGCAGCCCCCGGGGTTGCAGTCGGTAGGAATGCTCTGAATTTCGAGCGAATTTCGGGGCAGGGAGAAGCGATGGGTATTTGGAGTGCCCGTGGGGCGGAAGCCCAGGAAGCCGCCCCAAGGCTTTTTTTTTATTTATTTAAAGTTCGACAGGCTTTGAGGCACAGGCGTCAGCTGCCCTGCTTCGTGGTTTCCGAACTTAGAGAATCGTGCGGAGACTCTCCCATCCCAACAGCTAGGGGCCAGGCACAGCACGGGGGGGGGGGGGGGGGGGGGCTGGTCGCAGTCCTGCAGACCAAAACGCGGAGGCGGAAGCGCGGGCGCAGCTCGCTGGGCACTGCCACCACCAGCTCTTCCGACCTGACCCTTCTCATGTCACCCCTAAAACGATCCCTCCGCTACTGCTGGGAGCGAGGATCGACTGTCTAGGCTGCAGATTTCCCCAACAGGTAGTTCCATGCGGAAATAGCCTGGTGTAACTCTCAAAGGCTGGGCCGCGTGGGCAGGCGCTAAACTGAAGCCGAGACACAAACAGGCGTGGGATGAAAGTCGCGTTCTGGGAGTCACTTTAAATAATCTTGGTGTTTTTTTTTTTTTTTTTTTTCTCTTCTCTAACTTCTCCCCTGATAGCGGCAGTGCGTGCGTTTGGAATGATTCTCAGTGGTTTCAGACTGTAAGCTACTTCCGATTTGGTGGTTATTTGTCCCCCCACCCACCCACCCACCCACACACACACAGAGACGCTAATAGTTCCTAAAGAACTTAACTCAGCTTTAGAGCGACAGATAGGTTTCTTTCTCTCTCTTTCCTTTTTTTTTGGGGGGGGGGAGGGAGGGAGATTTCTCCTTGAAATGCCCTAGGCCTGAACAAGAAGAGAGTGATGTGCACTTGGATGATGTAATTGAATTATGCCTTCCCGCGGTGCACAGTAAGGAAAAGAGGCCCGCCAGGCCGGGAGTGGAACGCGCTGCCGCGGGCATGGTGCTCCTCCCGCAGGCACGGAGAGAAGTTGGTGTGGGTACTTCGTTCCCCTCTCAGCGAACCAGGATGCACCAGCTGAGGGACAGGGCAAGCCTGGTCCTGGCTGCGTGGCCCTCTGCCCCAAGCGAGTGGGTGCACGCCCAAACGACTTCGCCTGCGGACAGGATGCAAGAGGTGCGTGGAGACCCAATACAGGACGCAAACTCGTGCATCACCCTGAAGATCCTTGGCGCGTGCGCCACCTTGGCAGGGCAGGGCGGGGGAGGATGGGGGAGTTGGTTCCTGCGTGGGCAGAGATAACCCTGCCATGGCAAACACGCCTTTACAAACACCTCTCTGAGCCGTGCCTGGTCGTGCCTTCAGCGTGGACCAGGACCACGGAACTCCTCGCCTGGCTCTGCCTGTCCCCAAAGGAAAAGTCTCGGACTCCTTACTGTCACCAGCTCCCTCCCCGCAATTACCAGGGGCCAAGGGCGGGTCTGACCGGGGAGACTTATTGAATCTTCAACTGCAAGGGGACCCGACCTTCTCCAATGTCTCAATCGCTCCCTCACGCAGGTCCCATGCACACTTAGGCAAGGCTTGTTTAGCACGAACCCACTAGCCACGCTACCTAAACTTTCCAAAGGAAAATCTTCTCGTGCTTCGTCGTCTCAGGTTGCCCTAGCTAGCTCTGGAAGGAAGGAAAGAGCCGGTATTCTGTCCCCCCCTATTCTCCCCTCCGCCCACCAACCTTCCCTCGTGTGTCCAAACCTTGCGGAGCGCGCGGCAGCGGAGCCTGGGAAGGCACCGAGTGTGCGGGGGACCGTGTTCCTTTAGCCTCCCCGGCTGTCGAGCCTTGGTGGTTCCCGCCCCCTCCTCCCCCACATCACTTTCTATGGGGAACCGTGCCCTATTGGTTTAGTTTTGCTCAAATTTATTTTTCCATGTTTTAGATTTTGAGGGGGGGGGGGAAGGTTCCACCCAGTCGGAGCCTTGGAGCCTCGAACATCTGCCTGTTTTTCCAGTTTCCAGCCTGGGGCTCAGCAAATGCAATCTTCGCGCAGGGCGGGTTGGTCCCCGCCTCCCCTTGGAGGCCAGGTTCCCAGGGCAGCTATTTGTCTGACCTGGATTTATCTCACCTTTCCTTCTCGCCTTCCCTGTCCGTCACCCGGATGCAGCAGATATGGGGCGATGTTTGGGAGGCAGGAGTAGGTACCCCGCAGAGGAGACCCTGCTCCGTCGTGGTCCACAGCTTTTTGCACACAGGGACAACTGGGGATGGAACAGTTCACCTTCAGGAGGTTCCCCAACCCCGTGCGTGCCAGGCAACTCGCACCCTCAAGTCCGTTATTTTATGGCTTAATATGTTCTTATTTTACGTAGGCTTGGTGAAGTTTGAGAATCTGTGTCCACATTTACTACCCCAAGGCTAGCACTTACAAGCCAATAAGCCCAAGGATAGTTCCAGTGACACTTTATCTCCTCCTGCGCTGTGGAGAACAGAATGGCATAGGCAGAGGTCTTAAGGGCACCTACTCCTGGGCCTCCGGAAGCGGGGCGGGCTTTATAAAGCACCGCTAGATTGGGCATGAAATCGGACTTGACGCCGCCAGGGTCATGGCCCCCACTTAGCCGTGATTCTTCCACGTGGCAGGCGGGTTCCTATCATCAGTAGCAGACGACGCCTACCCAGAGCATTGATGTCTCCAGGACAAGAGGACTCAGCCCGGATTGAGCCAGTGTAGAATCAATCTTGTCTTTAAAGGGCTGGTGATGGTGTCTGTTACCTGGGTGACTATGATATGAAACCTTGACTTACACAGGAGCACCTGGAAATCTCATGCCCTCCTCCATTTGCAAGGTGTCTTTCTACTGCTAGAATCAAGCAGTGTTACAAGCACTGGGTGTCCTCAAACCTTGCTGCCAGGAACCAAGGTTGCACCTCCACGTCATGCTTGCACCTCTGAGCGCATCGCTAACCTACTGGTCCAAGTTGCCACCAAAACCCTGTCAGAGAAAGTTCATAGAGGATCACCTGAAAAGGTAGGGGGTCGGCCCCTTTAAATGGCACCCCACCCCACCAGAAGCAAAACTGTGAAGAAACCTGGCATACATGTGCTGGCTTGAAAGCAAAGTTTTGTTGGGCCAGCATTAAGCAGTTGGTGTAAGCTGCCTGGCCTCTCTCCTCTCTACCTGCCCATTCTCAAGTCTGAAATCTCTGCTGAACGTGCCAAAGTTCAGAGATGACCCTAAAGCCCACTACAGCCAGTGTATGCTTAGCAGATAAAAGCTCTGACTCACAGAGGAGCTCTCACTGCCTCTTCCCATCTCCACTCCTCCTATCATGGTAACTTCGGCCCCTTTGATTGCAGATTTCACTGGGAGAACGAAGTGTAGGAAAGAAAGATGGCACCCAGAACATGAGCTGGCCTGCAGGGACAGCTGAGGTGCAATGGAAAAGGGAGGGGGCATGAAGTGTGGAAGGCTTCCTTAACTTTCCATGCCATTCAGAATCTACTTTCTTACACCCAAACCTATTTAAAGTACTGCCAGGACTGGAAGCTGGAATTGCAGTTTCTACATTTCCTCTAGTAAAGGCAACTCTCCATATAGTTCAGCTTAGGAACTGGACCCTTCAACAGAGTCATCTCCGTGCCTGAATATGTTAAGACCTTTTCCCCCAGGATGGCCAAGACCGGGAGAGAGACCCAAGACAGGCTCCCAGAACATGGACACTGGTCTGCCTTTACCCTCTAGGGCCCTGTGAAGAAGAAACTAAGCTGTGGGGCAGAGGTGCAAGCTAGGTAGAAGGTGTCCCAAGGAACGATCCACTCCTTCCCCTTCAGAGCCCCTCTTCTGCTGACCAGCAGAATTCCAGTCTTCATGTCTCATGTGGGGAAGGGAAGAGTGGGCATTTGTCCTGCTTTTCTGTGTATTCTTCCTTTGTCTTTGTAGGGTTTTTTTTGTTTTTCTTTCCTGCCATCCCCCTGCAATCTTGGCAGCCTTGGAGGGGGAAGTTAGTAAGTATCCCAAACTTGACCAGTTTATTCCTATTAATCAGGCACAACACCATCATCACCATTGACTCTCCATTGCTGATGGGAACCATTCAAAAAGAAAGCTAAAACAGTTATTAGGGTAGGAACTGGTTAGAACTGAAAAATGGGTAATACTGGTGCTCTTTCTAATCCTGTCCCTTTAAGAAAAATGACTATAGGCTTTCCATCAGCCTAGTGTCTGGGAAAAGAAGCAAACTAACTGCTTGGAACAAAAGAGACAAAGAGGCCAAACAACAAAACAAATAAACAACTCTCCCTCCCCCTCTGGGACAACAATAGACTAGACACAGCAAGTGCAGTTAGGCCTGGCCGGCTGCTCCTGTCCACCTGCCAAGTCTCCCCATTTGGCTGGAGACTGGAGACCTTCTCTTTCCTCACTCCCACCCCAGCATAACCCCCCCCCCCCACACACACACACACAGCCCTTTCTGTCTTTCTCTGTGCGACACTCTCTCTGTGTCACTCTTGAGGTTTGGCTGTGTGTATTTGTGTATTTGTGTGTGTGTTTTGTTTGGTTTTGTTTTTCACTTGATGTCACTGTGTCAGTTACCTTTGTTCCTTCTCTCTCTCTCTAGAATATTAGTACACTCTAGCATTTATCTGCTTACCTATCAATCATCTATCCATCAATTTCTTAGCTAGTCAACCTCTGTGGTTTTCTTCCAGCTGCTAATGTCTCAGCACTGGGGCTTCTCTGGGTGGTCACGGTGGCCCAGTTCATACTTCTTCGCAGCAGTTTGCCAGGAGAGTGCTGAAGTCTATTTGCACTTCAGTTTTTACCCGGTTCTGCTGTTCAACTCTGTGCTGCTTTTCTTTAAGGTTTCTGGCACACTTTTTGCCCCGTCCCCAAGCAGCCCTTTCTTTTGCTTCTTGGCACTGCTCTGGACTCTCATGCATGCCTGCCTTCTCTTTCTCTCAATCTCTCTTCTCTCTTCCTCTCTCTCTAGCAGCCAGCCCCCTCCCCCTAGCCCCCAGATCTAGCCTTTTTCTTTCTCTTCCTTTCTCCCCACCAAACTTTAATAAAATACTGTAAACATCTTTGCCTGGGGATTGCTTTTCTTTATAGAGCGCATATAAAGCCTTGGAGAGTGAGAGCTGAAGGGAGGAAAGAATGGACACATGGAAGCTGCAGTCAGCAGAGGCTGTGGCATGGAGCTAGCTCCTGCCAACAGCCTCATCCCTTTCACGCTTTCTTTCAAATAACCCCTTTTGTGCCAGCATCCCTCCTGAGTCCCTTCTGCACCGAGCATGACTGAGCCTGGGCATCCACACCCACAGGGAGGGAGGCTACAGACCCAGTCACAGGGGTACCACCCCCAGCCCCTCACCACTTCCTCTGAGAGACAAATGTGAGGTAGGGGGTCCCTGACAATGGAGGCCGGATCTTCAGTTCCTCTTAGAGAGGAGTATAGAAAAGCTACTTTAAAAAGAAAGCTTGTCTACGGACCAGAAGAGAGCATGTTCTAATGAACTCTGGTGTCGTAGGAAAGAGGGCATTTTAGCTGTTGGGAGATTGCAGCAAAACTAAGATGAGGAGCTATTTTGGTGAAGCAAGGCTGAGAGTTCCCACAGTCAGGACGTACAGGGTTAGCAAAATGCTGCCCTCCCCGTCCCCACCATGCTCAGTGGGCCACAGAGCCAGGACGAATTACCCTTCTTTTCCTCCTCTCTTAGTTACACACAGACAAAAACACATAAGGGGTAATACTGAAGGGAGAAAAGCTATTTAGCCTGAAAAGAGTATAAAAAGAGAAATAGCAAATTTACCCTCACTGTTTGGTTGCTCGGTGATAAGGACAGGGCTTAAAAACGTCCATGTTATCAAGTGTACATACAGGACTGGAGGGTCTAGCTCAACAGCAGGCACAGGGCCCTGGGTTCATTCCTGGTACCTAAAATATTTTCAGTCATCTATATGTACATGCACATAATTTATGTCACGATATGTATATTTAGTGGGTGATGGCAACTTGTCAGAAGAAATGGGAGGAGCTTGCATATAACTGGCTGGTTCAGCAACTGTAGGCAGGCAGCTGTTTCTCCCTTGTGGTGGTTGTAAAGATGAAGTGGTGTTTCAGATATAAAAAAGCCGAGAGCAAGGTCTCACATATGGCTTGTGGACTTGTGTTCAAAAGATGGGTTTTCTTCATTCCCTCCTCCTTTGCTTCCTCCCACCTATTCCCTCACCTCCCTGGCTTCCTCCCTGAGCTGTACAGGTATTGGGGACAGCTTCCAAATTGCCCAATTTTCAGATTCTAAGGCAAACTCTGTTGTCCTCTGAGTTCCATATTGGAACATTGTGGGCATAGAGCAGTTCCCTCATTCTGTGCCCAAATGCCACCTGGGGTCTACACTCTTGGTTAGTATCATTAGCCCCTCCTCTACGTTCTTTCATTTCGCAGGTTTCGGAGGTGCTGATCCGACTTCACGTACATGCTTCTTCTGTACTTCTCCCGAGGTCTGCTGTTGGAAACATGCTAAAAATTGCCCCTTGGTCAGAAAGTCTAAGGAGAGAGAAGCGAAAAAGAGTATGAACTCTGGTGCTAACCCATAACTTTCCAGTTGGGAATGCTGTTTTCTTGGTATTTTGACCTTGTCAAAATGACTGATTTTTTTTCCCCCTCCTGGGAAGTCACTCTCTAGCCAGCGATGTTTCTGGAGTGGTGTTCTGGGCCACACATCAGTGCATCTGGAAGCACTCACTGGTGGAGATGTCTGTCCTCCTGGCTGATTGTGCCTGGGAAGTCCTCATCCAGCCTGAGAGCCGTGGGAGGACGCTGATTTCACCGATGGGAGAAGGATGGTGTAGAAAAAGTTCCCACCTCCCACTTCCTTTTTCCAGGGTCTTATTGTGTGCCCTGCAGATCCTCCATGTCCACACTTCCTGGCTTCCTGTGTGGGTTTCCTGTTTGATCACAACCTCAACAACCATGGGAGGCATGAGATGGTAGAGATGCTGGCCAGGTGGGCAGTCTGTCAGCTCCTTTCCTAAGAGCTCCAGCCACTTTACTGTTTCTTCTCCCTGCTTCTTAATGTTCATTAAATCCTCTGCTACTGAAGATGGAGATATGGAGACCTATTTCATCTTTCTCCCTCTTCAGGCATTCCTACTACCTTTCTATAAATGGCAAATGGAGATGTCCATCCTTTCTGGAAGCACTTGGCAATGCAGACTTTAGCTGCTACGCACCAAGTGCTTTAGGGCAGTGTACAACCTGCAAACCCAACCTGGGTTCTAGTTCCTCGGTTCCAATACTTGTGAGTGCTGGTGGGTACTTAGTCTGTTAGAGCTGTTCCCTTGAATGGAAAAGGCTGCAAGGTGTGATGTCTGCAGGAGAACAGCTTCTGAAACTTTGATAGCCTTGTCTTTTACCCATTTGGCTCATGTCCAGGAAAAGGCCTAAGATTGTTTTCGTATTTTGTCTTTGACTTATATTCTTCATTTACTACGGTTTCATTGCCATGTGGTGGCAGGAAGACATTTGTTAGTACAATGGGCACAGTAAAGATTAAATTAATAAGACCCCTTAATACTGATAAGTCCTCTGTTCTTTGCTTGACTACTTCTAGTAGGTCACTTGTTGTGCTAAGTCAGCCACTCATTTCGGGGCCACCCGAGAACCCATACTGTTTTTAAGCTGGCTCTGCTACCTACGGATGTAAAGGTAAGTGTGCAAAGCATACTGGATGTGAACACCACTGCACGGAGAGTACACTCCCAGCCACAGCGCTCCAAGCTGGTGAAATGACTGTATTCCTCAGAAGGTCAGGGTCTAGGAGCAGGTTTTTGTCCAAGAGCATGGTTGCTTCTAATGGCTAAGTTACAGCACTTTTGTACTGGCCTTTCCTACAGAACAAGAAACCTTTCCATCGAGGAGTCTGTAGGAAAACACTTTCCTCTGAGGTGGCTCTCAACCTTAGCTGTGTGAGAATCACCTAGGGAGCTTTAAAAAATTACCAGTGCCTGGGCCTCTCCTCAATGCAATTAAATCAGAGTCTCCAGGGGTGTGGCATGGGTATCAGTATTTTTTAAAGCTCCCCATGGTGGTTCTAATGTTTCTCAAGGGTGGGAAGCACTAATGTATGGGTCAGGAGACCAGTACAACATAGTACATAAGGCTTCTTCCTTTCTGCAGTACGTGAACTCATTCCTGCCCTGGGACATGGTTTGCTATAGACAAAAACATGAAGCTGGTAGACACTGTTGTACAGGAAGGATTTGGTAGACAACTGCAATGTATCAAGAGCTTTGCTTCTAAATTCTTATAGAGAGCGTGGAACTAAAAGTTAAAGCCCAGAGTTTCAATTTGGGTGCAACCTTGGACAAGTCACTTCACTTCTTGGGCCTCAGATACATCCTTTGTAAGAAGTGGTTGCTCTGAAAACTCTATGATTTGACCTGGTGTGCTCCAGCCTTGAAGTACATTACTAAATTCTCAGAATCCCAGAAGCTTTAGCCAGGCACTTACCAAATACTTCAGGAGGTTAGCTCACTCCATGCATACTACTGACAGCTGCCCTTCTGATGTTATACCAAATCCCTTTGCAAAAACACTAAAGTCTCAGAGTGTTGATTTTTAAATAACTTTGGGTTCTCTTCATCCTGTCCCCCAGTCTCTTACAAATGTGCAGATGAAGAGAATGGAGTGGTGATAATGTCTATGAGCAGTAATGACTAACAGAAGTTTATCCAGTTGGGTAAATGTCTAGTGGATTGCTTCTGGGGTCAGTGTTAGTTCTGGTCTTAATTAACATCTTCATTAATAGTGTGGGAGAGGGAATAAACAATAGCTAATGATATTTGCAGATGGTAGGAAATTCAGAGGTGTTGCTTCTACCAGTGAGAGCAGAAAGAGCCAGGGGGATATTAGAGATGTGAACAAGAAGTAATTATAATGATGTTTATTCTGGAAAAGGTAAAATGAAATGTTTAGGGGGAAAATGACCGGGGAAACTGGGAAATGCTAAAAGAAACAACCATCTCTGCCCTTTGTAACTTTGTGTGCATTTGGCAAACAAGGTAGCCAATAGCCTATAACTTCTGCACATGCTGGCTTGATATCCTGAACAATAATAATCACTACAGTAACAAGAGTAAAAATATCCAGCGTTTGTGGAGTGCTTACATGCCAGACAGGATTTGCACAGAAGTGATTCTTATCCCTAATATTGTTATGCAGTTCTGCTAGACTCTATAGATTCTGATAGGGACCCTTGTGGTGGACTATGAATTTTAGAGCTCATGAGGAAATAGTCCCCAGACTCAAGAAGATGAGTCTTTCCACTTCTCATGTTTCCCATCTACAATATGCCTTCTATCTTCTCTCTTCAGACAATTGCTTGCTAGGTTGAAATGACTAGTAAGGATAGACCAAAAACTCTTTCAAATGTTCAGGAAGAAAGATAAGAGAGGAAGGGAGGAAGGAAAGTAGGTAGAAAGGAAGCAAGGGAGGGAAGAAGGAAAAAAGGTAAAGTAAGGGAGGGAGGGAATGAGAAAGGTAAAGTAAGAGAGGGAGGGCTAGAGAAATGGCTTAGTAGTCAAGGCACTTGCCTACAAAGCCAAAGGACCCAGGATTGATTCCCTAGGACCCACGTAAGCCAGATGCACAAGGGGCACATGCATCTGGGGTTCGTTTGTAGTGTCTGGAGGCCCTGATGTGCCCATTCTTTCTCTCTCTCTGTCTCCCTATTTCTCTCTCTCTCAAATAAAGAAAAGTAAAAAATATATTTAAAATATATAAAAAAGAAAGGGAGAGAGAGAGGAAAGGAAGGAAGGGAGGAAGGAAGTAAGGAAAGAAGGAGGAGAGAAATAAGTCACAGTCATACAGTAATATCAGGTAATAAGCTAGGGCATGTCACAAGTTTTCTTTGCATATCTAATTCTCATATTGATTCTTTCTAGTAGCCATTATTAGTCCTACTTCTATTAAAGGAAGACAAAAGCTCAGAGTGGTCAAGCCACTGAACACAGCCAATAGGATGAGTAGAAATCCAAACTCCAGTTGTTTCAATCTTCCACTTATTTCATTTTCAATCACACACACACACACACACACACACATTATTTATTTATTTATTTATTTATCCCTGCCTACACTAATGACACATAGAAAGCCAGAAGGTAGACCAATTAAGAAAATAAATACTGAAGAGCAGAGGGATAAAGTGAAAGTAGCCAGCACACACTTCTCTTGCCTACTTTAATATGACTGAACAATTTATAATTATAATTTAAAATTAGAAAAATAGAACTTCCAAATAAGAAAGCCTTCAACACAACTGAACTTATGATAAGGTGAATTTGACCTGAAGGGAATTTGGAAGAGAGCACCAGTGTCTGAGACAAAAGTAAACTGAAAGGAAAAAAAGTGAAAGGTATAATAGCCAAGACCTTTCTTGAGACAAGTGAAGTCCAGGGCCAGATGGGGTCAAAAGATCTTCAAATGGGATTAGAGGAGCTTCAGGACATCAGAAACATGTGACCTGGACATATGTCTGCCTCCACCTCAATGAAGCTCCACATACCAAGTCAAGTTTACAAATTGGAAATTAAAATTTAAAAAAGAGATGTAAATTTCTGAGTATAATTGTAAAATGTATAATTCAAAGAATAAATGCATAGAAAATACCAAAGTAATCAAAGAAACAGTTTTCTATGACCTCTGTCTCTTGATAGTGACTAGTCTCAGGGCTTGTTAATGACTATTTTCTGGCTTTTTTGTTTTTGTTTTCATTTTTGTTTTTGATTTGGTTTCAGCATTCCTATCTGCCTCTTTTTGAACTACATATAAAAATCATACTTCATGTATTCTTTCATGACTTGCAGCCATATGTCATATAAAAGTATACTCTCCTATATTCAACCATTGTACTGTTGAGGGAACTTTTGGGTTTCTCTACTCTGGAACATTCATGAGCACTCTGCTGTGAATTCTTAGGTATGTCACCTGAGGCACATGTGCAGAGATTCCCCGAAGGTGTGGGCAGCGAAATTTCTTCCATAGTTCCAGTGGAACCAACTGACGGTGGATGTTTTCAGTGTTAAGTGTTTGGGGGAGGGACAAAACAGAAGAATAATATTACATAATACATAAAAATTATATAAAATTGAAGTTTCCATATCTAGAAAAAAAGATTGAATTGAGGCACATATGTATTGTTCATGTCTTCCTCAGACTGTGGTCTGCAAAACCTATACTATACCTAGTTTAAATAAAGATCTAGGGGCTCTTACTTCAGAAAATCAAAACCAACATCTAAATACTGTCAATATGGTGAGAGCTGAGCAGTTCTCCAATGTAAGATCATCTAAGCTGGGCCCTATGCAACTGCCCAGCCCATGCCTGTGAAGCCAATCTCACCTAAAATTCTGGTTATTTACACCAATGATCCACTGAGTTCTGTCCTAGAAGTAAAGTCACATGCATCTTAGTTTCATAAGGCACAGTGATGCATGCAACACTTGCAGTGCAAAGCCTAGTTAACCACTATTTTATTACTGTAAGAGCCCCCCTTCCTTCCACCTTCCACCTTCCACCTTCCACCTGTATTTTGCCACTTCCCAAGCCTTCTTCCCAAAAGGCTAGATTTTTGGCAGCTGTCAGTTTACCATAATACTTGATGACTACTTGTCTAATATTACTATAGTCATACTCCCCTTGAGAATCATGCATTTAAAAAATCATTGAATAAAGATGACTGTGAGACCCTAAGGAGAAATGAACTTATAATCTTTGGTTGCTATTTCTAGATCCAAGTTGTAGAGTGTCTTCCCAAGTAGATTTAAAGTTTCTTGTAGAAAGCTTGCTAAAGACAAAAAAAAACAGCAACAAAAACTAGAAGAGTACATCAAAAGATAGTGGACACGGGCTAGAGAGATGGCTTAACAGTTAAAGCAGTTGCCTGTGAAGCCTGGGGACCCAGGTTTGATTATCCAGTACCCATGTAAGCCAGATAAACAAGTTGGTGCATGTATCTGGAGTTCATTTTCAGTGGCTGGAGGCCCTGGCACACTCATTCTCTCTCTCTATCTGCCTCTTTCTCTTTCTCTCTCATGCTCTTTCTTCAATAAATAAATAAATAAGTAAAAATATTTTAAATGATAGCATTGAACAGAACAAATTTAGAGAACTAGTGCTATCCAATTTCAACTCATCTTGTATCAACACTATAGTAACTAAAACAGTGAAATATTGCCACAATATAAACAAAATATTAATGGGACATAAGAATACAAAATAAGCACACATGGATAGGGACAGCTGAATTTTGACAAAGGTATAAATGTGATTAATTGGTGGGATAAAAGAGAGTCTTTTCAATGAACTGTCTGGAATAATTGGATAGCATATAAAAATAATGAATTTCAATTCATATTTTGCACTAAATATAAAAGTTAACTCAAAGTAGATTCTAGAGTTTAATGTAAATTAGAAAACTATAAAAATTCGAGAAGAAACCCTATAGAGGAAAATCTTTGTGATGTTAGATTATGCAAAATGCCTTAGATAAAAAAATCAAAAGCACAATCCATAATTTTGACTTCATCAAAAATTTTAAAAATCTGCTCTTCAAAAGACACCCTTAAAAGACTGAAAACAAAATCACAGTCTGAGAGAAAACATTGCAAATTAAATATGTGATAAAGGCTTTGTAGGCACAGTAAAAATTCTGACAACTCACCAATAATAATACAAACAAGCCAGTTTTTAAGAAAGGCAAAAAAGATGAGCAGACACTTTACCAAATAAGCTATAGAATGCAAATATGCTTACAAAACAATGTCCAACACTATTAGTCATTAGGGAAATAAATACTAAGTGGGTCAAGGGAAACATTCATTATATACTCATGAGTGGCTATCAAGAAAGAGAATTGAACCTGCTAAGTGTTGGTGAGGTTATGGAGAAACTGCAGCTTCCATCCATTGTTGGTGGAACTGTAAAACCATGCGGCCACTACTACAAAACAGCATGCTGTCTTCTTAAAAAGCAAAACAAACATCTGCTCTATGCCCAGAAGTTCCAATCCTAGATATTTACCCAAGAGAACTGGAAGCATATGACCATATTAATACTTGTACATGAAAGTTCCTCACATCCTTATTTGTGATAATTAAAAAGTGTGCAACAATCTAATGACCACTCACAGGTAAACAGACCTTATACAGTGGAGCAGTACTCATATTAACAGTGTGGGTGAAAATTATTATGCATAATGAAAGAATCCAGGCAAAAATGATGACAGTAGGAATATGGCATGCTGTGTGATCTATTCATTTAAAATTTTAGAAAAATGTACACATGCTAAAATAATAGCAACACATTCATAGTTGTGTGGGATGGGCTGGGAGAGAGGAAATCCCAAAAGGCACATACAAGCTTTTGGAGGAATAGAATTATTGCCTGGCTTCACTCTGGTGATGGCTTCGTGGGCAGACATGTGTATATTTATTGTTTTATATGTTTATTGTTTGGCAATTACATTTCAGTAAAGTTTTGATTTTTTAAAAATATTATTTATTTACTTATTTATTTTCTAGGAGAGAGAGAGGGGAGGGGGGAGAGAGAGAAGAAATGGCTATACCAATCCCTATTGCCACTGCAAATGAACTCCAGATGCATGTGCCACTTTGTGCATCTGGCTTTATGTAGGTACTGGGGAATCAATCCTGAGATGTCAGGCTTTGCAAACAAGTGCCTTTAACCACTGATCAATCTCTCCAGCCCCAAGTTAAAAGAAAAACACAAAAATATCATACTAAAAGAGCCCACAAGTGGGGAGAGAAATCTGCAACAGATACAACTAGTAAAGGGCTGATCTCTACAACATACAAAGAACAACTAGAAGTCAATAAGAAAAAGAAAAACCAACTAAAATAGGTATAATTTTTAAGTAGATATTTTATAAAAGAGGACATCCAAATTGCTAATAAACAGAAAAATATGAATTCAACTTTATTTGTCCTTTAAAAATGTAAATTGAAGCGAGGCGTGGTGGCTCACACCTTTAATCCCAGCACTGGAGAGGCAGAGGTAGGAGGATCACCATGAGTTTGAAGCCATCCTGAGAATACAGAGTGAATTCCAGGTCAGCCTGGGCTACAGTGAGACCCAACCTCAAAAAAAAAAAAGTAAATTAAAACTGAGGGCTTGGGTGGAGACGAGAGACAACCAGAACACATATGATGCTAGTGGGAATGTAAATTTGTATGAGCACCTTGAAAATCTTTTCTGTACTTTCTGTTAAAACTTATCATAGGCATATTTCAACCGGAAATTCTGATATAGGTTTATGACTTAAGAATGCACCCATCTGTACATGAGAAAACATGTAGAAGACTACTCATATTATCATTACTTTTGGTTTGTTTTTGTTTCTTGAGGCAGAGTCTCACTCTCACCCAGGATGACCCAGAACTCACTCTGTAACCCAGGCTGGACTTGAACTCTTTTGGTGATCCTCCAACCTTAGTCTCCTGAGTGCTGGGATTATAGGGGTAAGCCACCCCACCTAGCCTCATCATTGTTTATATTGGTTCCTAATTGGAAACAATCTAGAAATTGCCAAGTGCTGAGCATATAGTAGAATTCCACATCCAGTGGAAGGAAAAACCACTGTCATTAACATCAGCAGGAATGAATCTTGCACAAAACGCTGAAGACAACGATTCATCCATAGGATAAATACTGTATACTTTTTGTATACATAAGTTCCAAAAATAGATAATGAAAGTTTAAGTTTGTACTTTAGGACTCAGGATAGGAAAGTGGGAATAATCATTTTCAGAGAATAGAAAGCAGATTCTAGGTTTTTAGTAATCTTCTGCTTTTTTTTTGTTTTTTTGTTTTTTGTTTTTCAAGGTAGGGTCTCACTCTAGCTCAGGCTGACCTAGAATTCACTATGTAGTCTCAGGGTGGTCTCGAACTCATGGCAACCCTTCTACCTCTGCCTCCCAAGTGCTGGGATTAAAGGCATGTGCCACCACACCCAGCTTCTTCCACTTCTTTTTATTTTTTCCCTTCCTTCTCCTCCCTGTCTGATAGAGTTTACTATGCAGCCAGGCTGGCCTTAAACTTTCAGTCCTCCTGCCCCAGTCTTCTGAGTACTGGCATTACAGAGATGGGCTACCACACCTAGCTTTTCCCTTTTTTCATATGGATAGTACTGGACTAGCTACATATTTACAATGTACACTTTTCTGCATACTTGTGAAACAGAGAATGGTTCTCTCATTGCTGTGTCATAGTCTTTTGTATGACTGCACAACAATTTAGGATGTTTGCAGGTATAATTTATTTACAGGGATGGATCCTAGGGTTGAGTACATACACAGTAAGTGCTCTACCACTGAACTATATCCCCAGCCCACTTTTTTTTATTTTGAAACAGGATATCAATAACTGGTTTGGAACTCACTGTGTAGCTCAGGAAGGCCTTGAACTTGTTGTCCTCCTGTCTCAGCCTCCCAAATAGCTAGGGTTACAGGTCTGGCTTTATCTGGTGTTTAAAGCACAGAATGGATGACAAAGGCAGTCACTTGGGTTTTACTCTTTAGGAGTCCCAGGACTAGAGACAAAGCTGCTTGATGTCTCTTTTCTCCTTAGCCATTGGTCTTCACTAGTTAGTGTTAGGGGATTATGCTCAGATGGCCCACAACTCTGCCTCACAGTTAGGGACTTGTGGGCCCTAAAGGAACAATTAATTTCAAGGTTCAGCAGTGCTACTCTGGTGGTGGGTGGATGAGGGAAAAGCATGCAGGAGTAAAATTGAAAAAAAAATAATAAAGACTACATGTGATTCATGGTTAAGAGCCAAACTTCTAGGACTATACTGCCAGGTCAGAGAACCATGGCTAAGAAATATGATACAGCTTGCACCGAACAACATAGCTTTTGGGTGGCTGGGTTTGGATTTGAACTCCCAAAATACCAGTGCCTCTAAGTCCAAGTTCAAAGTGCCTATTCTGTCAACTTTCAGAAAGTACTGGAGAAGGAAAATACTCTTGTTATATTTTGTCCTGCCTGTTTTTGACCCAAACTGGTTTACCCAGCTGGATAAGTTCTTTAATCACCACAGGGTATTGAATGAATCATGGCTATATCCAAAACTCAAATCCACATTCAAAGAAGGAAGATCTATCCCACTGATAATATTTAAAAAGAATGTGCCTGGGGATCTAAAGGTAATTTCAAAAGATGAGTGATAATTCCCTCTGAGGCATGCGCAAAGCCTCCTGTGGGGGCCACCCGCATCTAGCAGCAACAGGCTTGTAGAGTGCCCCTATCTTGGAGGCTGTTATACTATGTCAGATCTGGCTGATGGGCCTGTGACCTTTGCTGGGCTACCTAACCTTTCTTAAGCCGCAGGCTTCTCATCTTTGAAAGGGTTGAGATAATATATGTGACATATCAAGCACAGAGCAGAGGTAAGGTAAATGGTAATTATAATCACTTGTCATGACACTCCTTTTAACTCAAGATTGGGAAAACTATTGCCCTAGGGAGGCCTTGCTTAATGAAGTGCTGCTGTTGGTCTAAATGGGCCACAGCACTGGGAAAAGATCAGCTGGTGGGTATTACTTAAAATGCTCCCCAAGAAATCCTGAATTCGTGGACCTTAGGGAAATGTGATGCAGAGGGTCCATCCCAGCTACAGGCGAGAATGCCAATGCCAACATGCTAAGGTTGGAGGGTGCTCTGTGGAAGAGCCTGGTCTCTGCTTGAACATGGATGTGCCCTGCCCCAGCCAACAAGGTAACCATAGACTTGCGTGTACATAATGTATGAGCTTCAATTATTTACTGGGTTGAGTCTGTGATGCTGGAGGTGTGTCCTCAGATGGATCTGAGGACATTTGAGAGCAAAACCCAGAGAGTGTGTGTCCTGTCTGAAGAGCAGGCAGGATGAGAAAGACCAGTCAACAGGCAGTGACTGTCATCAAGTCCTACATTTTTATTCATTTACTAAACTATAGCTAACTGATTTAAAAAATATTACATGCAACTTCTCCAAATCTTAAATTTACTTAAAAATTATTGGTTTCATCATGTGTCCTGATTTAGAGAGCAGAAAAATCTAGTCCTTGTAGAGATGGGAATTTTAGGATAGGAATTATCTACTAGGGCACTAGAGGTATACCTAGTAGGAATGTTATAATGTATTTAAGTTTTTTAATAAGGTGCTTCCTTTTTAACTTAGAGAAGACTCCGTGTCATTTCCGTAAAGTGACCATCCTTCCTTACTTGTATTCTGTTACTTGGTTTTAAATAAATTAAAAAAAAAGCCAGGCATAGTGGCACACGCCTTTAATCCCAGCACTCGGGAGGTAGTGGTAGGAGGATTGCCATGAGTTTGAGGCCACCCTGAGACTCCATAGTGAATTCCAGGTCAGCCTGGGCTAGAGTGAGACCCTACCTCGAAAAACCAAGAAAAAAAAAAGAAAAAGAAAGGATAGGAGTTACTGAGAAGGCTCATAACTCATGGGGGTTGGGTATCTGGCAGTGGACTTGTAATGTTCACTATGAGCAGGACCAGGAAAGATATTAAGGGGCGTCCTGGGACATGTGGTCTATGAAGGAGCCTGTGGTCATAGTACATCCAGGTATGCGGAACTCAAATCTCACATTGTCTGAAATAAGCATTAAAACTCGGAGCACTTATTCAGGGTCAGAAGGTCCCCTTTGTGACACAGGCATGCTAACTAACTGGCACAGCAGCTACAATCTAACCACCTTACTTTTCTGTGACTTGTTTTCACCTCTTATGGATAACAAGAGCTTTTGATCTAGACCAAGGATTGTCACCTACAGAAAAGTGGGACACTGTAATCTAACCAAGAGCAAAAGAGCCTGTGGAGACCAAGTCCAGCCACAGGGCCAGCTGTCCAGCCTCCTGGTGTTCTGGGCAGCACCGGTCTAAACAAATGTTTAACCTTCTGCGTTTTCAAGAGAAGAAGAATTTCTAGACTTTTAAGTAAAATCTTCCAAGTTTAGTTTTTAATGTTAACAATGAATCATAAAAATAATAATGTGGGAGGGGGAAAGGTGTTGCCAGTTTTTATTTATTTTTCTGTTATATAGATATATCAATTATATATTCTAGCTTTTACCATTTATAGTTTTGTAACCATGAGCTACTATCAACAATGTAAACAGAAGGTGAAGTGAAATAGTTATAAAATAAAATTCTGTTCTTCTAAGCTTATGGCCAGGCAAATATTGTGCATATGCTTACAAAATAGAAATACATGTGAATGAAATAATTTTCATGTGATAGACTCTGGGTGAATGTCTTTTAAAAAATCTTGTTGATTATTTAAAGTGTTCCTAGTCTTGTTTGTAGAACAAAACAATTATTTAACACAATGGCAAAAGAAATATGAAGGGTAATGTAAGATGGAGCCAGACTGAAGAGAAAGTGGATGAGGAGCAAAGTAGGGATTTCTTGACACACACACACACACACACACACACACACACACACATTTGGTTTTTCAAGGTGTAGGGTTTCACTCTAGTCCAGGCTGACCTGGAATTCACTACATAGTCTCAGGGTGGCCTTGAACTCACGGCAATCCTCCTACCTCTGCCTTCTAAGTGCTAGGATTAAAGGCATGTTCCACCACGCCCAGCAAAACTTATATTTTTACCTGTACCTCTGCTTTTGCTTGTGGACCATTATCAAACAATGAGATGGCAGAAGAAGCCATGGCAGGCTAGCCTATGTTTTCAAACTTTCCTACTCATACTGCTCCTCTCTTTTCTGTCTCTTTCTGTTGTTTGTAAAAATATTTCCCACATCACACAGTCTAGTGATATCAGAAATTTTCCAACATTGTTACTTTGGCTTCTGAATGCATTATAAGAGGGTTTTGTTTTGTTTCAGTGGGTAGGGGAGGTAGAAAGAGCATCTTATTGTCTCTAATTAGAATTTTCTTTGGTTTCTATTAAGACTGTTTTCATTCTGCAAACCCACACCAACTGCCTGTAAAGTGAGCAGAAAACCAAGGGTTGTTATATCATGTGTTTATTTGGAGGTTTTCAAAAAAAAAAAAAAAAAACTCCTTGTGAAGTTTACTATTTTCTGAACAAATTTGGAGAATATTCACACAAAGCCTTTTGTATCATAACTAAGTGCAAATATCCTTCCAACCCTCTCCATTCTTTCACAGTAGCACCTAGCCAAGAACTAGACCCATGGTAAGCATGCAATTCAGGCTTGCAGAAGGAATAAATTCTCCCTGTAATTACTCCCTGGGCTGCACCTAGAATTTCTGAATTATGTAATAAAGCCACCATATATGATTATTGATCTCCATTAAGAAATAGAAATTGGAAGCATCAACATGCTTTCTATATGACACCAGTAATCTGTGATGTAGGGTATGACTGCCCACAGGATTTGAGTGCAGGGGACTTAATGTTGACTACTGCAAGTGGTCTACTGGGAAAAGACAAGATGGTCCTTTGTCAGGACACTAAGGATCGGTAGACTGACTAGCGCTTTCCTGCATCAGTATCTGGACTGCCAGATGACTCTGGGTTTTGGAAATGGTTGAAAGAAAATACCTCAGTAATTCCGTTATGTCAGAAACCTTACATATGGCACCACATTGTGAAAGCACTTGCTTTTTCTTTGCTCATATTTGATCATCATTACATCTGAGATTGATTCAACTTATTGTTTCTTTTTATGGGCATTTTGATGGTTAAAATTCTAAAGTTATATAAAAGTTCAAGTAAGGAAGATATGAAGATTTAATTGCACATACTTTATTTTTTGAAGTCTTCAAAACTCAAGTAGGTTAAGAAATGATTGATAGTTCAAATCAAGAATTCCTAACAATTGTGATAAATTTGTTTGAAGCCAGGAGACATTTTTGATTTACCACTGTTGAATCTGAAAGTAGATTTTTCAGATATTGAGTCATTATAATTTATGGTCTCTCTCTTTCTGTCTGTCTTTTATAAACTGCCTTAGCCGATCTCGAAGTGTAAGGAATGAGTCTCAGACTCTGTGTAGCCTGTGAAATTTAACAAGGCGATAGCTTAGGGTTGGTAAGAAAGGCTGTGAGCCATGCCACCATCTCGGGTTTTTGATGACACCACAAACCACTTGAGATTTATTATGTTAGCAGATGTCATCAGATCTATGTATGCACAGGTGCAGTGTGCAGTTAGGGAAAGAAAGAACACTGCATGTGTATATTTATTTTTTTGTACCCATTCTCTCAATGGTTTGAAAATGACCCTGTGTGTCCTGGGCAGGAAGATTCACACTGCATGTTGCAACAGCCTATCGGGGAATCTCTCTACATATATAATTCTGTATGATAAGTACGACTTGTGTGAAAGACACTGTTTTCTTTCACATTGTCTAAAGAAGGGACATAATGGATTACAGTTAAAGACTGCTATAATCAGTAAAAAATAAAAAGTTACCACTGTTTGTTACTTTGTAAGAGTTTTCCTCTTACAGAATAATACAGTAGAGATATGCATTTTCCTCTCCTTAATAAAGCTTGGACAGATAACTCTTGTCTATTAACTGCAACAAAATGTCCAAATCTGGCACTTTGTAAATGTCCCCACTTACTCCTTTCCAAATATCATTAAATAGTTAAGAAATACGAAATCATTGAAACTATTGCCTATAGGAAATACATTGTGTATTTTGAAGATTCTATATAAATTCCAAATAATTATCCACTAAGTTACAAAGATATGTTGGATTTCACATTGAATCTTAAATATTCCACTGCCTTGTTATACAGATTAAATTTGAACAAACTCTAGTGAAACAATAGGCTAAATATAATAATCTAATAAATTAGTACATATTATTCAGTAATATAAAATAAAAACACACTTTCTATATTTTTGAGAAATAAAGAAGACAAAAGAAACACCTTTGGAGTAATGAGTGAAAATTACTGGTTTAGATGGGATAGAGGAATTACTTCAATTATGACATAAAGCATTGTAATAATACATGCCTTTTAGAAATAATTATATAGTGATTATTCTCAGAGATAAACACACACAGATGTTGCTAGTACATTAAAAAAATTCTTGAAGAAAATGTACAGGAACTGCTTGAAGCTTCCAGCAAGTTTTATGGGATGAACTGTATCTAGAAATGTAGGCAGTCACTTCATTTATAATTCCTCAAATTCCAAAATGCTTAAGCAGTATTGGACAATGCTATTTTTAAAAAATTACTAATTAGTTATAATGTCTAACAAAGATTATATTTATTAGATCTCAATCATATTCTTAGAAAGGTTTTTAACCAAGATCCTTTTAATTTAAAAGGAAGCATCTATTTTAAAACATACTTAATTTCTGCATATTTATTTATAGTTTGCAAAATGTGAAAACCAGGAATTCAGCAATGTTGCAGATCAAATGACAGTGATCACCGGCAATTAAAAAATTTGGAAATAATACGTTGAGGTGACTACAAATTAGCAAGACAGATTAGACACACGAGAATGCGTCTCCTTGTTTAATAAACCTCTAGTATCATCTAATGATGCTATATGCACACATTTGACAGACAGAAGAATGATCTGTATAGGAATAAGGATTCCTGTAAGCTTCACATGTCAAAAGAAACAAATGACATGCAAATATAAAAGGATAATCTACGAAAGCCTGAACATGACATGCAAGGGTACATTTTATTACTAAATAATATGCTTAGGAAGAAATCCACTGACAGGTGACAGAAACTCTGGATTTCTTCAAGTCATTGGAGGAAATTGTCTTTTCTCCCCTTCTCCATTCTTCTCATTTTCAAAAAGATATTTCCAAAATAAAATTAGGTTCTTTCTGCAATGTCATTACTCCTGTGCACGATATAGATGTCGAGGATTGCTAACTCTGCTATGGATTTTAAACAATAACGAGAGCAGACTTCCTGTGGCATACTTGAAAAGTGATAATACTGCTTGTGTAAAACACTCTGTCCACATCTTAAATAATTGTTTATTTATCTCATTGACATTTCATACTTTGTATTTTGTCTCTAATACTGCATGTGATTCAATTGACCATAAAACTACAATTAGGAGATCCTAGAATGGAAACAAATCTATTTGTAACCCACTAGAATTGACTGCCTTGGTAGAATGAATTATGGCAACACTGGCTAAATAGTAAAATTACTTAACTTGGAGCAAGATAGTCCCCCTTTTTTTTTTTTTTTTGCTTAGGTGTTAGAACTCAGTGTGTATTCCATCCTCCTTTTCAACTCTTCTGCCTTCCACAAGCTATGCAGCTATGTAGATACATAATACTGGGTTGGTGTTTTGGGAGGGGAAATTGGGAACTGTTAAACTTGTAGTTTGGCAACCCATTTTAAAACTAAAATTAAGTTTAATTTTGTCAACTTCTTTTTAGGATTGAAAATACTCCTATAATCACTGAAAATTGGTATGAGTATCTACCACGTATATAATGTTTATATGGGAAGGGGACTGTTTTTTTTTTCTTCCTTTCTTAGTAATGAGGCCAAATGTCTTCTTTGTTTTATTTATTTATTTATTTTTGGTTTTTCGAGGTAGGGTCTCACTCTTGCCCAGGCTTACCTGGAATTCACTATGGAGTCTCAGGGTGGCCTCGAACTCAGAGGGATCCTCCTACCTCTGACTATCAAGTGCTGGGATTAAAGGCATGCGCCAACAGGCCTGGCTGTCTTCTTTGTTTTGTAATGTGTATTGTAGGGACTGCAAACCTGAACAATATTATTTAAGTTCTCTAGAACTTCCAGGATAAACATAATTGGGATTAAAATACTGACATACTCAAATTTAGTCGAGATAAGAACAATTCACTGGGAGCTATTCAGTTCTCATTGTTAATAACATAATTGAACAGGGTTTTTAGAGGATATGTGAAGCTATTGTTGTCTGTTGTGCAATTACATAATTAGGAGCCCTGTAATAAATTCTTTGCTAAACACATGTGGGTTAGTGCTAAGTCAATCTAGGGATGGTACTCACTCTCTCTCTCTGTCTATACATACATATACATAATAAATATATATATACATATACATATATATTTACTTTATTAATACCTTAAAATTTAAAGCAAAATTTTATGCCAACCTTGGTTCACCATTCTGTTACTTTAGGTACTTAATAGGTGATAATAATTGGATTACTTCAAACCCAGGCACCCCCTTACATATATTTAACTTTTAAAAAACACCGCTAATTAAAACGTGTTTGTGAACGTTAATTCCCTATCCCATCTCCTCTAGAGGGTTTGCTGGCGGCGAGAGCGGGGGTGTGGGTTTCCCTGGTGGTGGTGGTGGCCCACCTGTCCCCCAGTCACTGACTTTTATTAGGGTGCACACACACAGGTCCCAGTGCCCCCAGTCGGCGGCTTTGGTGACCAGGCTCAGCAGTGGGGGACCGCTCAGCCTCCTCTCACATGGAAACCAGCGTGGGCCTGGCGCTCGTGGCGGGAAGCTGGAGGACGCCACCGCATCCGGAGCACAAAGGCGCGCGCCCCGCACTCCCGCGCCCCGGGGCACAAAGAGCCGCTGCGCGGTGCATTCCCACCCGCGCGGAGGGCCACGCCCACCAGGCGTCCCTCATGAATATTCATAAGACGTGTCCGCCCTCGGCTCCGCCTCCCGGAGTCCTTCCCGCCGCCTGGCGGAAACGCTGAGCCGCGGTTCTAGCGCGCCAGGGCCGACGGGGCGGGACGGGGCGGGACAGGGCGGGGCGAGGCGGGCGCCGCGAGGGAACCGCAGGCGGCGCGGAGGACGCGGCCGGGCGGCGGTTCCGGGGCAGCCCCAGCCTGCCGCCCGGGCCAATCCGAGGGCGGGAAGGAAGGTAGCGCGCGACCCCGAGCCGCCGCCGGCTCCGCTCCCGAGCAGCCCGGCTAAAACAACAATAAAAGTCCGCGGGCGCGCGCGGGGGCGGACACGCGCACCCTGCGCCGCGTTCCCGCGAGTCTTGTGCCCGGCCGAGGAGGAAGCGAGCCTGGACGTCCGCAGTGAGGGGCAGCCTGCTGCTCAGACTGCGCTCTCAGCTGCCGGTCTTCCTGAGCCAAGAAGTGTGTGGAGGTGCAGAAACAGATTGCATTTTAAAAAACAGACAAAAATCTAAACACAAAAAGAGACACCAAAACAACCCTTGAGAAAAATCCACAATTCTGTACCTGAGAGGCGTGAAGTCAGCGGCCCAGGGTTCTGTTACAGACTCAAGATCTCTTTTATTTAGTGAAATACAGTGCGATGGTATGTGTCTTTAAATGATGGGTTGTATTTATATTGTCCTGTTCGTCCTGTGCACTCCCTCCCGCCCCGTGCACCGGTTTTATTTTCTGTTTGTGCGTTGGCAACTGACTTGACTCCTTTCCTAAGTGTCGTGCTTTACAGACTCAGCTATAGTGCTGGACTTTTGGAACTAATGCAAATATGTATTTTTTTTTTCCAGCCTTGGCAACTTTAATACATGTGACACACTTTTATGGCGGGAAGCACTGAGTAGTAACATTGTGAATCCAAATGGTGCGAAATCCAGTGTTTTCTTTGATCCCCTACCTTTCCTTTCTCTCAACACTGGAGGGATAATTGCAATACAACTAACTAATACTTTGGTTGTACTATGGAGCCCATTCCTGTCCTTGAAGTGTTCACTTCTTCATTTTAAAGTACCCCTTTGTTGCATATTATCATTTAAAAATGCGGTTTTCGAGTGAGGGAAGCATTATTTATCTCTGACTGCTGTGTTGGATCTTTAAAATTGGTGTTCATCCTGAAGTTCAGTTCACTCACTCACACTCCAGTATGGATGTTTCCTCAAGCAATTGTTAGCCCTCCTCTCTTCAGCAGCCCCCACTCAAAAAAAAAAAAAAAAAAAAAGATTGTGATGGAGTTCTTCCCCCTGTTGTACATTTTTCTTCCCATCGTGCTGTTTCTGCTCTAGCATTTCCCCCTCTAAGTCTCTCTCTCTCTTTCCCTCTCTCTCTCTCTCTCTGTGTGTGTGCGTGTGTGTGTCTGAGGGTCTGCCTTTTCCCTTGTCCTCTCTCTGCCAGTGTGTCTGGGACACATTTTAATGCACAATATCCCATCCATTAAGTTGTGGTTGAATGCCGAGTGTGTGAGGACTTGGCAGCTTTCGGGTGGAAGGGGGTGGGGAAGCCAGTGTCGACTTTGACACAAGATGCCCAAGTAGCGTGATCGGAATTATTATTAGGGCTGTGAACATGGCCATCTTCTGCTCCTGGTTGGAAGACCTGCCATTGAACTTGAGACAGGACAGACAAGATCTCCAAGTTTTACTTCCCCTATCAAGTATAGTAGCTGGCAGGGAAAAGGCGCCAAAATACACAAGATTAACTCTGACTTTCTTTGAATGGGTCTTATAGCACCCTCCTTTGTAACTTTAACTTCCAACAGGCGGGAAAAAGTTAACTTTTGAACCTATATTTGAACAGACATTTAAATCAGCCCTAAAATGGAATAAGTCCAAAAAGTCATACACCCATGCTTCTGTGGTTAGAAAAGAATGCACGTGTAAATAAGCAGGGTGCATGTGTGCATGTGACAGAGGAGTTCAAGATTTAATCAAAATCAGAGCCGGTGAGTTTCCAGTGCATTCACTGTACAGGGAAGACCATTGTGAGGCTAGGAGGCTGACCTTTGAGCAGCCTAAGTAAAAACTGCAAAGAGTTGTGAAACACAAAACGTTGTGGTTTCCAGTTTTACATTTGAGGTTTGATGTTTTCATTTAATGGTATGAGAGATGGAGAAAGCTGCAGCGCTGAAAAGTCCCTATTAAATCATATGTGGGCAAAGGTCAAGCACTCCAACTCACTGATACAATATACTGCAGATTCCTGCCCAGTGATGGGGAGCCCAGGAAAAAGCGCTTAGGCAATAAAAGTATTAGAACGGTAATTATCGTTCGTGGTTGGGGCTGCATTCTTGTGCACTGGGAAAAGGTTTTTACTGGCCCTGATGAATTTTAAAGCCGAGTATTGTTGAAAGCTATTTTAATAGGAAATTGATTAGCTGAGTGTTTCATACAATAAATGGTGACAGATTCATTGTTTGATGTCCAAAATAAATTCCTTTTATTCTGTAGCAGGCATAGGCACCCATTTTATTTTAATATGGTCAGACTGAGCAGCAGCATAATTTTGAGTGAATGTGATGTCACACACATCTGTAACTTCGTTTTTGGACTTTGTGGCATCACACAATTTGACAGTATTATTACTTAGAAATTTATTAGTTTGTTGTGTTCCTAAAATGTTTTCAGATACAGTCAAAGATAAGTGTCCTGAACTTACATTTTGTATTAGCTCAGTTGCTTGTGTTTTCTGTAGGAATTGTTCCTTACATTTTAATTTGAAACTTAAATGTGCAAGTCTGTTGTTATGAATTGTTTTGGTTTTGAAATAGAACAGATTTCTCAAAGAAGAATTGGAGAAAAGAGGGCAGAAGGTTTAAGTTGGTCTAAGGTGCACTTTTAGCAATACAGAGTGTAAGGATTATTTGGATATTTTGAGCAGAGCTTTTTAGATGTTACCTTAAAACGGATCCATTTTCACAAGTCAAAGCATGTGTGAATGGGCAGCAAAGGCAATATGCATGAAGAAATAAAATGATGGATGGTTTTACTTTAAAGTTTAGCTCTTTTTGGAAAAGGGCTACCCTGTAACTACAAGGCTTTCAATATCAACAGGGTAGACACACTGCAGGAGTATGTGGACTCTAGTGCTATGGAGGAAGCCAGGCAAACAGAGTAGAGATTTGCAAAGTCTGAAACAAACCATGCAAAAGTTGCAGGCCTCTGTAGCCTGGGAGCAAATGTTTTCAAGGTTTGGAATCTGCTGCTGCCCAACTGGATTCATCTCTAGAGATGTGGAAACCAGCGAACCTTCCCGGAGCCATCCCGTTGGCCAAGTCCCTGCTCAGATTCACAGTTGTGGCTTGTAAAGGTGCCTGAGATGTAGACACACTTAGTGGGATTCCTTTTTTATAGTTGAGTACAGGCATCTCAGCAGCAACATTATGAACAGAGTCATTTTTTCTCGTTTAGTTTTGTCCTCAGGGGAGACCAAACAGCTCCTTGAAGAGGTGGTGGTGGTGTGTGTGTGTGGGGGGGGGGGGAAGGCCAAGGTTATTTATTCATTTTTGTGAAAGGCAAAGAGGGGTGGGGAAACTGACTGGTTGTGAATTCTGTAGTGTGGACAAACTGCTCCTCTAATTTGACAGTAGTAGTTTAAGGGCTCAGAGAGCTGGGCATGATTTTGCAGTTCCTATCAAGTGCAGGCAATTTCAGTATTTGCTGCCTATTTATATATGCAGTTTTTGGAATGGGTTTTGGTGTTGCTGCTTGTGGCTATAAAGCTGTGTTTCCTAAGCTACATTTACATGATTTTTGCGGTTCATCTGGAAGAGGGAAAGGTCCTTGGGTATAATATAGTGGATACTTGGAGTTCTGTAAACTGGTTTCTTGGGGTCAGAAGGTCACCTGTCTCTTTTGTATTTAGTTTTTAAACATTGATACTGGCCATGCAGCTAGAGTGTGTGGGATTGTTGGACCGCCCTGCAAATCACATACAAGAACTGAAAAATAAAAGTGGTCTAGTACATTGAAAATGACAGTGTTGTTAAGCTCCAAGAGGCCTTATGTGAAATTACCCAGGCTTTGCAACCTGTCGCTGCAATTTCTTTAGAAAGAAAAAAGGGTAAGAGAAACGCTATTAGGAGATGCTTCAGATGTCAAACTCCTTTCTGTAGGTCAGGAGATGACTCAAACTGGGTGGCAATGTTTACTTTTTAGTATACAGTTATGTTTAGAAAAATCAAGTCACTGGAAGCCCTGTCATTCCTTTTAGAAATCAGTAAACTTCCTGTCAACAAACTCACCAACAACTCTGCACCATGAGGTGGCAGGGAATAAGGAATCTAGGGAGGAGATCATTAGGAATAGGGACAACAGATTTTCCTGTTGCTGATGGAGCTATCCACTTTGTTCTAGCTCCTCAAACGGGTTTTGAGGTGAATGTAGGTGACTTTTCACACCAGAGCAAGAGGGGGAGAGCAGACTTTAGGAGAGGCAGGGATCATTTAGGTAGGAATCATTTTGACAGGATCAGAAGCCTTTCAAATATACATGAAATCCACTTTTAATACCATGACACAGACATACTGGGGAAAGAGGGGAACATGAACAAAATGTATGTGCTGTCCAATTCCTCCTCTTCACCCTTCTACTTGGCATAACAGAGGGAGCTGACAAGTGCTGAGAGAAGCCAGAGAAACCAGAGGTCCCATACCCCCAAGTCCAGCAGTCCCTGAGTCACATAGCACTTTCCTTGAGCTCTTCCAGGGAAGGCCTACAGTGGCCTGGACATTGGCTGGGCAAGGAATAGTGCTGGGAGGGGTAGGAGTGTCAGCCTTTCTGACTGTGGCTGGGAGGTCTTCAAGTCAAAGGCTTCTGTGCTAAGCCTAAGCCCTCCCTTCTAGGATGGCTTTTGCTCATTCTTCTTCTCCTTTTTTTTTCTTGGTTTTCCTCACCTCACCATTACAGCTTTCTCATTTTCCTTTTTCTTGGAAACAAATCAAAGCCAAGAACTACCAAATATTTTCTATGGCCACCCAAGTGTACACAGCCATAAGCACGGTACAAATACAGACATGGGACACCTGAAAGCACTGAACCCCTCAGAGCTGGGCCTGGGAAGCCTGGACACTTGGCCTCTCTGGGGTCTTACCTGGGTCTGACGCTGCTTCTCTGCCCTGGTGCTGCGGCAGCTTTTGGAATTCTTCTGTATAGTGGTGTCAGTTTTTCGCTTTTCTTTGTTAAAGCTTGTGAGAAACTTTTGGATGCAGTCTAATGTTAGTGGCAGAAGGAAATGGTTTCTCTTGGGAAAGGAGACTAAGAACGGGAGGAGAGGTAGGGATGTCTGCAGGCACTTGCCCAGGGTTTAGCACTGGGCCTCTTTTGCTAGGGGACAACGGCTGGTTCTGGGATCTCTGGCTGAAAAAGAGTGCTCTTTGGGTGCCAGGATTTCACTGGGGGTGGTGTAGTGAGGAGGAGGGAGAGAGGGAGGGAGGGAAGGAGAGAGAGAGAGAGAGAGAGAGAGGGAGATGGGCTCTGGATTTTTAAAGAGACCCCGAAATAATAGCTTCTGTAAGAGTCCAGGCATTCAAAGAGGTGTGTTCAAGGACATGAGTGCATTCGTGCCAAGGGGAATGTCTTTTATGGTAAATTAACTCCAGTTAAATTGAATATTTGTTCAAAGGGAAACTCCAGTAGTTAAAGCTGGTATTATCAGTCCAGCTTCTCCGCCCCCCTCCCTGGCTAGGGTGAGAAAAGCAATGCAACTCTGTACACAGCAAAGCTCAGAGATTGTTCTTTTCTTTTTCTTCTAAAAATTGAAGATGAGCTTGCCTGAAATTTATGAGAAATGAGTATTTGTTTGGATTAACCCCGACTGTCATCTCCTTTCTTTCATGTCTAAAGACTGTCAACTTTATCCTAGCTTTTCAAAAGGAAGAAATGACCGCTACAAAGGAAATTAAGGTCGTCAGTACGCTAACTAGAGGATTTGCCAGGCGGGGGCCCGGGAGGCTGCTCCCCGCGGCGCGTGCCCTAAAGGGTTAAGCGGCCCGCGTTCTCACAGTTCCCCCGACTTTACCTGCGTCTTCCCAGCCCCAGCCCTGCTCCCCGCCTCCCTAACTCCCCACCCCCTGCGCCTTTCTTCTCCAGGCTCCGGGTTTACGGGGGCTGCAGCTGGTAGACTTGGCAAGCTCGCCTCATTAAGGGCGCTTTTTTGAAAACGGACTGTGTTTGAGCATTTCCCTAATGAGGACAGGACGGGGTTAAAAAGTGACCATTTCATGGTTGACTTGAACCTGCCTACTTTTCTTGATGTGTCGTGGTGAAATGCTTGATGTGGATAACTCCCACTTGGTGCAGGAAAAGTCACTGGTTCCTTCGGGGCCGCTGGGGGAGGGAAGCGAAGGGACACGGGGAGAAAGTTGAGGGGGGAAAGTGGAGCGCGCGGGGAGGGGACCTGGGTGAGTGTGGGGGGCTCGCGGGGAGCCTGGAAACCCTCGCTCGGGCGTGGGGGCAGCGGCCCCGCCCTGGGGATGGGTCCGTCCGGCCCCCTCCCGGGGCCTCAAGCTAGGTAGACGCGGAGCCCCAGGCAACTCACTTTTCTTTCCCCATTGTCTGGGCGGCCTTTGATTCCACCACTTCCCCACCCACCCCTGGCGGAACACCGGAATTTGGGGGGCGGTGTGTGTGTGTGTGTGTGTGTCTGCGCGTGAAAGGGTGCGCGGCCAGCCTCCTCCCTCCGAAGCCCCGAATCAAGTTCATTCACTCGGCGGGGCCGGGCCGGGCCGGGTGGGGGCGGGGCGCGGCGGGCGCCGGCGGCTCGGGGCGGCCGCCTCTGGAGGGCTGTAGCGGCACACGCACCGTGCGCGCGCGCGCTCCCGCCACGCCGCCCCGGGCGCGCCGCGGCCCCGCCCCGCCCCGCCCGCCCGCCCGCCCGCCTGCACCCTGGCGGGAAGGGAGCCGCTCTCCGCCGGCGCCCCCGGCCGGCCGTGCGTGTGTGTGTGTGGGGGGGGGGGTGGGGGCTGGGACCCAGCCAGCGGGGCTCCTGTGGGGAGGTGGTGCGGGAGGTGGGGGAGAGCGGCCCGGAGGAGCGGGTGGGGGGCGTGCGCTGGAGGTGGCAGCGGCGGGGCCGGTCTTCCCGCTCGCTAGCCACGAGGCCACGTGCACTGGGCACCCTCCGGGACGGCTGCAAAACCGCCGCGAAGCCCTGGGCGGCGGCCCACTCGGACAAGACCTCGGGGGACCCCCCCGCGCCCCCTCCCCGCATATCAGCCCCGGTTCCCGGGCCCCCGCTGCCGGCCGTGACCCTTCATCTACGCCCGCGCCCCCCTCTCCCCCGCCCCCCCCCCCCCTCCCGGGCCTCGAGCCGAAGTTCACTCCCTGCAGCCGCCGGCCAGGCGGGACCGCGCCCGGCCCGGGTGCGAGTGTCTGCGCCCTGTCCTCGGCCCTGGGGCGCCCGGGGTGTGAGGGAATTTTCCATTCGTTTCTTTCTGGGGCCCAGGCCTGCTCCGGGGCTTCTCTCACTAAGATGTTCCCGCGGCTTAAAAGAGTGCAGTGAGCACGGCAACACTTCTCTCAGGGCGGGTTTTCAGGGGTGAAGGAAGGATGGCATAAAGAAGAGAGATTTTTGGAAAAAAGTCCTAGTACTTTTGCACCGGTATGATACCTTTAACAAATGAAAGGGGTGGGGGAAGAGAGAGAGAGAGAGAGAGAGAGAGAGAGAGAGAGAGAGAGAGAGAGAAAGGGGGGGGGTGGCAGGCGAGAAGGAGGGAGGGAGGGAGGCGCAGGAGGAGGAGGAGGAGAAAGGTGGGGGGCGGGGGGTGTGGAGAGGCTGGTGCAAAAGGAATGCGCGTTTGCAGGAGGAGGAGGAGTAAAGCGATGATTGTGTAATTAAATAATAAAACAATCCTTAAGTCTGATTTGGAGAGAGCTCGAGCGGGGTCCAGAGGGTGGAACCGGTGAATTTTTCAACAAGTTTTGCAAGAAAAGAAAGCAACAGCGGGAGGGGGAAAAAAAAAGCACAGAGCAAAAAAAAAAAAAATACTTTGAAGCTGAGCGGGAGAACGGGATTTATCGTTTGGGATTTTTTATTTTTATTTATTTTTTTCCTGGAGATCGGTTCGATCCCCTGGGCTGTGGGCAGCGGCACCAGCAGCAGCGTCCTCGCTCGGCCGGGTCAGACGCGGGGCGAGGCGGGCGGGCGGGCGGCGGTGGCAGCCGCTGGGACCGCGCGCCTGGAGTCTCTTCCGCCGGGAGCTCTGCCCTCGCGCCCCCTCCCTCACCCCGGCCTCTCCCTTCTCCCCGGCCCACCCCGCCCCCACCGGCCCTCTCTCGCGCGCGCCCTTCCACCCGCGCGCACTCGCTCACGCTCCCCCTCGCGCACACACATGGTCGGCTCGCGGCAAAGTTTCGCCTGCGATCGCCACTCCGGGATCCTGCCGCAGTGTTCGGGGCTGTAACCTTGAACTTTCCCAGCGCGGTGACACATTCTCCTCGCTCTCCCCGCCGCCTGCCCTCCTGCGCCCCCCTCCCCGCTTCCCCCCTTCTTCAAAGCATTTCACCATCACCCATCATCACCCCCAATCCAACCCACACCGAACCTTCGCGCACCCCCAAGCACCCAACAACAACTACAAAACCAAACAAGTCCCCAAACAGGCGAAAAGCAGCCTCCACCGGCGGCGGCGGCGGCCTCGGAGAGCTCGGCCGGCGCGCACGGACTGCAAGAGGGTTAAAAGTGTAGATTGGATTTCACCCCGGGAAATCTAGCACGCCGAGTGAACTTGAATCTTTGGCTATTTAAGGAGGACTGGGTTTGTTGTGAAGTTGCGGTGATCCAGCGCAGAGCCCCGTCCTGATTGACCGCATCGCTGGGCTCAGATGACTGTAAAATGAATAGATGAAATTCTTGCTTCTCGAAGATTTTCTTGGGCATCTCCGGGAAAGTGCGTTTTAAGGCGAAGTCATGATGTATTCTCCCATCTGTCTCACTCAGGTACAAGTCTCGGTCGCTTTCTCGAGCTTTCCTTGGGCCCCCAGACGGCTTTGTTTTGTTTTGTTATCCTTGTCGTAGGGATCACAAAAGGCTTTGAGGGAACCTCCGCACATCCCCGTCCCTCGGAGAAGTGGCCCGGAGTTGCGGCAGGCTTTTTGCGGGCGGCGTGGGAGCCGGCGATCCGGCCCTCGCCCACGGGAGCCCGCCAAGCGCGCCCAGTCTCGCGCCCTGGGCAGAAACGCGGGCACCGGGCCGGGCGATGCTACGGGTTGGGGGTGGGGGTGGGCAGGGCCGAGGCCCCCCAGCGCGAGCCCTTGCGCGGGCCCCCGAGTGCCCGCCGCCGCGGGACCCTGGCGTGGGTCGCCCGCCGCTTCCCGCAGCCGCTCGGGCGTGGGGCGGACTCGGGCTTTGGAGGAGCTTCATGGGGCACTGAGAGTGCTCGGAAACGGCCGTGAACTTGGGCGAGGGGACTCTAGAGCGAGTCTGTGTGGGCGCCTCTGGACTTCGCTGCCGGCAGTGGGCGGGCGATGCCGCGACTAGGAGGTTGCGGGGATCCGTTCCTTAGCTTTATTTGGGGACCTGAAGTCCTGGTCTGTAGTGACCGGCACTTTGGGGTTCCCAGTGGCTGCATCTCAGAAGTGGTGTGTATGTTGACAAGAGTTTAATCGGTTGTGTTAAGACTTTTACAACAGGTTCCTTTTATGGAAACCTGCTCATCTGAGGATATTTGAGCATATTCACGAGGCATAAAGTAATGTTGGGAAAGTAAGGTCCCTTTTTTTTTTTTAACTTTGAAAATTGTCTTAAGACCTTAGAAGCAATGTTAGAAGATAAAGCACTGGCTTTATCCTTGCAAACAAAAACAGTATCTATCACTTTCAATCAGGAGGGCTAATGGAAAAGTGGCAAGACCGTACCTGGGCGCAGTTTCATTGCTGCCCAGAGCGAACTCACCAACTGATGAAGTAAATAGCACAACCCAGAAGTGATATTTGTAACAATCATTTTAAACCTTTAAAGTTATGGGACACTTTACTTTAGCTTTTAGGAGTATGTACTATGATTGGTAATTAATTGATGACCATTTTCTCTAAATTCTCTTGAAAACGAAACAGTTAAACAAATGTCTAGTTTGGGGTGTGCTAATTTTTTAAATATCTAATATTAAGACGATGCATTCTCATAATGAACAAATAATTAAGATTTCAGTTGTGTGACAATTAGAAACCATTGTGATTCAAAAGGATTGAGGCATTCATACATTGTGAATGAAGATGGAAACAGTGATAAGGCTTATTCAGTGATTGGATACAGTCCTGTAGCTTTTTGGCTGACACATTTTTTTATTGTTTATATTTTGTTTGGCATCTGAGTATGATTAACTTAGATATGGCTGTTTTAAGCAACCAAACGTGCACTTTAATTTAACAAAACTGGAAAATGGATTGGTGAGTTACTTGTATCCTGAAAGCTCTGAGCGATAGTAGCCCATGAATATGATGAGGTTCTTTGAGGTGTTACCTAGTTGTCCATAGTTGTAAAAGTTATCTTTGATATTATCCATCAGCAGGACTTTTTTCTTTTTCTGGTAAGCCACGTCCATTTGTATGATTTTTACACTGGGATAAGATAAAACAGTGATGTGAGCTTTGCACTCATAAAGTCCTGTATCGCTTCTTCTCACCTGTGTGCTTTTCTGTATTTGTATTCCCACTATTGGCCCGTGCTTTTTTCTTTTTGGAAACACTGCTAGCAAATGCATTGCATTTTCAGTTTTCCCTAAATATGCATTTAAAAGTCACTAGCTTTATTTAATTTAAGTTAAAATAATACTGCAGCATCCTGACATATGAAATATTTGGAGCATATACAGTATGATCATTTAACTACCACATTACTGTTCAAGGATACATGCTTACCAACACAAATTAATGTTGATGACAAGATATTCTTTGTGATGTTTGACAATATAAATCTGAGTTGATGTATTTAAAACTGTTTTGGGAATTGAAGGCCTATGCCAGAAAAGGAATTTTAGTTTTAAGATTCTGGACTCATAATCGTATATGGCTCTTTTAGATAATACAAGGCATTGCCAAAAAAAAGTGAGGGCATATTAGTAGTATTACTTTTGTATCAGATCAACAGCTTAGTTTTATCATAGGAGAGTAGTAGCTGCCCCACAAACTCTTAAGACACAAATACAAAATTCACATTCTTAATTTGTTAGAAACCTTAGAAAGTATCTAGGTTGTTACACTAAGTGTATAAGTTTTAGAATCTTAATTTAAATAGAGCTAGCATTTAAATATCTAAATGTTATTAAAAAAAAACCGTATGCTGTAATGTCAATGTAACTCAGGACTTAAAGATCAATAGAATTAAGATGTAAAAAGAAAAGCAATAGTTGCTTATATGATTTAATATGTGCTTTGTCTATATATAAATGTTTAATAGCATATAACTTTCAATTAGCATGATGGCATCCAGTTTTTTTTGTTGTCATTCAAGTTCTTAGATACATTTTTTTCATGGTTTATTATTGTACCATGATGGTGTTCCAAAAGCATGTGGTATTTAATCTTCCACCACTATATTGGGCTAATTTTCCCTCTCTTTCATGGAAACCATTGTTTTCACAAAGGAAAATAAATATGTATAGTAAGCCAGGAGTTCTTATTCTTTTATTTCATAATTTATAACTTCCTATTTGTCAATTTAATTCAGCTCAAAGAAGTTTTGTTAGAGCAATGATCATTGAACATCAACGTATTTCAATAAAAATTCTAAAAGTGTGAGCTTAACATTACCTTAGTATAGACTTTCGATGTTAAATCACTTACATGCTTTGATTAAAAATATAATTTTAATAGTTGCTTAGGGTTATTGTAATAATCCATTACTTAGGGTATTTGAATCTTTAATCCCCCTTTTTTGGATGACGATGGTTATTATGCTGCACGTACATGTCACTTACAATTATTAAGAACACATACAATTGAGCATTAGGAAACAATCACACATGGGAGATGACATTTAGACATGTTAATGCAAAAATGTATGTGACACATTGCAAATCTCTACTTATTATCATATTTGGGGATATGTTCCCCTATCAAAGGAGTCTTTCCCTTAAAGTGAATCCACATCATAGTAAGACCCTGAATGATATTAATGCAAATTGGTGGCCTGAGAGTGTGTTATTTCTGTTTATTAGTTTATTAGAAGTATGTGTTTTAAAACAATATTTGGCATCACTGATAGTAAAGTCAAAGCAACAGTATTTTATGTTCATTGGCTAAAAATTTCAAAATTGAACTTTCAAATGTGCATTCTCATTGTTTGAAATAATTTGTCAACTGTTAAAATTTGTTACATGGTAGATGATTCTTATAGCTGAATACTAAATCTCAAAACTGTTTAATCGAAAGTATGCTTGATGTACTTATAGAAAATGAAATGTCACTGAACATAGTATTTAAGGATCTAAGGGCTGAAGTATTATGAGGTTGCTTAATACTCATTAAAATAATGCTGCATTTAAAATGTGCGGCAAGAGTAAAAGGACTGAGACAAAGCTCCTTCATGTACTCCCTATAGTCTCAAAATTTTCATTTATGAGAGCGACTATGCATGTTTTGAAATCATACCAATAAATCATAGTCGAAGTCAGATCATAGGAAGTGAGTTCACAAAGCACATTTAAGTCCACATTTCCTTGAGCAGGCAGGCTTTCCTTTTGCATTTATTTTGAAGGGGGATGAACAAAGTTTTTACAGTTACAGTGAAAGCTAAAAGCATGGCATCAGAAAGTGTATGGAGATAGGGAGGTCTTATCATGGGCTGTGGTTGCTGTGAGCAGGGCTGCCTTCCCACACAAAGAACAGATTGTGGTTTAACTCTTTCCATGGCCTAGTTTAATGTGCTCACATAGTAACTGAATTGTTCAAGTCTCTGCTGGAAACTACTGATCGTTTTAATGATTTCCTCTATGGCATTTGGTTATGCTTCGTGCTGTGATGTAATCAGCTGCATTCTGCATTGTTATAAAATTTTGATTCATACTTATTTGGTCATATGTTAGAACCCTTGATAACTAAGGCATTGATTGGAGAGGACTACACCTATCTGTCTAAACAGTGAATTGCTAACATGTGCAGTTGTCAGTGTTGAAACTTTGAACTTCATCTTAAAAAGGTGTCCATAGCTATATGGAATTTTGGTACAGCTTCTTTGTTGGATTGTCACGAGTTTATTCTCATCATCTTTACCTAATGCAATCAATCACTCTGTTAGTTAAACTGAATTTATTTCACAGAGTTCAGAGTGACTAACACGAACATGTAAATTCTAACTTGGGATGCAATCTGTTAGAGAAAGTTATTTTGTGGTTGGGATGAGAATATAGTCAACATGATCAGAAAAACAGTCATGGTAGAAGTTCCCATTTGTGTCAGATCATGTCTTTCTGCATAACATATAGTGTACATGTGTGAGACATTATTCTCTTTCTCTGAAGAGCAGTAGGCCTAAGCACATGTGACAGGCTTAAGTCAGAAAGTCACAAAACACTGACTTTATTTGGAAGTAACATTAAATACCTGTAGATGAAGGTAATCTGCCATTCCTACCTGCCCTACTCCCTTCAAAAAGGCTTAGAGGAAACAGGCAGGAAAAATACAGAGCCTCAAGGTAAACCACTTAATTCATAAAATGGGTGGGAACTCTATGATTTGTACACTTGTGGGTTCCCAAGCACATGCATGTGTGTGCTCACAGTCCTATCCCATAATCTATCTATGTGGCGCAGGAATTGTAGGAATTCCACAAAAGCAGTATCAGAACAGGGTGCACTCTTGGTATGACCCTGCCATGGCATGCAGAGACAAAAGAATGTAAATTTGGTGCCAAGTTGCCATTTTTCATTGTTCACCTCAGATTGATTTTTAAGGAGTTTAAAATAATTGCCACTCATGTGATCAGTTAACAAATTAACTGACTCTGTGGGGCTTCATATTCTGTAGGAAAACTGCCATGAGAACAGTCATGTAATTTGGTTTGCAACTTTAAAAACTTATGCTTTAGAAATTAAAGAATGTGTGTGTGTGTGAGAGAGAGAGAGAGAGAGAGAGAGACAGAGAGAGAGAGAAAGAGAGAAAGAAGCGGAGATGGGAGCTGGTGTTGGTGGTGCGGAGAGGGAACGCATTGCTCAAAGTATGGAAACCTTCTGTTCTGCACACTGATACTGCAAGCTGTGTCCTTTGCCCACTTTCCCTCACTGTATACCGGTTTCTCTAGTTACCACTCTTGGAATGGTGCTGTTTCAGTGTTGGAATGTTGGACGTTTGATAAGAAAATGGATCAAGTTTAATGGCGCATGCTCTTTGTGCCACCAGCAGCCTCTTGCTGAGAGCATGCTCCAAAAGCGGGAACTGTGTGGCATTACACCGAGCATCTACACGCTTTGTGCTGCTGTGCCACAGAGAAGAGAAATGAACTGTGGCATTGCTCCTGCCTTCTGAGAAGCCCTGCTCCGATTTAAAAAAAAACAAAACAAACCCACTGTGTTCTTTTGTAAAATGGTACTGCATAGTGTTAGTTGGTCAACCAAATGTTTAAATATTAAATTTAGTGCCAACCACCTTGGTTTGCATATGATTTAAAGGATGTAGAATGCATGGCATTAGGGTGGCAATGAGGAGGATGGGTCCAGAATGGAAATACAAAATAAAACCCCCTTTCCTTTGTAGGAGGGAGAATGAATTAGTGAATTTTTTGCTGGGGAGGGGGCCAGCCTAGAATACTTTATTTTCTTTTTTGATCATTTTAAGTATGAAATAAATATAATTTTATGCAAAACTTTTTGTACTGAATTGAGAATGGATTGCAACTCTTTTTTTTTTTTTTTGAGCATTTGGAATTGAACTGACTGTGCACCTTTTCTTCCCCCCACATCTTCCACAGGATGAATTCCACCCATTCATCGAGGCACTGCTTCCACATGTCCGTGCAATTGCCTATACTTGGTTCAACCTGCAGGCTCGAAAACGCAAGTACTTTAAAAAGCATGAGAAGCGAATGTCAAAAGATGAAGAAAGAGCAGTTAAAGATGAGCTGCTCAGCGAGAAGCCTGAAATCAAACAGAAGTGGGCATCCAGGCTCCTGGCCAAACTGCGCAAAGATATTCGCCAGGAGTACCGAGAGGACTTTGTGCTCACCGTGACTGGCAAGAAGCACCCGTGCTGTGTCTTATCCAATCCTGACCAGAAGGGTAAGATTAGGAGAATCGACTGCCTGAGACAGGCAGACAAAGTCTGGCGTCTGGATCTAGTCATGGTGATCCTGTTCAAAGGCATCCCTTTGGAAAGTACCGATGGAGAGCGGCTCATGAAGTCCCCACACTGCACAAACCCAGCACTTTGTGTCCAGCCACACCATATCACAGTATCAGTTAAGGAGCTTGACTTGTTTTTGGCATACTACGTGCAGGAGCAAGGTAGGAGCGGACTGTTCTTTCTCTTAGCACAGCAAACACTGTCCATACGCCTTTAAGCACCAGATCTCTGGCTTGGGCTAGATAGAGGGGTCTGGAGGCCTCTAGCTGTCCTCTGTCCTGTCTGGGTACCATGAAGCTCCCACTTGCACTCACATGTCCACTGCCATGTGGGAGTCATGTACACAGACAATCAGCTTTCCTACCTGGGCAGGTTTCTGTATTTAAAGAAAGATCCCAAAGACAAGCATTGTAACCTAGTAGACAGAGCAGTCTAAGAAATAATAGTTTACTTCACTTGACTTTCTGTGCTGTGCCTTGTATGTAGGCATCTTTTCCTAGTTTGAAAATGTGTAACTATTTATATCGCTGCTTAATAATCTTTGTACTAATCCCAGACCAAATGAGGTAGGTGAACTTTGTTCATAGACATCTTGTGCTACTGCACTGAAGCCCAAATTAGCATTTAGTATTACAAAATGCTTAAGATAGCCACTATCAAAATGTATCTCTTACAGAGACCTAGATTCAGTTAATTTTAATATTTCTATCTTTTGATGATGCAATGTTCACTGTCGATTTAATGTAATATAATTCTCATTTAAATCATTTATACTATTTTCCCAGAGTGTCTTGGGAATACTTTATATTGTTAGTTTATATGAATGAAAATTTATAAAACTTACCAAGGAGAAAAGTCACAGCTTTCTTTACAGAACAGCACAGAACAAAAACAGAAAGTAGACTGGTTACACTGGTTTAAAATAAATCTCAAAAAGAATGCAGAGAGCGCATACCATCCCGATGTTTTAAAGAAAGTGATAGAAATGTTGCCTGGGCAATTTAAAATAGGCAGTGTTGTTGCTGAGCATTTTTTCCCCCCACATTTGTGAAATGTGTTTCCTTGTTATTTGTATTTTTTTAATGGTTTTTTTTCTTAGGTAGGTGAGAGTCTTTTTTTTGTTTTTTCAAGTCAGTGTCAAGATATAGATGCCTTTGCATTAGCAACAGCCTATAGTAAAACGTCATTTCAGAAAGCATCATACTGAACGTAGCCCGAAGTTTGAGCTACCATGGATGGAGGGTCATGTCTGAACTTGGCCTGGTGGGAGGAAGAGGGCCTGCAGTAGCCAGGTGGCGGACAGTTTACTGGATGCTCATGTTGGAAATTGTTACGTACTTCATTATCCAGAATATTAAAAGTATTAAAAATTACTCTTTTGACTCCAAAATCTTGGTCCTTCCTATGTGCTATTTGCCTTGATATTTCTTGATACCACTCCAGAGATATGCTTATGTGTCATTTCAGAATAGATATTTTTACTCTGATTTTTAAATGATGTTAGAGGTTATTCCTTTGGCAAAAATATTTCTTAAAAACATAAGGCATTGCATTATTGATTTGAAGTTTAAATATTTAGTAATAAAGTTCAAGTAAGTGGAGTATATTTTCACCCATACTGTCCTAAAATCAAAGCTCACTAAAATATGATACTTAATTTGATTGATGTGTCTAGGAGGTGACATTTTAAGGTGGGCTGTCTATTATGTGTTGTACTGATTGTAAATGTGTCTTAACTGTTATGAAGTCAAGGCTGGAAGTAAAGTTTTACAAAGTGGGTCATGCAACTTTTTAGTACAGGGGGAAGCTCTATAGCCACCTTACTCTGCTCACATTTCAGCTTTCTTGATGGCTGCTCCTTAAGGTGAGCATGTATGCGGATTTACTCCCAGGGCAGGCAGCCAGCTATCTTACTGTTGGTGAATTGACAGTACAGAATGGGTTCTTTAGATTTGTGAAGATAGATTGAAAAACCCAAATCATAAATGCCTTCTGCATTGTACCATTGGTTATGATAACTAAAGTTTTGAGAAACTCTTAGAGACCTGATTTTCAGATAAGACATTGATTTGGTTGTTGTTTCTTCAGCTTTCCCAGTGTAAGAACTTGTTATTTTATTCCATGCATCTCATCATGTGTATCCTCTGCTACCTGTCCTCACATTGTCTCCTGTTAATATCCTATGACTCTTTCTTTGAAAAAGTCAAATTAAGATGATTTTGTGTTTTCTCGTTTTAAAATTTATATCTTTTTATTTGTAAGTGTAGGTTAATTTTGTCACTTGGCAGTACAATTGATTAAAGAAGTCAGGTTTTAGAAGATGTCTGTAGTAAGTCAGATCTGCACATCTCATATCATGACTTTTTATTTTTCCTGTAAGTACATGAACCTACTTAAGTTTGTTTTCTAAATTAGGTACAGAAGTATAAAGACAAACATAAAAAAAATTAGAATGGAAAAACATAATGTTTACAAAAGATTGAGCAACAAAATTACTTTTACCTCTTTTTTCTTTCTCCGCTTATAAACGACTGGAAGAAAAATATGAGGAAGGACAGAGAGAATGCCAAAGATGGTTGCCACTGGCACCAGGATTGGCATCAGACCCTCTTTGTTTAGCTCAGGATGCCTGTGATTTGTTCATTGGCATCCGCATTGCAGTGTGGAGTGATGTTACAATATATTGACAATTTCCAGATCTAGAAATGTCAATAGTCCTCTTTGCTATTTATAGGAGAGCAAATACAGTGTCTCTTTGGAGTTTGAAATAAAGACCAATGTAATAAAGTTCCATTGTTGACCAACTTCCCATGCTTTTCTTTCTCCCTCTTTCTTTTGGTTCAACCCGCACTTTTTCCCCTTCCTCATGCTCAGCAGCCTCATCTTTTCTGAAATGTGGAAAGAGTTACCAGGGCTTTGACACACGCTCTAGTGGTACATCTGTATCTGATACGGTTTGGGGGGAAATATACACATTTTGAAATCATTTTTGATGTATGGTTTATTGGGCTTTTGCATTGCATGGCAGTATTTTCTTTAAAGCTCTATGCCTTTGTTATTTAGCTTCTATGCATATAGCCTGGTTGACCGCAATTCAGTCCATTTTATTTTTTCTTTATACTAGCAAAGGGTCATATTCAGTATAGTTGTGTATACAATTATATGGCCCCCACCTTACCTAAAATTTGGTAACTTGTTTGGGAGTAACTGCCTCTAAATCCATGAAATCATTTGATGTTAGTAATTCAGAGGGCTGCGCTTCGGCTGTTCCGTTGCTACAAGAACCGCCATTTTGTTTGTGAAGTGCCAGGCGAGGGGGAAAAAAAAAAGGCAGACACTGTATTTGATGCCAATAATGGTTGCCAGTGGCACCGAGGTTGGCATCAGACCCTCTTTGTCTAGTTGCTGAATGCCTTTGATTCGTTGGTTGGCATCCGCATTGCAGTGGGCACACTGGAAAGTTTTTGACAATCTCTGAATGAAAGCTGCTCGCTTGTTTGCCGCAGCAAAGCTTAGCTAATATAAAACCCTCCTTTTTTTTTTTTAAAAAAAAAAAGGTTTAAAAAAAGATTGTGACAGATTAAAGGAAAAATGGCTGTAAAATGGTCTCCATATTCCCAAAGATATTAAATATGTCCAATGATGCTTGGGCAGGTGGTACCTATTCCCCATATTGTCTTTGTTATTGCATTCACAAAAGCAAAGCAAAACAAAACAAAACACAAACCAGGCAAGCCTTGTACAACACACCTTCGTGGGATGCATATGTCCTATAGGATGCAGGGCATACTATGACAAGCGGATGGGGACATGCCCAGTGCAGTGATATATAATGTATCCATTCTGACTGACTATTACTTTCATTTGCATCATTGCTATTTCTTAGGCAATTATAGTTCCCTCAGTTTCTACACTTCCAAGTTTTTTAGAAATGTGTTCAGAGTACCTTACTTTTCTTTCAAGTCAGTAAAGTGTATTGGTTTAAAACTGACAGAAAAGTAAGAAAATCTTAATGATGGAACTCCATGTTAAAATCTGACATAAGTCAGTCATTTCTGAATTTCTCAATTCTGCACCAAGATGTTGCCAAGTTCTCAGTGTACAGTTTTACATATTAGGGGAAATATCCAAAAGACTAAAATGATTTTGGTTCGGGTTTCCTAGATAGTTAGCGTTCATATTACTTCATAGTTAACCACCATTATCTCATTAATTAATAAGGAGGATTAGCAGTTCTACCCAAAGGGCTGTGCAGAAGGAAGTCTGGCCTATGGAAGGCCTTGCTTATCCAGACTGTGTCTAATGTGTAGGCAGAAGTGGGGGTGGTGGTGGGGGGTACTGTACTTTCTCTGAGGCAGGGAAAAGTTGAGACAGGTTACAACACACCACAGTGCTAAAATATCTTAAGAGATAGTAACTATTGTTATGAAGTTAAGAGATCAGAGTATAAACCACAGCACCCTAAGTGATTTTTGTACTGTACTTTGCACTCTTATTAAACATGTTTTGAAGTGTGACAGAGTCCAGTAACCTCGTTGTTATCATGAACAAGTAGCTTCTTTTATCCTTGTTGAACCCTTAAAAATGTGTCCTATCGTTAGGTGACCACTTTTGTTGTGTTTTTGTTAAATAGTATCATAACTGAAGTGTATTTTGAAGTTGTGAAAAATGTGACTTGTTTACTGAGGAAGTTGGTAATCATTGTTTTTGAAATAGAAGCCTTCCTGGTTGTCACATGGCATTAGTGAGGAAGCAAATGCACAGAACTCTTTTCCTCCTTCAGCTGCTGGATTTCAGAATCCTTTGGGGTAACAATTATTTCTTTATGAAAAGCTTAAGTAGATAATTGTTTGCAAGTTGACAGCACATTTTAACATTTTAATAAATTTCATTTTACTTAAAGGTATTTCTCATTATAGGGAAAATAAGCTTTCACAGCTAGTTTACATGAGGCTGCTGTGTGGGATGATTTGGTGGGCTTGCATTGTAGCATGCTTGGAGAGCATGAAGTTTATGTGTAGGTGAAATATTTTGGATGTGTGTTTGATTTAAGGGAACACTGGTAAGCATTCTCACCTGGCACCCTGTCCTTGACTCAGTTCAGAGCTCTAGCATACATCTGTTTGCATTCTTTTCATACACAAGTCACAAGGTAAAGAAGGGTTCTTACTGGCATGACTTGACCCTAGGCTTAATGAGACCTTTGTGGGAACATGTAGTATTAGATAAAATACTTAGTAATTTTTCCACTGATAAGGTCAAAACAGAGTCTGCGGGCCATAAGTTCACTGTTTCTGTCCTAATGTCCCTGCCGTGAGCTGGTTTTGCCAGACAACTTAAGAGTTAAACTCTGAGGTCCTGGCTGCCAGCTGGGAAAGCCTGGCATCTGTGTTCTGATATGGCAAACTAAGCACTTGCATTGCTGTGAATATGGTCTCACTTTTCAAAGGGAAAGGGGAGAGAGAATGCACCAGAGACTGAGATAGGGGGTGGAGGACTCATTTGTTACAGTTATGATTTTCAAATACTTAAAACTCCAAAAGGTGTACTACTTTTGGAAGCCGTAAGGTCAGTCAGATATCCTCCCGAAATATTAGCATTAGCTCTCCTTCACCAATTTCTCCCATATACAGAACACTATATATTTTGAGGTGACAAATATTTATCTAGATTTTATGTGTTTAGATTTGTACATTTTATATACTATATCTCTTGTGTGCAAGAACTAAAATTATGTTCATTATTGAAGAAGAATGGTAATCAAGCAGAATTGGGCCCTGCAGTGACAGGAGTGGTGGTGGGGTCTCTTAGAAGATATCATACTGCTGGACACAGTGACACTATCTGTGTCTTGAGACTTCCAGATGGGCAGGAGCCCTTTAGGGAGGCCACCTATAGCCACTGTTTTAATGTTTAAAGTTTCTGCTTTCTAAAGGGTCATGTAAGAAAAACATCCAAACACAAAAGCATTAGAGATTTGTAAAAGATTTAGTAGGATTTAAAAATTTACGTAGTTGTTTTCCCCTAATTTTCAAATTTGAAGTAGAGCTGCCAAAAGGAAATTAAAGTTTTAATCTCTATTAACTTTTCCTTTTGAAGTTGGCACTCTTTTTTGAAACAGCCATCCAAGTTACTCAAGAAAGTAAGGTGTTTCTCCTCATAAGCCTTCACTCTGCTGGATTCAAATGCAAAAGTCAACCAGTAGGCTTCTCAAATACTATTTGTTTTATGACACTCCTCTTTTTGCCCTCTTTGCTGAGCATTTAGAACTTCTAAACGTGGAGAGGGAGGCACACATGGTTAACTTGAATCTGAATTCCCTGGAATTCTTAAAGATCCAAATAAGTTAGTTTCATGTCATTTATCACAGTGGCTTACATGATATCTGAATGTGTCATCCAAGGAATCATTCTTGCTTTACTTTGAAGCTTAAAGCTTATAAAGAGTGGAAATAGCATATATAATACACACAAAATAGGAAATTATTCAACAATGTGACATTGGTGAGCATAGAACTTGTGGCCCTTGAGGAGTTTGTCAGTATATATATGCTCTGTTGGAGCAAATGACCAACCAGCATATCGCTAAGAGCAAATGTTCCAACTTTCTCCCCTCCATCCTTGAGGAGGGAGAATCATCTTAGAAATCTCAAGGACTAGTGGTTATGTGATCGGAAACTCAAGTTATTACAGCAGCATGCCTCACGCCAAGCATAGCAAGGAGAGACACTTCCTCTTGATTACACTCACTTTTCTGTGGCAACGTGGTATGTTGTCTCATTTTAAAGTAAATTCTTAGGTCCTTGAACTCTAATTATGTGATGCGGTTAATTTAACTGAATTCAGTTGTTAGGACTTGGCATAGAGAATAAATCATCAAATTGCTGGGAACTCGTGAAAACTAAGTGCATGCAGTAAGGAGTGAGTCTGTGGGATTAGCTTGTATTAGACTGAACGTTACAGGATGTGAGACTAATGGGACTTGAATGGTTGGGCTTTTTGCTTGTTACATTATTCAGAAAATTGGAAGCAATGGCTACCAATTAACCAATGAGGTGGAAAGACCTTGAGGCTGAATTGAAGGCACACACTAAAAAAAAATCCTCAAAATTTAAATGAAACAATATTCTAAGAAGGGAAAGACAGTCATTCATGTGCATAAATACATTGTTTGTAATAAAACACTTAAACACACATATTCTCTCTGTTTATGATGATGGCTTATACAGGACAATGTTGATGAATCACAGACAAATTAAAGAACTCTGAATAAAGACTATATAATTGAAAATATGGGGTGATGGATGAAGTAATTTTACTAGCTGAAAGTTGCCTCGAGGTTGTATATTTTCAGAATCCCATTTTCAGGCGGTTCAGAGCATGTAGTAGGTTATTGATGAAGTACGATCAGAAAATGGAATTTGTTTAAGCATGTACAAAGTCAAATAGGAATTGCCTTTAAGAAAAATTCTTCAGTGCTAAGTATATGCAGGTTTAAAATTTTACTTAGCTCCAACTATTTCTCAACATCATACTCACTGATTTTTAAAATATATATTGAAATTTTACACACATATTTTGTACTATGTCTTCCATAAAGCTACAAAAATACTTAACAAACACCAGTCACTATTAAGTGATACTTACATACATTGATACTGAATGAAGGCAAAAGGTTTTGAAAAACCTGATTTTGTACACTCACACTGCGAAGGATACAAGCAAAAATGTGTTAGTGTTAACAGCAAATGTTTGAGAGTAACATAAAAATCTGGTCATGAGCAGACATTAAAAGTTATTTGAAATAGGGTGTATTCTGTAATTCTTGTAAGTAGGGTATTACATTTATGCCTACATTAATAAGACAAGTATGTCAATATGAAGTCTATATCCCTCTATTAGTGCATTCTAAAGTGTGAAAAATGTTCTTGCTTAGGACAACTTGTATTTTATTATTCTGACATCTGCACTTTCTGGATGGATTACCTTAAATTTGCTATGCTATGTTAAAAGCCTTGTTTTATGAGGTCGGTCTCAGCTTCTGGCCTTGGTGTCAGGAACCCTGCTACGTGATGCAACTTGCCTTGTTAGGTTTAATTGACCAAAGCTGATGTGTTAAAACAATTCATTTGTGCTGTAACTTATGCCCTGGCTAAGTTGCTACCTGAATCCCTTGACCTTGACTTGTCTGGGTCATGAAATGGCTGCAAGCTGTTTGACCTTTCTATTGTGCAGAATGTCACTGTTTCCTCTTATTCTCTTATGGTAATAGCTGACAGAAAGGCCCCAGCCCATACTTTACACACCAGTGGATCCAAGGCGTCCCTCTGAAGTAGCCACCTCTTCTGTTTGACATGATCTGGCTGTAGAAGTGACTTTCTTTTGTTTGCTGACAATGATGGGGACAAATTTGCAGCCTTCCTTGCTGTTGGAGGTGGGGGATCCTGCTCTGGAATTGGGAGGGATTTGGATTTTTTCTGTGTTTGGTAGATACACATCACTATTTCTTTTCTCATTCCTCTGAGGTTGACATCTTAGCCTTAGCTACAAGCTATGGTTTCCTTAATAATTATTTGTTAACATTTTTAGCTGTTAGAATAAAAATATCTTTTTGTCATTACATAGGGTAAAGGGTAAATTTAGTTATGTATTTGGTTACTAATGCATAAATCTTTAAAATACCTGTGAATTTTAGTCTGTGCTATAAATTGTACGATCTTTATATTGCATTAGGAAAATCTATATACTAAACATGCAGGATAAAATGAATGTTTTAATCATGAGAATAATATGGTAACTTATAATTTATTTTATAGTTTTAAGAGAAACCTATTCTTATTGAGGTAAACAACTAAATTTTGTGATATAGCAAATTATACTAGGAAATATGAATTTTTTTTATTACTGGGGAGACTTTTGCCAGTATGTAAAATTGACTTTATTTTAATGAATAGAGATTGTTTTGCTATTCCTCATGAAAACCTCATGTGCAAAAATGGAGAAATTTACCTCAGTTCTCTTCCAAAGCAGTGAAATAATTTTATATTTAAAATATTGGAAATGTCTTCTAAAATGTTAAAACACAGATATTTTTATCCTATGAATCTTTTCATTGCCAAATATGACATTATAGTTCATGATTTTTCCTATATTTGCCAGATTAAATATTTAAAACCCAAGCTGTTACATTTTATTTTTAAATTATTAGAGGAAAAAAGGAAGTTTAAGTTAGAATGTGCATTTCCTTTCTTACTTGTCACATACTGTTTACATGTGTGTGGGTACACTAACAGATGAGAGACAGTGTGGCTGGAACCTTGGGGAAAAGCTCTATATTTCTCTATTTCCATTAAAAAATATCTCTAAAGAGCAGGTGACAAATTTTCTTTTTCTACAAAAAATGCTTTCTTTTTCTTTTGTTCCCCTAGAAATGTTATAAGATTAAGGAATTTGAATGCTTTCAGAATTAATCATGTCAGTAATGTCACATCTTAGGTGTCAGAGGAGAAGGGCCAGTGAAGTCCATGAAAGATCTTATTGTAGACAGTTGCCCCATTTTTCTTCTCTTCCCTTCCCCTCCCCTCACCTATGGACAACAATCCAGAGGAGAATTTACCCTTTTCCTTTCTGCTCATTCACTGACATCAGTAATGATGCCAACCTGGAGTCCAACTTAGATGTGGTTAGTGGGCTAGTGGTCATATGGCAATGAGACTGGTGTGACAGCAGCAAAACCAGCCCATAAGAATTGAAGAATGTCTGTGACTTTTTCCAGATCTCTGCCTCAGTTCTTTTCTTGAAAGACTTTAAAAAATGATCCTAGCTACTGAGTTGAAGAGGTTAAGTTCCTGGACCATGGATAATTGGTGGGTGCTGGGGTATGTACTTGCCTATTTTGGGGAGTTAAAGAAGAGAAGTTAGAAAAAAAATTAGAAGAGATGGGGCTTCTATCTAACAGAAATTAAGAAAGATGGCTTATTCATAGATTGAAGAGTGAATATTACACAATTTAAAATCTGTCATCCTTTGAATTTTAGACTAGGAATTGAGCAAATCTCTCTTCTTCATACCTTAAGTTTAAAAAAAAAATGTTTGCTTTCTCTCTCTCTCTCTCTTTCTCTGTATGTGTGTAGGTGTGCCAGGTCCTTCTGCCACTACAAACAAACACCAGACACTTGTGTCACCTTTTGTGTCTGGCTTATACAGGTGGCTTAAGAATTGAACCAGGCCCAGCAAGCATTGCAAGCAAGTGCCTTTAACTGCTGAGCCATCTTCCCATTCCACTTCTCAAGTTTTGCAAAGATAAAACTCAAGACCAGGAATGTCTGAGTTTGGGCTGCTCTAACAAAACACAAAATTTATGAACATCACAATTCTTTACTTCTCGCAGTTCTGGAGGTTGGGTCTAAGGTCAGAATGTCAGCATGTCTGAATGCTGGTGTGGGCTGTGTTCTGGGTTGCAGACTTCCTATCCTCTGTCCTATCCTCTGTGTTCTCGAAAAAAGAAGTAAGAAACTCTCTTGGGTTTCTGTTAAGGCATTTGGGGCACTAGCCTCATGTGTGAGGGTTCCACTGTCCTGACCTAATTAACCATCAGGTCACCTCTTAATGTGTTACATTGGGGGTTTGGATTTAAACAAAATGCTGGTAATAGAGAGTGTGTGCCTACATCTGACAAGCTGGGTTCTTGCTTTTCCTCAGCTTGCTTTCCTTTGTCCAGTCTTATCCTTCATATGCTTTGATTTTTTTTTTTTTTTGCTTTTGAAATGACCATTTTAGAGTTAGTGAAATAATTCATGGAGTAATAGCAATAATTTAGTAACAGCCATTATTACTATAGATGAAAGAATAGAGCATAATGCAAAGTTACCTGCAATAGAAACCACCTTATTATGATGTTGAGCAGAAGTGAATGAATGTGAAACAAGGAGTCATCAAGGATTTTGTAAGAAACTCAAGTGATAAGACAGTATTTGCCTGTTTTTTTTTTTCTTTTTTCGTTTTCGAGGTAGGGTCTCATTCTAGGGTGGTCTGATCTGGTACTCACTCTGTAGTCTCTAGTCCCAGGCTGGCCTCAAACGCACAGTGATCCTCCTACCTCTGCCTCCTGAGCGCTGGGACTGAAGATGAGCACCACCACACCCACCTGGATAAGTCTTTCTAAAGAGAGGGTCCTGTTCATTATAGTATACACAGATACTTCTTAGTAAAAACTCTGAAGGCAGTCCCATGAAGTTAGCTAATCCAGTGTAGTCATGAAACTTATATAAATTAGAATTAAATTGTATATTTCAGAAATGGCTTCTCTTCAGATTTCAGAGAATACAGTTCTTGATTAATCTAGAAGTATTTGGTTAAAAAAGAAATGAAATGATTTTATTGTGGTTCACTGAACAAATAGCTTTACTGTAGTGTTGAGTAAAGGGTATCCTAGCCAGTATTTGTAATTCACTGTGCATGAAGCATTAAAAGTTTCATGTGCAAAAAATTTCAGTCACTCACATTGGGAGAGCTTCATTTGTGTTTTAGATGTACTTGGATAGAAGTGAGGACAATGTGGCCAGGCTCAATTGCTGTTTAAAAGGAGCAAGCTGCTGGCTTTTAGTCTCTCTAAGTCTGAAAATGTCTTATTAAAAAAAAATGACCCTTAGTTGGGTCAAAGCCTCAAATTGTTTAATTGGTTACATGAATTGTTTTGATTTCATTGCCATCTGACTCTTTTCTTTTAAGTCAGTTTTTTCTATTCTTCCCTTTTGTGGTTTTAAGATAATTAGTTAAATGAGCTGCAGAGGAAAGAAGTTAATATTTATTACTTTGAGTGATTTCACTTTTACTAATAGTAGAACAACTGGACACCAAATGAGAAATGGTTAAAACATTTGCTTCTTCTCACCAAACCGTGACTTGGGATCAGTGTTTGGCTTCCGTGGCTCTGGTTGATTGGATTCCTGTGGGCATGGGGCTAACTTTGTGTGCCAGGTTCTTAGGAAACTAGCTGGTGCCCAGCTCTCTGTGACCCTTGGGTTGCACTTCTCACTCTGCACAGCAGGTTTGGCAAGTGGGAAAATTACAAGGGAAATATATTCAAGCATATGTCACACTGCTGCAGTGTGAACAAGCCTCATCTTCCTATATGAAGGACTTGGTAATAATGTTTATCATATACTGAAGGAGTCTAGTCAGGAGTTAATGAGAAAAGTTATGTCATGTTTGTTCACTAGTTAAAGGGTAACTAGGGTGTGGACAAAGCAGAATGAGAACATTGATTGGCTTGCTTAGGTTTGGAGCATGATTTTTAATAATTTGTGCCATACCTTTTCTTCTTGGGAAGAGAAATACTGGTTTCTGTGTTTGTGGGATACACAAAGCTATAAAAGGCATGAGGATAAAACAGTGTAACCATTTTTTTTTTTTACATTGAAACTGGAGTGCTGATGATAACAGAAATGTTAGTTCATATGTCTTTGTAAAACACTCAAAAAACTTTGCTTGCACTTATGATACAAGTTAATGCAACCCTGAAATGCAAGCATATCTGTGGCTCCTAAATACTAGTTGCATTTAATAGCTTCTTCGAGATGCTGATGGTATTATTATTCCTTGATGGTAAAACAACAGTGTTTTAGGATATGACTTGTAGTTATGTACAATTTCTGTTCTATTTATAGTCTTCAAATAAGGGAAAAGCAGCTTATAGTAATATGAGGATCACTGGTTTTACAATAATTAAATAGACTTGTTATACTACATTAATCCCTTTTGGAGCATTTGGAATGACTTCTTAGTACTGACAAATACAGCATTAGGGCCTACAATTAATCTGCTTTTTGTATCCAACATTTGTATAATATAAAACATGTGCATAGAGAAACATATTTTAGGTTTAAGATGAGTTCATTGGAGGACAAAATGAAATTATATTAGACTCTGGGGCAATATGAATATAATTCCAAGTTCTGATAAAATATGGAATTCATTTAGAGTTAGAGTAGGTAGACAAATTATTCTTATTTTTTCCCTTTGGTGAACACCATGTTTGTACTCTTAGAATTATGTTTTCCCTGAGATCCATGTTTGGTACATGTTGCATAAGAGATATGCCGTGTGAAATAGGAACCTTCATTCAGCCTACTATCCAGGTGAGAACACTGTGTGACTTTGTGGTTCTCGGATCTGTCATTGATATGCTACTTTATTAAACTTAGAGACCATGAAGCAGATTCAGTTTTAAAGTCTGGCCCAATCTGGATTTGTAGTTCATAGAAATGAATTATACTACTGAAAGTCTCTTCATGTTTTGTTCACAAAGCGTCATTAGTTTTGTTGAAAGGACTCCTGAGTTAGGATTACACTCACGTCTCCTGCGGTAAAAGTCCCACAAGGTGTTTCTAATGCGGCGTGGGCTCCTTTATGGGTGTTAAGTTTGTAACACTTGGGTTATGAATTCATTCTTCGTGTTTGGGTTCTAGGAAAAGTATTTCATGGTGGATGAAGTATTAGTTTAATACTAGAACATATTTCTGGTGCATGTACAGAGACCTTCAGAAATGCTGAGATTATTGAGTGGTTTGTGGTCATTTCAGACCACATGCCTGGGACCAGCTAACACACTGTCAGGGGGAAAAAAAAACATGATGTAGCAACAATATTAGATCATGCAAATGAGATTACTGAATAGTAATAGTTATGGGCAATATTTTGGAAAACACTGATTAGTGACAGTTTTATTACGGCAAATGTATGTATCGAGTCCCCAGATTTCATTGTAATGCACTGAAAACAGATGTCAAAGTGTCCCAAACAGAATTTCATGGTTAATCTACATATTGCATGGAAAGTACAAACAAACCATTTAGAATTCTGTTATTTAATCCTTTTTGAAGGAACAAAAATATACAATTTAGATTTACTTCATTGTTTTTAATTTCAGTTTTTTGTTTTCTAGGAGCTGACAATAAATTATTATTTTTGTTTGTTATTTTCTTAAGATGCATTTGGGAGAAAACATATTTGCATATGGCTATAGCTTTACTTAATGTACTTTAAACTGTAAGTTTCTGAGCATAAGGTCTTTGCATTTAAAAAATAAAAGCATCATTAGGCACTAAATTATTTAGTGACCTAGCAGTAGAATGACTTTCTTCTATTTCTTTGTTTTCTGATGGAATTTCACTATAGTCCACACAGTGATTGAAACAGCTTGCTGAAATGGAAGAAAAAAATAAATTATTGGCCCTACTGCTTGCAAGTACCTGAGAGACTTTTTGCCTCTTTGTGACTCTATTTCTTTGTCAGGTGAAAAATTGAAGTAGAGGATATCCACTATGCCTCTTAGTTCTAGAATCTTAGTAATTTGGCTTCTTATTTTCTTAGGTGAGTCAGTCTTCTTCATTTGAAACAATATTTAGTAAGCTTCAGCATATGCCTGTTGAATTTGGGGTTTTAAAGCACTTAATTTTTTAAAGAGAAGTAGAAAATGTGTAACCTTGAGTAACCTTCCTGTGTTGTTCTATTCAAGTTCAAACATCAAATAATTTAGTTCCATCTGGATTTTTTTTGAGGTAGGTCTCACTCTGGTCCAGGCTGACCTGGAATTAACTATGTTGTCTCAGGGTGGCCTCGGACTCACAGTGATCCTCTTACCTCTGCCTCCTGAATGCTGGGTTTAAAGGCATGTGCCATCATGTCCAGCTTCATCTAGATTTTTAAAGCTTACTTTTTAAAAAAGCAGTGTTTACCTCATAGAATTTTAGAGCTGGGAGAATCCCAAGAGATCAAAATTTGGAATCCTGAGTCTCAGAGAGACTCAAAGCCACTCTGGTTGTTTGTGTTAGTTTTGCTGCTACAGGGGCAAAAAGTAAACAAATAAAAAGAAGTGCTATTTGGTGAAAGCACAACAGTATTTTTTAAAAAAAGAAACATAAAATTCAAACATCTAATATGATCTTTTGCAATTTATTGAAATAAATTGATTCTGGTACTTAGTTTTTTTTTTTTTTTTTTAATTTTCTGCCTCTTTAGAGAATGTGTTGAAGTCAGAAGTCATGGTTACCATGAGAATATTTTAGATCATACTATATGTTGAATGCTGGTTTTATAGTGTTCACTGTATGGCTAGGTAAATCATTTTATTTTTCTAAGGTCTCTGAGCTCTAGGGTAGGTACAAACTTTATTTGGCAGGCATGAGGGTGAAATGAAAAAATGTTTGTAAAATGCCTATATCACTCCTGATCATGGTGCAGGTAATATTAAAACATTTTCAGGTCTGCTCTGATTGCCAGCAGGCTGCACAGTGCTGGTGCATAGCAGACTGTCAGTCTGCTCCTAAGTGAGTGCTCATCACCTTCTCTAAGTGTGTTAGAAGATGTAGTCTGTCTTGGGGGGTGGGGCACAGAATGCTCATTTAATGGCAGGGATTAAAGTGGGGAGAAGGAAAACCTAAAGTTATGTACCATGAATTCTGAAGTTCCTATGGAACACCTCAGAATTTTTATCCTTGCAATCAGTAGTATTGAACCATAGCAAATCACTTTCCTGATGTCCGTATTTGTGGATGACTTAAAGACATCTCCTTTCTGAGGAGTATAAAGACATGGCTGGATGCTGGTGAAATTCCTTGTTAGCATCCAATATATAACAGTACTATTTATTTTCATAAACATTTAATTTGGGTTATAAGAAAATCTCTCACATTAATGTAATTGGAAGCAAGAATAAACACACCTATAACTGTTGCCTAGCAGGGAGTACTTGAGGCTATGGTGTTTATTCATACAGGAAACCAGACTTTAAAATTCCAGATATCTGGGTGGGAAAGATTGCTCAGTGGTTAAAGTGCTTGTCTGCAATACCTAATGATCCAAGTCTTGATTCCTCAGTACCCACATAAACCCAGATGCACAAAGTGTTGCATGCATCTGGAGTTCATTTGCAGTGGCTAAAGGCCCCGGCATATCCATTCTGTCTCTCTCCTTGCAAATAAAAATAAAAATTCAAAATATCTTCATAGACTTGAATATATAAATATATTTATGTCATATCTATATCTATGATTTCACCTTTCTATCCTGTTCATACTGAATTGCAGTTTCATAAATCAAGTGAAAAGATTGCTTCAGTTTGGTTTTGACTTTTTTGTCTTATTAAAATTATATCATTAAAATAATTTCACTGATAATATGTTCTAAGTGCCCAAAGATGTTTTTGGAATTGGGAACTTTGCTTCAGTAATCACTAGATAGTAATCCTTATCTTGTCAGTCTATGAGTCATTCACTTTTCTAAAGTGAATATGTGTGTAAGCTTGTGTACACACATACACACATGTATACTATATTAACTTTTAATCCAGGCATCTAAATAATGGCTGTATACATGTCATTTGTGATGTTATTAAAATATGCTGTTCAGTAAAAATGTAAAGCACTGGATATAAAGGTGGCAAATAATTGAAAAGTGCATTTATGGAAGAAGATACTTTATTAACTGTTGTTTTAGTATTTCAAGGATTACAAGAAAAATAATTAAAGCATTAATGACTTTGCCCAAGTAACTTACAAGTAGAAAAGGAAGAGTCATGATTACCATGAACAACAAAAATCCAAAGATTAAAGTGCAGGTATACAACTATGCAGCCATCACACCAACTACTAAATATAATCAGTTTTGCTGAGCTTGCTGGGAGAAGACCCTGTGGGACTATAATGGAAAGGTCAGAGAGGAGGTGAATCTTACGCAGAGTTTTCTCAAGGGTTATGCAACAAAAACAAAGCAAAATGAAACGTTACCAGGATGATATATGAATTGCATTTGGCAATGATGTACACTACATTGAGAATATAATACATGATAGGTTTGATGGTCTGTTAAATACTTGTCAATCAAATAGTTTAATAGGACATTTTAACCTAGATGCTCAATACAAAATGGCTTTGATTATTTTATTTTATTTTTTGTTACTAAATAATACCATTCAATTGTAACATTAAAAGTTTCCTTGTACATTTTAGTTCTCAGATTTCAGTGTCTATCAAAAATGTTGTTCATAAATGTTTTATAGAATATCATTTTGTTCATTGTGATATTTTATTTATAATCTTGAGTGAGAAATGTCAACATATATTTGTTATGTATCAATAATTTAAGGTATTTCCTAACTTGACAAGAACTTTAAGCAAAGCACTTAAAAATATGAAAAGTAGATTATCCTACAAAAGTATTTTAAAAGCTATTCTGAAGTTAGGTGAACTCAATTTTAGATCATCATTATATTATTTGGCTTCCCTACTCAGTAGAAAAGTTCTTGTTCCTGTCTTATGAGCTGCCCTATTGTTGGACTGAAATACGAGCTGGTACAAACTCATGTTTTGTTATTCAAAACAATGGGCTGCTACTTGACACACCCCCAAATAAAATAGTACCCCACTTTCTATATTGCATATTCTAATATAGTTTATTCTCTGTAAATGATACCTGTTTTAGAATATGGTGTTTTCTCATAGGTAATTACAGAAAACTATGGAGTACTGTGATGTCATATATATATGATAGCACAATGTAATACTAAAGACAGAACTGAAACTCAGCAGTGAAATTTTCAGATCCTTTGTACTTTTATCACCTAATCTGACAAATGAGAAGTAACCTGAATCTTAGTCGACAATGATCAGGGTTTCTCATTTTCATACTTCTTAGTCTCTGTAATTAGATGACTGTCTCTCTCTCTCTGTACATACAAGTGTATATGTATTGTGTAGTTAGATAATGATTAGTATGTATGCATGTAACAAGATTTTGACTCCTGAAATATAAAATGATATCTGTGAGTTTATGACTTTCTTTTAGCATTTTACAGCTTGTTTAAAAACAAACTACATGCCATTCAACTAGTATTCTTGGAGACGCACAGGCTGTGTATTAGGTACAGATGCTGGCATTGCATTATAGAAAAGACAGATACTATGAATTTTACGTTGGTGAGAGAAAGTTCAAGAAGAATTATTTGATTTTTCTTAACTAAAAAGTATTGCTAGTTAAGTGTTTAGTTTATTAAATCCTCTGTGACAAGAGTAATGAATGATTTTACAAACATCATCTGCAGGAATTAACTTACAAAAATTTGTGAAAATTTCGAAGAAAATAGATTGTGAGAATGCATCGTTCTTTTTTTTTTCAAATTTTTATTAACAACTTCCATGATTATAAAAAATATCCCATGGCAATACTCTCTCTCCCCCGACTTTCCATTTGAAATTCCATTCTCCATCATATCCCCTCCCCATCTCAATCAGTCTCTCTTTTACTTTGATGTCATGATCTTTTCCTCCTTTTATGATGGTCTTGTGTAGGTATTGTCAGGCACTGTGAGGTCATGGATACCCAGGCCATTTTGTGACTGTGGGGAGCACATTGTAAGGAGTCCTACCCCTACTTTGGCTCTTACATTCTTTCCACCACCTCTTCTGCATTAGATCCTGAGCCTTGGAAGGTGTGATAGAGATATTACAGTACTGAGCACTCTGGTCACTTCTTTCCAGCACCATGATACCTTCTGAGTCGTCCCAAGGTCACTGCCGTCTGAAAAGAGAAGATTCTGTACCAAAAGTGAGAGTAGCGTTAATATAAGCATATGAACATTAAGAGGAGTGCATACTGGGCAGTTTGATAAGCATACTATATACATTTAGCCAGACAACAGCAGACATTACACCCTAGGGCTCATGACTACCCCTGTTTTAAGTTTTCAGTATCAGGGATGTATTCCCTCCCATGGAGTGGTCCTCCAGTCCAATTAGAGGGCAGTTGGTTTCCACCATGATAGATGTGCCACTATTGCACCTGTAGGCTCATTTGGCCTGGCTGGCCAAATATAATGCCTGCAGTGTCCACTGTTGAGTATCTTCACTGGTGATTTCTCTTTCTGCCATTGAACTGCATGCAGAATTGCTTCATCCAGCTTTCTGTCAGCTGGTCTATATGGAGGAGGTTATCAGCTCAGTACCAGGAGGATTTCTCAGTGGCCTTGCAGCCCAAGTATGCGGAGTCTTTAGCACTAGGGTCTTACCATCTATTCCTGGTGGGAAACCAAGTGCCTCAGCAATGGCCTATAATGTTTTGGGGGCATCAGGGACCTCCCTGGCCAACAACTCACTGGAAGGTATCCCATCCCTGGCACTGAAAATTTTCTAGCAACGATCTACGGCTCCTGAGTGTTCCATTGTCCAAAAAAGTAGGATTCATATGATTTATTTATATACTCTTAGATTTTGATTAGCCCTCCCGCCACCTTTCCTTTACTGGATCTCTTCCCCTGACCTCATTTTGGGCCTTTTCACCCCCATTATTCTATTGATCTACTTACATATATACAATACCATCCTATTAAGTACCCCCTCCCTTCCTTTCTCTTCAATGCATCGTTCTTATGAGCAAGTATAACTTTTTATTTGTATGTCATGACCTTCTTGTGGGGTCTATGTAGTAATAGTGATGATGCTTCTGACATGTGCCAGCATGTATCTCTAATTGCAGGAAATTGGAAAGTGTCAGGATGCTTTCTGGACTTTTCTCCTAATTGGAACATGTTGGCCTCTGATTGATACTAACTTCATCACACTGAGAAGCAAGAAAATCAAGGACAGTGGAGCCTGGAGGAATAGTATATATTAGGCTCATAATGAGGCTTGTACTTAATTTGGCAAATAGTAGAATAGGATATGTCACTGGATATGTCCAGTAATTTCTCCAACTGCCCAGCAACAGTCTGGTGGTGGGACACATGGGGGAAGTGAGAAGGAGTGTTCAGAGTTGGAACTTGGCAGAAGGAGCCATAGAAACAGTGGCAAAATGTTGGGAATTCAAGGATACTGGACCTAATCCTCATTCTTAAAATTTTAAAAACATATTTTTGTTTATTTATTTGCTAAGGGAGAAAGAGAGAGAGAGAGAGAGAGAGAGAGAGAGAGAGAGAGAAGAGAGAAGAGAGAAGAGAGACAGAGAGAATGGGCATGCCAGGGCCTCCAGCCGCTGCAAATGAACTCCAGATGCATGCGCTACTTTGTGCATCTGGCTTTACGTGGGCACTAGGGAACCAAACCTGGGTTGTTAGGCTTTGCAGGCAAGTGCCTTAACTGGTGGGCCATCTCTCCAGCCCCATTCTTACACATTTTAGTTATATGACTTTCATCAAGTCTTTGAAAGTCCTGGAGGTATATTTCTTGTTCTAAAGGAGATATTGTTAACTTTGAAAGCTTTTTAAATGGGAGCTATGTGACTTAATGGTACTCAGGCCTTGTGTAGTGATCTGATGTTTAATAGCTGAATATTTCAATTCTAATTTTGTTAGTTTTAATTTAGTTCATTCATATATTTGAGACAGGGTTTTGCTATTTAGTCTAGGCTGGTGTCAGACTCAATATGTAGTCCCGATTGGCCTTGAACACACTGTGATCCTCCAGCTGCAGCCTCCCAAGTGCTGAGATTATAATCATTATATAGAGAGATACCATCATACCTGGCTTCATTTAATCTTCAGGCAACATAAAAGGTGGATGCTTTTCTGTCATTTCATGAGTGACAGCTCTGCATTTGAGCTGTTAAACACAAAGGCTGAACAGGAGCCCATGTACTTTGTCTCCGGAGATTGCTCACTCACTTGCTTGTCCCCTCTTCCGACCGTGTATGTACCGATGTTGTGCCCTATGTGTGTGCCTGCAGAGGGCACAGGAGCATTTTGGGAGTCCCCTCTCCATCACTCATCTGTGTGTTCTCTTGGGTCAGAGTCTCTTATTGATTCAGGGGCTTGCTGTTTTCATGAACCAGTGATTCTCTGGTCTGTGCTCCCACAGCACTGGGATAACAGATGTGAGTGGCTATGTCTGGCTGCTTACAGTGGTGCTGCGGAATTGAACTTAGGCAATATCAGATACCCACAGGCTCTTATGTTTGCGTGCTTTAAGCACTTTTAACCTATGAGCCCTTTTCCCTAGCCCTATCCTTAGAATTAACCCTAATTCTAAGTGACAGAATGCATCTGTCCACAGTAGGGTAAAAGGACCAAATGAAAGTGTTTGTGTAGTAAAGGGGGAAAAACAAAACAAAGTCTCTATAAGTCATTTTATTTATTCAAAAGGTTGATGTAGTCATTTGTTTTATATTAGACTTGTAAATTATTTCTTTCAAGTTTGATTTATTGATTCTGATAAATAAAGTTATGACCTTCTAGTTCATTTTATTCTTCTGAAATAAGCTGTCTTTCTCATCTCTTGTTTCCTTCTATTCTGCTGCTATATTTCTTGTATGAGACCCTGGAACTGAGTGTTTGTTGTGTGGCCACAAAGGATTCATTGGGAGAATAACATAGCCTTAAAGAGAAAGCAAGTCAAGTGCCATCTATTGCAGGGAAGTTCCTGAGGAATAGATTTTGAAGTCTTCATGACTAATAAAGATTTTCCCTTTCCCACTCATGCTATGCTGCATTAATGGCTTTCCTTACATTTTGAACATATTTTTCTACTATTATAGGTTTGCAAAGTTAGCCTATTTTTCTCGGGTATATTGACATCTGTCTAAGTGAAGAGTATTACTTTGGGTTCTTTCTTTTATAAGACTTTTCTGAAGAAAATACATATGGACATAGGCACAGATATTTTGGTTTCCTAATAATTTCTCTGTCAGAATTTTTTCCTAAACAGAGTCAATATTTCATTATAACTTTTTAATAAAGCTTTGTGTGCTTGGTTGTGGATTTCTTCGACAAGAGTTTATGAGATTTGTACATACCCTAGGATTTTTTCCTAAATGTTTCATTCATTGTCTTTTTTGGTTTTAAGGGACAGGGATTCTTCTTAGATAACATGGAAAATCTTATTGAGAAAGACAATATGATGGAAGAATCCACACATAACCCCATGTTCTGTTTAAAAAGAGAGGAATCTCTCATATTGTTAGTTTTATTATTATGGTAGTCAAATTAGTAATCATCAAAACAATTAAAGTACGTTGAGACTGTCCTATGTGCCCCTAGAATTAATTACTGTAATCATTACAATTCTTTGAAGACTCAAGTATTACTATCATCAAATTGAAGTGAAATGCATTGAATAAATGTTCTATCAGACAGCCAGTGACAGCCAGCTTTGGATCCATGATGGCCCTAGCCCAGCTACAATTCCAGTGTCATTGTCACTGCTGGGCTTAGAAACCTGTTCCTTTTTTAAATTTTTAAAATATTCTCATTTATTTATTTGATATGTACATATATGTGTAGATAGACAGACTATGAGTGCACTAAGGCCTCCTGCACTGCAAATAAACTCCAGACACATGCACCATGTATATCTGGCTTTATGTGGTACTGGGGAATTGAACCCAGGGTATTAGGCTTTGCAAGCATTTTAAACACTGCTGAGAAGTCTCTCCAGCCAAGAAGCCTGTTCTTTGCTGGGGTTGTTGCTCAGTGGTAAGAGTATATGCTGAACTCATGCAAGATCTGGTTTGATCCCTAGCGCCACAAAATAGATATATAAATAAATAAATACCTGCTCTTCAACATTTATCACTAAAACAGAACAGTTAAAAGTATCCTTTCTGCTCCATTAGGGATATAAGTTGTATTTTATAATCATGCATGTCTGTGAAGCAGTTCAATGGCTGTCACCAACCTCAAGGTGGCCCCGTCTAGTGGAAGAAATAAGTATATGATTTTATTTTCCTGTGCACTATGTTTTTCTTGCTGCCTGCATAGATGTACATGGATTTGTCCTTGGAAACTGTATCTCTGTAAACTGTAAGCAGCAGAACTCTCTCCAGTATTCTCGGAGGCTACGGAGGGCATTTAAATATATTTACCTTCTGTGTTTGTCTCCAAATATGAATGGAGATTTCCTTTCAGAGATGTTTATGAAAGGAGTGGTGAAGGCCCAGGCTGAATCAACTGGAGTTCCTGCAGCATTGACCATTATCAGGGTTGCTCTTGCCCTGGGCGAGCAGTCTATTATCTGCAAAGACATCATGTTAAACCCCGCAACTGGAAGTTTTAGTCAGGATGTTCAACTTACCAGTTAGTTACACAGAAACTATTCTGTCCAGGCTGGAATGTAGTAGTTAAAACAGGGGAACTTTGATCCCCAAGATAAAATAGGTACAGACTCCAGAACACTTTTATCATGACTTTAGTGTGCAGAGATTTTACCTCCACTTTAGTCTAAATTCCTTTATATCTGTGTCCAGTGAGTGTTATGATAATATAAATATATGAGCATTTCATCAAAAATTCAAGAACAGCCAATGCAGCTCATTCTCCCAAACACTTCACTTAGAAATGACAATACTATCCAGCTATGTCAGTTGGTTTTCTTTTTAAATGTGAGATAAACTTTAATGTCTGGATTTGATGTTTATATGGTTATTTACTTAATCTTTTGACCATGGCAGAGTTATCTTGGCCAGACTAGCTGTGAGGTGACAGTAACAATAACAGCTTTAACATCTGATATTTACTGAGCACACAGTGTCTTCTAGGCATTATGTTAAGGGGCTCTCCATCACTCTTCCCACTAAATCCTCAAAACTACCTTTATTATATTGTTATCATCTTGTTAGAAAGCTGTTTACCTAGGCACATACATTATTTTAATGGTTTACCTTAAAGACTAGATATATTGACATATCTATTAATATTCTCATTAAAAGTAACATTGCTTATAAGTTCTGCAAAGTATGTTACCACATATAGCATAGTTTATGATTTTCACATTTATATTGTTGCTGGTTGCACAAATCATGTACTTCAGAAGAAAAGTTGTTGAACATAATACTACACTTAATTTCTTAAATAGTATTTATTGGCTTCTTTATACCCTTTGATACGACTTTTGTGGAGAAGGGAAAAACTGTTACAGAAAGAAGTGGATGGAATATTTTTGTATATAGCAAATAAAAAGGTATATAGTTGAGTTATTATTGTAGAAATGTTATCATTGTAGGAAGATGGCTTAAGCATTTAAAAGTTATCATCCAAATATTATACTTAATGACAATTCATACAAGTTTTTGTACTGAATAAAATTTCTTTATTATTCTTTTCCTCTGTGTAAATCCAGCTGCAAAATAAATACCACAACATTTTCTTCTATGATTTACTTGTTTAAAAATATATTAAGATTTTTACAAAAAGGATAGTTATTTGCTGTATTTAATATATACATTTTGTTCTTTAGGTATTTATAACTTTGTAATTTAGCAATATAGTAATTCATATATTCTGTAACTTCATTTTCTTAAAGAAGACAGGTGTGTGTGTGTGCATGCGCACATCTGAATGTGTGAAACAAAGCTTAGGGATTACAGCAATTTAGTCAAGGTCAAAAGTGACCTGACATGCCCTCCAGCATGCTGTTTATAATTGCTGTGGTTAGTTTTCCTTTTCACTGTTTTTACCTATAATGTCAAAACACAATTATATGGAGTTGGTATGTTCACTAATAGCAGTTTATCTCTGCATGGTTTATAGACAGAGTCAAAATCCAATGACTATAATTATATCCATGTTTCTAACTTAGCAGCGAGCTAGAAAAGTGTGGTGGAAGTATGCAGTGGGTGTAGTGCAGCCAATAGGAATTACAGGGTAACCTCATTGCTCCGCATTCTTTTGGTTTTACAATAATTGTTACTTAAATTTTGTTTTCTGGATTTTACCACTGTCTGTTGTGTTTATATGACCACATAAAGAGTGGTTGAGTTACGTGTTGCTCCACTCTTATTTTTCTTTTGCTTGCCTTCCTCTGTAAATGTACTGGCTCTCTTTCACTTTCTTCTGACACAGCAGACAGTACATTACAGTCAATAGTTTTTTGAAGCAGCCTGATATTCATGCTCTATGGAACCCATAAGACTTCTACTATTTGCATTGTATGTTTAATTGGATAATTATGGGAACCATGTTGAACTGTTAACAACTGTCAAGCCTCTGATTAATCCTTTGAATGTTCATTGGCGTGGTTGAAGTTAGCAACCACAATGCAGATTTTGTTGTTGTTGCTGCTGTTTCATGATTATTCAAGAAAGTAAAAATGTGTTTTTTTTCCTAGAAAAGTATGTATGATTTTCTGTTTGGCTCATCTTTTTTTTTTTTTTTTTTTTTTTTTTTTTTGCTTTTTCGAGGTAGGGTTTCACTCTAGCTCAGGCTGACCTGGAATTCACTATGTAGTCTCAGGGTGGCCTCGAACTCATGGCGATCCTCCTACCTCTGCCTCCCGAGTGCTGGGATTAAAGGCGTGCGCCACCACGCCCGGCTTGTTTGGCTCATCTTATAAGTTGTGGAACAAAAAGCAATGCAGGAGCTGGGAAGATAGCTCAGTGGGTAAAGTGCTGTGAAAACATGAGGACCTGAGTTCAATTCTCATAATCCATGTGGAAAACAAACAAACAAAAAGTACAAAAACCAAGTGTGGTGGTGCTTGTAGTCCCAGCACTGTGGAAGTAGAGACAGAGGATTCATGGGGTTTGCTGGCTAACCAGTCTAGCCCACGTGGTGAGTTCCGGTTCAATGAGAAATTGTGTCTCAAAAAAGGTGGCTGACACCTGAGGTTTTCCCCTATCTCCCCACACATGTGTGTATATGCACCCATTCCCACCCATATACAAATATGCACATAAAGCAATGCAATTTAAGGATTACTGTACTTTGTTTTGCATATGACATTGCAATTTAATAACCATAGGAAAAATGTAAGAAAGCCCTCTTATTGTTTAATGACCATAATGGTGTAAAATGTAAAAGGATCCTAAACCTTATCCAAAGAAAACAATTAATAGTTGGATCTGTATCTTCCCAGGTTTTCTTCACTGTCTCAAGATATTTGTCCCTCTATTTTGCTATTCACTGAGAAGAATATTTCTTGTTTACAAGAGATGCGTCCTCCAAGGATTCCCTAGGGGCTTCCCATCTACACACCTGAGCTCACATTTCCTAACATGGTCTGGTGTAAGGCTAGAATTTCTGTGAACCTGTTGGAACAGCCAGGCACTAGTCAGTGATTTGCTGTATTCTTTTAAGTCATGTTATACATTAAATATTGAACATAGAAGCACTACTTTTAATGGGAACACTGTCTCAAATCTAGTTGTAAAATAAGGAAAATGTGAGTGTAGTGTCAGAGAAGATTGAAGTATTAAAAATAGTTAGCATGGGTTGGAGAGATGGCTTAGTGGTTAAAGCCCTTGCCTGCGAAGCCTAAGGACCCAGGTTTGATTCCCCAGTACCCACGTTAAGTCATGTGCATATGCATATGCATCTGGAAATCATTTGCAGTGGCTAGAGGCCCTATTGTGCCTATTCACTCTGTCTTTAGAGAATAATGATAATAAAAGAAATAGAAAAAAATGGTTAGCCTACATTTTACTAATAATGTAATATTTGAATAAATGTTTGAGAGAGATAATAAATATAGGTACTAGTTTAAACTTTTGAGTTTAAAACTATTCCCTACACCAATCCTATGATGCCAACTTACTTATTATTTCTGTTTTATATGTAAGAACACCAAAAACTCAGAAAGGTGATGCTCAGGTTCACATGACTGGTAAGTAATAGAATCAGGATTTGGACTTTTTGTTAACTGTTTACATTAGAGCAGCTTCTAAGCTGGCTTAATGAGGCTAATCAGGGATAGGAGTAACCTCTTTAGCAGACTTAATGTGAGATGAAGTGTTCATAACTCAGATTAATTTCTCTACCTGGAAAATCAAACACTAGATTCTACCTGTCATTTCCAAAATGTGCCATTTGGAAGGACCATTTTGGATCAAGTTAATAGGTTTCATGGGTACTGTAATCACTGGAAAGGCAATCCTGCTATGTTTCTGTTGAAAATGTATTTTTGTCATTTAACTAAATGGACAAAAGATATGGGGGACAAGGTTTTAGATCAGAAAAATTTGAAAGCAATCCAAACACCATTCTCTTGAGTTTGCAGTCTTACTGACACTGTTGGTTATGGTTGGGAACTTTGTATTTATTGGACCTTCCCCTGAGGTTCAGGATAGCCTCCTCAAAAGAGAACAGTGAACAGAGAGGAGGGTTGAGAGGAGTGTTGGAAAGATTCATTTTAGACTAGCAGGAATCCATGTTGTAGACCCAAATATTCATTGTGGAAGGTTCATAGCTGTTTTGAGTTGCAGATGAGAAGCTAACTTCAAATTAGATTTATACTTTTTCCTAAAGTAAGGTACATTAACCCATATTAGACCATATGGTCTCCAAACTCTTTCTCTGAAGTGGTGCCTTTTGACCTGCTTTCTCTGTGGAGCAGTCTGATTGGCCTTGTCTTGATTTTCCTTTCTAAGGGAAGTTCCAATGGGTTCTCAATCTTAATAATTTTCATTCTTATTCTTAGGTGGAACATTAGGTGAAGTGTTTGTGTAAAGGTATTGAGAAGGTGATATAACTTTAGTAATGTATTTATGAATGTTGAAAATAGTAGTCATAGCTTTCAGCTGTTGTACTTTTTAAAAGTGACAGTGATCGGTAGAAACCATATTATCAGTGAAGAGGTAAGGTCTTCAAGGAGAAGATTTGGCTTTGGTGTTTGGTTCACTGCCACCGTATGAGACTGGAACTTTAATCTCACCCTGTGTATTGTGGAACACTTTCTCTTGAGTTCTCATGTGTATTTCTCTCTCTCCTCCTTCTTTCTCCCTTCATATGTATGCATTTATATATATTTTTTTTCTTCACCCCCCATTCACCAAAATGGAAAATTCCTATGGATAAGAAACCTCATGGTAATAGTTGCCAATAAGGTTTTGTGTATTGACCCTATCTTGGACTTTTAAGTTATTTTAGACAGTTTAGTGAAAGTTTTCTAAAGTTAGTTCACATGTCCCCTCTTCAGTGTACTCATAGTTTATCAGCAGAGTAAATTTCTACTGGTGGGAAATATAAGATACAAGTGAGATAGGTAGTTTTATTTCCTGACTAGAACTATTTCTGTCTTCATTTTCTCTAGAGAAAGTCACTGCTTGGGAATCACACTGGTGTTAAGGTATGATTTCCCCATCTGGCAGTTGATAACATTACTTGTTTGTAATGTTCCTTACAGGTTTCTAATGTAGCCTCCAACTCACCTTGCTTTTCATGTTTTGCTCAATAACCTTTAATCCATATGTTCTAGAATGTACTCTGCCAGGGGCTCCCTTCTTTTCTCTTCTGGACCACTGAGGCAATCTTAGGGCTTATGTTCCTCTTTCTTCTGTAGAGTGGTGCTTATTGGTTTCTGCTTATGTTTCAGACCACTGGACCACCCAGTTTTGGAGGTCCAAAATTAGACTTCGATTGAACATATGTATCTTGTTAATAATGTTATGACAAATAGCAGCAGCTGTATAAACTAATTTTTCTGTAGCTTCCCAAGGGGACTCAATTAACAATGGACCACTGTCACCATTTAATCCTTTTTACCTCCGGGATCCTGTGAACTTTTTCTATTGGGTATCGGGATTATTCTTACCAATAACAGAAGGAAATGTCAAATAGTACAAGTCAATTGAAGTTCTCTTGCCTTTCTCTGGGTGACATACAGAGGGATTGATGATAATGATAGTTGTATTGATTCAGATTGGGAGAGAATTTTAGATTAATCTCCTCTTGAAAATTGTTTCTCAATTTGCCACTAAAGTTTATGGCCATAGGAAGCCACCCTATAAAGTTTGGAACAACTTTGATGTGAAGCAGGGAAGAAAGGGCATGGCTTCTCATAGAAAGAGTCACCGGAGACAGGACTATTTTTGTGAGCACCTTGTCATGTAGAAGTCTACATTTGTGTGTGATAATTTCAAAATGGGAGGAACAGAAATCTCAAGTGGCCTTTTACCTGAAGTAATTTCTGTCTTTGTTTCTTGACAGAAAAAGGAGGGCACTCTGGCTGTTTAAATAAAGTGGAGGAAGTCAGAAGAGAAGAAGGCATAGCCTTAGAATAACAGTGCATGAAAGTCCAGGTTGCAGGTTAAGTGTACTTGACATTTGAACCCCTCCTTAGAAGCCTTTGCTTTACGTCTATCTGCAGAGGACATCTGAAATTCTTTTGGCTTCCAATCTATGGCAAATAAACAGGTCTGGATGACAAAGGATATAAAGATAGAGCTCAAGTAAGTTGTTAATTCTTTCTTTCACCTAAGAGGACTAATGAAAAGCTTAAATTACTAAATTCAGACTAGACCAGTGTCACTACTTGCCAAGCAGTACATGCTGGTGCGTCTGTCTAATCCATATTGGAAAGCCACAAACAGAAGCACATAATTTGGCAAAACACCAAAAACATGCCTCGGCACACTTCTGGAAATTCTTCCAAATGACTTAATGATTCAAGAATGTGTGTGTGTGTGTGTGTGTGTATGTGTACACACACACACATATACACACACATGCATATTGCCTAGAGATGCTTAGAATAAATTCTCTCAGCAAATTATGCACATTATACTTCTTTTGGGGATTTAAAGACTTCTTTCCAAAATTATGAATTGTAAAAAGCAAAATAAAGCTGAATATCAGTTACTTGGTATTTAATTTTAAAAAAGTACACTTTTCTTTAAACCTCCCCCAAATACAACACTTAAAACATTTGTCCTTTAGCAAGAGTAAAATATTTCTTTTATTTTTAAAATGTGTTTTCAGGTTGTTAATCAACAGGTGGAACGCAAGTACAATTCAAGACGAGCAAAACTCTTCATAGCACCATGAAGAAAATTCTTAAAATGGGAAATTATTCCTTTATAAACATTTTTTTTGTAAACACTTCCTAAACATTGAGCAGAGTAAATTTTTACTGGTGGGAAATATAAGATACAAGTGAGATATAGGTAGTTTTATTTCCTGACTAGAACTATTTTTGTCTTCACTTTCTCTAGAGAAAGTTACTGCTTGGGAATTACACTGGTGTTAAGGTCTGATTTCCCCATCTGGCATAATTCCTTTACCTCATTTCTGCTTGCTATAGATAAGACACACTTTTTAGAAAAGCACCTAGCCAGGTGTGGTTGTGCATGCCTTTGATCTCAGAACTGAGTAGGCCGAGGTAGGAGGATTGATTGCCATAAGTTCAAAGCCAGCCTGGAACTCCAGAATGAGTTCTAGGTCAGCTTTGGATAGAGTGAGACCCTACCAAAACAAACAAACAAGCATCCAAACAAACAAACGCACCAAACTGAACTCAATCTAGAATACTTAAATATATTTATAAGAGGGCTGGAGAGATGGCTTAGCAATTAAGGTCTTGCCTGTGAAGCCTAAGGACCCTGGTTCAAGGATCAGTTCCCCAGTACCCACATAAGCCAGATGCACAAGGGGGTGCACACATCTGGAGTTGGTTTGCAGTGGCTGGAGGCCCTGGCGTGGCCATTCTTTCTCCCTTTTTCTCTCTGTGTGTCTGCCACTCTCAAATAAATAAATAAAATTTTTTTTTAAAAAGATATTTATAAGATGACTATTTAAAGTCATAGTAAGAAGAGTGTTGTGGGAGGCAAAACAGTCTTTCATGTAGTCAGCTTTCTCTTGCATGACTATCATTTTTAAAACCCAGATGCTTTTATGTGTAATATTTGACTTTATTACAGCAACCTTGACAAGCTAGGTACTGTTACTTCTTAAAGATGAGGAAATCAGAGCTCAAAGAGTTCAAGTAAGTCTCCCAAGGTCACACAGCTAGGAAATGACAGAAGTGGGATTAATTGAAAGTCCGTCTCCTTCCAAGGACAATGCCCTTGACATTGTATAAGCTTCAGCCTTCTCTGAGGGTGGTAAATTTGAAGGTCCTCCCCTTTCAAGTATTCATTACCTTTTCATTCCTTGACTTGCCATGGACAAAGATGATGTTAGTATATTTCATCTTTAGGTATTTGAATTATGCTTTATATTTTCAGATTTACAAAGCACTTTTGAAGACTGTGTGTGGTGGCACCTGCCTGTAATCCCATCCATGGGGGAGGGGGAGGAGACTGTGATAGAAGGGTTATCATGAGTTTTAGGGCAATTTGGGTCACATGGTGAGATTCTGTCTCAAAAAACCAAACCAAAAGCCCCAAAGTACCTTTTTTTTGTCTGTTTTAAGTATGTTATTTAATGTTTGTTTTCAGTGGTTCATATAGATATTGTTCCCATTTTAAAATTGAGAAAGGGAACTGAGACTTATTCAATAACGTCCAAGAGTAAGTCTTGAGGTAGAATTTAAGAATAACATTTTTCCCTGTTTTTTTTTTTTTTTTGGTTTGGTTTGGTTTTCCAAGGTAGGGTCTCACTCTAGCCCAGGCTGACCTGGAATTCACTCTGTAGTCTCAGGGTGGCCTCCACCTCACGGTGATCCTCCAACCTCTGCCTCCTGAGTGCTGGGATTAAAGGCATGCTCCACCATGCCTGGCTCACTGGTTGTATTTTTGAGGACATTCTTAAATCCAAAGAGCAATCATGCTTTGCCCATCACCACATTATAATAAAATACTGAGTAGGTAAACTTAGAAAAGTGGCTCTGTGGAACTTGACCATGTACCTGTGGGCATTTTCCCACATTCCATTGCAAACTGGTTATTGGCTCTGTGTAAAATGTTTTTAGTACTTTACCCCGTAGTTCCAAGAGAGCTTTTGGGGTGTGTGTGTGCGTGCATGCATGTGTATACATGTTGTACTTGAACAGCAAAAGCTTTTAGGCTTTTTCATATTAGGATTGGAGAAATTAAGATTTCTCAATTTGCACAAAAGTAAAACAAAAATAGAGGCAGGTAAGAGAAAGCACACTGCTTTATCTGCTTTTAATCATTTGAAAGTTACTCTAGGAATATAGCATCTTTCCTCTTCTTCACAGGCTGAATTTCACATCAGTTCTGAAGTACATAGTAGAGGAGTGCATTGCACTCCTGTCCGAAGGTACATCCCACCAGAACATGAAGGTGCTGAGACTTTAAGCCCTGGTGTGCAGTGAAGGGATGACTTAGGAGGCGGTAATGCATCCTCCTGTCTGTGCTGGGTCTCCTCACCATGTACTTTGTGCTTCATCATCATTGTCTACTGCAACTGCACTGATAGCCCATTATTATTCCTTTTATTTTGCTTTGAGACTGACAGTTGCCAAAACTCCAGGACCATTATGAATTCAAGTGCAGTCAGTGATAGAGTAGGTGACTGTTGGCTGATAAAGAAGTTGGTACAAGATAAAGAGAGAACTAGTGACTGTGGATCACCCACTTCAATTTGTGACACATGGACAATTCCGAATTGCTCTTCTGTGCATGCAGGAACCATGACCTTGGCTGTCATCATGAGGACTACAGCAGGGCCCTGCCATTGCCTTTGAGCCATTGAATGGAGTGAGGCAGCAGCAAGTCTGGGACTTCTGTGATAGTTCACCACGGATTTTCTCAAACATCTCGTCAGACTTACGGTCTGGGAGAGGTGACTTGACTCTCATGAATCAATCATCCTTGACAGCAAAACTCTATTCTGTCTTATCTACTGCCTAAACAGCGTTTCATAAAGTTGGCTATGGTTTCTTGGTTCATTTGATTTTTTTTTTTTATGTACTCAGTTAATTTAGCTAGGAGGCAAAAGTAACCCCACTACCTTTCCTCTGGTGTGTTTTCAAACTGTTTGTTAAAGATTGTATCCTTCAGCATACTATCAGAATTAAGTAGGCATCTTTTTAAAAACAGAGACCACTCCCTCTTTAGTTTGCGAGTTTAGAGTCAATTCCTGTGCACCACAGTTGATACTTGGCTAGAGAAATGTGATCCCAGGAATGCTGGTGATTCCTGTTTTACAATGGTGTTGTGCTTTAGATTTCTTTTCAAATCTAAGATTTCAGAAGAGCCAGTAACTGCAAATAATCTAAAAGGGGAAGAGTAAAGAATGCTTCTAACTTCCCTTTGAAATGAATAGCTTTGCTAGAGCAGCAGCTATTAGAAAAACAAAAACCGACAAAGAAAAGCTGCTCAGCCCAGCACAGAGGTAAATTTACTTACATCAGACTGAGAAATGAGGGCTGGGCTTTGAAAAGACATCCCTTCTGACTAGAGGAAAGCTTGTCATTTTGGCACAGCTACAGCCCTCTTAAGCCCCTGAGAAATTCTGAAAAACATTACAGCAGAAGACTGTTCTTAATATTAATGGATGTCTTCCTCTCTCTCTCTCTCTTTCTCTCTCTGTGTGTGTGTGTAGAATGCTAGAGAGAGAAGGTGTGTGTGTGTGTGTGGTGGGGGGGCAGGGGATGTGAAATGTGAAGATTGCTTAGGATGAACTACCAGAAAAAACCTAAGTTTTGAAAAGTAATTTTTCATTTTCATCTTTCCCATAGAATATTGATCAAGATATGGAATATAGAGGAACATTAGCCCCTTAGATAAACCAAGGTAACTTGGCAAAATTGCAGCCTTCACAAGACTCTTCCTAAAATATTTTGTAGACAGTATTGCTCACAGATGGGATCTCAAATCAGCAGGGTCTTCTCTACTTTAGATGTCAGAGGGGGAAAGCAAAGACTATTTCTCTGGACTTAACTGTGGTAGGCATCATCTTATGCTGTACTGTAGGGAATAATTTCAGGGCCACTAAAGTTCTGCTGCTCTGCCTTTATTTAGGGAGGGGACTTTTCCTTTGCAGCTCGCTTTCCGGAAATGTGAACATTTGTATTTTTAAGCCCACATACCTTTGGGAAGGAAGCAGGGTGGAGATGAGTGCTGAGAATGAGTAGATGGGTTAATGTCTGGCCTTTGCATGGTCTGGAGGATGCTGGGGGTTAAATTGCCTCTTTTCTGGCATACATTTAAAATTTTCTAAGTCAGACTGACAACACTATTGGTACTCTCTAAGGATATTTTGCACTACATAATGGTCTTGGGCTGACTTCCATATAGCATGCTTGACCAGTATAACTGCTCTCTGTGTGTGAATGTGTCTGGAGAAATAGAAAAAATTCTACTGCCAGATAGTCTATAATTGTGTTTCTTAGGGATACCTATCATAGTAAAGGGATTTAATAATTGTGTGAAGCAGTTGTTAAAAAGCAACTTGGAAGTTATTTTCAGAAGAGAGTCATTAACTCCTCATGGCTGCAAGCTTGCCATGCCACCTTGGACCCTGACCCTCTTGCAAGATTCAAGGCCTGTAGTCTTTAGAGGTGCATGGTCATACACAGAGAAGCTGAGTTTTTTTATTTTTATTTTTATTTTGATATGGAGAAAAAAGACAGGAAGTTTCCGTTTAGAAAGAGTGCCTTGATTTGCTGTGCAGTTTAAAACTGAGGCCATGTTTTCCCAGACTGGGAAACACTCCTTGACATTGCTAACTGGTTAATGAATGATCTTGTCCCTGGCCAGGGCAGACCCTGTTTTCTTGATTTAGGACTGACACTCTCAATATAATCTTAATTCACTTCTGGTCTAGGCTGACTAAATCTTCCAGGTTGGCAAAATAGAGTGTCAGGGTTGCCATTGTTATGTTTACTCTGGATTTATATCTTAAGTTGAGGTTAAGTAACATATTTTCATAAATCAACTCACAGTCCTAGACATTAATACAAAATTGTTTTCCTGAGAGTAATTCTTTAATTGTTTTGCTTCTTAAGATTTACTTTCATTTTATATTAAAACCTCAGAGCAGTTAGCATTGTAGCATGTTGTTCGATATTAATAAACTCTTCTCAAAGTTTTACTTTTATAAAACCCGATGATAAAATGTTCTTTGGAAGGACTGGTTGTGGCTGCTGCTGCTGCAAGGCATGGCTCTCCTGGAGGTAAAGTAGAAAGTGCAAAGGCTAACATTGCTGATGTTGTTTAGCAAAGTGGCAATATGCGTTTGGCAAAAAGATTCCTGTGTTCTGAAACTCACAGCCCAGGGTTTACAAAGGAAACCAAAAGGTTTTTCAGGAATAATGATGTTGGAGAAAGGGGGAGAGACCTTAAAAGTTGAGTTGCAAAAACACTCTATAGGAGATTAAAACAAAACAAAACAAAAACTGTTTCTTCTGATTTGAACAGATATGTTGAAGATATGATTTCCTTTAAAATTATGGCCATGAGAAATTCCATTGCTAGTGTGGAAGGGTCATCTTCTTATATTTCAAGTTCTATTTAAAATAATATAACTTTATTAAAAATAACATGTTCACTTCTAAATCATGAAACAAAGCAGATCTGAAATTTGGGGGTGAAAATTTTTGTTATAGTTGCAAGTTTTAGAAATGCAAGAAAGAATAAGGTATTAGTATCTATTTTAAGTTTGTTCAGAATTTGTTATGAAAACTTGCTACTTTGAATACTATGAAATATTGGCAAAACAGTATTACTCATGAGCTATATTGTGAAATGTAACTTTTTCTTATTTTTAAGGAAGGGTCTTGCTGTAGCCCAGGCTAACCTGGAATTCCATATGTAGTCTTGGGCTGGCCTCAAATTTGGGGTGACCCTACCTCTGCCTTCTGAATGCTGGGATTAAAGGTGTATGCCACCATGCCTGGCAGTGAAATGTAACTTGTAAAAACTATATTTATTTTCGAGAGAAAGAGAGAGAGAGAGAGAGAATGAATATGGGCATGCCAGTGTCTCCTGTCACTGCAAATGAACTCCAGATGCATGTGTCACTTTGTGCATCAGGCTTACTTGGATACTGGGAAATTGAACCCACGCCATTGGGCTTCAAGCAAGCATTTTTAACCACTGTACCATCTCTCCAGCTTGAAATGTTAGACTTTTAACTGTGATTTTTTTTAATGGCTACTGAATGGGATTTACCTTTTAGCAACGCTAGTTTTATTCACTCATGGCTAGGAAATGAATAATGCATGACAAGCTTACTTTAAAAAATAGCTTTTAAAATTAATTAATTTTAAAATTAAATTTATTAGCACTATGGAAATGTCCTTTGGTTACATAAAAAGGCAAAATCTTCTATTCTTGTTTCTAATAAGTGTGATCCCCCGTCCCCCAATGACATGCATCACATTCACTTTGACAGTATCTTCAGGTCTGTGGAGTGGCTTTGTAGAACATTTGGTTTGTCTAACAAAATCCTCATTGAAATTTTCGAGTGTATCCTCTGAAGTTCCCTGTTCTCTGACGTTATCTCCTCTATTGAGCTCCATGGAGCAGCAATGTAGTTATCTGGCCAGCCATCCACACATCCCTCTTCATCAGCGTCACTCCAAAGGACAGGATCTGTATTTCCAGCATCTGAGAGGTGGAAGCATGTGTTTTGTCCAGCTGAGTCTCTTGGTCTAATTTTTTTTTTCTGGTCCTAATACATGTTTATTCGTACATGTGACAAATCTGCAGTCGTGTTTTCTTTCTAGGTTATAATGACTCAGATGTCATAATTAATTTGATGAGCAGGTGGGGGTTATTAGCCTTGTGCTTCACTTGCTAATAGCTGCACAGTTTTTCTAAAGTACTCTTTCAACTAAGGAGGCATTTCTTCACATAGAATAAACAGTACAGCACAAAAGCCTCAGTTAGATAACTATCCGTGGGCTTGAAAAGCTGCCAAGCAGATGTTGTTATTGGAGCTGGCCCAGGCGAGATTGGGCCAGGCAGATGCTCATGGGGAGGGGAGTGAGGGGAGCGAAGGGGGAGGAGAAAGGAGAGAGTAGAGGCTGTAGGGAGGGGGGGAGGTTCTACAGGACTCTGATGCTATCTTTGCCAGGGCTGGGCCGGATTTTGTTGGGATGGGAGGTGTCTTTCTTTTGAAGAGCCACCTCCATGGTTATGAATATCCACAAATGGGGATGGTGTGAGGGGATGCTCTCAAAAAATCCACACAGGAGCGAGTCTGAGTATTCATCCAGCAGTCTGAAACTTCTGGTTTGCATTAAGAGGGCTGTGTGCAAAGGGCTTATGGAGACTGCTTCATACCTATCTACGTATGTAATGGACATGACATTTACCAGAACTCATAGGTTCTGCTTTATTGCTCTAAATTAGGTTGTGCAAATTTAAGACAAAATGCTGCTTTGTTTCTTGTCACCTCACCATATAATTTTTCTTTGAACATTCTCCATTCCTTACTAAAATGTTGCAAATTAACCACTTACTTTTTAAAATTAAAATCAGTCTTGGAGCCAGTCAGATATGTATGAAATAAGTGCATGGAAGGTTTTATCTAAGATGATCTTATTTCAGCCGTCAGCCGTGTGTGTGTGTGTGTGTGTGTGTGTGTGTGTGTGTGTGTGTGATCTAAAGCTTTTTGAAACTCATCTCTTACTCCCCCTCACTAGATTAAATTTTGTAATCTCATTTTTCTTTGAGCTGATCTCAAGCCAATGGTCTGAGGATTTTATAGCCAAGGGATAATTTTTGATAATGGGCTATTAAGACACTTGCAGCGCCTACCCTGTCTTTCAGATTAGTGTGTGCACAGATTGTCTTTCTGGGGAAAAGTCCTTCCCTTGGCAATAAGCAACTGATTATAGACTGTGAGTAGTATAAAAGCTTCCTGGAAGGCTTCTACCAAAAACACAGGTACATATGAAATGATAAATAAATATTGCACAGTTTGAGCAACTCTGACCAGGATTTGTGTTTGGAAGAAAAGTCTTATTTTTGCTTATTCAGACAGATTTAATGTGCTCTGGCAACAGGGCTATCCAACAGTTTCCTTAACCATGGAAGTGCAGTGGGTTTAAGTAGCAGTGTAAGGTCACATAATTTTGTTTAGAGTGTGCTTGTTAATAGGTTAAAATGAACTGGTCAGGTAACGCCTGTATAAATAATGAACTTGCAATGTTAAAATATGTAATTAAAATTAATATCTGTAGCTTGCTACTTTAAAAAAATTATATTCAACTTTCTTTTCATTTTGTAGTGTTTTTCAAGGATTCATAAAAGAAAAACTTAATGAATTCTGAGAAGACAAACAAATTTGGTTCCCAGTACATCATTTTAGTATGAAGGGGATTTTGTTAGAATAAATTAAGATCAATGTTATTTAATTAAAATAATACATCTCACTCTAGGTATTACTATTTTTCACACAAGGGTTATACATATAAGCATATGTAGAATAACATGAAGTTGACAGTCATGGAGGTGATGTGATGTGGGTTATATTGAGTATTGACATGAATGCTTTTCTTTTTCATGTGTAAAATTAGATTTCAGACATGTATGTATCAGTGCACTCCTGCCATGTGTGCAGATGGTGAGAACACACATGTCTCAGTGCCATCCTCTTAGCCTGTGGTTTTTAATCATTCCATAGTCTGAGAGAGACATGTGGGTGAATTCATTCATTGCCCTCTGTGTTTATTGGTAGTACCTTTGGACAGGATATTATAATTTGGCAACCTTTATCTTGGTGGAGGAGCAGCACTGAAAGTAATGAAGTAACGGCACATTAATAGTTCTGAACCTTATACTTAAAACTAGAAGTTGTCTTCAAATATAAGGTATGTATATCTAAAAGGGGTACATAATGTTCAAAGGAGATAAAAAGTTTTATAGTTTTATATTTGATGCAGAATTTGGAAAATTCATGTCTTTTTCTTGGCAAGTGCTGATTAAAAGATGCCTCTATCATTTACATATGATTTTATATATGATGTCAGGCCTAAGAATATAAGTTCAGAGGTGAACAAAGCCTGTAAAATATTTTTAATATAGTAGAACATTTCATAACATGAGTCATTGCTCAGAAAATATATATGAATACATGTACTTTCATTGGAATATAAGTTATTTTTTCACAGCAAGAACTATAAGCAATAATTACTAATATAGCAAGGTAGAGATTGATATTCTTTTTTAAATTTAATTTTATTTATTTATTTGAGAGCGACAGATAGAGAAAGAGGGAGAGAGAGAGAGAGTGAGCGAGAGAGAGTGGGTGCATCAGGGCCTCCAGCCACTGGCAAACGAACCCCAGATGCGTGTGCCACCTTGTGCATCTAGCTTACGTGGGTACTGGGGAATTGAGCCTCGAACTGGGGTCCTTAGGCTTCATAGGCAAGCTATTTGCTAAGACATCTCTCTAGCCCAAGAGATTGATATTCTTTATGTGTAGAAAGTTGTACTGTACATATGCTTCCAACTGTGCAATATTGAAATGCAAAGGAAACCTAAAGAGTCAGTGCCTCTTTCTTTCTTCTTCTTTTTTAAAATTTTGTGTTTTTTGAGGTATGGTCTCATTCTAGCCTAGGCTGACCTGCAATTCACTGTATAGTCTCAGGGTGGCCTTGAACATATAGCAGTCCTCCTACCTTTGCCTCTTAAGTGCTGGGATTAAAGGCGTGTGCCACCATGCCTGGCTAGTGCCTTTTTCTTACTTACAACTTTGTAGATGTTTAATTCAACAGTTACCTGCTTAGTGCCCACTGTATACCCAGGAGTGTGCTAATGGTTGGGGAGATACAAAGAACAATAAAGAATTGATCTCTGTTCTGAAGGAATTTATCATCTAACCTAGTAATAAAAACCGATATGTAATAGTAACCATCTAACCCATATAAAACAGATGGCAGATAGTGCCATAGAAATGGATAGAAAGTACTGTTGGAAGGCAGAGAAAGCTATCAGTACTTCACAAGATTCCAAGGAAGTCTCTCGTGATTTAAGGAATAAACATGTAAGATGTGACAAAGATGTGAGACATGGGTGACTGAAATTTGGCTTTTATAGGAGCTAGTGGAAGACAGCTGTAAGTGATTCACTGAAAGGTTAAGGTTGCTGAGGATTTTATACTCCCATCGGTGACTTTCCACAAGCTAGCTTTTCACAGTGAGGTGATGTTCTATAAGAATACACTACCAACAGAATGCAGGATGGGTTGGGAGAAAGAAAAAAAAATGTTATCAGCAGAGGAGATAATTTTAAACCAGGTTCTTACATTTTTATGCAAAATTTGTGTTATTTTTGTTTTCTGTTTATATATGAAGGACAGGACATAAAGATTTGGAACCTAAAATATGGTTACAGGTTTATCTGTTTGGTAAAAAAAAATTGGGATTGAGTATCTTTTACATGTTAGCTATATTTCTAAGGGCTTTGGGGATAGTACTGTGCATGGAGACACTGTGTACCTTAGGGGCGTGTATTGTTTACTGGGGCAGAAAAATGAACAACTCAATGAATTCAAAGTAAGTGATTTTCACTGATATAAGTGATATGGAATAAGTTGTGGAAGAGATATGGGGCCCTTTGAGAACAAAAGCCTGGATTTCTTCTGGAAGAAGTGAGTTTTAGAAAGATGAGCTGGAGTCCAATATCCTAGTACTTTTTTTTTTTGTTTTGTTTTGTTTTCCGGGTGTTAATTTGTGAGTTCACTATGCCTATCATTTTCTTTAAATTATTTATTTACAAGAGAGAGAAGGAATATGAATGGGCATGCTAGGGCCTCTAGCCACTTCAAATAAACTCCAGATGCATGTGCCATTTTGCATGTCTGGCTTTATGTGGGTACTGGGGAACTGAACACAGGTCCTTAGGCTTTGCAGGCAAGTGCCTTAACCACTGAGCCATCTCTAGCTGTGCCTACCACTTTTTGAAAGTCCCTTCAGGGACAAATTCCATGTATAAGCAACCCTTCACTATACTGCTGTGTAGACTGTCTTTGCAACATCAGCCATTTAGCTGTAGAGTAGACTTCACTAAAAATGATGTATTTAACAGAACATTTCACATGCAAAAGATCCTCAAGTAGAAGACCTTTGCTGATTTTACAAAATCTACTTCTTCCCTTTAAGTTGTCTCGCTATCCCGTATTTAGTGCTCCTACAATTTCTCTGAAAAAGAGCTTCCTAGAAGCAGATTTGTCATTTCTGTTGTACACATGCTTCTTTTCAATAGCTGATTCCTACAATGAGAGCTGTGTAATCATGCTAGGTTTCTTTTTTCTTGTATCCTAGGAAGCTCAGAGAAGAAAATTTGTGTTCATTTGTTTGCTTTCCTCTGTTTATATTCTGTGATAGAATTTTCTCTTTCTCTCTCTGCCTTTATTACTCAGATTTTGTGTTTTAATTTACATTAATGGAATATTGCAATTTTTGATTAAATGAAGCATCAAACCATTTGTAAAAATAAATAAATCAGCTTGATGTTTAGGATTTTATTGAGAACAGACATCACAGAAATGGACAGATTCTGGAGCTACTTAGGAAAGAGACCTGGTAGTGAGTAGATGGGATGGGGGAGGGGGCAGGAAGGAACTGATAGTGACCACACTACTGGATGGATGCTGATCACAGAGAAGGGAAAATTCAGAGGAAGAGCAGATCCCAAGCCCAAGACTTAATTTATTATTTTTAAATATTTATTTGTTTCAAGGAGAGGAGAAGAGAAAAGGGGACGAGAGAAGAAGAGAGGAAAGGAAAGAGAGAGAGAGAGAGAAATCATGGGCACCCCAGGGCCTCTTGCCACTGCAAATGAACTCCAGACATGTGCCACTTTGTGCATTTGGCTTTATTTGGGATCTGGGGAATCGAACCCTGACATGCAAGCTTTGCAAGCAAGTGCCTTTAATCACTGGGACAAATCCCCAGCCCAGCACTTGATTTTAGATAAGTCATTTGACCATGTATCTTGCTTCAATAGACAGCAGTCAACTAAGAAATTAGAGAATAGGAGAAATATTATAATTAGGAATATAGATTTGGGTCTCATGAAGACTTAGAAATAAGTAGGTCTGCCAAAGAAGGGCTTGTTTTTAGAGAAGATCTGAGGACATAGATCAGCCTTTATTGGAAACTTACCTTGAGTGACTGTGGAAGAGAAACCCATAACTTCCAGCCCTCACGGTGTTTTTGTACCACCGTATCCTTCAGGGTCTAGCTAAGTAAAACATTTGTATGGAAGTAGGTTGATTTATCCCCTTGTCCTAACTGGTTGTTCCTTCTGTATGCTCTTATAGAACTTTATACTTCCCCATGATAGGACTTATCATAGAATATAAAGAATGTTCATTTCTAAATGACCTCTTTTCACTGAATAATATGTCCTTAGCACCTAGCTCAAAGCCCACTTAAGTGTTGACCTCAGTTCATATTTACTACATGAATAACTAAAGTAGGAATCATCCTAGACATGAGAGGAATGTTGTCGCAGGGATGTTAGGGCAAGATGGATAAGTATCTTGAGAGAAGGGCATTGTACTCAGCCTACTGATGTTCATGATAGCCAAACTTGGCCTTCCCCAACAAAATCCCATAGCCTGGGTGGTTGAAGTGTCAGAGATGTATCTTCTCATATTTCTAGAGGGTGAATGTCCAAGATCAAGGTGCTTGAAGGTAACTTCCTATGAGGTCTCTTCTTTTGTCTTCCATGTCCTTGAGAAAGAGGGGTGAAGGGCAAGCAAGCACTTTGCTGTCTCTTATAGAAACACCAGCCCTGCCATACCCAAGGCCCCATTCTTGTGTCCTCATTTAACCCAGATTATCTCGATAAGCACTCCCTTTCAAATGCAAAGGCTCTGTCCTGCCGACATTGGGGATGGGCTTCCACATATGAATGTTAGGACACAAATGATTATGACAACATGCTTTTCTCTCAGCTGGGCAGTATTGTGGTTTGTAAATAGAAACATCAATATTCTCAGTTACAAATGTGATATTATATCCTGTCTACAATGGGAGGTATCCAATTTGCTGTAAGTCTTGATCCAAAGGTCATTGCCAGCATCCAGAGGGACCTTACCCAAATCAACAAATTCACATCCAGGGAATCTTTGGGTTTTCCTCAACTAATCTTGCTGAGCTTCCTATGTTGTTGACTCCATCTTTCTTTCTACTCATAGAACATTATTGATCATAACTGAGTGTGCTCAGGCTGCAGTTGAAAAGGAGTTTCAGCAAGCACTGGAATGTGTTAAGGAGGAAAGCCATGGTACCTGATTTATTTTAAAATTAGATATGATGATTATCTGCTTGTATTGTCAGAGGCATGGCTTGTCTTGGCCTTGTCATGGAGACATGGCAAGAGCCCAGGTTTCCTTCCAGCCTTCTCATTGGCTTTGACTTTCTTTGCCTTAAATTTTTCTTTGCTTTTGAATTTAAAATTCATGTCTTCTGTAGTGTTTGAAATCCTTTTTCTTTCTACAGCCTACAATTATGGTCTGTTGAAAATAAGAATACATCCAAGAAAGAGCACGTCTCTAACAAAGGAGAAGACGTAGTTGAGCAGGCTCTGTAGGGTTTCTACAAACATTTGCTGTCTTATAACCTGGCTGGCCCTCAGGTACATACAAGCCCATCACTGATTATTGTTACTCTCCTAAATGCTCTTTTACACGTACAGGGCACATGCCTTGGACCTGACTTTTCTGCACCATCTCCCTTTGGTTTCTTTATTCCTAAAGCATTGTTTATTAGACTTATGCTTAAACAAATGAGGGCTGCAGAGATGGCTTAGTGGCTAAGGTGCATTCCTGTGAAGCCTAAGAACTCAGGTTCCATTCCTCAGTACCCACGTAAACCAGATGTGCAAGGCAGTGCTTGTGTCCCTGGTGTACCCATTCTCCTTTCTCTCTCTATTTGCCTCTATCTCTCTCTCATAAATAAATAAATAAATAAATAATACATAAATAAATATTTAGCACAAAACAAATGACCCCAAGGAAGAAATAACCTTCCTTGGTTCTAAGACTGGTTGTTGGCTAAGATGGCAAAATAAGGCCAGGGTGTGTTAAGGGGCCAACTCTCCTAGGATGAGAGAGGAAGGAAAAAGACAGTTTAACTTTCGTAGGCATAATATATTACTGCTTTTAGTAAGACTATCTGTTTGCTTTTTATAGTTATTTTTAAGTGGTCATTTCTATATTTCTATAATATTCACTGGGAAATTGGTTCCCCTGAGGCCGGAAGTCTGGGCTAGAGGCAAAACCTTTGAAGTTTGTCTCCTTTCTTCCTTAGTACATCAGAATAAATCAAAACAAAACCCTAATCCCCTTATTATATTTGACAACCATGGACAATTTCTACCCTGTGTCAGTGAAATCAGTTTTTTCTCACTTGAACTGAGGTGATGTATATTGTGTGTGTGCTGGGTACTTTTTATTTTCTGCTTGGTTTAGGATTCACAAATTGGACAGAAGAGCATGCCTGGTGGGAGTGGGGATCAAGTATCTGGCAAACCCTGGTGTTTGAATTCATAGAAGACACCATGTACTGTCACTGCATTTGTCTGAGGCTTGGATTTCCTCTGGCTGTCTCTAAACCCTCTAGTCTTGAATTGATTCTATAAGTCTATGATTGTTCCTTATATTGATACATTTGCAAACTCTGGGTGATTTTTCCAGCACTGTATGTGAGGCATCTTGATAGCAGACCTATGCTTAGCCCCTCAGGTCCCTTCACACACAGCAGAAGTTTCTTAGTTCCATGTCTGTGATGGGTTTCAGGCCTTTAGGGAAGTATACTCACATTCTCTTTTGCTCAGAATCAATTTGTTAGAATTTTTTAAATACAATCTATTTTCCATAGACAAATACAAGTACTTGACTTTGAAAAATATGAGTGCATTTTGTTTTGTAGAACAATGAGGAAGAATGCTAAAAGTAAAATTCTTTGAGGGGTTTCTTCCCAGAGAAACCTGGAGCTTGCAGCTTCTGGAAACCAAATCTTTCATGCCACTGTTGGCATTAGGGCAGCCAAATTTAAGTGATACATTAAAAACAACACCTTGTTTAACATCGTTTGCTTTAGAGGCTGTACAAATAACAAAATCATGTTATAGGTTAAAACAGAAAGCCACAATAGTCCTAACCATCAACCCTTTCCTTTGGGGTGGGGGAAGTGAACCAGATGTTTAAACAATATGGCAGGATATGTGCTTGCTGGAGTACTTGGAGACCTTGGGAAAGAAATCATGTCTGCACCCCTAGTGTTTCACAGTTTCAGACCCCTGACCTAGAAACAGTTTAAACAGATGTTTAGTTCAAGGGATTTATGTCGACATTGAATTTTTTTTCTCTTTGGAAATGGCTGCCTAAAAAATGATGCTTTTTACTTGAAAAATAAAAACAGTAACAAAATCAGAGAAACAAAGACATCCCAAGACTTCAAGCTTCGTATTGAAACTGTTCTAATGCTACAGATCAAAACAAAATTGGCCTCTCTAGCCATGATTGTTCAAACATATGAGTGTCTTCTCTTTTCTCCAGTCTCAGTTCTGTATATGTTAAATGCAGACTTTGAACAGTAACAGAGCATCTTAAAGGAGAAAAGGCCTCAGAAAACCCCAAGAAATTATGAGCCAGCATAAATGATGGCTTTTTTTTTTCTTTTTCACATCTCTAACCCTCATTCCTACCCTTCTTTCACCCCCACCCCATCCCATTTGCTCCTTCCTCCAGAAATCCTTTCTCCCATCTGTAATTTGGTATAAGGAGTTCATTCCATAATTTGGGTCATTGCACCATCCCTGCCTTTTATGAGTGTTTGTTTCATATCTGAAATGTTTTCGTGTGCTTTTGTCCTGCGTTGACTTGCAGGAGAAAGAAAGTAGTTTTTCACTGGAGGCAAAACAGCCACCTGTGAAAACTAACTGTGTAGGTAGAAGTTTGATGCTATCTCTGGGAGGGATCCAGCAGGGAGAAAGTAAGTTCTTAATCTACAAGGAAATCACCTTATGCCAAATTGACCCTCTTCATCAATGCCAGGATTGAAATATCCTATCAAATGGGTGGCCTGTATTTAGGATGTATGGAGAATCGCCAGAGGGAGAAGTTCCAGTGAAGGTGGATGAAAACTGGCTTAGTGAACTGTATTGATCAGTAAAAAAAGACCAACATGATAGACTCAACTTAAAGGTCTCATTGTGTGCTGAAATTTGATATGAATGGTGCATACTTTCAAAGAAAGGCATGAGATGCTGCTGCTTTGAGTTCCTTCCTCCCTTGCTCCTTCCCTTCCTCCCTTCCTTCCTTCTTTCATTCTTTCTTTTCTTTGTTTTTTGAGGTAGGGTCTCACCCTAGCCCAGGCTGATCTGGAATTCACTATGTAGTCTCAGGCTGGCCTTAAACTCAGTGATCCTCCTACCTCAGCCTCCCGAGCTCTGGGATTAAAGGCATGCACCAGCATGCCCAGCTTCTTTTTTCTTTCTTCTCTTGAAGTTATTTTCCCTTTCTGTCTTTTAGGCTGCTGTCTCCACTCTCTTTGATCCCATCCCACAAATTTACTATGTTAAATGTTCCTGGCCACCAAAAAAGCCAAAACCAGCTTTAATGCTGAGGTAGGAACCAGTGTCACATGGTCAGAAAGATCAGTTCTACCAACACAGTCACATGCTCCTTCATTCTGAACCCACCATAGAAGACTGGTCTGTCACTAATCCACTTGGCAGGATCTGAGCTATCTTGGAAGGTTGTGTATTTTGTTTGTTGGTCTAGGTGTACAATGGCTATGGTCTTGGCATGGGTTGTTGCAGAGTAAAAGACGTTTATGTTGACTTTGTACTTTGCCAGAAAGTGCTGACAGAGCCCAGGTTTGAATGCAAGTGGCTTTTTATATGGTTTCCTTCTATAGAAAACCAAAACTATAGAGGACAATTACCCATTATGCGAAACACTATGAAATTTAGGGGAAATTTTGGGAAAAGTTAGATCATTTTTAGAGGAGACCATTAACAAACAAGTCTTTAGAAAGTAAAAAGAGAGTTTTCCAAAAGCCACATAAACCAAATGAGAACATGAATTAAAACAACATTTACATGTTTTCAAAAAGTAGCAATTTTGTTTGGAAGACTTTGGGCATATTGTTACTGCCCATAGTCATGTGTAGTAAGTAGTGCTCATATCCTCAGGCAGGTCTTTGGTACAGTTGCACAGATGCTGAACTGTGTGAGGTAGTTGGGCATAAGGAGTCCAGAGGGCTTTCTCAGGGCCCTGTGGCCTTTGGTTTCATTGACTAGAAAGATATTATATTTCAATCTTTGAAGTTCATGTACCTCCCCCCTTTCTTTTTCTTCTGATTCCATCCAGTGTCTTCTTGCTTCTCTTAGGACCTAGCAGTTCTGTTAGCCTCTGTTATCAAAGGAGTTTTCTACTTCCAAGTACCACTTGGCCTCTTCTACAGAAATGAAGCTGCTAACAACAGTATCTCATCTGTGGGCTGTGTGGGAAGCCTGCTTTTCAAACTCCTACTTAACCGCAGCAAATAGAATGCATATTTATGATTTGTGTTTCACCAGTGCCCCTTTTGACAAAAGGTCATATCACCTTGATATATGTGATGTATATAAGCACATTTATACATATATCAATATGTGTGTGTACACACACATATATCACAGCATCCCTGGTTGTCAGAGCCTAAGCACATTGAGCCTTTACTTATAGGGGAAATGCCTGCTCCTTCATATGGAAGACTCAGTAAACAGAACTTGGTCAAATGTAATCCACAGTCAAGTCCAGTTTATTTTCACAATGTCATTTTGGTATATAGTAGATCCCAAATGTTCATGACTGATTGTAAAAGGATGATCATGAGCTTCTAAATTTACAGGTAGCCCTTTAGAATATATTTTTTTCCCTAAGGATCAATATTTTTCCAAGAACCTCTCTTCACTTTCTTGTCATTTCCATAACTCATAAACAATTGACTATTCTTTGAGTAACCTTTCATGTTTTTATTTCTTTTGGTTTATTTTTATTTATTTATTAGAGACAGAGAGAATGGGTGCGCCAGAGCCCCTGCAAATGAACTCCAGACACATGTGCCACCTTATGCATCTGGCTTACTTGGGACATGGAGAATTGAACCTGGATTCTTAGGCTTCATAGACAAGCACCTTAAAAGCTAAGCTATCTCTCCAGCCCACCTTTCATGTTTTTAAACAATGAAATAATATTATTACTTCAGAAGCATTATGGGTTAAAATAAACAGGGAACAACAAATCTATTCTGATGTGAAGTATGTTGAATACCTTAGAAATTCTCTATAGCATTGTATACCTGTGGTTAAAATTTGTTGGAAAAATATTCAGATACACCTTTCTTTTTTAGTATTTCATAGACCTTAGAACATGGTGTGGGGAAACTGCTATTTTATAAGTACATTCAAATGAAGACCAATTCTAGAAATAAGGCTTAGTGCCAACAGCCGTTAGTATATGCTTTTTATTTATGGAGCTCAGTTTTAAATTGCTAAGTCTTGGTTTGTGTGTATATGTGTGTTCATATGTGTATATACATGTTCATGATAATGTATGTGTTTATTTTTGTAACATTTTCATGCAACATTATTTCAAATGGAAGGGCATCCTTATTATCCTGATTTATGAAGGTATGGTATAAAACCTTTTAAAATAAAACAGTTTACAATGAGGACATTGTCAAAAAGTAAACAGTTGAAATAATGAGATTATTTCTCAAAGTAGTTTCCTGGTTCATGCTGTACTTCCAGCAAAATCTTGTTTGGAATGGTTTCTTCTGTAAGATATCCAGAAGCAAACTCGAAAATACATTGCTGGCAACAGCAGCACAGGAAAAATTAATGGGAAAGAGGGGTAAGACTTGATTGGTCTTTGTCCAAGAAGCTTACAAGCTCGTTTCCGTCCCCTTCTTGCCCAGTGGCAACACTAATCCTAACCAGGAGAGCAGGCTAGGTCTTCACTTGTGCAGAAGTAGTCTCTGGTACCTAGAGAACATGCTGCTTTTACCGACTAGCTGAACTCTGACTGGAAGGGCTGAGTTATTCAGCATAATCCTGCAAACATTGTTCCTTCACTAATAAGAATCCAAGGTTAAACAGCCTGTTGGTTAAATGGCATGTTTGAATAAATTGGCCTGTTAAGTCAGAGCAGTTATAAAACTATAGTAGATCTGAATGAATGTTCTCAGTGATGATAAGCCGTACCTTTGCTTCCACTGAATTCATATTCTGAAATGAGTCATCTAGTTCTTTTACATTTACTATGTCCATAAAAGAACACTCAAGATGCTTGACAATAGCCGTAGCCACTGAAAACATAAATGGTGTGTGTGCCATGGGGGAAGGTGGGAGAGCCTACCCTGTTCAGACAGTTTAGTAAATTGCATTATTTAAACAAAATCTAATTATAGCAGAGACTGATGCAGTGCTCTAAGAAAACCTTGTGGCTTAAAAAAATTTCTCATCTTTCCGTAGCATTATAATAAGGAATTCTGCCTACTTGTGTTAGTAAATTCAAAGACAAGCTGCAACAGGTTCATTACTATCCTCATCACTGGAATGAGCAGTTACTGAAAGAATGTTGAGCTTTTTAAATTCCTTGTTCATTCAGCACTGTCCAGCTAGGCACTAGAGATGTTGGTGTTTGCAGCACTGGGAATTCAGTCTAACATCCATCCGGCAGGCGATGTTCCACTCTCACAGCTCTACTGTGTTCTAGGTCTAGACTTGGTTTTATTCGTACATCATCTCATTTAACAATCACAGAAACTTTGTACTTGTCCTCATTGTTTAAGTGAGGACCCTGAGGCTATGTTAACTGACTTTCCCTAGGACACACAACTCACAAATGTCAGAGTCAGATTTGAGTCAGGGCTGTTTGGCATTAGAGCCATTGGCGCCAAACCATTAGTCAACACTGCCTAATAATTAAAAGTGAAGGAGTTTCAATGGCTAGTTGGGCCCTTCTTCCTGGTACTCCTGCTTCTAGGCTACATCAAGGCAGATTTACTCTTCATTGTGCTCAGTTCCAGGGAGTATGGACATAATCATCAGAATAAGAATAGTGACCAAACCCAAACTAAGCCATGGAAACTTGGTTCCTGACTGACAGGGATTGAGAGAAGAACTGCTGAGGGGCCTGCCTGGCTCTATAGATTTTGCAGAGGGCCTCTGGAAGTGGTGCACTGCCTGAGCAGATCACTCCCTGCTCGGGTCCCTCCTGCCCTTCTCACCCAATTGGTCTTTTCACCTTAGATCCAGTTTTATGAGTTCATAGTGATTAACCATGATCGTTGCCATTCTGTGACTACCAAAAAGGCTTGTGTTCCTGAAACATTTTCATGGCCTGGCATATTGCTTTCGTTCTGAAAGTTAGTGGTGTAAAGGTAGGACTGTGAGTATCTCTCTCTCTTTTTTCTCCCCTTTCTCGACCCTCTTTTTCTTTATTAGTGCTTCTCTCCTTCCTGATTTTTCTATGGCTTTTCCTTTTATGGTTTCTTCTATATGCATAATAATGAAACTAGTAGTGTTGACTAAAGAGAAGATTTTTTTTTAAAGGAAGGGAATTTGCCTAGTTAAAATGTCCTAGAAATGTATTTATTTCTACATGTGCAAAATGGGAATATGGTTGTTAATAATTGGGATGGTATGAAAGATGAAAATGGTGATTATTAAGGAAAAACTATAGTAAGCTCTCTCCCCGCCTCAAATACAATGCTCTAGAATCTGCTGAGTGGTTTTGTTGGGTCTTATATGTGAATATTGTTAGTGGAAGTGGTCTCTGAGAAGGAATTCAAAATGAATACTTTCATCTGTTTTTTTTCACAAGATGTTTGATTTTACCTTCACAGTAGCCCTTTGGGGCAGTTACTGTCATTACCTTCGTTTCACATGTGAGGGAGAATTAGAGGACCTGCAGGAGTACATAGCTCATAGATTGTAGGCTTAAGCCTGGACTCCAGAATCTGTGTATTTCCCTACTACCATATTAGCATAAGTATAAAGGAGAAAATAAATGGTTCATGGAGTCTAGAGCTGACTTGAATGGATTTAGTTGAATTAAATGTTTCAGAAAGGCCCTCAGGCTGTTATTTGATCATTTTTATATATGAGATCTCCATATCCAGCTGAATGGTCTTCAACACAGAGAAAGATGAATCAATGAGCGATATTATTTATAGGTAATTTGTAATAATTGTGTGAAAGTGTGAAATTTTCCACATTCCTAAGTCTCAAGGATAAAAGTTAACTATAGTTTTTGATATCTCCTTAAAGGGTGTTAGTGGGATTTGTTAATCTGTCACTGCCTGTAAAAACGTTTTGTAAAACTTAAAACATTACAACTTATTAATATTAGTGCTATCACATGAGTCTTTAAATGTTTTTATTTATTTTCAAGCAGAGAGAGAGAGAGAGAGAGAGGGAGAGGAGAGAGAGAGAGAGAGAGGGAGAGAATATGGGTGCAACAGGGCCTCCTGATGCTACAAAAGAACTCTAGATGCATGTGCGAGTTTGTATATTATCTTAATGTGGGAACTGGGGAAATGAACCCAGGATGTCAGGCTTTGCAAGTAAGGACCTTTAACTGCTGACCATCTTTCCCTCCCTATATCTGAATATTAATAGCTCATATCCAGACATCAGTATGGCTTGGACCTTTATATTATGCTTAGTGAATATAAAGTTTTTCATTTCCTAAGATATTTACCACACACATACTTAAAGAGGTTTGTAAAAAGGTAATATCAGATGTTCAACAGCAATGATACATGTTAGAGACTTAAGTACTATTGAAGTTGGTCTTATATTAAAGAAGTGTCATCATTAATCTGTAAAACCCAAGACGTTGAACAGATTTAGCAACAATTTTCCTCTTGACTCTTTATAGTTAAGTTAAGCTATTTCCATTTGAAATTTGAAAGCATGATTGGTACTTTAATAAGCTAATACTTTGAGGTTTATAGTTTAAATATTTTTGTCTAATGTACAAAGAGGAGTGGATGAAACAATTGCTTTTACTTACGTCTCTCATCCCTGCTTGTTAACATACACAGCTACATTTGTACACATGGAATCCCAACAAAAGTACACTCAGGAGGCCGACAAGATGGCTCAGTGAGCAGTTAAGGCACTTGCCTGCAAAGCCTAATGACCCGGGTTCGATTGCCCAGTACCCGTGTTAAGCCAGACGAACAAAGTGGTATGTGCACCTTGAGTCCCTTTACAGTAGCTAGAGTCCTTGGGGCACCCATTCTCTCTCTCTTTACAAATAAATAAACACATAATTTTTGATATATATATATATATATTATTGACAACTTCTATATTTGCAGACAACAAACCATGGTATTTCCCTCCCCTCCCCTGCTTTCCCCTACATAACACTGCTCTCCATCATATCCCCTCCCTCTCTTCATTAGTCTCTCTTTTATTTGATGTCATCATTTTTTTCTCCTCTTATGAGGGTCTTGTGTAGGTATTGCTAGGCACTGTGAGGTCTTGGATATCGAGGCCAATTTCTGTTCAGACAGTTGTATTTAAGGAGTGATACACTTCCTTTGGCTCTTACATTCTTTCCACCACCTCTTCTGCAGTGGATCCAGAGCCTTGGAGGGTATGAGATGTTTCAGTGCTAGACACTCCTCCATCCCTTCTTCTCAGCAATATGTTGCCTTTTGGGTCATGCCAGTGGTCATTGCCATCTTAAAAGAGAAGCTTCTCTAACCAGAAGTGAGAGTAGCATTAATATATGAGTATGAACATTAAGTGTAGTGCTTTCAGGGCAATTTGGGGAGAGTAATATATGCATTTATTCAGACAAGAGCAGGTTTTATACCCCAAAGGCTCATGACCTCCCCTGCCATAGGCTTTTAATTAGGTTTTCAGTACCAGGCATGTATTCCCTCCCATAGAGTGGGCCTTCAGTCCAATTAGAGATCAGTTGGTTTCCCCAAATGCAGACATGCCACTATTGCACTTGTTCAGTCATTTGGCCTGTCTGGCCAAACTTGAGGCTTCCAGTGTCCACTGTTTTCACTGCTGATGACTTCTGTCTCCCATAAAACTGGATACAGTGCAGCTTTTTCCAGCTTTCAGTTGCCTGGGCTACAGTGAGAAGGTTTTCTGCTGAGCACCAACTTGATTTCTCAGTGACTTTGCCTCTCAGGCATGTGAAGTCTTCCACAATAGGGTCTTACCATCTGTTTTTCATGGGAAACCAAGGGCCTTGGCAATAGTCTATAATGTTTTGGAGGCAACAGGTACCTCCCTGACCAACAACTCCTTGGAAGATATCCCATCCCAGGCACTGAAAATTTTCTAGTAACAATCTATGGCTTCTGGATGTGCCATCATTCAAGAAAATAGGTTTTCATATGTCTTATTCGGAATATCTTGAATTTTGATTGAGCATCCCCCACCCTTCTTTCTGCTTACATATATACAATTCCATCCCCTAAAGTCCTTATCTCTCCTCCCTCCTTTATAGCCTTTTTCTAGTTTATGGGCCTCTGCTACTGATTTTTGGTTCCAGCTCATGCACAAGTCTATACGTTTGTAGCTGGGATCCACATATGAGAGAGAACATGTGATGTTTGGCTTTCTGGGCCTGGGTTACCTCACTCAGTATAATTCTTTTGAGATCCATCCATTTCCCTGTGAATTTCATTTTACTTTAGCACTGAATAGAACTCAATTGTGTAAATGTACCACATCTTTATTATTCATTCATCTGATGGACATCTATGGTTCCATTTCCTAGCTATTGTGAGTAGAGCAGCAATAAACATGGTTGTGCAAGTATCTCTAAGGTAGTGAGAAGAGTCATTAGGATATATGCCTAGGAGTGCTATAGCTGGGTCATATGTTAAATCTATTTTTAGCTGTCTCAAGAAGCTCCACACTGATTTCCACAATGGCTGTACCAGATTACATTCCCACCAACAGTGTAGAAGGGTTCCCCTTTTACCACATCCTTGCCAACATATATTGTCATTTGTTTTTTTGATGGTAGCCATTCTGACAGGAGATCTATGGAATCTCAAGGTAGTTTTAATTTGCATTTCCCTGACGGCTAAGGTTGTAGAACACTTTATTAGATGTTTATGTGCCATCTATATTTCTTCTTTTGAGAACTCTCTATTTAGTTCCATAGGCCATTTTTAAATTGGGTTGTTTGATTTCTTATTGTTCTGTTTTTTTGAATTCTTTGTATATTATGGATATTAATCCCCTGTCAGATGTGTAGTTGGCAAAGATTTTCTCCCATTCTCTAGGATGTCTTTTTGCTCTGTTCACAGTGTCCTTTGCTGAACAAAAGCTTTGTAATTTCATGAGATCCCAGTGGCTGATTAGTGGTTTTATTTTCTGAGCAATTGAGGTTATATTTAGGAAGTCATTACCTATGCCAATATGTTGAAGGGTTTCTCCTACCTTTTCCTCTAGTAATTTCAGAGTTTTAGGTCTGACATTAAGGTCCATGATCCACTTGGATTTGATTTTTGTGCATGGAGAAAGACAAGGATCCATTTTTATCTTTCTACATATAGATATCCAGTTTTCCCAGGAATACTTGTTGAAGAGGCTGTCTTTTCTCCAATGAATTTTTAAACATTTTTTTTTTTAAAATCAGATGGCTGTAGCTGCCTGAATTAACATCTGGGTCCTCTATTCTGTTCCATTAATCTACATGTCTGTCTTTGTGCCAATACCATGCTGTTTTTATTACTATGGCTCTGTAATATAGCTTAAAATTGTGATACCACCAACCTTATTTTTGCTGCTCAAAATTGTTTTGGCTATTTGAGGTTTTTTGTGCTTCCAAATGAATTTTAAGATTTTTTTTTTCTATTTCTGTGAAGAATGCCATTGGAATTTTAATGGGGATTGCGTGAAATGTGTAGATTGCTTTTGGTCAGATTGACATTTTCACAATATTGATTCTTCCCGTCCAAAAACATAGGATGTCTTTCCATTTTCTTGTGTCTTCTGCAATTTTATCGCTTGAGTGTTTTAAAGTTCTCATTATAGAGATCCTTCACTTCCTGGGTTAGGTTTGTTCCAAAGTACTTAATTTTTTTTTTTCTGGCAATTCTGAATGGGAGAGATTCCCTGATTTCATCCTCTGTATGTTTGTTGTTAGTATGTAAGAAAGCTACTGATTTCTGTGTATTTTTGTATCCTGTTACATTGCTAAAAGTATTTATCATCTCTAACAGTTTGCTGGTAGAGTTTTTAGGGTCTTTTAAGTATAGAATCATATCATCTGAAAATGGTGATAATTTGATCTCTTCCTTTCAAATTTGTATCCCTTTTATGAGTGTCTCTTGCCTTATTGCTGTAGCTAAGACTTCTTGTACTATATTAAATAAAAGTGGGGTCAGTGGACACCCTTGTCTTGTTCCTGAATTTAGTGGAAAAGCTTCAAGTTTTTCTCCATTTAGTATTATATTGGCTGTAGGTTTGTCATAAATAGCTTTTATTTTGTTGAGATATGTTCCTTCTATTCCCAGTTTCTATAATACTTTCACCATGAAAGGATGTTGGATTTTGTCGAATGCCTTTTCTGCATCTATTGAGATGATGATGTGATTTTTGTCCTCTAGATCATTTATATGATGTATTACATTTATTGATTTGCATGTGTTGAACCATCCCTGCATCCCTGGAATAAAGCCAACTTGGTCAGGGTGAATAATCTTTTTGATATATTCTTGTATTCTGTTTGCCAATATTTTGTTCAGAATTTTTGCATCTATGTTCATGAGGGAGATTGGTCTGTAATTTTCTTTTTTTTGTTCTGTGTTTGTCTGGTATGAGGTGATGCTGGCTTCATAGAAGGAGTTCAGGTAGAATTCCTTCCTTTTCTATTTTACGAAAAAGTTTGAGAAGCAATGGTGTTCGTTTTTCCATGAAGGTCTGTTAAAATTCACCAGTGAATCCATTTGGACCTGGACTTTTTTTAGTTGGGAGACTTTTTATAATTGTTTGGATCTCTGTACTTATTATAGGTCTATTTAAATGGTTTATCTCATCTTGATATAATTTTGGTAGGTCATAGGAATTTTGGAAATCATCAATTTCTTTCAGACTTTCAAACTTAGAGTATATATATTCTTAAAGTATGTCCTTACAATTTTCTGGATTTCTTTGGTATCTGTTGTAATGGCGCCTTTTTCATCTTTAGTCTTATTAATTTTTGTCTCTTCTCTCTTATGGTCAAATTTTTAAAAGTACATTCTGAAAGCCCTTTATGCAAATGAAGTAAATTTTTCTGCTCTTCGTGAGACATTAATAAACATGTGATAATTAAATTATCTTAGGATCCTGTGTGTTATTATAAACAGTAATAGCAGATAAGGTGTTGGATAAATAGAGGAACTTCAAGCAGCCAGTACAGAACAAATTCATGGTATTACTCTAAAATCAGCTTCATCCATTCACATGAAATCAGCAAGTGATTATTGAATATAACCTCCACCTCTAGCACCGGATGTTGCTATGCTTATGTATGGTGTAGGGGGTAATATCAGTAAGTACTACATGGGCTTGTCAGATTAGTCTTTAAGAGGAAGATAAACGTAAGGTTTTGAAGTACAGTGGAGGTGTTCACACCTGGTTCTGGGGGAGAAGTAGGGTTTTTAACGGACCTTAAGAGATGGGCTGTGTCAGTTGTGAGTGAGGCATATAGTTCAGGGAGCAGCATAAGCAAAAACTACATGAGGAAATCCATCTTACTGCATGTGGCCAGGATAGGCAAACCTCATAGGAGGTGAACAATGGCAGCAAGAAGCTATCTGAGACAATGAGCTTACCTCATGGAGATCCTTGAATGGGACCATGAGAATCTTGAACTCCCTGTATGTATTCCACAAATATATTGAAAGTTATTTTTAAAGTTCTTTAAGGAGAATGTGTTTCCACTTGACTTGATATATTTGTTATTATTTCTTCACTGTTGGCTTATTGGCATCTTAAGGCACTTGCCTTCAAGAACCCAGGTTTGATTCCCCAGTACCCAACATAAGCTAGATACACAAGGTGACAAATGCACTTGGAGTTTGTCTGCAGTGGCTAGAGGCACTGGCATGCCCATTCTTTATTTGCCTCTTTCTCTCTCTCTGAAATAAATAAATAAAGTATTTCCTCACTGTCAAAGGATCAATGTTTCCCTTGTTTTTGAGGTGTTTTATCTTAGTTATAAAATCTGACCAGCTATACGCTCTTTTCTCTGCACACATTTTCATTCTTCCTTGAAACAGTCACCATCAGAGCAGTCAAATTATTTTCCAGATATTATTAAATTGGTGACAATGACTTAGTCCCTTTGTACCAAAGAACTTGTATTTAGCATGCTTCTTTCATTTAAACATTTGTTAGTTATTACAGATGTAGAGGTAAGATAATGGTGCATCTGAGAAGGAAACAAAAGGTCAGGATAAAAGACAAATTGAATAGTCAAGGATGAGCTATTACCACCAGAAAAACCAAACCGGAAAAAGTACTTAATGAGATTGAATAACTGAGGATAACATTGGCTTTAAAGTTGGCATAATTCTGCTTAAACGTTTTCATAAATGTAATTAATAAATATTATGAAGTATCAACATAAAATATTTTTCTCTTGGTCTTCATTTCTTCCTAGAAATAAACATACCTTCCTGTCCTTCCTCTTGTTTTTGGTTTATGATTAATTCCCTACCTCTATCCATCCATTTGTTTATCCAGGTTTTTCTTACTCTACAAATGACCTGACAAATTAATTTCTCTTTCCATCCATATGCTCACCCACCCATTCATTCATCCATCCATCCAGTCATTTCTTATTGTGCAAATTACCTGACAAGTTAACTTCTCTTAGAAAAGTTTACCATAATTTTATACAAGTGATAGCCATAGGTACAAGCTTTTTTGCATGGTGGTAAAATGACATTTTTTTCTCCTACCATAAATCTGTGGCAGAGAGAGACATATGAAACAATATTGATAGACCTTAAGACCACTTGTCCTCATGATTTTTTCCCCAATTATTAGCTTAGAGCTTTCCACAGGTAATATTTAGTAAGGCTGTATCCGTTAGTGAATAATAGAAAATTTATGTTCTTGGTTGTTTAATCAAACATGTCTTTAATACTAATTGCAGAGCTTTGAAATCATTACATCTTTATTTTTATCTTGCATATTATAACTGAAATAGTTTTTTTTCTTTTCTTTATTTTTTAAAAATAGTTTTATTTATTTATTTGCAAGCAGAGAGAAAGAGACAGAAAGAGCATAGGCACATTGGTGCCTCTTACAGCTGCAAATGAACTCCATATGCATGCACCACTTTGTGCATGGGCTTTATGTGGGTATTGGGGAATAGAACCCAGGCATGCAGGCTTTTTAAGCAAATGCCTTGACCACTAAATCGTGTCTCCAGACTTTTCTTTTAAAAATGTAAATTGTTAAAAATGAGCCTTAAATTGTTGCATATAACTTTCTTACAAGTTTTGACTGTTACTTAATTTATTGATAGAAAAATGAGAAAATCCTTTTAAGTATGATTAAATGACAAAAAATCTATGATGTTTCTAAGTTATACTTTCAATATTTAATCTATTCAAAAGTGAGTTATAGGCTGGGAGGCCAAGGTAGGAGAACTTTCATGAGTTTGAGGTCAGCCTGGGCTTCAGAGTGAGTTCCATGCTAGCCTGGGCTAGAGTGAGACTCTGCCTCAAAAATAAAAAAGCAGAACAAGATGCTCCCCTAAACCCAAAAGTGACTTATAGTGAATTCATGAAAATAGGAGTCAAAATGCCATAAAATAGTAATAAGGAAAATCAGAACTATTTCAAGGAGTGTTTAAAATATCTTGCCTCATTGAATAGTATGTTACAGACCTTACCCATGGAACTTGTTGGTCATACCAGCCACTTGCTATTCCTGATGCTTTCTTCTAGAAGAAAAGTTTAAAAGTGAGTCTTGTTTTTAGTTCTCTACACTTTATGCTGGGGAGTGAAATAGTTTCTCTCACTAAGAGATAAGTTACCACAGTTTTCAAAAGCAGCTACTCCCTGAGTGCATGCACCCTTGTAAATCTTGTAGCAACTGAAAAATATCCTGATAGATGTGGAAATTAATATCTCACTACCATGCAAAGAATGTGAGCACGTGTTGATAAAGGTGACTAAATCCCACAGGATTTGTGTGGCTGGCCTAGGAAATCTCCATTAATGTGACACAAGGGAAAGTCAGGGCTAACTTTCATTTGTTTTCCTACCCAGTTGGGTATTTCTGAAAGTTGGACTTGTTTGTTTTGCTGAGTGGACCCTGTCCAGTGAGGCTGTGTCATTCCTGGTCTAGGGGGTGTGCAGAAACTGACTGGGCACTGGCACTAGCTACAGGAGGCCCATGGCCCCTGGGCTGTGGAAGGGAGCACCTTCATGTGTCTTTGACCTCTCTCAGTGAAGTGCCCGCCTGGCTCACTGATACCACTCACAGTAACCTGAATGACTGGTTATTCTGGTCAGGAGAAAATAGCACTGACATCATGTGATTCTGGCAAAGTAAACCACATTGGAACTTGGCCTTTGAATACCCAAGGGGCTGGCAGCAGTCTCAGGGGTTGGCTGGGAGCCCCATTGAGTTCACTAGTAATCAGTTGACTGCTGAGCTGGACAAGCTGCCCTAGTTTTTCTGACGAGCTCTGTCTAAAAGAATGATGGGCAGTCTGCCATTAGGACTTTTTAGCAGAGTTGCTAAAGATTAACTCTTTAGCTACTGTACATATATCATGTCCTTCATTATATGTTGGTATGCAATTAAATTAGATAAAACCTTGGAGGGAAGGGACTAATTCCTCATTCAATTACTGCACCCGGAATTCCTCTCTTGCACAACACATACCCAAAGGCAAGGAAAAATAATGTAAAGCCCTTTATATGCATGTTTCAAAGGAATGCCATTAGACTGGTTTTCCTTGAAGTGTCTAGCTTGTTGTTTTAAACAAAATGCTATAATCTTTAATTATATAAATGTCAGATGGTATATCTCAGCCATGCCCTGTGAGACAACTTTAGAAAACTGTGAACTTTTAGTATTTATTTATTGTGGCACATACCCATGCATATATTTTCCAGAAAAGCTCTTGATGACTTGAGTACCTCAGCAAGTAACTATTAATCAGTTGCTCTAAGTCCAGAGAAACCAATTCCTTTTGATAAGCCTGACTTTTCAATGAAATTATCCATCTGTCTTTTACCAAAAAGGGTGATTTCTTAGTAACTTTAGTTCTTTTCCCTGTGTGCTTGAAACCCAGTTCATAGGATTGGTGACACAAGCTGATTCTTCATGCTGTGTTCCAGTGAGGATCCTGGCATGTGCACTCTTGGATTTTGAAGGACATTTTCCTAAGATCACCATGGCAGTGGCAATGGACACCAGAGTCCTATGGTAGTGGTTCAGTACTCCATTATTGCTAGAATGCAGTCCTGGCAGCACCCTGGGGGGAGTGAGTTCAGTGATGCACTCTTTATATGGGCAAATGATGGAGAGTTTTAATGGCAAAGCTTCAGGTTCTCACATCTTTCTTCCTATTGAGCTCATGCCTTAATTCTGCCTCCACTTGATCTTTCTTTTTTTTTTATTTTTTTTTGTTCATTTTTATTTATTTATTTGAGAGTGACAGAGAGAGGAAGAGGCAGATAGAGAGAAAGAGAGAGAACGGGCGCGCCAGGGCTTCCAGCCACTGCAAACGAACTCCAGACGCGTGCGCCCCCTTGTGCATCTGGCTAACGTGGGTCCTGGAGAATCAAGCCTCGAACCGGGGTCCTTAGGCTTCACAGGCAAGCGCTTAACTGCTAAGCCATCTCTCCAGCCCTCCACTTGATCTTTCAAAAAGCCATTTTGAAAGTGGAACAAAGGCTGGCTCATGTTTAAGACATTTGTGATACTCACAATCTGGGGGACATTACTACCCATCAGAGAATTTCCAGGAGTATCAGGAAGAGAGCCTGTCTCAGGTATTTTCTAACGGATTCTTCTCTTTCCCTGTTTCTCTTGTGCCCCTCCCTATAGCATAGTAATAGTCTATAGGCCCTAGTGTCAGGAAAACTCATCTCCATGCCATAGCTGTGCATTCAGTGTGATAGCTTGTTAGATGCACTGTGAAAGGGAAATTTTTAGTATGTTTTATAAGTTGACTTGTTTTATACTAAGATTTACAAAGAGAAGATGAAAGAGAATCTGGAATTTCCAATCGAGTTCATTATAAATGGGTGAAACTCTTTAATAGGTTTGTGCCTCCTGGGTGTAGCTTCAGAGGAGGAGTCAGCAGAGATATGCACAAGTCTTTGATGTTCCTAATATTCCTTTATGGGTGAGGAATTCCTCTACCTGTCCTTTGGGAGGAGGACAGTATCACTACTATCTATTGCTAGGCCCTCATTTTTCCCAGGAAGGGGCCGAGCAAAGGCATGTAGTTACCCAGTTGTTCTTCCCCATTCTACACTTCTTTCCTTTGTCTCCTGCCTCATCTCTCCTTCCTCATTCTTGTCCCTTCTATTCTTCTTTACCCTCCCTCTCTTTCACTGAGTGTCCCTCTCCTCTGTTCTTTCCCTCCCTCACTCCATCTTTAAGTTTTTTATTTTTTATTTATTTGAGAGTGACAGAGAGAGAAAGAGGGAGAGAGAGAGAAAGAGAAAGAGAGAGAGAATGGGTGCATCCAGCCACTGCAAACGAACTCCAGATGCATGTGCCCCCTTGTGCATCTGGCTAATGTGGGTCTTGGGGAAGAGAGCCTCAAACCGGGGTCCTTAGGCTTCATAGGCAAGCGCTTAACCGTTAAGCCATTTCTCCAGCCCACCCTCACTCTTTAAAGTAACAGATCATGTACTATGAACAGTGATGTTTAAAAGTAGTGGCGTTCATCCATCGAGGGAGCTTCTAGATAACTATGGGAAAACTGTCTCCAAAGCACACAGAAATACATCCAGAGAGAATGATTGGGGTCAATGGTTTTATGAAAAGTAACTGTTGCTATACAAACATAAAACCAAAGAATCTGTAGATGTGAAATTTAGGAGTTATAACAATTCTTTATTATTAAAAAATCAAGAAGTTAGACCTGATGTCCCTCTCAGCTCTACAATTTACCATTTTTAAATTAAGTATAAACTTTGTATGGACACATCATGTGTTGGTACCATCATTCTGCTCCTCCCTGTCCGCACTCCACTGGGGGCCCTCCTCAGTGGGATTGCTGATATTCACCATGGAATAATGGTTTATGATACAATTTATGATTTTAATTATTATGCTTTAATTTCTTTATCAGTACAATTGAGACAACAATGTGTAACCTCAAGGTTTGTGTAATTACAAACATTAAATATAAAATATGTAAGTTGACATATGTAGAAATTTAACAAAAGTATCTCATTATCATCGATGCTGTGATTCACTGAAATGTGTAAGAGCTACCTATGGTCATATTAAGATGTCATTGGAAAGCTGGTTTGGATCATGTCCATTGATTCCAAAATCAGTTTAACAAAAATATTATAAAAGGCTAAACAATGCCTTATGCAGTCTCAACACTAATATGGAGCACTCCATATTTCTCCCTCCTGATCATCCTGGGTGCCTGTCATTGGTCACCCTGAACTAGTCCCCAGAGGGTACACTCTTCTCATTGCCAGCATCCCATCTGTGGTCTGTGCTTGGAGTAGAGCATGGGCCCAAGACTGACACTAGGTGATCGGCAAACTCAGACAAGCAAACCAATCAACCAAACAGATATTTGTTGTAGACACAAAAATCATAACTACCCCTGATTCTGCTTTTAATTTAGGCAGGAGTGAAACTGTTAATGAGGTGACATCCAGACATGCAGTGTACCTACTAATTACTGAGTCTTGACTGTGTGCCAAAATACTTTTGTATTTTATTTCTGATCTTCACAGTAATCCTACAAGGTAAGCATTAACACCCTCCTTTTACAGAATGGGAAGCTTACATCTAGTGAGCTGGTAAATTTGTTCAAAGTCACCCAGGAGTGGGGGTAGCCACTAGATTACTGACCTGGCCATGTTGTCCCATGTTGGCACTAGTGCCGTGTTCAACAGCCCTCTGGGCATGAGGATTGCAACATTGTGACTCTTAGGCTAGATGACTGGTATAGTCTCCTGTGGGAAGTAGGCTCAGATTGTTTTCTAGCACACTGTCTTGAAAGCCAGGTCTTACTTTAGAATCCTGTTTTGGTATAGTCACTGACTTTTCTGACCTTATTGGATGACCAAGCAGAGACCACCAACCTTCAGTTGGTTCTGTCTGGAAAATGGTGATAGTAGATAGTTGTGGGATTAATTAGTTTGTAAAGTTATGTGCACTTAGCACTCCACTTGTGATTTTTAAAATGCAGCCTGACTGCAATTGTGGACTCTTGACGTTCTTTTGATTAGGATGTATGTTTTAGTCAGCTGGACTCCCATAGCAAAGTATTGTTGGCTGTGTAATTTAAGCAACAAATTTATTTTCTCTCACTTCTGGGGCCTGGATATTTGAGAAATGTTGTCTGCATAGCTGGGTTCTTGTGAGGGTTCTTTTCCTTACTTGAAGGCTCCCTTTTCAGTGTATGGTCATATGGTGTGGAGTGTTTCTTCATGTAAGGAACTCATATAATTCTTCCTTTTTGAATGCGCATGTGTGTGTGCACATGTGTGTGTACATGTGTGCTTGTGCACGTGTGCCCCATGAGCATATGAGTGGATGCCAGAGAACACTGGGATGTCTTTATCTATTACTATTCCACAGTTGATTCACTTTGATGGAGTCTCTCATTTAACCCGAATCTGGAGCTGCCGTTTTCAGTCAGACTGGATGACCAGTGAGCCTAGTGATTTTGCTTTTCTGTTCCCTATAGAACTAGGATCACAGGTATGCATGGCTATGTCCAGCCTACAAACAAAATTATTACTCTTTTTTATATGGGTCCTGGGGACTCATGCTGTCTCAGCCCCTTGTGCTTGAGTGGCATGTGCTCTTACTCTGTAAGCATCTCCCCAGGCTCTCATTTAATCTCATCTGTGCAAAGGCTATAACTTTGCATTTAGTTACATTAGGTACCAGGGCTTTGCTGTATAAATTGAGGGAAGCCTACAATTAAGAGCATAGTAGAATTTTAGTGATTTTACAGGAACTCCACATATACCCTACTATTTCTCCCTAGCAAGCCTTTTAGGATTGTCAGGGCACCAGATGAGAACATTTGTTGTAGGGTATTTTCTAATATTTATTTGTTTATTTTAGATAAAGCAATTTTAAACTATTCACTGTATGATCTAAATGTGAGACATGTGCAAACAAACAGAAGGACTGGAAGCTCAAGTGAGGAGCCATCCCAGGCTCCCTAGGGGGACGTCAGCAGAGAACGTAAATGGTGTCACAGGGTCAGTGGTTTTACATGTGAGAGGCAGAGCATCACCCTGGTGGCTGGGTCACCATCCTGTGTGGAGTTGTGGTGGCCTGTGCTCTTGTGAGGGTGCAATATTTAATATTGTCAGCTTGAGAGGATCTTTAAACCTCTAGGAGACAAACTTCTGGGATTGTCTGTAAGAGAGATTTTAGGTTAGGTTAATGGAAATAGGAGGACCCATCCAAACATTGTGCAGTACTTTTCTATGGGCTGGTCTCCCAGACAGAAAAAAAAGGAGACAGCAAACTGAGCACCAGCAGTCATCACTTTCTGATTCCTGACTGCACATTGAATGTGACCAGCTGCCTCCCACTCCTGCTACTATGATGCAGTATGGCCCTTCAAAATGTAAGCGCTAATAATCCCTTCCTCCCTTATATTGCTTCTTTTTAAAAATATTTTATTTATTTGTGAGGGGGCAGGGGGGATGGAGGGAGGAAGAGGCATGTAGAGGGAGAGAGTGGTTATGCCAGGGTCTCTAGCCACTGCAAACAAACTCCAGATGCATGTGCTACCTTGCACATCTGGCTTTCACGGGTACTTGTGAATTGAACCTGGGTCCTTAGACTTTGCAGGTGAGCACTTTCACCACCAAGCCATCTCTCCAGCCCCTTAAGTTGCTTCTTGTCAGGTATTTGGTCGCAGCAACTCATAAGTGAGGATGTGGAGAGCAGTAGAAATCAACTACCCGCCTTGCTAATGCTGACCATTTGAATTTTATTTTAGAGATAACAGAAAGCCTTTGAAGGTCTTAAGGAAAAGGGGAGGGGTTATAATTAGGTTTGGGTTTTAGACAAGCATGTTTTTATTTATTTATTTGCAAGGGGACAAGAGGAGAAGGAGGGTGGGAGGGAGGGAGAGAGAGACAGAGAAATGAATGCGAATGAGAATTAGGTGAGCCAGGCCCTCTAGCCATTGCAAATGAACTCCAGATGTACGCACCACTTTGTGCACATGGCTTTATGTGGATACTGGGTAACTGAACCTGGGTCGTTAGGCTTTGCAGGAAAGCACCTTAACTGCTGAGCCTTCTCTCCAGTCCTGGACAAGCAAGCTTTGAGTTTGAGGTCCAGCCCATGATACCACACTCTAAGATGTCTTGCCCTCTCTTTACTCTCTTTACTCCCTGCAACCTTCTGCTTATCATTGAACACTCCTCAGTAATATCTACACTATCATCATTCCTGACCTGACCAGATGGAATAATCATCTCTTCTTTGTCATGCTTATGTGATTTATGTGTGCTCTTACTGCTTGAATCACATCACAGCATAGTTATGTTTTTATTTTTCACTCCCACTGCTTGACTTGAAGGACCTTGGGAGAAGGGAGTATGTGTTTTTTCAGGTTTGTTTCATTATTATTGTTATTTGTGTGTGTGTCCAGTGTATGGTCCTTGGTACATCATAGAGGTTTTTATTGGTTGAACATAATACTCTAGACAGAAGCTACTGTGAAAGTCAGGAGAGAAGCAAAGGCATGGAAAAGACTGCCTTGCTAAGAGTAGAAAGAAGAGGGTGTCATATGGGTGTAGAGATGAGGAACTGGGGAGGATTCTGAGGATTCTAACTTGGTCATTTGGGGAAAATGTTATTTCCCTTAACAGTGGCAGTAAACAAGACAACCACTCTGCTGGGAGGTGAGTTACCCACTTTGGTTTTTCCTTTTTGGAAAACAGTAATATCTTTCCAACAAGTGAAAATATATGTTTAAAATTAGCTTGTTGGTATCCCAAACCACTGAAGCCAAAGTTTGATGGAAATTAAAAGTGGTGAGAACCCAAAGGATGTACAGCTCTGGGGAATTCAGACTTTGAAGGAAGTAGGAGAAGAATTGGAGTTAAAGGAAAATGGAAGTGAGAATTCTGCTAAGCAAGGGCCAGAATCACGACAGCTCAATGACGTAGATGTTAGGCACATGTCTGTGGCCAGCAGTTTTTATCATAATAAAAGTACTTTTAAATAATAAGAACTGCAGCAGTGAGCATAAAAATACTAGTATTGACTATTTTCTCAAGCCTCATCGTGCACTGGTACATTTTGCTAAATGCTTTTTCGACATAGTCTCATTTGTTTTAAACTTTTAAGCTTGTTATCCTTGTCTAAACAGTCTGAAATTCAAACTCAGAGAAATAACATCCAAGAAAAAACATGCAGGAAGTACTGGAAATGGACATGCTTTGTGGGTTTGGTATGCTGCAGGAATATTAAGCAGTTATAATTTTGCAGTGCAGTAATCTGTAGAGATTGTGGAGTTTACCCTCATGTGTAAAACTTACCCTAGTCCCCAGTCCCTTGGAAGAAATGCAGTTCTTTCTTCTTTAGATGGATGAGAGAAGATGAAGAGGAGGTATTCTTTTTGAATTTCTCTCATTTGAAACAGCTGATTTGGGGCTGGAGTGGTGGCATTATCTGCTAAGACCCTTGTCCAGGAAGCCTGAGGATCCAGGTTGGATACCCCAGTACCCATATAAGCCAGATGCACAAGGCAGAGTGTGCACCTGAAGTTTGTTTGCAGTGGCTGGAGACCCTGGCTTGCCATTATGTCTCTATTTGCCTCTCTCTCTCTCTTGCTCTTTCTTTCTCTCAAATAAATAGTATTTAGAACTGATGTAAAAACAGCTGATTCAAAAATATGTCAGTGACTATAATATGCCTAATTACATTAGCCTGTGGTACACATTTTAACTTTGTTTTCTATTGTAAGGACATTTAAAAAAATATTCTTATCTACCATTTCTTTAAAAAATTTCCAAACTTACATTGTGCAACCTGAAATTTTATAAATAGAAAGTTTTAAAACAAGATCCTGAATTTTTTTGTTCATTTATTTATTTATTTATTTGAGAGTAACAGAGAGAGAAAGAGGCAGATAGGCAGAGAGAGAGGGAATGGGCACACCAGGGCTTCCACCCCCTGCAAACGAACTCCAGACGCGTGCACCCCCTTTGTGCATCTGGCTAACGTAGATTCTGGAGAATCGAGACCGAACTGGGGTCCTTAGGCTTCACAGGCCAGTGCTTAACCGATAAGCCATCTCTCCAGCCCCTGAATTTTTAAAATATATATATTTTGACATTTTTATGCATGTATATAATGTATTTTGATTATATCCCTCCATTAAGTTCTCTTTTCCCCTTTACTCACTGAAACCTATACTTCTTCCCAACTTGTCCCACTTCTACTTTGATGTTTGGTTTTTTGGTCACCCAGTGAGTTTAATAAGAGTGCTTGCATGAGCACTGGTAAGAGGTTATCTATCAGAACATGGATAACTTACCAGTGACTACACCAAAAATCTCTCTTCCCCCCAGCAACCATTAACTGCCAGTAACTCCTTAGGAGGGGAGAGATGAGGACCTCATGAGCCCTACCCCATTTATGACTATCACTGACTGACCTAGCCTCGTTCAAGCCTTGTGCAGGTCACAGCAGCCACTGTGAATTCATGAGTATGGTGACCATAGGCTATGTCATGTTCAGAAGACAACATTCCACAGCCCTTTGTCCCATCGTCTTGCTCTTATATTTGTTCCATCCTCTCTTCTATAGTGGTCTCTGTGCCTTGCATGATATAGATCTTTTTAGTGCTGAGCACCCAAGAGTCACTGATTCTTAGCACTTTGGCAAGTTTTGAGTCTCTACAATAATCACTGCCTACTTCAAAAAGAAGCTTCTTTGACCAGAGCAGAGAAAAGCATTAATCTCTAGCCATAAGCATAAATATTTAGAAAGCACTGTAATGGGTGCAGTATATCCATTTAGCCAAACAACCATAGCAGCTTCCTTTCTGGGGCCTCTGACCTCCAGGCTTTTGATCCTAAATATTTTTAAGCAATTGTTGTTCAGTGCTTCTGTGTGTGCTGCACACTTAAGAGACATGCACAGAAGCAATATGTGAAAATATTTGCTCATAATGGCTGCACTTCTTGTGTGGACTTCCATATATAATTGAGACAATAAAAACTTTTGCGTATGATAGATTAGTATTATATCAGGAAAGTTCTGATTTGTATATTTCACTTTAGTGCATTGTTATTTCTGAAGAGATTACAGTAATGATAAAAAGAACTCAGACGATATAATTTTAACCTCAGGATCATGTTAAAGCATTAGAATGTGCTTGCTGGGCAGCATGGCTTCCTCTAGTCGTATGCCTGGAGCCGCTCTCAGCAAGGCCTCAGTCTGGCCTGAACTCACCTTCTTCCCTTGCTCCTATTCCAGGCATCTCTGCAAGGTTGTCCTGGTCTTTTAGGGGATGAATTCTCTGCCTTTTAGACTATCTGTGATCAGTTTAGGATTTCTCAGAAAGATCTTTTACATAGAAATATGCTAAAGGAAGTCCAAAATAACAGTAATGACAACTAAATAAGCAAAAAATTTAAAATATACAAGCCCAAGCTTTGTCACATCCATTCTAGATTGCAGAATCTACAGTGCATAGTGATTGGGGTAGAGGAGGAGGAGGGTCAAAACAAGTGTGACTATAGCTTTCTTTTCACCTGATAGTTTCTGTTACTGATTTATATTTGTTTTGGAATTACATGTTAGGTTCTCTACTTTCAATAACCGCATAATGCAAAATATTTTTTAAAGGTAATTTAAGTTTCTATGTCTTCAAATAATTGGTTATATTTTCTTCAATTTATATGCCCAAAGTAAAAATTAAAATAAATAATTTTTTTAAAACCCCCTGTAAATTCCCACTAAGTAATTGGTTTTCATATTCTATTTCTTTAAGGAGAGAAAGAGATTTAAAATTTTTATTCCATAGCCTGATGACTAAAATAGTTGCAAACTTTGTTAAATCAGCCCGCTCTTATTTTACATAACTCTTGGATTTCTTTCAAGGTGCTGTCTCCTAACCAACATACTGTACAAATAATTGCAGTTTAGTATAGATATATCTTGATGTGTTTAGATTTGGTATACCCTCTTATCTTTCAAACATGCATCATTTATTTAAAATGCACAGGCATATGTTCAGAACAAAGTTATTTTCAGTGCATATATATTCATTAGCCTCTGTGTGAAAGTACATTTCAAATAACTATTTCAATATTTATTTTTCTTTTAAAACTTTCTTTTCTCACCATCTTGGTTTAATTGAACCCTAGGCCTGAATACTTTTAAAGCATTCCCATGGAGCTGAAGTACATTTGAATGTCTTTGACTAGTATAAAATAATTGCTTTGTTGATCATATACCCATGCATGATAAGATATGCATAAGAAGAAATCTGGTGCAGAAGTATAAATAATACTTATCTTGAAGCCAGCATCTGTCATCTGCTTCGGCAGACAGTGCTTGCTTTCTTCGGAGCACAGAAAGGGCTGAAAGATTTATGTAGCAGCTTTGTCTGTGCTCTGTGATGCTTAATCAATTTTTATTAAATTCTAAATGAAGACTTGGCTTTTGCTACAGTGGCATCTCTGATGTATACAGCAAGGAGAAAGGTCATGAGACCCTGGAAAGGTTAGGCATGGGTGAGCCACAGCCCCAGTCAACTTCTTCCTCCTGTACTTCTCTTAGTAACTTGTGTAAGTCTGACCAAGTTCTCACAGGAATGTATTGGGAAAGGAAAAAGCCAATTCAAACTTTGGACTCTTCAGGTTTCTTAAGAGTCTGGGTATCTGCAGTGTGTTTTTAATACTGTAGTGAACCTCTACATGTTGGAGACAATAATATATCAGTTATTCCAGTGTGCAGATAATGTGTACATTGTACATTTAGAAAGTTCTGATAGGCCAGCTTGCCAGCTATGATTACAGAGAATTTTTAAGTTTCTGATTTTAATAGAGGATTAACATATTAGAGGTCTCATGCAGATATAAGCCTGATAAGTAGTATATTTAGAATTTTCTGGAGTTTTCATTCAGATTCTTTCAGTTAAAGACAAGGATGTGGAGGAGGCCTGCTCAGAGAGGCCGATTTGTAAATTAACATCTTATCTTTGTGGTCTTCTTTATAGAGAGTACTTGTAGTCTTGAGTTAGACTGGGCTTTGTTTTTTGGGTCCTTTTTTTTTTTTTTTTTTTTTTTTTAGGAAAAAGTTTAAAGGAAACTTCTAATTCTTTTTGATTCTGTATCTATAAGGAGAGGAAAAATGAGATTTAATTAAAAATGTATTTCTCTGCTGAATACTGATATTTTTGTTTTTGAATTTGGTTTTCCTTACATCTGGTACACACCAGACTAACCTGTACACATTATTCCTTTGGAAGCATATGCTTGTGGGCCCTGATCCAAAAGAAGCTTGTGTATCTACATTTCAAAGTGTAAGGTTTCCTGAAGAGAAGAGAGGGGACCAACTCTGAGATTTGTTGTTAATTATTGTTTATTTTCTAGGAAATATGGCAAGCTGTAAACTTACAATCAGAGTATCTGTGTTTTTGAATTATGTAATATGCTACTTAGGAGACAAGTGGATTGAAGAAAATCTCAGAAGCCAATTCTTACATGTGCATAGGAAATTAATAATTCATGCAACCAGTTTCTTCCCATCACTCATCTTTTCCTTGCCACATTTCTACTTTTGTATTACTCAACACCATGTTTTAGTGATAAGTGTCACATGGACAGAGAGAGGCTGACATTTATAGATGTCATTTGTCTACTTATTACCCAAGACTTTCCATATATATATATATATATATATATATATATATATATATATGTATATATAGGTATTCTTGTATTTATCTGGCCTTGGCATGTGTAAATAAAGATAAAGCCCTTGAAGTTCAGGAATTACTCAAAAGCCTAGGAACAGTAAATCATAGGAAACTGCCCAATATATATGCCCCTCATTTTCTTAAAAAGTACTTGGTCTATGTATTCACTGTCCACATATGCCTTCTTTCTCAGTTTTGCCAGTTTAGAGAGACTATGGAATTGCTGTGAGAATTGAAAAGAACCCCGAAATTTCTGATGGGCAGGTGGCCCTCCTCAACTTGATATACATAAGCTTTGAAGTTTGAAGATAAAGTATAGTTGGTCCTGGCTTTCTAACCTTCGAACTGCATCTCACACTGCTGCCTGGCCAGATCTAATTTACTGCGCTACTTGTAGCCTGCAGAGCAAGAGAGCTCTTTTGCTTTCTGTGTTTCTGAGGAGTAATTCTGAGTAGATGAACTGGGGCTTGGGAGAGATTGCCAAATGAGGTGGTGATGATGGCTAAAGAGACTTGGACTTAGGGAGTGCTTTCTGGCAGAAGTACAGCACAGACTGTATCGTGTTTTTGACCATGGTACTTTAGACAGGCTGCCAAGTGTTTGTAACGAGATAGGGCTGTTACTATACTTTGATTTTAACTTTACTTTTGCATACAGTCTATCGTTCTTGTTTTATAAACTGTGTCGCATACTTCTTGTACCTCTATAAACAAGTGAAGCTGTTGAGTTTTTGGACAAAGTTTGAAGCAGTCTTATGTTGCTTCTTTTCTGCTTTTTGCTCCAAGTTGAGAGATGAATAGTAAGATCTTTTTTCACACCATTTATAATGTGATGCACATTTTGAAGGCAATTTAAATTCTTTTGGCTCCCCAGCCATATGCTTCAAAATGGAGGCATTATACATGTCTGAAGAGAGGAATAGGTAGGAGACTGGAGCATAAAGATATATGGCAATGTCTGCAGTGGGATATTATTGTTCTTATATACTGTGTGGGTGGGGAATTTCACTCTAGGAATTTTTCCAAAGTAGCCCTAGTTTTGTTTAAGGAAATTTAAAATATTTTCAAGGCTACACAAAAAACATTTATATATACAACTTATATTTACAATGAATTTGTAGAACTGGACTAATGTGTTATTTCAGAAACTGGTGATAGTCAGGAGTAATGAACTTTAAGGTATAATTTTTAATGGAAGAACAAAAACTAATATGAGTGAAAACTACATTCTTGTTTTCTTATTACATTTTTATTCATTTCTTTTTCATGATCTTATTCTTCTCCATCCTTGCCACCCCCTCTCAGTTCTTCTCAGTTTATTTCTGCATTGGAAAAGTGAAATGTAATATTCCTCTCAATGCATAAACTCTTTCACTTTGTCTCTCTGGAGGATATATTTCACTGTTTTCACAATTCATTCTGCCTGGGTAGAAAACACCAGATTTCTTCAATATTCTGAAAAGAGTTTGTACTTTCTTAGACACAAATATCCTGTTTCTAAACTCCTATTATACTCATGCAGGCATCTTGTGGCTGTGCTACACTGATTACATGAAAGTCATTATTAAATAACTGATGTTTGCATACATATGTCTGTGTATCCATGAGACATATGTACATATGTCTTTTTGGTTTTATGATAAAGAATTTCAAAGCCCAGCTACACAGCCCAGGCTTGTCTGAAACTCACAATCCTTTTGTGTAAGCCATATAAGGCATATATATATATATATATCCCACACTCAGTGTTTACATGTCTTATGTTACAACAGAGATACCCTTCTTATTTCCACTAAAGCATTTTTCTTTATCTTCTACTTTGTCCATCATAGTTAGTAAGTTGGTTGTGATATAAGATCAGATAGAAAAGCAGTTCCTTCTATAACTTGCATCAGAAATGAGGGTTTTTTTCATCCAACAGTTGCTGTACCTTTTCCTGAAGGAAATAGTTTGTAGGTTGAATAGACTTCAGAACCCATTCATTTAGAATAATACTCTTAGTACACATACACGTGACATTTTCTCCCTATCTTCTCTGTACTCTGTGCATACAAAAGTGATGGGAACTTTTTGCTAAAAGACTTTTGTAACCATTCTTTAAATGCCATTTTTGAAGATAAATTCCTATTCTTCTAGTAACACTGGAAATAAATGGTTGAATGATGGAGAATTATTTTGCTCTTTACAACAGATTTCTTATGATCCCTACTAATGGGATACCTTACTGAATGCTCTTGCAGAATCAGATGTCACTGATTATAAACTATGTTGTGTAATATAACAACTTCTTGAATAATAATCCTATGATGTACTCTCACCATTTGTTGACCTTATGCAGTCTGGGAGATTCATGGGAAGGCTGAGAATTAGGAAACAAAAGACACAGGGAGAGAAAAGAAACCAGGAACTGAATTTCTTTCATTCATTCATTTATTTTTGAGAGAAGCCCGCAGATTTCTATCTCAGTTGGGTGAAATTGTGTTACTGTTTATCTGTGCCTTTTTCCCCCTGTGACAAGAGACGTGGTGAATAGACACTCACTCCCAAGATACTGAGTTCCAAAGCACTGACTCATGAGTCTACAATGAAATACTAGGATGCAGCCATTTCCTACCTTTGTTTGGAAGTGAATTGATTGGACCAGGCGGATGTGAGCCCTCAGCTGCAGGGCTTCACAGGAGGAAATGCTCTGGGTGGCCCTTCAGTACTCGATGCTGTTTAGCAACTTCTTTGTATTTGACTGCACCAGCAAATGTGAAAATGCTTCCTTGCATATACAAACCCAGCTCCTATGCCTTTTCTTGTGTTAGTGTACATAAAATCTTCATGGAATATACAGAGAAGCATCCACTGCTTCTAATGCAGTGGACTTGAATATTTGTTATGTACTGTTCTCATCCTAAGGTCCACCTCTCTCAACTAGTCTTGTTTGTAGCCGCTACCTTTAGTGGGGACTTCTAGGTGTTTTATTACCTGGGCCCTGCCTCCCTCCTACGTTTGAAGCTCTGAAAGTTCCAGTAAGACTGACCTCCCATTCCTCCAAGACAGCTGAGCTTCTGGCCCCTGGCTGTTGGAAACCCTTTTTTTCAGATGTGTAGGGCTTCTTTACTTCACTCTAAAGACTCTTCAAATTACTTGTGCTCAAAGAGACCTTTTCCTTTCACTCCATCTATTGCACTTTCTACCATTCCATTTTCTTCTCCCCTGCTATCTTGTTGCCCTGGAGCTGGCATATTTTATGTTAATTTCCTTCATGATGTACTACTGTTCCTTATACCAACTAGATTATAAGCGTCATGGAGTTTTGATCATCTAGTGCTCTTTTGTCCAGGGTTTAGAAAACAGTAGAATTCATATACATATGTGTCCAATACCATGAAGAAAATGGCAGATTTACAATCAATGTTTACTGAATAAAACCAATGTAGAGCACCAAGAGATGGGGATAACTTCTTTTTAAAAATTAAAGATTTCATTTATTTTTAAGGAGAGAAAAAAAGAGAGGGTGTGAGTATGGGTTTACCAGGCCTCTTGGTGCTACAAATGAACTCCAGATGCATGCGCCACTTTGGGTGTTTGGCTTTATGTGGGTACTGGAGAAATGAATCCAGGCAGACAGGCTTTGTAAGCAAGTTCCTTTAACTACTGAGCAATCTTCCCACCCCATGCTAACTTCTTGTATTAGGGTATTCCATGAATTACTGACCTTCTGGATGACTTAGCTTTTTCATCTCATCTGTGTGAACACATTTTTATTTTGCACAATTTAGAAGCATTCTGCTAGTCTAGTAGTGAATAATAATTCTGATAGTGAAAAGGTTAAACATTAACTTTACTTTATAAGAAACAATAGAGAAATAATGAAGTGGCTGTGTGCCCAGTGGGGAGTGGAATCTCCTACGGGGGACAGTTTTTCACATGTGCCTTGTCCTTGAGTGCTCTGAGTGCTAATGCTTGGGATGGTTCTGCAAAGGTGGATCAGGAGAGGGCTAAGCATGGATAATGGTTGGAAGGTAACTTGGGGTCATAGGAAATAAGGGAAAAGGAGATGAATGAGAGAAATGAGTTTTTAAGGAGAGCATTGGGAACAGTTACTAAGGTCAGTTCTCAGGTCTGATAGCTTCAAGCCAAATAGCCCTTCTAGGAGTTTCAGAAGTGTGATTTCACCTTGGATTTATTAGGGCTGGAGCAATCTTCTGTCTGTGTGGCGAGTGGTAATATAGGTCAGTATGTATAGGTCAGTGGCCCTCCTGTCCAACTGCATGCTGACCTGTGCTAGGAGAATACCATAAGCACACATACTTTAAAAAATCATGTTTGCCACTGGTGTTAGGGGGAGAAGGTTTTTTTTTTTTTTTTCCAGTAATTTTGGAAGTACTCCAGGAAGAGGTTAGGAAAGAACTTAGGGACAAATGCTCCTACTTGGAACATACCAGCAAATAGTGGTTTTGTGTGTGTGTATTTTTTTTTTTTTTTAAGGAGAAGCCAAAATTAAACACAGTAGAGTTTACTGTTTGCTAATCAGCATGTGTTTACTTTCTCTTCCAAAACTGAAGTTGCCAACCAATACATTTCCTACCCAGTGCTATGAATCTGTCCAAATAAACATGGGAAGTAGTAAAACAATGACACCACACGAAAAATATATCCTCATTCATTAAATAGAATCCAAAAATTCTCTGGAATTTAATTCTAGCCATGAACCAAGGACGGTTTGCTTTATCAAGGGAGGATAGTGACTTCCCCCTTCAGCTACTCTAGCATTGGGATTTTAAGTGACATTAAAATTCTGCAGCATTGTCCTAAACCTAGAGAGATGAAAATGGATCATTTTATAATCATTTTGCTCTTATTTCTGGTGGATTAGGATATTTTGGGTACAGTATAGTATATGATAACTACTAGCATAAGAAATTTATAGAATTTAAATACTTATTCAATTTTAATATTTGTTAAATCCCTGAAGACTACTGACAACAGAATTTTCAGGATGAAATTAAGAATTGCTTTTTCTGGAGGACAAAAGGAAGGTGTAAAAGAAAGCTTTTAACGTTTTACAGAATAAAGTCAAAAGCAAAAACCATCAGCCATCAATTTATAATACAGTTTATTTTTGCTGTGTAAAATATTGGCCATGCTATGTAAAAATGTTGTCTATACCCACATGTGTGTCTTTGTTTAAGGAAGTTTGTTATAGGAGAACAAAATGGAGGCACATTATTGTTGTTACTATTACTGTCAGATTGTAGTCTAGACTCATGACTTCTATAAAAAATATACTTTAAGAAAATAATATGCTACTATTCATTTATTCTTTATTATATATTTAAATAAAATGTCCCAAACTTCTACTTGTAATGGCTTTAAAAACTCTGTATTGTAGAGTCTATACTTAGTGCTCGAGCACTAGGGATAAATGGCATGTGATAAGGATGGGCATTCTTTCTGTCTCTTCTCCACCTTATACACACAAGCCAGGCCCTGACCTCCTTTATTATTAGGTCCTAGTGATACTTCTGGACAGCAACATGACAAAAGACAGTCACTCATTTGAAGGCAATTCAGCATCTAGTTGTAGTTCAATAGCACATCTAGATCAGTGGTTTCATCTGCAACAGTACAATGTTTTTTTTTTTTTTTTTTTTTTTCAAATAAATGAATTATCTAGCTGGGTGTGGAGGCGCACACCTTTAATCCCAGAACTTTGGAGGCAGAGGTAGGAGGATTGCCGTGAGTTCAAGGCCACTCTGAGATTACATAGTAAATTCCAGATCAGGCTGGGCTAGAGTGAAACCCTACCTCGAAAGAAAAAAAAAAAAGAATATATATATATATATATATATATATATATATATATATATATAAATGAATTATCTGAACTAATTTGCTTTTTGGATTAAATGGTATATCACCAAATAATAGGTCTATATAAAACCTACATTAAAGTACATGAAAACCCAAAGAGACATTTTAAGATGAGACAGCCTGTGTCTGAGTCCTTATCCACAAGCTGTATAAACCTGATCATTGCCTTTGCTGTCTCATGTAAAGCACAGAGGTATCATGCAGTTCCTGTAGCTAGTCCTTACAGGGTCAGTGGAACACCCAGAGATCTGAACACAGAGTTCATTCTCCTGTCTTAGCTGCCTTCCAAGCAAGCTTTAGACAGCAGGTCTCTTTATTAAAAGTTTTCCTAGCCTGAATGTAAGTGAATAAAATATAGTTAGTGATAATTTCTTTAAAACTAGTGTTAGCAACTTCTTTCAACACCTCAACACATACCCTGATATAATAGTTAACAGTTTAAGCCACTTGTTTTGTGGGACTTTTTGACACTCAGGTATGACAGTAAACACTTTTCTAAGTACACACACTTTTCCATACGTACACCCTTCTTACTATTGGGAAATAAGCATAGTGGGAATGCTGTGTTTATCCTTCCAATTGAAGAAGAAAGTAGAGAACTTTCAACATGGTCCTGGAGTTCAGTCAGGCATTGAGTAAATGAATATATAGTGGGAACGCCGAAGTGAAGACAAGCACAGTCCAGGCTTCATGAAACTGTATGTCAAGTAATTGTGGGTATGTCAGAGAAGCAATCAATGACATGTGATAAAAGTTTGGGAAAACATAGAGACTTATGGGAAAAAAGGAAAAGAGACCATGTGTGGAACTGAGAAAGCTTCCAGAATGAAAGTTAACACAGGAAGGGCGGTGGTGTTCCAGGAAGAGGGAGCAGCAAGTGTGAAGCTCTGAGAGGGCTCAGGAAGTGAGGGAAGGTCAGTAAAGGCACAGCTTCAATAAGCAAAGCACGACCAGGTTCCAGGAATTCCTCAAGAGAGGCACTGTGAGTGTGCTGTCATGTGCTCCCAACAGAAGCTCTTGTTTTCTGAGCTTGGTGCTGGTTCCTGTGCGGCTTCTGAGTCATGTGACATGCTTTGTATGGTCTTGAGTAAAATGACCATTATCCTGAAAAAAAAAAAAATACATGTATGCATGTATATATTGTTAAGCCCTCAGCAGTAAGTTGGCTGCATCTGAGCCTGAGAACAGTAAGAGAGCTAAAGTTTAGGAGATTATCTTGTTCTTAGCCTGTTCAAAGAATTCACATGTTTATCCTTCAAATATTTTTTTTCACATTCTGCTCCCTTTAGCTTAAAAAAACATTTTATTTATGTATTTGAAAGTGAGATAGAGAGCGAAAGAGAGAGAATGGGCCCACTAGTCACTGCAAATGAATTGCAGACACGTGTGCTACCTTGTGCCACTGGATTTACATGGACACTGGGGAATCAAACCTGGGTCCTTAGGCTTCATAGGCAACTGCTTTAACCACTAAGTCATCTCTCCAGTCCCTCTTCAGTTTTTTTTTTTTTTTTTTTTTTGGTTTTTGGAGGTAGGGTCTCACTCTAGCTTAGGCTGACCTGGAATTCATTATGCAGTGTTAGGGTGGCCTCAAACTCATGGTGATCCTCCTACCTCTGCCTCCTGAGTGCTGGGATTAAAGGCATGCACCACCATGCCTGGCTTCCCTCTTCAGTTTTTTGATTCAGGGATTTCATCATAGTAATTTTTTTTTTTTTTGAGGCAGGGACTCACTCTAGCACAGGCTGACCTGGAATTCACTATGTAGTCTTGGGGTGCCCTAGAACTCCACTGACTTCTGCCTCCCAAGTGCTGGGATTAAAGGCGTATGCCACAATGCCTGGATTTCATTATATTATTTTATTTATTTATTTATGGTTTTTCTTTTCTTTTCTTTTTTTTTGGTTCTTCCAAGTAGGGTTTCACTCTAGTCTAGGCTGACCTGGAATTCACTCTGTATTCTCAGGGTGGCCTCGAACTCACGGCGATCCTCCTACCTCTGCCTCCCAAATGCTGGGATTAAAGGCATGCGCCACCACACCCGGCTTCATTATATTATTTTTATTCTAACTTGTTAGGCATTTTTTAAATGTATTTTTAAATATTTCATCAATATTTGTGCATCAAGATATTTAACAAGTGCAATTTTAGTTAAATTTGCTTACATTAAAATTAAAGTTTCAAATGAATGGCTGCATACATATAAAAGGGTTTGAACATGTTAACCATCTACCTATATCCCTCCTTTCTCTGAACTTATTCTTTCTTATCTGACTTCAACAGGAGGAAGTCTGTCTCCTTAACAAGGAGGTTATTGTTCCAAGCACATTTAGTACATATACTTTTGTTGTGCTTGTGTTTGTGATTTGGATTGGATGCTGGGAATGCTAATCCTACTATCTAGTCTGGAGAGTGGCCTTCTGACATTTTTATCCCAGGATAATTTTCTCAACATATGGCAGTTCAAGGAGCTGAGGGACTTCAGGTTTCTATTCTGGAGTTTCCAAGTCACCAGAAATTCTCTAATTCCCTGGGTATGCACCATGATTTTAGAGCATTGCCCTTGACTTTTGCTTTGGGCATTAGAACCAAGGGATGCTTTATGGGATGTATGATCATGTTACAAAGAGATTTTCCTTCTGGAAATGACCATTGATGATGACCCCAGTGCCTTCAGGGTCGTTAACTGAGATCGAAGTCGATGGCCTAGAAGTGAGCTGCAGTAGTGGAGCTCATACTACTCGTCGGTTCTCTTAAGTACCTGTGCTCATCTTTCAATATGTGCAAGCTACAAGCCAAGAGAAAATCAGCTGGCTGTGCTTCAGCTGGCCACAGCCTTGCCTGAAAATTTTTGTGATCATTTTCTGAGAAATTCCTTCACATCTGAAAATTTTAGGTTCCCATGATTCATGAAAGGACAAAAATAGTTTAATTATTATTTGTATTTAGAAACAGAATATTTTGTTACTTTGAGATGGATTTCATATATGTGATACAACTTCTGTCTGTCCGCCTAAAAGACATGTCAATTAAAGACTGTTTCAAAAGCAGTGATGATACAACTGCTTTAGAAAATGTCACAAACTTCCTGTTATTTGCCTGGGTTTTCATACAGAGCAAGGACTTTTTGTAGTATTTAGTCAAGTAGCACATGTTGGTAGAAGAAAGGAGACAGGGGCAGAGTGCCCTCCTGACCTGGCCCTCTGAGATACCCACTGAGAACAGGCAGTCTTGAACTCTGTTTCACAAAGTCCTGCAAAGAGGTAACAGGGCACTCCTGACTTCCCTGGTCCTTGAGCACTGGACTGGCAGGAGTAGCACAAGTGTGAGCCAACGCAAATCAGTGTTTAATTAAAAGTAAGACCTTTCCTCAACTTAGGACTCTCTAAGTTAAATACCACAAAAGAACAGGAGGAGCCTGCTTCCGTTAATTTCTCATTTTACAGTTTCCGAGGTAATGTCTACTTTAGGAATGTATTTAATCCTGAAACTTGATCCTTGTCTTAGTTTTAATTTTATTTTTAAATGTTTATTTTAGTGGTGGGGTTTGAATGCAGCATATAGGATCAAAACATGCTCTACCACTGAGCTACACCTGTAACACTAAAACTTTAAAATGGATTTTGAGACTGCATACCTCACACCTGCGGATCTTTCTTGTCTTCACAAGCCTCAAGGCATGCAGCCAGCCCAGTGGCTTTTATGTAGTGTTATTTATTTTTAACTCCTTGAGCACAGCTCTGTGCTGGCAGCTTCCCGTCTGGGGGCAAATGATTTTGGAGGCACATAGGATTACTGTGTGTTTTGTGCACTCTGAAGCAACAAGGCAGGCATGCACAGAGTTAAGCCCGCACTGCTCTGTGTTAAGCGAACATTCCCAATGTGACGGGGTCATAATCCCAAAGCAGATGCTTTACGGGGTCTCATTATTGTCCAGAAGTGGCTCTTGTATGAGAAAATGCAGCCATGCAGAAACAGCACAGACACTATTAACTCGCCCACCATGACTTAAGCCTTTTCCTTTTTAACATCCCTGAGCCCACTCCATCCTCACCTTGCCATAGACCATTGCTCTGTCCTGTTCTGTACCTTTAAGTCCTTAAAGATGAAAAATAAAATAAAAACAAATGGTTGGAGTCAAATCCTAACCCTTGGTACTGATAAGAGACTTGCTTTACCTTGAGATCTTTCAAATTGGTTGTTGTTGGCAAAGACCTTGTTTCTTTCTCAAGTATTTCAGCCTCATCATGGCCTTTTAAAACCTCTAAGTCCTGTAATACTATATTTTGTGAAGAAGGGAAAAAATGAGGTTTTTTTCCTTCTTGCTTTTGTTAACCCATTCTTGTTTTAGACTCCAACAAAAAGGGTTTTTGTTAACTGGAGCTTAAAATCAGCCAGCTTGCAAAGTATTCTCTCTTTTTATGCAAGGAGGATTAGCCTGGCATGTTATGCAGTTCTCTTCTATGAGCCATTCCTGTGTCCTGTCATAAGGTGTATAATTACTGTACTTCACCATCAGCAATCATTCTTAAGTTAAAGCCTGTTTTAAACCTCTCATTAATATAAACCATACCAGGAAGGTAGAAAATATACCTTCAAAAAGAGCGAAGTGTTAGGGAGTTTATCTGTTCTCTTCATAATAGACCCAGAGTAAATAATTTTTACTTTGTGCTTTTCTTTTTATGCAATCAAAATAGTTTGTGATAAAAGATCAGGTACCTGGATTGTATAAATGTGCAGGGTTTTATTCAAAGAATTGGGCTTCCTGGTTGGTGCCAGCCTGGTTTTCTCTGTCAGCCTTGAATCGTGAAGTATGTAATCCTCTATTCTTTTAAAGTCAGCCTTCTGACAAGATTCTCTTTCTTACTCCCCCCGTCTCTTCCTCTCTCCCTCTCTCTCTCTCTCTCTCTCTCTCTCTCTCTCTCTCTCTCTCTTGCCCATATTCATACATTCAGGAGAAAATTCTTTTTATTTTCAGAGCTTTCTTTCAATGAACTCTCCCAGCACGGTTAGTTAGCACTCAGACTTATGAACAGACATGTCGAAGAATGATTTTCTTTCATGGAAAAGTCATAGAAGGATGCAGATCCATGGCCTACTTATTCATGAGAGGTTTGTTCTAGTGTAAATGTGGTAGTTCTGCCAGGAGATCTCTGTAGGCCAGCAGGCCCATCTTTCCTACACACCACTGCCATGTCTGCTCCCACTCTATGCTGTCAACCCCACAGTATGGCTCTGCTTGAAGAGCTTTTGTGAGGGGTGGTTTAGGAAGCCCAATCCAAGTAGGGCTCTCAGTCTCAGAGAAATGACTCAGATTTTGGGCTGGAGAGATGGCTTAGCAGTTAAGGTGCTTGCCTATGAAGCCTCAGGACCCAGGTTCAATTCCCCAGTAACCACATAAGCCAAATGCACAAGGTGGTACTTGAATCTGGAGTTCATTTGTAGTGTCTGGAGGTCCTGGTGTTCCATTTTCTATCTCCTTTTTTTTTTCTCTCTCTCTCTCAAATAAGTAAATAAAATATTAAAAAAGAAAGGTCTCAGATTACAGATTCCAAAAGATGTTTGATCTGACCTTTGTCTACCTCTTGAAATATTCTCTTCTCCTCTCTGCTTTCAACATCTGTCTCAGCTTTTACAGCTTTTGCTCTTATGTAAATTTGTTAAAGACTTCTATTTTTTTTCTACTTGAGCATCTTCCTTCAGCTAATTTTTCTTTATCCTTGTGGTTTAAGCTTAAAGTTACTTCTTTTGCCTTTCATGTGTTTTAGTTAAGTGCCTCCTATGTATCAGAAATTACACTTAGGCTCTCGCGAGTCAGGGTTGCTCGGGGCTGACTACATCCCTGCTTTCTTGGACTTATAGTCTGAAAGAGCCTTTCCAAAAAAAAAGTCCTCCTGAGTACTCACTCCATGTTAGCTCTCATTCTGCAATTCTGTCATACCCCATAAAATTTGTAGAGTTTGTTTTCTACAATCAGCAAGTATTTATTATAACCTATTGGAAACATTCAGCAAGCTTGGTCCGGTTCTGCCCTCTATGATGAACTTGAAGTTCTGTGAAGACAGAATCAAATCTCCTGTCTGTCATGGATTTGTTTCAGAATATGGTTGGCATTCCATAAATGCTGAATGAATTAAGGAAGGAATGCCATTTTCCCTGCCCTCAAATTTCTTCCACTTGCATTTTGTCTGACTTCTTTTATATCACTATCTTTTGCTGTCTTAATAATAATACAAATGACAAATTCATTGATGCTAACCTGCCTTCCCTTAAATATAAGTCAATTACTGAAAATAATTGCTCTAAATTCATATTGTCTGCTTCTCTTTTAGCAGCCAGCAGACATCAGTGTCTGTAGGAATGAGAAAAAAAAGTTTGGTTGAAAAGTGCTGTTTAAGAGGCTGAGACTGAGAGTGGTTGGCCTAGGGAGGGTCTTACACTAGCCTTTGGAGATGGCGAGGTGGGTTCCCCAGCTAGGGAGAGATTGCAAAGGGAGTGAGAGAAGGTTCAAAGTGAAGCATTTTGCACTAAAACAATTTACGGAAAGTGAAGAATCCTTTTTCTTTTCCTTGTCTTAGAAAAAAAAAATGAAGCTAGCCAAAATTAGAAAAGAGTCTTTTATGTGCCAGGGAATTTAATCCATTATTCTATTGAAGGCCTCATAGTTCAGTTTATATTTTAGAACCAAGCATCAGGTCTGATTAATTCCAGGATTATAGCCTTTTGCTGCACAATTAATGTCTGTTGAGTGAACACATTTACTGTGTGAATATTTGGTCTCATATTTGTTGTAATTCTTCTTAAGCCACACTTCTTTAGATGCAGAATTTCTGTTTGTACTACTATTCATATGATAGTTAAGTTGCAATCAGGGTTAAAATTTAGTTTTTTGGGGCCAGTATAAAAATCAAACACCCTGTCTGCTATTGTTTCAGTAGGAGAATATTTTGTGTTTCAGACACAGACTGACCTATGAGCTTTAAGAGACTATTGGTTAGTAACTTGGGGTTGTTTGTATATGAATGAAGAAATAATATAAAATTAACTTTATATGTTCTCTTGTAATGTTTAAGGTACTTCCCCCCTAATATTCAGTTTAAATTGCTTTTTTCTGTTTTAAAAAATATGAAGTTCTCCAAGAAACTTTTATGAGTCGATGCCACACATAATGACAACTGTAATAGAGATATTATCTAAGGAAAAATGTAAAAGAAATGAGAGGATAAAAGAATTTCTAATATCCCAAAAATGTAAGATGTTCTGATAGGCCCTCATTTCATCTTGAGTTACAATGAATATGGCATTAAGCTGGGTTGGTTTGGTTTTATGTGAAAGAGAAACCGCATTAGGAGTCAACCATAACAAAATTAAAATATAAGTATAAAGATAAACTCATATGCACTGAAAGAGGTGAACTGTAAGATCCTTTTGTTATATAGTGGTAAAGACTGGTCAGAAAGGAGGCTTTTCCACTAGAATATTTTCCAAATTAAGCATACTCTAGTTTTCAAGCAATCTAAATTCATATGTAATTAGTATCTCAAAGAAATTAGAGGAACAATGAGATATTTACTGTTTTAACCATAAACATTGGGTGTGGCTTTTGTATGTGGGTTCAAATGGGATATCAGATAGTTCAAATGTGGGAATGAAGAATCATAAAGTTCATTTTAAGCATATGAAGTCTTTGAAGTATGTGCTTCTCTTCCTATGCAATTAGCTTTTTTTTTATTTATTAATTTGAGAGAGAGGGAGAGAGATATAGAAGTAAGCAGGGAGAGAGAGAGAATAGGCATGCCAGGGCCTCCAGCCACCGCAAACGAACTCCAGTCATGTGCGTGCCCTTGTGTATCTGGCTTACGTGGGTCACGGGGAGTTGAACCTGGGTCCTTTGGCTTTTCATGAAAGTGCCTTAACTGCTAAGCCAGTCCTCCAGCCCGCAATTAGTTTTAAAGTCAGCTTCAATACAGTGTCTTTAGATTCATGTCTCCTCTTACTACATGTATTAAAAAAGATAAAGAAGGTCAAGTTGGATGAGTCATCTGATTAAAAAGAGTAAATTAATTATTCTCAATTAGTTAAAAATAAAAAGTTAAATATTCAAGAAGTATTTTCAGTTTTTTTAAAGGGCCAGATTCTTAGTATTAAATGATTGTAGAAAAAGCAGTAGGATCTAAAATGAGTAGTAGTATATATAACTTCAATAATTATTGTATTGATGGTATACTAAATAATGATAGGCATTTTAAGTTTATAATAAATGAGTCTTTTGAACTAGTGTTTAAAATTTTACCTTATCAGTGTTCTACATCATATTTTAATGGTTTCATTGAACTTTAATTAATTCCAATGGAAACAGTACATATTTCATCAGACTTACCAAATACTGTGTGTGGTCAACATCAAAGAAAATTGATTAGATGGCTTGTACCCCCTAAAGACTTTGCTCAACACTTCTGAAATTTTTTTTTTGTTGTTGTTGTTTATTCTTTGTAGCATTCTAGCAAAGTCCAACATGAATTTTGACTTTGGGAGAACTGAATCTACTCCTAAGTAGCACAATTACCTATTGCAATTACAAAGCTTATTATTTTTATATCAGACTATAATATTGTAGGCAATGAAGTTCTTTTCATGTTGTTTCATAAAATAAAATTTCCTCATAAATCTGAAACCACATTAACCCCAGACATAATCCATCACTTTGTTTCAGCCCATGTTTAATCATTGCTTTCAAATATATCATAAAATGTCCTGTTTTGTTTGAAGGGTGGGGGAATATGATATACAGATAGTACAAATCATTGACTTCTTAAGAATGGGATGCACTGGGGCTGGAGAGATGGTTTAGTGGTTAAGCGCTTGCCTGTGAAGCCTAAGGATCCCAGTTCGAGGCTCAACTCCCCAGGACCCACGTTAGCCAGATGCACAAGGGGGCGCACGCATCTGGAATTCATTTGCCGTGGCTGGAGGCCCTGGCACACCCATTCTCTCCCTCTCTCTATCTGCCTCTTTCTCTCTCTGTCTGTTGCTCTCAAATAAATAAATAAAAATAACAAAAAATTAAAAAAAAAAGAGAATGGGATGCACTGTATATCTGAGAAGCTTATTTATTTATTAATTTGTTTATTTACTTAATAACATTTTTAAAATAAAAAGAGTCCTGGGTATCAAAAAGAAATGTATTCAGAAACTAGGCTGTGCTTTACTTTTCAAAATTGCTTTCTATTCTTATTCATATGTTGAATTTTAAAAAATTAAACACATAGAAAGAGTAGAACTTGATTATCAGGGTTTGAGTTCTTGGGGGAATGGGTAGATAGTCAGAGGTAAAAAGTTACATAAGGGCTGGAGATAGGGCTCAGTGAGCGTTTGCCTAGCACGTGTGCTTCCCTGGGTCCAATTTCCAATAATATACATGTGTGCATGTGCACATGCACACATACATACATACACACGCACATGTTGCAAATTGTAAATATATAGGACAAATAAGCCCAGTGAATTCATATATAGCATGAGGACCATAGTAATACTAAAAGTTTGCTAAGTCTAGATTTTAAGTGCTCTCATAAAAGGGATGAAAAATGCTTTCAGAGGAAACTTTATAAAAACTTGAAAAAGTGTTTAACATCCTCTAAGAGAAAATGCTGTCTGTCTATGTTAATGCTGTGACAGTGGAAAATATGTAATTATGGGAGAGAAGAAAACGGGCCAGTGCATTAAACTGTGATCATATGCATCTTGTACTCCCTCTCCCAGACAATCTCAATTCAAATACTACCTATGGTCCTTAGCTGTATGATTTTAGAGGTGAGATAGCCTTAATTGGGAAATAAAGCTTCGACATGCCGCTGTGAAGTAGGGACTAAAACCCGGGTGATGGCAATGAAAGGAACAAGGGCATGGTTCCCTGCGCAGCCTACCTCTGGTTCTCTACTTTATGCCTTTCCCTTCTGGGCAGAAATATTTTAAGAGCTATTAATTGTTATAGAAAATATAATAAGGAGTAAGATCAGAAAGAACAGAGGAGGGATATTTTTCTTTTTATTTCCCTGTAAATTAATTTCTTTTAATATTGTTTTAGATTACTTAGTAGTGAGTGTGGAGTAAGTAGAAGCCTATTGCAGAAAAGCACCTCTTGGTGTTTTCTCAGGTACACAGAACAGTCTGCTGAGGCCAAAGAGATACAGGGCCACAGGACACCAAGGGCAGAGCTTTTGAGACCAGGTGAATTAATAGTACCGAGCTTCTATACTGACCACAGGGGCTTGCATTTCCTTATTAGATTAGCAGATTTAGAAGACCTGAAGAAGAGCCTATAAGAATTTTCTGCTTTTATACTTCTTTGATACTAGATTGATCTCAACAAGTTTCATGACATATCATCTTTTTTACTAGTTTTTTCAATATTAAGGGAAAATATGTGTTTGAATTTTACCTTTTTACTGATCTTTCCTACTGAATTACATAAGGAAAAATTTAAGAAATAACAGCAGTTATATGGTTATGAACTAATTTTTAAAAGTCTAGAATGCTAATTTTTATACTGTTTTTTTATTTAAATTTGTTTCAAATATGAAATATTAGTGGGAAATGGACTTTCAGAAATTGCCACAAAATGGTTGCAATTCAGAAAAACTATGAATATAGTTTTTTTTGAAGTATGTGGTATGTGTGTGTGCTGAATATATACACACATGTACTGATGTAGTGCCCTATGGGCTCTCCTTTGAAGACCAGAGGAGAGCATCCAGTATGCCTCTTCATCATTCACCCACCTGTTTTTCCTTATCATGGAGTATGGAGCATCTTTTTGAGTCCATAGATTGCCATTCATGAGCCTCAGCAATTCTCTGGACTCCTTTTCCCATGGGATTACAGACATGCATGGTCATGCCAGGTGTTTGCATAGGTCCTGGAGAGTCAAACTCTGTTGGCATCAGGCCCCTATGCTTATGCAGGAAGCTGATAGGCCACATCTCTCTAGCCCCAGAACTGATGTCTTATGTAGTCATTTACCAGCAAAGTGATTACTAGTGGAGAGTGGATCCACTCATCAAACAGAGAAGATTGTAAGTTGCCTCCACTGCCTGCATTGTCTCACAGTGCAGCTTAGCTTCTTTTGTGATAGACCAAGATTTGTGTCATGATGTCTCTGTTCTACCACTGTACACAGGACTGTCTTCTGTGAGCTTCTGTTAGCTCTGCTTGCATAGAAAGAGGTGTAAGTGGCATTAGGAATGGATCAGTGCTAAGTCCAAAGAGAGCACAGAAGTGGGATTTGAGCTGGTTTACAGAAATTATAGTTTCTAAACTCAATGAAAAAAAAAAAAAAAAAAGAGGTCAGACCTGACTGGGGTGGTATCAAGGACACCAGCTCACCTGAGCTTGATCTGCATGAATTGGTATTAGATAGCTGAGCCTGGAATTAGGGAATGGACGTTTGGGGGCATGGTTGCCAGATGATGGAATTACTTCATTCAGTAGGTAGAAATAAATGTCTTAGGCTGTGTACCAAATACCACAAATGTACTGGCTTAACACAGCCTCTGTTTATGAGGTAACATTGCTGTTGGTCACAGTCCTGTGCAGCAGGCCTGCCTTGTCTATGCTATTACAATGTTGCCTAGGGTAAGTTCTCATCTGGAGGCTCAGGATGGGGTGAGGGAATTCTGTTTTGAAACTTCTAGTGCTTATGGTTGTTGTTGGCTGAATATAGTTCCTTGTAGGGAGAGGATTTCTTTGCTGGCTCTTAGGGTCTTGCTCCTTGCTCTTGCAGCTACCTGAATTCTATCTTCAAGCCAGCAAGGGCCCATCAATCTAATTTTAAATCTCTTTGACTTGTCTTCTGAAACAATCCAGAGAAAAGTTTGCTTTTAAACAGTTCATGTGATTTGGTCAGGACCACTGGGATCACTCCTCTCTTATGATTTAAGTGTACCATCTAATCTAATGCCTATCATGTTTAGAGTCCTGGCAACTATAAGGGATTTTAGATCAGAGCGGGAAGGTATAGGGATCACTTTAAAATTGTACCTTCTATAGTAGGTAATTGGGGACAACTGTAGATAGCTGAATAAAGAATTTATATGCTACAAGCAGGGCTTACAGAGTGGAATATAAAAACATGTTTTGGGTAAGTAAGAGACTGGACAGAGTTGATGTGATATAAAAAAATCTGAGAGCATTATCGTACTACAAATGGAGATCAAGAAATCAATGAGAGGGCCTGACAACCTGTTACCTCCTCAAAAGCTGGGGCTTGATTCCTGTATTGGTTTTGGAAGGAAAGGTAATGATTGGCAATGTTAGACAAGCAGGTTATTTGTGCCTTCTCATCTTAAAGATTGGTGACTTTATCTTTTTATATGCTTCAGTTTTATTTTAAAACCAAATTTGACATTCCATTTATATTATGTAAACTAAGAAAAAGTGAAGGCCCACAGGACCTTTCTGACATCGTATTTTAAGAGAGAAAACGATGAGTGCATTGAGGGGAAGTGATACTAGAGTTTGAGAAGAGAGAAGTCACTGGTGTAGAATGATTCGCAGACAGCCAAGGCATAACAAAGGACAACTTGTTCACTTATATTATGGCTTCTAGGGGAGGCTGAGATCAGCTTGGCTTGACATTTGCCAGGAAAACGTCAGGGGGTGGGGCGGGGAATGCTGTTCTTAAGCTGGGCTGTTAAAGGAAGTGATGGAGAGAGTGGGAACAGGGGTCTAAGTACTGGTCAGCTCTGCCAAGCTGGAAGGCAGGGAAGCTTGAGATGTGAGACAGTGCTGTGACTGTGAACTTTGGGGGCTCATGTATTTGACCTGTATGTTTTATATTACAAGCCTCAGTTTTTTCCAATTATAAAATGAAGCTAATAATTATTCCCACATAAATATACAACAGATTTATAGGTGAAAACCAGTTTTGAATATTGGAAATCATATGTGATTTCTACCCTATTTGCAGAGTGGTTGTAGATTCTAGGTATGCACATACATGTTTTTTATAGTATCTGATTAGCATCTGATCAGTACTGCATTATAACATTATAAATGTGCAGAATCTTGAATTTATGTAGAGGGTTCAACTTTCCAAACCAGGAGAAGCCTATCACATCACCATTACAGTCACACCAGGCTGCAAGAGATTCATTCTAAATTTTAGGTGAAATATGAGACTATCCACCAGGAGCTGGGGTCAGGAGGGCAGGGATTCCCAGTGGGTATGTCAACCTTTGGCTTGACCTGGGAGGACAAAAATGTAATAACTTGCTGCAGTCTGGGGCCTTAGAGGAGCTCCCAGATTGAAGGTGGGTTGTACATAGGCAGATGGACAGAGTAATCATTGGTTGATAGCAAGAAACTTCCTGGGAAGGGATTAACATAGGCAGAAAGAAAGGGATGAGATGGGGGCACAGGGGCACCCCCGTGTGTGTGTGTGTGTAGATTCCACTGCATGAACAGCAGAAGCCCTGAGTGGTGGACACTCATCTGGACTGTGCTCATTTCTACTGATGAAAAGGGCCAGTAGGGAGGAGAGAGGTTTCATCTTGATGATGAATGTATTCTGAAAGAGAAATGAGATTGCCTTAGTGAAGAGTAGAGAGCTGGGAAAGAGCAGGAAGAGGAGGAGAAGTGTAGGGAGTCATGTTGTTTGTGAGGTTGTGGCGTCAAGGTGGTGAATAAAGGAGATAGTAGACTGCTGGCTGCGGCCCACTGTTGAAACTGTGGATCCAGCATCACAAGAGATAATGGGAAGAACCTGGTTCCCACGCAGGGCTCCTGGTTTCTCCTGAGCTCCAGTTCCTTATACATAATAATCCTGCCTTTCAGTAAAGGTACATTGCATAATGATATTTGGAGAATATCATTTCTTTCCTCTGGTGTGACAGCATTATCAATGACATTCGGAGCATCTCTCTAAGCCTGTCAACCACACAGGAGCTGTAAGACTACTCATAGTGATGCCTTGTTTTGTTTCTGGGGTATGTACTAAATCAGAAGAGCAATGCTTTATGGCCTGAGACTTTACAGTGGGTCCATGTCACCATCATTGTTCACACTAATGCAATAACATACAATAACAGGTGTTGTGATCCTTGGTGAAGAGAATTCAGGAGCTATTGTTCCCTGATTTTACCTTTGTTCTTCCTGCAAAGAGGTGACAAACCTATCAGACGATAGCTGGGAAGCAGTGTCTTGACCCAACAGGAGGAAAGTGTGGAGAGTCAAGGTTATCATTTGTCAGGGAAACAGCCTTCCACTTGCTAGCTTCCCTGAGCCTAGAGATGGAGAAGTGCCTTTGCTGGAGCTCATCATCTCACAGGGAAGGCCTTCCACCTCTCAAACCTGGAACCCTACCGTCAGAGTCATAGTGAATCAAGCTTGTGGTGTCCAGGGAATTTGTGACATACTGTTTATGCACCTTAGCTTCCATTCCATTGGGTAAGGAAGGGTCAGTTAGGTTCTTGTCATCTGGGAAATTCCTTATTTACCTGCCTTTATCTTATTTTTCTTTTCCTTTATTTTTGTTTTTCCTTTATTTTTTCCTTCTCTCTCTTCCCCTCACTCCCTCCTCTCTTACACACACTCACATACACAGACACACACACACACACACACACACACGGTTCTGGGGATGGAGCCTAGGGCCTTGTGCATACTAGACAAGCATTTTACAATTGAGCACTATATATATGTGTGTGTGTGTGTGTATGTATGTATGTGTGTATGTATATATATATATATATATATATATATATATATATATATATACACACACACACATACATACACAATAAAATGCGGTGCTATTCATTCAAGCTTTCTTCCTGGATTCTGCTGCGGAGTGTTAGTAGGCAGTTATATTTATCTCTAAACCTACTCCCTATTTAGAAAACAAAACAAAACAAACCCCAGTGAAAATACCTCCTCCATGAAATGCATGTAAAACAAGAATAATGTGAATGAACAAAACCCTGGCATGAATCAGTCCTCTTAGAGCACATGCAGAGTGGTTTGTAATTTTGAGTAAATGAGTCTGCAAACCCAAACAGTTAGGAAGCCTAATTTTCAGGCTTATAGTTTGACATTGTAACCCTAAATTACATCTTATTTGGGAGAATCTTTCCAAGTCAGACTTTTAAAAACTGTACTCTCATAGGATGAATGATTCTATATTAAGGTATTTTTTAAATGCAGATAATATAGCAATATCTTTATATAGTTACCTGTATGAGCAACACATACTATTTATTATCAAGATGTTATTTTTATCTGGATCTTAGATTTATTGTTCTTGTTGGAAATGTTGATAGTCCTAAGTACACAGAATAAAAAAACAACAAGTTTTTAAGCAAGGCAAAGAAGGAATAGTCAGAGATTGTGCCAAACTCTCCGGGGTGCAACATTTCAGGAGAGAAAAGGGGCTAAGGCCATCAAAGTTTCTACCCAATTGAGTAAGTGATGTAAGTTTTGGTAGTTAGCAATTTAATAAGGAACTAGTTCATCAAAACATATTTTGTTGTGGGAGACTGAAGCCATTATTTGATTGTGTCCACTTAAATCCCACAGGAACTGGGAGGCATGGTGTTAGGTCCCCTTGGAAGCAATGTGTGTTTCTGTAGAAGCCCCTCTTCTGCCTTCACAAGCTAGGTGACACACTGTTACTGGTTTTTTGATGATGGCAATGGTTTGTAGGAGGGTGAATTACTACTACTGATGACTGACATTTCCTGGACTTATAAGACTATGTGGGCAAGTAGAAATGTAGGCCTGAGCTATGATATGGGAAGTGCACCTAGAAAGCCCATTTCCGCATTGAGTTTAGGGGAAAATGGATAGCATGTTTTAGATGCTGAAAACCTGTCCAAAACTGGGTAGTAGTTAAAGAGCTTCTTTTGCTACTTGGTAAAATCTCCAGTAAGCTAAATACTAAAATCAAATATCAGACATGCAGAGGACTCTGTGACATCTGTGGTCATTAGTGTCCTGGAAGGCTATGACCCCTACATGGAGTTCATTACTGTTTGCTGAAGACCTTTAAAGTCTCACATTGATGCATGGAAAGTCTTTTTTTCCAGTGTTATATTTACGCCATGTTGGCTTGGACAGAATGTCAGTTGGTAGAATCTGGGTTTTATCAGCTACAGCTTTGAGGAACAACACTTTGGTAGTTTAGGAAAATTCTGGAAACAAAACAGGCTTTTGAGATATTTGAAGTCAGATTCTTCATTGTATCCTGGAGACAAAACAGTCTTGAACTTGTAACCACTGAGCCATCTCTTGGGCCCAATCTTAAACTAACCACTGACCATCATCCTAGCCTAATCTTAAACTTTTAAAATGGATATCAACAGTGTATTTTACATTTGGCTCCACTATTTTGATAGCATTTCTCCCTATTTCTTGGATAACTGAACCTTTTCCTTTGTTATTTTTCCTTTGAGAAAATGTATGTCTTTCTGGTGCTGCCCAGATGCTCACAACTCATTATTCTTACTGCCTTGCTGGGTAGAGTGGTTTCTGCCTCTTTCTAAACATACTATTGGTCCCATAGTGGTGGAGGGTTTTAGCATACACAGATGAAAGGGGAATCCCAGGACAGAAATTACAGTTTACTGGGCAAAATACTAAGACATGAAGGCTTACATTTTGGTGTCCTCTTGCTACTTGTATTTGTTTTCTTACACAAATTTATTTTTTATCAGATTGACTCCTATTATTTTTAAATCTCAGTGATATGTATGTTTTTATGCATTCTCCAGTCTTTTGGAGACTGAAACAGAGTACAATGAGTAAATATTGGAATATCAGTCATATTTTAAATGAGATAATTAACAATCTGGCTCTTTCAGAATAATATAAGCTTAGTTTGCTTAGTTTTCTACCCTCTAACATTATTAAAAAATTAGAAAATTTTCTGTTATTGTTTGTTTGTTTGCATTCATACCAGAAATAATTTGCATGATAATATAATTTAGATTTTTATCTGCCTTTAATAATTAGTGTGAGTTGGATATTTCTATATGCAAAATTTGTAACATAGGAGAAAGTTGTTGCTTTGAAGCTTTGTCAATTAACACTAATCTTCTTTGGACCATTACTAGGAGATGGATGGAAATGGCCAACTTAATGCAAAGGATACTGCATTTGCATTTATATGGTTTATGAATATTAGTTATTTGCACTTAGGATGGTCATCAGATTCATATGCATTCCATTTTACATCAGTAAGTTCTATCTAACAGTTTCCACCATCTACACAATATTCACACTATATTCCTGCCATTATGGCAGTATTTACGATGATGGACTGGCATAGCTGTGTTAGTTTCAGTAATGCGCAATATTCTACGCATAGGCCAGGGTGTCTGCATAAAACAGCTTTGATTGGCAAGACTGTCTGATGAAGATTTGACTGAAAAACTGTGCTTCCTCACTTTTTAGAATGATTATGAAAGCATTTTTGGCAAATGCAGCATATCTCTGAGTGCATCATGGATGATAGAACGCAACTGGTGATCACATAGACATGACTGAGTGATGTGACTGTGATAACGTGGACATGCCTCTTCAGAGGTGCATCCTTGTGGAGGCTCATTTTATCTTCAGCACTCCTCTCTCTCTCTCTCTCTCTCTCTCTCTCTCTCTCTCTCTCTCTCACCTCTCCACTCCCACACGGACACACAGGAAGAACTGAAGTACTTACTGGGCTGCAGTCTCTACCCCATCCTCACAGGAAATCTGTAGGGTAGCAAAGTAACTTGAACAGTCATACTTAATTTCAAGTTAACTTCCTTATCAGGTAAGCCTAGTTTGCTTGTTGGTTTTATTTTATTTTATTTTTTGCAAATGATTACTACTTTAAATTATTTAGGTATTTTGGTGGTCATTTAAATTTATTTAAATTGGAAAAAGAAAAACATCTTAACCATCATCAGCTAATCTCTTAGGCAGACACTGTCACTCTGTCTTTTTCTAAGAAGACCAAGTATCTGGTATTTCTTAGTACTGAACATTGCTTTTTACTAAATTTGAATTCTCCCCTAGCCAATAGAATTAAAAAGGGCCAGCTTTATCACTAAAAGTGATGCTAATTCCTAATATTTATTGTGTAAGCAGTTATACACATAGCTCCTCACTCAGAAAACATGGGGCATCTTTGCCCAACTCCCTATACCCAACCTAGGTCACATGCTTTGGATCTAACCCAGGCTTCATATTTCTACCACTGAGCTACTACACAATAACAAAATAACATTTTACACATTTTTCTGGATATTTTATCACAAATAGGCAAATTCTCCTTTACTTGATAGCCTTAATAAGTTGTTTTTAAAATAGTTTTCAACTAGTAAATGCAGATATAGAAGGTTTTAGGTTATCACGTCTGTTTTATTTACAATCGTAAGTGATTATTAGACATTACATCTTTCAAGTGCCTTGTTCCAGTTATTTGTGCACATTCTTTTCCTTTTTTTATAGTACAAGTATGTTAGCCACTCAAATCAGAAGCCAACTTGAAAGTTGGTGTCTTTCAAGATTAAGTAAAAACTGTCTTAGCCATTTTTTCTTTATTTCTTATTTAGCTTAGCATCCAATTAATGAGCTTGACATAACATTATTTTTACCTAGCTATGTACCTTAAGAAATTATAAGTAATATATTTATAGAAAATAATTAAATAACATATGCAGATAAAAATGAAATATTGGGGCTGGAGAGATGGCTCAGTGGTTAAAGGCCCTGGCTTGCAAAGCCTAATGGCTTGCCTTTGAATTCCCAGTACCTCATAAAGCCAGATGCCCAAAGTGGCACATGCATCTAGAGTTTGATTGCAGTGGCAGGAAGCTCTGAGGCACCCGTTATCTCTCTCTCTCTCTCTCTGTATGTGTCTGCCTCTTTCTTTCTCTCTCTCTCTCTCTCTCTCTCTCTCTCAAGTAAATCAATAAAGATATTTAAAAAATAAAATGTAAATCTCATTCTCCCACTGTTTCTTCTGTACCCCTTGCTTTTAAACTCTTAAACCTTAACTTAGTCTGTTTTCAACTTTTATTTCCTTCCCTTCCTCCCTTCCTCCCTCACTCCCTTCTTTCCTTTCTTTCTTCTTTCTTCATCTATTTCTTTCTTTCTTTTTTCTTGTTCTTCAGTGATGAAAATTGAGCCCAGGGCCTTGCCCATGCTATTCAAGCACCCTACCTTACCACTGAAGTACACTTGCAGCCCCTATTTCCACATTTTCTTTGTGGCATATATCTACATACATATTTTTTATTAATGGACATATACCTATGTACACATTTTATGTAGCAGGATCTTTTTTCAGTTAAAACTGTGTAGGATGATTACCTTTAAGGTTTAGTCCTCATTTTTGTGTTTGCAGTATTGTAGAATAAGCAGTTCTCAGTATGACATTCGCAGTAATATAAGGATAAATTTCACATGTATAAGAGAGTTAGTACCAAAAAATTGGATGAGGAACATCAGAAACTGGAAAAGTATGCAAATTTATATAGTAGGATTTCAAAAGTGTTGTTGGCTAGACTTAATAAGCATCATGCAAACAAGAGTTTTTTGGTAGTAAATATAAAAATGAAGCTACAATCAAGAATTAGTCTCTCTCTCTCTCTCTCTCTCTCTCTCTCTCTCTCTCTCTCTGTGTGTGTGTGTGTGTGTGTGTGTCTGAACAGGGCAGTATTAGAGGAAAGATTTCTTTCCTGGGGGATTTGATGAAAAGCTGCCAGGAGCCTAGCCTGGTGAGGTAAGAATGGTGAGTAGTGGAAGAGCTTCCTGATTACTGATATGTTTCTTTGTCCACACTGTGGACTTCAGGATCACTTCAGTGTGCTTCAGGATTACTGGCCTAGCAAAAGGAACCTCTGGTTCCAATATGAAGCAATTCAAGATGTAATGGCAGAACTGTTCTCTGCCCCCCTTATGGGTGGGGAGTCATGCACAGTTGCTCAGGTTTCAGCTTATGAAGCTGGCCAGCCACGTGCTCTGAGATGCTGAGTGTGCTGAGGACCTACAGAGAGAGGGGCAGACTATAGAAGAGGAAAGGGGTGATATCCAGGGATATGTTCAACTAAGTGCTTGTTCTCCTTGGGCATCCCGTGTTTTTGCTGTTTTGTAAATAAAGGGTCTGGTGACCTGTGAGGCTATGGTCTACTTGATGGAGATAGAGTGTAGAGTAATATGAAAGGGGTGGAGGGAGGCTCTTCTGGAAACATTTGAGGTGTACACAGCTTGAGAGCAAACAAATTAACTATTAAATGAAAGAAGGTAAGGTGGGATGAGGGGATTTATTCTCTCTTGAATGTGGAAAGATGGGAATGGTGGGCATGTTTCCTGACTACTTCCACTGCGTGTTGAACAGAGATAAGTTCAACTTGTTACAGGTCCTTAAAGTTTCAGGACAAAGGAAACCAACTTTCTGACCAGAGCAGAGTGGAGGGGCAAAAAATTGAGAGAAGGCTTCCCTCAGCAGGTGGCACTGGGTGGGATCCTGAGAAATGAGTCTCTACACAGTAGAGACCTGGATATCCATGTGCCTTTACACGTTAAGCACTTTGGACTTTATACTAAGGGTTATGGAGAAATAGTCCTGCAACAATGTATTGTAGTAAGATTTACATTGTTGGAGGTGTTTTCCACACTAACATGTAGCTGGGTATTCACAGTATGTTCCCCAGAAAGGCAGCATTGGCACGTTTTGTGAAAGTCTGAGACATGAAGATTCAAGGGCCCTGTTCTGATCTCTTCAGTCCGATCTTTGGTGATTGCCCAGAAACTTTTAAAACGACTTTTCCAGGTGATTCTTGAGCATGTTAAAGCTAAAGAATTCCTGCTGTCGAGAATGAGTGGGAAACAGAACGATTATAAATTCTTTATTTGACTAATGGAAGGCCCGAATAAGCAAGTCACTTCTTAAGGCTCAACTTAGTGGTGGATCATAATTAAGACACCAGTTTTCTCATTGTAGCCATTCTTTCTGCAATGGAAACTTTCTGGGCAATGGGAACACTATCAGAGCCCTTTCAAAAGACCTAATTGTATACTATATTATCCTTCAAAAACAATGCTTACAGAATACAAATGATAATAGGCAAATAACATAATGCATGGAAATGGTGGAGATATAATTTTTGGTTGTGCCACATTTCACAGGTGATGCATATTATGTTTAGTTGTCTCTGAATGGAATGGGGAAGAAGGAAGTAGGTATTATCTAACTTAAGCTAATTATTTTCTAGGCAAGGAGTTTACTAGATCCTTGCGTAAAGCATTTAATCTTTTTGTGCCTCAATTTCTTATTTATGAAATGGGGATAATGATACCTACCTGACATGCTTGTCAGGATAAGGGGTGAAAGTGCTTTATAAGTTGTAAAGCATGGTAAATGGTGTGGCATTATTTTTATTATATAATGTAATTATAATTTCAATTACCTACTGCACATTTATTAAGCATGTATTATGTGAAATTATACAAGACTTTTTAACAGTGCAGTTTTGTTCAGAATTACAAAACTTTTGAGATAGTCCCATAAACTATTCACATTATAATGGGAAATGGATTTGAATCATGTGGAAAAATTTTATTTGAACTCCTTAACCTCATATTTTGGATTTACTCTTGCTAGTTGATTACCTTTTAAACTTATCAATTCTGATTTTAGTAGGATACTTAACACATTATGAGGTAGTGCATTGTGCTTTAGTATATTTTTACCTTTGAATGATGATTCAAGAATTACATGAATGCATACTCATTTATAGAACCTAAAACAACAAAAATAGTAGGAGTAATTTATAAACATTAAGTCAATGACTCATCAAGTCTTCAAGTAAATTAGAGTAGTTTTATTTTAATTATTTGTGGCAAATGTATTAATTTTTAAAATGAGACTTTTGGTTACCTATTCAAGCAAGACATAGATGTTTCTCATAGCCATAGTCTCAATTCTTGGTAATCTAATTTGTGTCTATTTGGTGTTAGAATGGATGATTATTAAAGAATGCCTATTTACTTCTTGAGGTATTTCTTACTCTTTAATAAATGACAATTTATTTGCACCAACACTAAAGTCATATTCCATTTAACCTCAAACTGCAGTTGCAATTAAAGCCTAGAGATATTTTTTTTGTTGTAGGTATTCTGGTTAGCCAAGAGATTGTTTTGTAAATCTCAGTCTAACTCAGGCTGACCTGAAACTCACTCTGTTGCCCCAGGCTGGTACTCAACTTATAGATATTCTCCTAGTTCAGCCTCTCAAGGTCTGGGACTAGAGGCATGTGCCACCATGACCCCCTTGATTTATTTTTCACATGTAAATTTTTTATTGTTTTATTGTTTTTGAAGTGTATATTTCCTTTTAAGTATACTATTAATGGCCTCTTAGTGTGGACGGTACCTGTCAGCTGGGGTGGGTGCATGTCATGATCTCTTAGGAATGAGTTCACTTCCAGCCACTGTTCTCAGGATTTATCCCTTTGACTTGCTTTCCCCTGCCTCTGGACTCTGTCTTCTGGATCCAAACTGACCTTCTTCTAGTTTGCTTTGAGTACTATAATAGTATTATTTTTCTTTTATTTTGAAGTGGGCAGTGGATGGTCAAGGCTTTTCTCTATTTTCATTTGTTTAAAAACTAGCTTAATTAGAATTCCAGTTTAAAAAAATAGTACAGGTGATATTTGTGTTAAACACACACACACACACACACACACACACACACACACACAGAAAGAAACAACAACCTACAATTATTTTTGAATATTTATGGGGCATAAAGCTAAGAAAAATTATGTTTTTAAATGAAAATTTTCAGTTTTATTCCAGTATAAATGTACATAGTATAAGATTATGACGTAATGTGCATAATATATTAAATATACTCTAAAATTTTAGAGAACAATTATTGAGTGCCATTTCTGCCTTCCAGTCCAAACAGAGGCCAAATGATCATGTAGAAACAGATGTAGAATTCCATCCACTTAGCCACACTTTCCTGTTTTACTTAGTCAAAGGTAAGTTCCCTGAAAATCTGTAGTATGCAAGAGATTCAACAAAAAGGCTGTTTGACTCAGTCAAGGACATCTGAAAGTTAAAAACATAACCCTTGTTTTTTCCTAGTTAAAATTTAGACTAGACAAAATTAAGTAATGAATACTGTTGTCTGTTTTACTTATTATTGTCCCTTATCCTTGAGATTTCACTTTTTAGCCTCATATGAACTGATGTATCATTATAACCAATTTGTGGTTTCAACTACTAGAGGTAACTCTGTTCATATCTGGTTGAGCATTAAAGGAGTCTCTCTCTTTCTGTGTGTATGTATGTGTGTGTATGCATGTGCACACACATGTTTGTATTTATACTCAAATTTTAGTTATTTTCTGTACAACTGAAATCACATTAATAATAAAGGAATTCTGAATTTTTAATATTCTCCGTCAGGGTTTGAATCTAAGTGCTTAAAATATTTTAAAACTTACTGATTACTTTTTGGAAATAATTTTTGTTAAAAACAGCAATAATAACAAAACCTTTTGTCTGTTCAGTGGAGCTGATGAGAGGACACAGATCTTAACCAGTCAGATGTCTTAAATGCCCTTTGTATGATTGCTTTACTTAACACAACTTGGATGCCTCTATATGTGTTTAGTTTCATTCAAGTTTTCCAGTTTTCATTTTGAAAAGGAAGCAAAATATTGAATCTTTTTTCCAAAGGAAAATGTTTGTGAGAAATGAGAACAGATGGCATTTTAAGACTCTGGGGAGAAGTACAGCACTTCAATTGAAATTGTTAGGCAAAGTCAGAGACAACCACAGCTACCAATTGTTACAGTTATTTAAATGACTCAATTCAAGCATGTTAAACAAAACATGTGAAAGGGAGATTTTTTTAATTAATAAAAGAGTTTTTTTTTCTTCTAATTTACAGTTCAGACATCATAAAGTGTATCCACCAACATCCAGGTTTTATTAGGGAAAAAAAATTGATCCAAAAGCAGCTCAGTCCCATAAGATATATTCTATAATTTTGGGTTTTACCCAGTTACAGTGTGACAGACAACCTATTAGCAAAATCAATAGATTCTTCTGAACTTGGAGTACTCTGCTCTTTTACTCTCCTTCTGAGTGAATTATCTTTCAGTGCCCTGGCTTTGCAGCTTGCTTGTGGTGGGATGCATTAACTTCTCCCCACACTGTTCCGAGGCAGCAGAGCATCCATTACCAATACTATATCCAAAGTGACGGTTCCATGCAGGCTGCATGCTGTTTCATTCATAACCACAAAACAGACCAAAATCACTTGACTTCTTTTTACAACTTGCAAAGAGTTAATGGACTGTGCTGGCCCCCTGCCAAAACCTTTAAGAAACTTTATTAATGTGTTATGAGGCTGGGACACCATAGTGTGGGATTTTTATTGGTTATTCATCTTAATGAATAAAAATATGTATGTACAATTAAAGCTGCTTTCCGTCCCAGTTGCCTTCTAATAAACATTGAATCTTAACAGTGTTCCCCTTTGCATTTGCTGGTCAGTTGTGGTCCTCTCACTTCTAAAGCCTGGGGTTAGTGGTAGTGCTATAAAATAGACTTCATGTAAAGAAAAGCCAGGTTTGTATTTAAGCTGAATAACTAATGGTGAATATAAGGAGGTGGTAAAGTAAAATTTTAAAAGAAATCTTCATGTCAAAACCCTAGTTATCACCCACTATAAGCTTTTCATTTTATTGATACAATCTGACATGTATAAAAGCTGGGCTACAATGTGTTGATTATTCCTAAGACAGAGGCAACATGATTCTGCTGTAGCTCATGTTGGAAAGTGACATTAGGATAGTTAGCATTAAAAAATAACTTTCCTCTTGATTCTGTTGTGCTAGTTATCAGAAAAAAAGCATTTAAATTTTTTTGCATGATTTGTCATCCTTTCACTACTGATACTTTCTCCTTTCTTTTAAGGTACAGAGTCTTTTAAGGAAGGAAAGAGAGTGGGTATAATATTATATTATAAACTAAATTTTAAAAATAAGCTATGCAAATCAGTGGGTCTAGATGAATTTAATGCTGTAGCTATTTAGGAAAAGATAACATTTTTTGCACCTTTGGCATATGTACTTGTTCCTGCCTTGACCTCAGTAAGAATGCTTTGTATCTTCAAAACATTTTTGAATGGTTTTATGAAAAGAATCCCAAATTCCTAAAGTAGAGGAAAAATTTCAGGTCATTGTTTGACAATTTGGTTTTCACATTACAGTCATTGCACTGGGAAGTTTGGTACTTACTCTTCCATTAATAGTATATGTGAAGGTACCTTTAAAACAAAATGCTGGTAAGCAAACCTATCAGGAGAATAAACATATTAAGTGTAATATATATCTTATATGTAGTATTTAATGTAAATAATAAAATAAGAATTTAAGCTGTGTCATTCTTTATGAAGTTCATTTAAATTCATGCTAATATTTATAAGACATGGCTTGATCTCTATTAGAAATAAAAATAACCAAATTGGGAAATAAGTATAATTTATTTCTTTTTTAATCTTGACACTGGAATAAATGCTTATTGAAATGAAAGTCTGAGCAGTTATTGGATTGAACATATCAGTTCACCTTTTTAGTCTGTTACTAACACAATGTATCTCTGTGTGTGCATGAGTCAGAACAAACCTTGAGTTTTAGAAGACATCATACCTTGAGATGAAAAAGATTATATTACAAATATGAGAATAAAATTGAAAATGAGTTTTAAATGACTTTAGGCGTTTGGGCTATTTTAGGCATTGGATATAATCTTTCAACTTAGATTTTGAACATTGAATTGTAGCTTGCTGTCTTCTCAAGTTGAAACATTTTGCTTTGTGGATCTCTTAGTACAGTGTTTGAAGCAAAGAAATATTTTGGCTTGGCATTCCTTCTGTTAATCTCATCAACCTGTATATGAGGAAGTGGTGGAAATGATACTGAACTGCCTGCCTGTAGGCAGACAGTGGAAACTGGCTCTTCTCTGAGCTGTGTTGTATTTGTAGGATAATGACCAACCTCTGCATCCCGGTAGAGTATCATAAATACTATAGCAACATTCTCATGACCAAGGAAAATGGGAGACATCAGACTGTCATTGGGACAAGTGGCTTGGCTCATGAGTGTATTACTTGAGCCTGTGGTGAACTTTCAAGACTTTTGTGGGAGATTAAGAGGTCTGTGGGCATAGTAAGTGGTAATTTTGATGAGGATGTCCGATACGTTATCTCTGTGCTCAGCTGCTCATTTTGAGCTGGCCCTTGGCCTGTCTGTGGAGTGGGCCAACATAGTCTTCAATTTGTGGCATTGAACAGAAAGGATTTTCTGGTCACAGTTAGCACACATCACCAAACCACAGCGTCATCTCACTACTCCATTCAAGGACCTCCACTCAAAGGATGCTTCTGTCAGGAACATTAGGAAGTTATGTGTCAAAAATCAAGAAAATTGATCAAGAAATCTAAAATTCTACCTGTACTATATTTCTTTTTCTATTTAATGCTAATCAACTTAGAAAGACAATCATGTAAATTGGACTCTAGGGTCAGATGGGCTTGGGTTTAACTACTAGCTTCTTCAGCTATTACTAACCAAGTAAATATCCTTGGACAACTTTCTCATCTTAATGAGAGGGTGTTCATAATCTTGCCCATAGGGTCATTATGAGAACAGTGTTGGACATGTAAATAAATGCCCAATGACTCTTAGTATTACTCTTTATTATTATTAGTCCATAGGATACTTATTGAGGATAAACTGACATTTTAAACTCAAATAATGTATAAACCACTCATTGTGGCTTTATAACTATTATTTATTCTCACTAGTATCTTTGAGGCATAGGAGTCAATGTTGTATTCACTGCACTGTCTTGTTTACTCAATAAGACATAAAGTGTCAATTCTAGAAACTCATATTCTAGTTAGAAATATAAAATATACTCTTTGGAAGTAGAAATTTAAAAATAACCAAGACAAGGAACAAAAAAATCTAAAATTCTCTCTTAGGGGCTGGGGAGATGGCTTAGCAGTTAAGGTGCTTGCCTGCAAAGCCAAAGGACTTAGGTTTAATTTCTCAGGACCCATGTAGATCAGATGCACAAGGCACTGCATGTGTCCAGAATTTGTTTGCAGCAGCTAGAGGCCCTGGCACACCCATTCTCTCTCTATCTGTCTCTCTCAAAAAATAAAATAAAAATAAAAATATTAAAAATTTTCTTAGTATTTTTATAAAGTATGGTGTCTTGTTCTCATAGAACTGCATGTAATAACACAGAGTCTCTTTGCATGCAATAGGTGGTCAATCAATATTTACTAGCTTATTGTTTCTTGAATAGATTTAGTTCCTATTAAAAGTATGAGTATAAGTTACCAGTGAAAATAAAGAGGGCTTTTGAATACAGCAAATTTGGTTTACCAGCCTATTCAGTTACCATTGTTATATAGCTATGACTTTTATCATTCTGATTACTAATTAAATAAACATTAAAAGTTCCTAAATATCTTTTATGTAGAATCACAATAATGATATGAAATTACCCTGCTGAAGAAACATTCAGAGACTATACCTGTGTATGTTTCTTGGTTTTCAGTTGAATACTAGAGAATAGAAAGTATTCATAATATACCATTAAAAAGATATTAGATCTTTTTAAAAGATATTAGATCTTTTGAAAAAGATATTAATTAAAAAATTTAACTTAATTTAAAAAGATATCAGATTCTATTTTGATGTAGATTTATAAAAACTTAGTAAAAATTTTTAGTGTGTCTGTGGTAAGTATGTGGATATAAGTCAAGGAAGGAAGTCTGAGCATTCAGTGAATAAGCATGTGAATGTAATAGATGCCACCATTCTTTGTCAGCTTTGTGGAATTTATCTTTTGCCTCTAGATTCTCTCAGCACTGGCAAGAATGTTGGACACAGTTGAAGCTTGGAATTACTGGGCAATAATCATTGCCAATAATGATTACAGGGTAGTACATTGGGCCTAATGTTATTATCAACCTGAGCCTAAACTTAGAGAATTCCCTGATAGAGAACTTGTTAGCACCATTAGGCAGTGTCTGGCATCTGTAGTCTCATCATTTTAGGTGGGATTTAATTTTAATAAAGTGGAAAAAAGACAAAGGTAATATGCAATTTGCTAGCGCTAGGTGTACTTATGAAGCACTTTTCCTTTATTTGTTCTTTGAGTGTTTTTGTCATTCCTATGAACAAGTCATTAATGTCTTCATTTTAATTTGGTCTCTCTACTTCCTTCCTTCCTTCCTTCCTTCCTTCCTTCCTTCCTTCCTTCCTTCCTCCCTCCCTCCCTCCCTCCCTCCCTCCCTCCCTCCCTCCCTCCCTCTCTCACTTTCTTTCTTTCTTTCTTTCTTGTCTTCTCTGTCTTCTTCCCTCATTCCTTCTTCTTGCCCACCACCCTCCATTCCTTCTTTCTTCACTGCACTTCATCCTCCCTCCCTCCCTCATGCTCTTTCAATCAGCTCGTGTTTCTTGCAGAGATTCAGGGACTATAGAATTTATCTCACTTTTCTCAATTAGCTGGGTTTTTGTGCTTTGGACAGTTCCACAAATTTGAGGTGTTTACCATAGAAAGGTATGCAAAGAATTTGCTTTGTTAGTGCTCTTTTAATGATGTAAGAGGACTGTAGCCTATAAAGGATGAGAGAAAAGCACGTTAATATTTTGTGTTTGTTTCACACATGTGCAGTGGAGAGGATCTAAGTGCAGGTCAATTTTTTTTTTTTTTTTTTCAGATAGGAAGCTTGGCTCTGTTCATGCTTCTCTACAGTGTGTTTTACTGTGGTCAGGAAGCTTTAATTATACATTTTCACACATACTTAAATGAGTTTCTTTAATTAGCAGAAAGCATGGGGGCATACCTGTGATTGAAATGAGTACAATTCTGTAATTTCTAACTTGTAGTATTCAAATAATGCACTGTAGTTTTTTCAAACAGCTTTACTGAGGGGAAAAAAAAAAGTTGTGGTATTAACTTTTATTTCTGTGGGAAATGCACTTTTTGGCCTCGTGTGTGATAGTCCTCAGACTTGCTTGGATGGCTGGGCAGCCTTTGCCCTTGGCGAGGCGCGGGCCGGCGACATTTCAGGAGGCCTTGGCAGCCATTTTAGATCCTGCCCGCACTGAGCTCCTGGCTGCCAAGAGCTGCAGCCGCTCTGTGCCAAGACACTTTTGGCAGTGGAGATAAACTTTGTAGAGATACACAGTCCAGAAATATCTTATAATTACAAAGCACAGGGGGCAGAATGTTTTTACAATACAGCTGTGCTAATGTAAACATTTAATTTGGCAGCCTTCTCCACCCACTTTTCAATTAACCGGGTCTATGCAGATACTTTAGGTCTGTAATAAACTTTATTGCTACTTCTCTTAGAGTACAATTTATGAAACACAGATTTGAAGGGCTTTTTGGGGAGGGGGTTTCATGCATTTAGAAAAGCACATTGTGAAGGTTATGTTGCTATGAAAGGGAAGCATAGCTTTCTGTCTCAACATATGCTACAGTCCTGGCTTTACTAAAACAATTGCTTTGGGGAAAAATGTGGGGGCTGTCTCCTTTGGCTTCTAAAGCATGCAGGAGGATATTAATAGAAAGAGGTAAAATCACTTATGTAGCTACAAAAAGACAATTGTGTTGGTGATCATTAAAAAAGATAAATGTCCCCTGCAACGCATGAGGCTGTTTCAGAGATAAATTCCCAATAATAGTTCTTACAGATATAATTATAATAATTGTGTGATCGCCATGATAATTATTCTTATAGAGTGAAAGAAATAATTTTCTATCTAAAGTAGCATTCAACTGTTCTGCTTACAAAGCCAGTCAATAGATCCTTTTTAACTAACCTAAAAAAATAGAAGAGGTCATGGAGTTTTAAAGCTAAATTTGGTATTAGTTGACATTGTAAAAAGAGATTTTTTCCATACAGAATATGACACCAAAATTCATGATTTCCCCTTTTTTAAAATTAAAAACATTTTATTTATTTGAGAATGACAGAGAGAGAAAGAGGAAGAGAGGGAGAGAGAGACTGAGAGAGAGAATGGATGCATCAGGGCCTCCATCCACTGCAAATGAATTCCAGGTGCATGCGCCACCTTGTGCATCTGGCTTACGTGGGTACTGGGGAATTGAGATTCGAGCCAGGGTCCTTAGGCTTAGGCAAGCGCTTAATCATTAAGCCATCTCCCCAGACCCTCATGATATCTCTTTACAGTGATTTGCTTATACATTTCTCAGATAAAGTTGAGAAAATCATAATGTAAATGCGTACATTTAACAGAAGATTTTGAAAATTTTTCTATTTGGAAACTTTGCTTTGCATTTGAGTTTTTAAATTTAACTTTTTTTTACATGATGGATTTAGTAATAAAAACAATGTTTTCTATTAGGATTCCTTTAGAGTCCATATAGTCTGCTTCTATCAGAGTCCTTACATGACTACACTGTGACCATTAATATGAAATAGTATTTGTCTCTATGGCTTCCAAACTACTTAATAGATTCCTCTCACCTGAAAGATGGTACAGGCCTGACAATGGGAAAGCAATGGTCTCCTTATTTCACAGACCATTGTTCTATGCTGCTGTGGTCATTTTGCCCTTGTATCACTTTATGTGTTCGGCTTTTCATCTCAAAACAGTGTAGCTCTGGTCTGTGGCTTGCATTCTTCTACCTGGGTTAGCAGCGAAAAACAGTGTACAAGTAGCAAGGTTTAGAAGTTCTACTGCTGTATCTTTGGGCCTCTGTGCAAGAAAAATGTTAACATATTTTCAGATATATTAATTGCAGTACACACTTCTTCGTAGATTTAAAACAGAACCCATTTTCTGTGTTAGTGAGTGAACCAGTGCCAGTATAGTACAGATGAAACTGTGAGCTCTGTGAAGATAGGAACAAACCATGTTTTAATGACTATTACAGGATAAGTTCCAGGAATTATATTTGGGAAGAACATTATTGGTGTTCAATTCTTTAAAATAAATGAATGTATAAATGTAAGTCAAAATCAGATTTATATTTCTATGTGTTGCTCAGGCTCGAACCCAGGGACTCATACATGATAATCAGTTGCTCTACCACTGAACTGTGCTCCAGCACCAGCATCAGAACATTGGGTGCTTATTTCTTTTATAAAGCAGTAATAGCATGTTATAACCATTTCTATTATTTTGTCTTACCTTTGTGAGTTAATATTCTTTGGTTCATTTCTTCATGGATAGTATATTTAGGATAACATCTTTTTACCGCAATGTGAATAAATACTCCAAATTATTACCTTAGGAAACAAATAGTTGCAGTCTTAGAGGAAAACACTGCAGATATAACCAACCATAAAACAGTGTTACATTGGAGATAGGAGCAAAGTAATGTGGGCCCTGAGGCATACCAGGAAGACTATACCAGATGAATGAAGTCAAGCGTTTTGAAAGATGAATTAAGAGTTTGTGTAGCATCAAAGAAGGGATATGTCAGGAATGAAAATCACATTAGAAGAGTAGAGACCTGCTATCACACAGCATATTCCAGGAACTTGGAGAAGGGTGTTAAGAGCCAAGATGGTGGGAAGCTGGGCACATGTCAGGGTTAAGGGTGATAGCTTGTCTGATAGTTGCAATGTGAGAGGAGGCAGCTTGGGCCAGACTATGAAGGAAGGGCCTCCAGTGCCATGCTTACTAGTATGCAGATTGCTATAGGCCATAGGGAGCTATCAGTGTTTGACGTTGTGAGGTGATGTGGTTCTTAATGGCTAAGCAGAGAATGGAGTCTCTTACTGTGTGCAGAACGAATCATAGCTGGAGTGGGCTCAGGTGATTGTCAGGTAAGAGGCATGAAGGCTCAATAAGGGATTTATCAAGATAGAAAGAGCGGCTTTTCAGGTAAGTACTAGGCTTTAAGGTGAGGGGTTTTCAGCATGCATGTGTTTTCATCATATATTGACATGTAGATGGAGGGAATGAAAGTGGCTATATGCTGGGTACAGACAACATCAGGAACATTTTGCAGTTCGAGTGAGAGTTTAGGGCTTGATTTAGAGATTTGAGATCTTCAAAAAAATGAGTACTATGGGACTAGGGAGATGGCTTAGTGGATAAAGCACTTACGCACCTGAGTTTGGGTCTCTAGAACCCACATGCTAGAAGTTGTTACAAGCTTCTGTAAGTCCAGGATTCCCATAGTGGGATAGGAGGCAGAGATAAGAGAACTTCTCAAAAGCTTGTAGACTAGCTAGGACCACCTAGCCTTAGGAACATGGGGATGTACAATGAGAGACCCTGACTCAAATGAAGTGGAAGGTAAGGACCAACATCTGAAAGTTGTCCTCTATACATAGACCATGGTATGCATATGCCCACACTTACTCACATGAATATGAGTACACATCATACACACACATCTGTACACACATACATACAAAAAAGGGTGATACTTGCGAAGATGGCAATGGTTGAGTTTTCCTAGGGGAAGCAGACTGAAACCAGAAGGTGGGTGAGTGAATGGATTGTATTAGGGAGTGCCATACACGAGGGACCCACAGAGGACGATGAAGTAGTCACTGTCATCAGGAAAAGAAGCTTAAAAGATAGAAGTAGTCCTTAAAGGAAAAAAAGGGGGGGTGTGTATGTGAGGGGGGAGACTTTCAAAAGTTGCAGATATTTGGAGCCACAGCCAATTGAGACAAGTTGTGGCTGATGGAAATAGCAACTGTGGAGTTGTCACACCTAGATTCTAATGTTGGGTGTGAGAATTACCATTTTCCCAGTCAGAGGTAAAGGTAGAATGAGTTTTGAGTTTTGTTCTTCCATTTTACTCCTTCGTGTAACTTCAGTGCAGATTCATGCATACTATGTCTTTTTTACATTTGCTGTTTGGTTTGGGTAGGGGGAGATGGAGAAAGATTCTAAAACTTCTGTGAACTTTAAGAAATTTCTGGTAGAAAGTGTTTGTAATCTGTCCCAATTCTAAGGACGCTTGCAATTTCCATCTGATTTTATCTCTGGCTGCTGTATTTAAAGGAGCAGAAGCCGCTTTGAAATTTTGGTGTGTCTTTCATAAAATTGTAAGAAATGAAAGGAAATGTGTTTAGTGCACTCCTTTAATTGCTCTTACCAAGCCTCCAGACATTCCTCCAGGGAGAACACTATGCTCCAGGCCTGGTCCCTGGATTCAGCCTGTTAGCAGCACCAAGGAGCAATTTATCTGCCCAATCCCATGTGCTCCTCCTCTCCCTGTGTGATTCCCATTTTAGCAGTAAAAGACTCGGAGAGTGCTGTCTTTATGCTAGTTCATACAGAATCACATTAGCAAATCTTACTGAGCCAACTAATGTGTACATAAAAACAATAGCTGACTTTCTGAGACAGTGCAGCTCGGCAGCCTCCCTGGGCATCTTAAAGGGTTTGTGTTTTGTCTCTTTGCCTGAAGCTACCAAATGGACTGACGTTCATGTTCAGTGTGCAATGTAGACTCCTGTTTCCTGTGAATGAAAATAAGCAAGTGGAAGGCTTGTTAGTTAAAAATCAAAGCACAAATATATACATATACATACAGCTTTTTCAAAAAGCCAAATGTGTATGGCATAATGAGACTCTAGAACATTTTTACTTTTTTGTTTTTAAAATCTCTCTAGTCCTTTCCATCCTAAGATATGCCTTACTGCTTCCTAAGGAAACACACACAGAAGTAAATTATGTTTCTGAGAGTAAAGGAGGATCCTGTTTAAGTAGATTAGGGTCTGGCATTCCATTTAACTTTATCAGGCATTTAAGGCAGAGGATGTACACTGTAGCTGGCTGTGACTTGCCAATTAGCTGGGCTTTCCCCACTGTTTCTGGTTTGGCAGGGATGAGGTGGTTCACCCTGCCGCACTTCTGCCTGCCAAGGACACATAGCCAGCTCCCCACTTCCGTCTTCCTCTCTGTATCCTGGCCTTGCCTGCCAAGGGGCTGCCAGGTTAGAGCTGCCAGAAATCTTCCTTCCTTCAGAAAGGTCAAGTAACCTCAAGTTACCTATGCCAATATTTGTGTTTTTGCTTTAATCCTTCTATGTTCAACTTAGAAAATGGTATGACTGAACACACAGAGTGGAACCAAGGGTCACTTTGGATCACTTGGATAAAGCAACAGAACCCCAAGAATCCCTTGGCCAGCCTGGGTGTGGTACTTCTAGGAGAATTCTATTTATAGCTCCGTGAAGCATTAGGGAGTTTAGAATGGTTCAATTTGGATTTGGACTTAGTTGCTTTTTAGGCTTAACAGTACACATGTAATTTTTGGCCAAGCTGTGTCCTGGTGCATTGCATGGCAGGGAGAGAGAAGAATGTGGGAATAGGGTTTGGCCCAAGATTGTATGTTTTATTTTATTTTTAAAAAATATTTATTTATTTATTTATTTAAGACAGAGAAAGAGGCAGGGGAGAGAGAGAGAGAGAGAGAGGAAGAGAGAGAGAGAGAATGGTCATGCCAGGGCTTCCAGCCACTGCAAGCAAATTCCAGATGCATGCGCCCCCTTGTGCATCTGGCTTATGTGGGTCCTGGAGAATCGTACTGGGACCTTTTGGCTTTGCAGGCAAGCACCTTAACCACTAAGCCATCTTTCTAGCCCCTTATTTTTTTAATGACTTTATAGTTGTGTACTTCTTTTTGCTTTCTAGTTTGGTGACTGTAAACAAGCATCAGTAATCAGATCCTGGTGTATGGTCTGAGAATAGTGGACAAGAGCTAATGGGAGTTTTCTGGAAGGTCCACTTTCTTGGCCCTGATATTGCTGTAGAGATTACAGTCATTGTGATTGAGGACCAGGAGTCTAAATTGTTAACAAACAATGAATGATTCTTGAATGATTCTTCCACTCACTAAACTGTATGGACTGAATGGGTCATTGATTATAGAATGACAATAAGACAAGTAGCATTTCTGCTCACTATATAGTAAATTGCCTCATATATTCTTGTTAATTAATTGATATTTTTGGATGCCTCCTATTTAAATTGAAACTTTAAATTTTAAACTGAACCAGAAAACATTTTTTAGACGTTTGAAATTTTCAAAAACTAGTAAAAGGAGAAATTTCATTCAAATAATAGTTTTTGATTTAAACCCTAAGTTTAAATTATTCTATAAGGTGTTTTATATGATACATAGGACCTCCACAATTTGTGTGTTCTACAACTCCTGAGGCCGCCTCTCTGCAGCCCACTCTGCCTACACTGCCTCATGGATTGTGATGTGCTATAAGCCCAGGGACAGTATATTTGGAAAGGGAAGTTTTGTGCTTCTATTTTATTTTTCAGTGTTGGAGACGGAATCTAGGGAGTTTTGCGTATTAGGTAAGCGCTGTACAACTGAGCTGAGCCCTCAAATTCTCTGATAACTTATGTTTCAAAGAAATTTTATTCCTTACCTTGAAAAGGTTTCCTTTGAAGAACATGGAAATCTTAAAGTGACCGACACTGAGCCACTTACTAAGTCCCATGGTGTTGTGTGTTTGGAAGAAGGGAGATATGTATTTTCCATAAAGATTCAAGGAAAGTTCCACATGGTCTGGATACTGTTTTCTGGCTCTTCATGCAAAATTGTCCACAGAATTTTCCCCTCAGCTCAGCCTTATTTTCTTGTGTGCTCTTTGTGTTCATAATGATACAGCCATGAATCACCTTTTTGGTCATTGTTTTGTAGCACTTGTGGAGTTGGGCCCAGGTTACCTTTGTAATTTTGCCTTTTTGTCCAATTTATTTCCAAAATTTGTTGAAAAGCTGCACCCTCGGGGACACCTATGACTTTCTGACTTGACTAGCAAACACAATGCTAATTTAGAACACATGTTCTGTCAGAGTTTACCTATAGCCTTGGGTTCTGAGTTTTGCAAGTTCAGCATCTTTCATTGAAAAGAAATAGCATGTTTTTCTTAAACTCCCCTTTTGCCTTTCCTTGAACTACAGTCTTTTATAACAGTAATAAGGAAATGTGGTTATGGGTATAATTGCCATGAGGCAATTGTACCCTAGAGGACAGATAGAATTTTCTGTTCTGTATCTGAGGGCTGGGCTCCATCAAAAAGATCATTTGCAAACAACTCAATCAGAATAATACCAATAATGTCTTTATTTTTATGGCAACTTTCCCTACAGAGATCAAAGTGTGTTAGAGACATCCTATCAGGTTCATTGTTCTAATATCCCAGTGATATGGAATAGATACAAAAAAAGTTTTTTTTTTTTTTTCTAGCTCCTTTGGTAAATAGAGAGAGGTTGAGTGACACCTCTGAGGTCACAGTGGAAGTCAGTAAGGGAACCTCAAGGAAGGATCAGAGTTTCCTGTTTCTATGCTGGTGATTGGTGACATTCTTTATACTGTGTCTGAATAAAGGACAGCGGTCGGTCTAGTCTGGAATTGCAAAAGCATGTGGGAGAAAGTGCCTGGGACATCATGGGCTCTGCGCGTAGTACATGTGGAAAGTAAGAAAGCCCGATTGTTATATAGTTTTCCAAAATACATTAAACAAACTGTATACATTTTGGAATGATTGTACTCTAACAGTTTTCTTCACCATTAATGAACTAATAAATTTGCATTTATAATTGTGAATTAAAAAGAACTCCATGAGAGTGACACCACGTTTTGAATAGATTAAGAAGCTAAAGATCACAGTTACTTTGCTAAAATAGCAAATTAAAATTTACCCAAGGGCTGGAGAGATGGCTTAGCGCTTGCCTGTGAAGCCTAAGGACCCAGTGCAAGGCTTGATTCCCCAGGACCCACGTAAACCTTATGCATAGGGTGGCACATGTATCTGGAGTTTGTTTGCAGTGGTTTGGGGCCCTGGTATGCCCATTCTCTGTCTTTCCCTCTTTCTCTCTCTGTCACTCTCAAATAAATAAGTAAAAAATAAACAAAACTAAAAAAAAAACTACCCAAGTATTGCTGGGTGTGGTGGCACATGCCTTTAATCCCAGCATTTGGAAGGCTGAGGTAGGAGTGTCCCTGTGAGTTTGAGGCTAGCCTGAGACTACATACTGAATTCCAGGCCAGCCTGGACTAGAGTGAAACCCTATCTTGAAAAACAAAACAAAACAGAACAAATAAACAAACAAGCAAACAAAAAACTTATCTAAGTATCTTTCTTTCCTTGTGGACCCTATAGTTCTGAGAATGTGTATGATGAACTCTGGATCATCTTTTTTTTTTTTTTAGTTGGAATAAATTGGGAGTAAAATTGCTATTAATCATCCAACTTGATTTCAAGGAGCCTTGGAGGATGCAGTCTTTGGGGAATTGACACAATCAACTTGCAGTTCTTAATCAATATTGTTTGTTTTTTGGTTAAAAGTGGCACATCTAGCCAGGCATGGTGGCGCATGCCTTTAATCCCAGCACTCGGGAGGCAGAGGTAGGAGGATCACCATGAGTTCAAGGCCAGCCTGAGACTACATAGTGAATTCCAGGTCTGCCTGAGCTACAGTGAAACCCTACCTTGAGCCCCCCCCCCAAAAAAAAATGTGGTACATCTTAGAGTTGCTTCCTCAGGTGTCCAGTGCTGTGGAGGGTTGGGTATGACAGAATTCTCGTCCTGGTGCATGAGTTCTCTTCTATAAATGAAGAGCTCAAAGACCTGAACTGCCTCTACTATTAAGAAACCTTTACTTCTGATGGGGAAAAAAAATGAAAACTTAGGTAAAGTATAAATCATACATGGGCTTTTAAAAATCTCCCTTATTTTCAAAGTTCTGGAGTGAATTCTCATTTCTTCATGAACCCAAGCAAATGGAGCTATCTTGCACCTACCAGAGATCCTCCTGATGGTCTCCTGGGAGGAATAATGGCCTTGAGACTGTCTCATCACCTCTACACCTCTTGTTGTGTATTAGCACTTAATGAATGTTCAGCTGAAAACTAATCCATGTAAACAGGTGAACAGAAAATATAAAGTTCATCCAATGCACATGGGTTTGTGAAACAGCAGGAGGAAAACACTCATTGTTCAAGAGAGCTGTTAGCCCTCCACATGGGCTGAGAGAAGAATAATTGCTATGCAATACCAGGTGAATGAATTATGTCAGCTAATTATTCCATTTTTACAATTGCCATATAGTTATAGAGAATTTTCAGTTCATATAGTTTTGTTATTATTAATTTAAGTCTGTAAAGGAAATTTTGAAAACATTTGCTTAAGCTAGTTTGTTTTGTCTATTGCATTCTGGTTTTCTTGGTGCGGCATACATAGCCATAACATCACAGCCGATCCTCACTCAGTGAAACAAAGCCACCAGTGACTGGGGATGAGAGTCTACAGGGAGGAGGGAGCCTCTGCTTTGGGTCCAGATTGGGATGGCTGGGTTTTATGTTCACATTGTGTCGGATCTGGAGCCCTGGCTCGACTGCAGCCATTCGATAAACACGCCCAAACAAGCAGATGAGAAGCAACAGTGAGCTCCTGCTCACATACAGTTTCTGCTATCAAGTTAAAAACAGCGATGACTGTTTTCTTTGAGATTGTTTCTGTTGCATGGCTTTGGAAAAATGAGCTGGAGTTTATGTATTTTTATTTCATTGAGTTGCCCTTAGATAGTGAGTTTGCAAAGCAAGGGGATATTTTGTCACCAGGTTGGAAAACAATAAGCATTGTCTAAGAAGAGGCTATGGAGCATGTTCCTTTGGGCAGGGACAGCTCTGCAATTGGTGATGAGGATGATACTTGAAAATGTTCCTGCATATATTGGTGTAAGTTCTGCACTGGACAGTTGTACTAAAAGTTCTTTAACTTTCAGTAGTTGACTGGTCTTAATGATTTCAGTCCACATCTTGAGGAGAGAGAGACTCCCTAATGCACCTTCTCTGGAGTGCTCTCTGTTATTTACAGCCATCCTACCCAGACTCTGGAGCAGGAGGTATCCTTTTGTTCAGAGGTCAGGATCGGTTTCACCTTTCTGAGGATGAGGGCATACCTGAGTGACAGAGGGAAGAGGATGGGGAAGCGGTAGAGCATATCTGCAGTATTAAAAAAAAATTAACTGCCTATAAATTATTTCTGTCTTATTGTTCTATCTGCTGGGTCATATGTAAGTAGATGAAGATTTTGAAATTGGCCTTTAACAAAATCCTCAAAATAGTTGTCTGAAGGTGGAGGTTAGTTTTTCTTGCTCTGTCAGCTCATTTCTAGGCGGGTGCCTCTTCACGTCTATCTCTGGGCCAGTTGTATCTGTCATAATTTCAAATGTCCGCTTAGTATAATGTCAACAGTTTTCTCCCCCTTATTTTTTTCCTGGCTTAAGCTCAGAGTTGTATATTCCAACAACATGACCCATAGGTCTCAGTGTCACATAGAGCATGCAACTGGAAAACCTGGATGGGTTTGTCATTCTTCCTGCTGTCATTTTAATTGTCAGTTAAAATGAAAACTCCGATTTCAGCTCTTATGTGTGTAATAAGAGAACTTGGGGGACTTGGTAGATGGCTCAAACATGAGGATTAGAGTTTGTATCCCCAGCATCCACATAGATGGAGGCCAGTGTGCTGGCCACCTGTAATCCCAGTGCTGGACAGGGGTTCTCTGGGCCAACTGGCTAGCTAGATTAGCCAAATTGGTGAGCCCTGGGTTCAAGTGAATGACCCTGCCTCAGTAAAAAAATAGAAAGTGGTTGAGGAAGACACCTGATGTCAGCCTCTGGCCAACACACACACTCCCTGTCCTCTTGGTTAAAGTCTTTGTCTGCTTTCCTTGTGATAGGCTCCCTGTGCTCTACTTCCTTAGCAGAGACACACTCATGGCCCTACTCTGTCTCATTGTCTAAGCATTATTCCTATGGGTTTTAATGCTTTTGCAGTATTTCTGTAGTTCTATTTTTCAGGTTGTCTTTTAGCTTATCTGTAATACTCTGATTTGTTTTCATTGGGGCAGAAGGATGGTAGGAAACACAGGGAAGCAGAGATTATTGCTAGACTTCCTTCATGATCATTTTTTGCTGGTTTAGACTCTGCCCCCCCTCTCTCTATTTCAATAAGTAGTTTTGAGTTAAATTTACAAAGTTTTCCCTACATTAAGCAGATTGATTAAAATAGATGTTAGAATCAGGCTTAAAAACTTTTGATAAAATCTACAAGTGGTGTTTCGAAGTAACTGTCACAAATGAGGACACTAGTGTTCAAAATGACATAAAAACAAAACTTGGTGGAGGGATTCAAAATGACGGAGAGAAGGAGAGAAGCAGGGAGCTAGCTCAGCAGATCAAGAACTTACCACACAGGCATTAGTACCTCAGTTTGCATCTCCAGAATCCACATAAAGCCAGATGCACTAGCATGTTTCTGTCATCGCAGAACTCTGGGCTCGCCTGGCATATGCAGTGGCAAACAAGGTTGAAGATGAGGATGGACACCTGAGGTTGTATTCTGACCTCCATGTATGTGCTATGACGTGTGTGCCTACATTCACACACATAAAAATTCATATATACACATACATAGACATACAAATCACACACACATACATAAAGATTACATCAAAATTAAAAGAGGCATGGGGACATGGGAATATCGAACTATGATAAGAGCTGAGTGTTCACATCAAGCACCCTTGTCATCCTGTTAAAGTTCCATCAGAGAAAGTTGGTACCATGTGACCTGCTGGTACATGACTTTTATTATGTGATTTCCTTCTAGCAAGACTTATCTGGCACTGTCTAACACATGGCATGTGTGGTAATGTTTGCAGTTATGTTTGTAAATTTTCTATTCTATAAGTGCATTTACTTCCCAATGCATACAAATCTAAATGTTTTTGTATTTATTTTTCATAGCAAATTCTAGTAAGTATAGACTGTATAACTTGAGTAGAAGAAAATACCTTTGCTTAGTCTTATTATAGGATTTTTCTTATATGAAAACTTTGATATCAAGTGAGGTCTCACAGTCTGTTTTCTAGTGAAAAGAGTATTACTGAAAATATTTCTGTTTTCAAGTATGCATTTTTCTTGAGCTAGGTGTGGTAATGTGTGGCTCTTATCCCAGCATTCAGGAGGCTGAGGCAAGAGGATTGTGAGTTTAAGATTAACGTAGGCTATAGACTGAAATGCTGTCTCATAAAACAGAACAAAAAACCAAGTATTTGTTGTTCTTATGTAGATGATATTGGTGTATATTTAAACAATCTCTCATGTATCTTCAAGAGAAAATTAGCTACAGAAATTCATAAGTATTACATGTTGTATTGTGATATGATCAAATGTATAACATTGCACAAAATCAATCAAACTCTTAATTCTTTCAGCCAGAAAGCATACAGTCATGTGCATGGGCAAAACATAAAGATAGGAAGACTCAAGTATATGTAACTTACTAAAAATTGGATAGAGAGAGTATGAGGTGGTAAAAAGAAGAAATAGTAAGTGTGGATAAGTGGTTCAGGTTATCAAAGATGTCCTGAAAGACTGTATTTTCTAATTATTTTCTTGTCTTTTTATATTAAATCTATTCAGTACAAGAGGCTTTGGAATGTCACAGCTAATGCATAGGATTGAATGGTAGCATGCTTTCTCACCAGTTTTATAACACTAATAATAAATACTTGAAATTCATGAATATTCCAGGTAGTAGTATATTTAATCTATCATTGCCTATCACATAACATTTACTTTAGATTAATAAATCTGTAAAAGTTTAAAAAATATGTGTGTGTTAGTTATGAAACATAGAACAGGGCTGGAGGGATGGCTTAGCGGTTAAGCGCTTGCCTGTGAAGCCTAAGGACTCCGGTTCGAGGCTCAATTCCCCAGGACCCCCATTAGCCAGATGCACAAGGGGGCACACGCATCTGGAGTTCGTTTACAGAGGCTGGAAGCTCTGGTGTGCCCTTTCTCTCTCTGTCTCTCTCTCTCTGCCTCCTTCTCTCTGTCACTGTCAAATAAATAAATAAACAAACCAAAAAATTAAAAAAAAAACATAGAACACTTCAAGATAACTCAGTGGCGGGAATTTTTTAGGAGAGACCAGCTGTGGGGAGAAGAGCTTCTTAGTGCTTCTGAAATCCTTGCACTGATCCGCCAGAAGGGAGCTGGAACAGAGTAAGGAAGTGGGAACAAAGGAAGGGAGTGAGTATCAACAGAAGGAGAGCAATCCACCATCACTTGGGATTCTTGCAGAACCACAGAGGACGGGAGACCTACCTCCTCTCCTCCTTTCTTCTGACTTCCAAATTTCTGTACCCCTGCCGTTGCCTCCCATGAGTGGGTCTAGTCTGAAATCAGGTAACAGAGCTAAGAAAAGAGCTTTTAGAAACAGAGGGAAGGATGGACCTGAGGACAAGTTACCACTCTCTGGCAATCTCCATTTTGAAGGGTTGCAGTAGAGGGAAAACAATTTGGGATAGAGATAAAATTTGTGTGATATCATTGAGAGTCTTATCACACCAGTGTTTTTCTTTTTGCTGGCACAGAGATATTACCTTGTTTTATTCTACTTGATAATATAGTTATTACTGCATCATGGCATGACTATTCTATCCTTTGAAACTTTTTCATGACTGGGCTTGTTGATTAATATATGAGTTTTAATATTGTTTGTCAAAAAGAATTTTTATCTTCTGTAATTATGACCAGGACCTAAATCTCTTTAAAACAAGAGCCAACAGATGACAGTCTGAAATTGTTCTTGTTACAGTTAATAAAACTTTATGGATGCTCCTTTGCCATTGTTAACAGGGAACAATAAGAAACAGACAACCTCCCTTGTGAACAATTATTGCCTACAACTTACAAATAATGATATAGTTTCTTGGTTGTTTTGTGATTTTCTTGGAGATTGGGTATTCCCATAGTTTATTTCTTTTTTAACATTTTATTTTTATTTATTTATTTAAGAGAGGGAAGTGGGGGCGGAGAGAGAGAGAGAGAAATGGGCGCACCAGGGCTTCCAATCACTATGAACGAACTCCAGATTCATGCGCCACCTTTTGCATCTGGCTTACGTGGGTCCTGGGGAATCGAACCAAGGTCCTTTTGCTTTGCAGGCAAGCACCTTAAGCACTAAGCCATCTCTCCATCCCAGTTTATTTCTTGATTGAAAGGCAATGTCAGCTTTCAAAGGGCAGCATAATAATCAATTTGGGAAAATTGAACACTAGACATATACAATGTTACATGCAATGAAAATAATCTCTATAAACATGGCAGATGAGTCTGTAGTAAAAAGTTTGAATAGGTTTGGGTTAATTTTTTTTCCCGCATTCGGAAGGCATTTGATGTATAAGGTTACATAGGTTTGATACCACTCAGGGTTAAGACATATGAATGGGACATGCAGAAACCTGTTCTTTTTCAAAGTTTTGGTAAATATAAAACCCAGTGCTAGCCAGGCATGGTGGCATATGTCTTTAATCCCAGCATTTGGGTAGCAGAGGTAGGAGGATTACCATGAGTTTGAGCCACCCTGAGACTACATAGTAAATTCCAGGTTAGCCTGAGCTGCAGTGAAACCCTACCTGGAAAAACAAAAACAAAACAAAGAAACAAAACAAAACAGCAACAAAACACCAATGCTTAGAGATTTTTGAATGATAAGCAGTTGAATCTTTACTGAAGATGCAGTGGTGGCAATATGGGAGTAATTGAGCACCTGTTACACAGCTCTGCAGTTCTTTGCTTGGCTCCTTCTGTACAATGGGTATAGCAAGTGGATCTGTCTTTGATCATCATTTTTCTCATTTCCCAAGAAACCATAGTAATGAATAGTGGATTTCATAGTGGGCTTCAGGTAGCATCTCTTTATCATTTTTAGTTAAAATTGTCTATTTTTGAAACCTTCCTCTTTAAATGATCATTTGCAAGTATATCATGGTCATATAATTGTAATTAATCATCAGGTCATAAATTTTCTCACACATATTTTAAGCACATTTCTCTTGGTAAATAATCTTGAACTTCCTTTAGAAAAATGAAGAAAAAATTATGCTAGTTGGCTATTTTTTATTTTTGTTTTATCAATGTAATTCAGTAGCTTTTCTTTCATGCAGTCTCAGTTTGCAAAAGGAAGTCACTATCTTCTTGTTTCCTCATTTTATCCTTTTTCACAAATGTTAGTTCTGTAATGTATTATTCAAGCAGTTTTATTCCTGGTAAATGAGCTCTTGCCCTGAAAACATGGGAACAGAAGTTCTTTGAACCACTTATCAAGGAACTGTTGGAACATTTAACACCATTATCTGCCACATCAGCAAGCTTCCTGTTCATCAAGTGACTTCTCTGTTGTTTTTTTTCCTCCAATATTATGGTAAAGGGAGTTTATAAACAGAGCAGTTAGTGAATGTCTGACCAAATCTACTTCTCTCCTGAAGGAAATCTGCTATTTCTCATCATACCCTATTATTCAATTTGGTTAGGCATCCAGACCATATGTATATATATAGTACAATATATGATAAATGACTCAAGACCCATATTATTAAATCCAAGACTGATAATTAATCACATATACCTAATATAGTATATAAAATCCCATCCAGTTTCCTTCCTATAAACTCCATAATGGTTTAAACATAAACCTTTTAATGTTTTGGCAAAAATATTTTTATGGTCAACATAAAAGAGAAATCTCTATTCAAGTAAAATATTTTTAAGAACACTTGCCTTTGTTAAACACTAAAAAAAATAACAGTATAACTTTTAACTCATTGGATGATTAACTGTTACATTGAATTTATAGAGAGATTGAAGACAATAAAAATGAAAAAATATATGTAGGTAACAAAAAACTGAAAGTTATGATTATTATTCCTTACAGTTCATTTATAATTTGAGGATTTAACAATGTTTACATGTTCCCAGCCATTATCTTGTTTCCTATAAAGTGGTAGCTTTTCATTTAGCAGATGTTTGGGCATCTGTATGCCAGGAGATGGCCTGGTGGGTTTTGAAATGTGTCAGGACAGTTGGATACTAACTACATATTTCACCTTTGTTGTCAGGACTATTAGAGAGAAATCAGAGATACATTTACCATGTGGGGTATTAACAGGGGCAGGGATAGCAATTTAAATGTAATGTACACTTTAAAAAGTATTGTAGCCTTTTACCAAAAACACTTGTGTGTATTTTCAATGTCATATGAAGCCTTTTCCCTTATTTGTAAACCCTTAGGAATTTATACAATTTAAACTCTCACTGTTTTCTTATTCAGTGTTTTTTTTTTTTTCCTTTTTCTCTTTCTTTCTGTCTGTCTGTCTTCCTCTTGTTTGAGGCAGTGTCTCACTCTAGCCCAGGCTGACCTAGATCTCACTGTGTCACTCCAGCTTAGCAAGGGGTCCTCCAACTCAGCCTTCAAAGTGCTGGTATTATATGCATTAGACACCACTCCTGGATTCTTCCACAGTTTTAAGTGTCTGAGCAAGGTGAAAACTGATTCTGGCACACTGTTTTTTGCTTAGAGTCAGAGTCCAAAGTGGTCCAAAGTTATCCAAGGTTGGAGTCCCTGGTTCTCCTGTTAGTGGGGGCAAACACATTCTCCCCCAAATAAGAAGTATCTTCTATGAAATATTAGAAAGCTGTATGTCTGACTTTAACTTAGCTATATAATATTCTGTTACATTTTGGGGTAATACATAAAATGACAGGACATATGGCCACGTGTGCACAGGAGTCTGAATGTAGGAGTGTGAATGATGTGTAGGAGTTAGAACGATCCGTGATCCCTTGAGACCAAACAAAGGAGACATGTGAGACTGGAATGAGGCAGAACAACACATGCTGTCCAGGACTTTGGAGGTAAAACAGCTTGCATTCCCCACATGTTCTTAAGAGAAAATTGAAGACCAGTAGGATCATAAACATTCCAGTCAGGTTCTGCAGAAATCCTGCATTGAATGTTGAAGTTTCTTCCATAATTTTGTTCTGGAGTCTCCTGACATTCTGATTTTCACTCCTGGATTCCTATTTTGTCCTCTCCTTGCAGTGTATACCTTGCTATAAAGTACAGGTTTCTTGGTTTCCAAGGGATGGAATGTGTGTACTATATAGTATAGTTGAGTTCAAAATGTCTCCCAGATGGAAAAGCTGGAACAATCATCTCAGCTTTTCCTATTGGATCTGGTGAGATTTTGAAAAGGACTTCATTATTTTCACATGGCAAACTACACTGGCAAATTGTTCCTTGAAGAATGTAGTGGCATACTCATTGACTATTGTGAGATACGGGCAGCGGTTATGAAAGATTATAAATCTTACAACTCTCCTCAGAAACTTAAAATACAGCTGGAAATGTTTTGCTTCCAACAAACATGCAATCTTCATAAAATTGGAAAAGAGATGTTTTGAATAAATAATGTTTTAGTTTATTTCTCTATTGTGTGAGAACTATTTTTGTTTTTAGCCAAAATCATGCCATAAATCTCCTCCTTCTTCTACATTAACCCCCTTGCCTCTGTATTTATATTAAGTTGGTGGTTTTACTTTTTTTTTTTTAAGTATGCTAGATTACTCTGCCTTGTTTTTAAAGATAGAAAACTAGATTTGCTCCCTGGGACTCTTTCCCTAACTAGGCCAGTTTAAAAACTAAACAAGGATTGAGTCAGTTAATTAATTTAAATGAGATTACAAATAAAAAATATATTATGCAATCTTGATTTAATTACCACATTTTATTTACTTAATTGAAAACACACTGTGGAAAGTTAACAGTCTTGACAGTGACTGGTATGGTGTCTTCACATTCTATAAATCAAAGACTAAAAAGTAAGAAGTGCAGGTGATCCTGACTAGGACCTTTGGCCCACTCAACCCCTGATCAGTAGACAGTTATTGAACTGAGTCATAGGGCAGAGAGAGGAGAGCCTTTGCCTGGCCTTCACTGAGGTGGAGATGGAGGGTTTGGTGGTAGCCAGTGAAGTCTTTGATCTGTCAGAGACCTCAGCAAGTAGACCCTGTGCTCTGGTCTTGGCCCCTAGAGTGGACATGGCTACTTTGCTCTCTGTTTTCCCTGTGATATTTTCTCTATTTGCATTTCAGTTCTTTATGGTTTTTTTTTTTGTTGTTAATTACTTGGGGACAAATTTCAGTTTGGAGTCCAAACAAATCCTTATATTAATTATTGGGATATGAACCTAGCTTATTTGTTTTAAATTAGTTCTTTAAAGAAAGTTGAGGAATATCATTAGTACAATGTATGGGGAAAGAAATAGCATGTAACTTATATTTGTGCTCTTGTTCTATATTTTTATTGGTTAATCCTCAATACAATGACTTCTTTAAACCCTTTATATTTTACTAAATCATATACTTAAGATAGTACTAATCAATAGTAGGGAGGAATTGAAGTTATAGGCCTTCCTAGCATAAGAGATATGGGTTAAAAGGCCAGGTTTAAAACAAGGAGCAAGACACACATTTCATGTTATTTTGGTTCTGCCAAAAATATTCGAAGTATGGGGCTAGAGGGATGGCTTAAAGGGCTTACCTGGAAAGCCAAAGGACCCATGTTCGATTCCCCAGGACCCACATAAACCAGATGCACAAGGGGGCGCGTGCATCTGGAGTTCATTTACACAGTGGCAGGAGGCCTTGGTGTGTGCATTCTCTCACTCTCTCTCCCTCTTTCTCTGTCAAAAAAAAGAAATAAAAAAATAAAAATATATTTAAAAAATATTCGAAGTGGGCTGGAGAGATGGCGTGGCAGTTATTGTGCTTGTCTGCAAAGTCAAAGGACCCAGGTTCAATTCCTCAAGGTACATGTAAGCCAGATACACAAGGTGGCATATGCACCTGGAGTTCATTTGCAATAGCTGGAGGCCCTAATATACCCATTCTCTTTCTCTCTATCTGCCCTCTTCAAATAAATAAAAACTTTAAAAAATATTTGAAGTGGTTTGATGTTCCCTGTTGCTCACAACTTGGTTTAGGAAGAGAGGTACATATGCAACCAAAACATGTCAAGGATTTCACAGTATAACAGAGTGAGTACTTCCCATATACAGATTGTTAACCAACTTTTGTACTGAAGTAAAGTCCAAGTAATATAATGTGCTGTTGAGAAGAGTCAGAAATAGAAGCCGAGAAGGAGAGAGGTGACTTTCTATATATTTCTGAGCTTAAAACACTGCTTCTCCATGTATCTTTGTGTCCTTTTTAAAGAAAAATATTTTATTATTTATTTATTAATCTATTTGAGAGAGTGTGTGAGAGAGATTGAGGCAGACGGAGAGAGATAATAGGCATACCAAGGCCTCTAGCCACTGTAAACAAGCTCTAGACACATGCACCACCTTGTGCATCTGGCTTATGTGGGTACAAGGAAATTGAACTTTGGTCCTTAGGTTTTGCAGGCAAGTGCCTTAACCACTGAGCAATCTCTCCAGCCTGTTTTTTTTATGTGTCCCTTTAATAAGTATTTAATAGAAGGAAAGGGAAGTATTGTTAAACTATAGTTTTGTTACTGCAGTTGACAAAGCGGCCCTCCATTAAAACTGTTTTAATGTTTTAACTGTGCTGGAGAGAAAAAATGGGCATTGTTCTGTGACAGGGTTGTGATTATGTAATATTCACTCACTTACTTCAGTCCCTGTCAATCATCACAGGGTCACTGAGGACTTAACAGCACTAGGAATAACTGCCGTAAGTTGAACAGGGACCCATTTTGCCCAGAGAAATCTCTTCTTTCCCCTTATCTGAAAAAAAACATGAGACTGTTTCTAACTTTTTTGCTTCCTTAGTTTAAAATATGCTTTTATAACTCTTTCTTCAAGTTTTGTTTACATCTGCTTTTATTCTTTTCTTGTTTTTTGGGGGTAGGGTCTTACTCTAGCCCAGGCTGACCTGGAATTCACTATGGAGTCTCAGGGTGGCCTCGAACCCACGGAAATCCTCCTACCTCTGCCTCCCCAGTGCTGGGATTAAAGGCATGCGCCACCACGCCCGGCTTGTTTTTATTTCTTGAATGCTTCTTTTTCAGCATGCTGTATAGTTACTTTGTAAAACTATAAATATACTATTTTAGTATATTTACAATTAATAATGTTTTAGAGAGAGGAAACTATTCTAAGCCTTTTTAAAAACCTTCTATTATTATTCAATTGACAATAGACTACTTTTTTTAAAAAACCTGCTTAAGGCAAAGGCATATGACAAAAGAGCCCTTTATCATGCAGTGACCAATTTTAGTTCTAGCAGAGGCTATCTGTAGGTTAACAGGTTAAAGTTTCAGTTTCATTTACTCTTCTGATATCTCTCAATATAAAAGGTATATTGTTATAGAATCATATAATTTTAGAGCCGGAAGGGTGCCTACAGTTTACCTTATTCAGTTCCTTCTTTACACCCAAATGACTATAAATTGAAATCATGCTTCTCAAATTTGATACCCTCTCCTTCCTTCCCTCTTTTACTGCCTCTTTCCTTGTTTTCAGACAAGGTCTCTGAGTGTATCTCAGGTTAGCCTTGGACTTGCTGTGTAGCCTAGGCTGGCCTCCCACTTGGTCATCCTGCTATAGCTTCCCTTTTTGAGTGCTGGGATTATAAGCATATGTTACTACTGTGGATCAAATTTGATTTTTTTTTTGATACTTGAGTCTGAGAATGGGTTTTAGGAAGAAGTCACATCTAGTAGTAGAAAGGCAGTCTATCTGTACAAGCCACGGCATTCCTTGGCCCCCATCTTGCTTCCTGCAACCCTACCAAACCTCTCTTCTCTTTGTTGGTAAGAGCTATTAGTTAACTCCTGATGAAAAATTATTACTGTGATCGCAGGCTCTCATTTCCAAATGCTCCCCACTCTGGATACGAGAAAGCATAACTGCACCTTTCTTAGTGGCTCAGTTCTGGGGATGCTTCCTGTGTCCCTTCGCCCTTCCCACAGAAGACTAATCCAAATGATGTCTTCATTCTTTGTCACTCCTATACATTATAGACAAGTTAATTTCTTGTGACTTTAACCTAACTAACCATGCCAGTATTTACCACAGTTCACCCATACTTGGGGAGATAATAAGCAGGTGACATCCCTTCTGTCATCCAGAAGGGACATCTCACCATGGAAGATGGAAGGGTAGGAAAACAGGGCCCATCACAGGCATCAGTAGGTAGACCTCAGGAAATTAGGTGTGAACCAGGTATTGGCAGCAGCCAGGTCAAGATTCCTACATAAAACCCTTGGAGCTCTTTCTTTGGGTATTCAGAACACAAGGGTTTGAGCAAAGAGGTAAGTTAGTGAGTTTTGGGTTGAATAATGATCATTATATGGCTAGGGAGATAGCTCAGTAGGTAAGAGTGCTTCAAGTCAGGAGTGGCTGTGCAAGCCTCTATAAACCCAATGCTAAGGCATGGAGGAGACAGGAAGATTGCAGGAGCCTACTGGTTAGCAAGTGTAGCTGAGAAACAGCAGCTCCAGGTTCAGTGAGAGACCCTGTGTCAAGAACTGAGGCAGAAGAGGAGGATACCCAGTGTGTGCATGGAGCATACACATATGCACATTATCTATAGCCTGCGTACACATGCATACACACCATACTAAACACATCCCACAAGATAAATAAATAAATATCACCTCGGCAGCAGAGTGAAAAGCATGCACTAGATAAGTTTGTTAGGTCAGGTTATTTATTTATCAAGAAACTATTCCTAGTGTCACTTCCATCTGATGTCTTTTTTGATACTACCTTGCCCTCCTTTCTACGATAAGTCAATTGTTTCTTCTGGTTATTTACTCATCTATATTACAGTGCGTTAATTTTACATTTAAATTAAGTTTGAAACTAATACAGGAAAATATAAAAGTCATATATATTTCTGGGTACCATGTGATGTCTCATTACATATACATGTTTTATAACACTTAAATCGGGTTTGGTATATCTATTTCTTCAAACATTTATGATTTCTTTTTGTTTAAAACATTTAGGACCCTTCCTTCTTGCTTTTTATTTTTGAATAGCCCATTATCGTTCTCTCTGGTAGTCCTCTTGTGCAATAGCACATCAAATCCTCATGTTATCTAACCATGACTCAGCACTCCTTGACCAGCCTTTGCCCACTCCTCCCTCCCCAGCTTTTTAATTTGTGCACTTTGTGCCACTTCTGAGCTTCTAGAACTCATATTTTATATAATTCCCTTTAAAAACAATGCGTACAAGTCATCACTATAAACTTAATGGAAATGCAATAAGCATTACTATGTTCCAGACAGTGCCAGGCACCTGAGTACAGAAGGTGCTCCCTAAATATTCCTGGTTTTCATTTACACTAATCATGTCCAAAAAGTCTCTGAGTTTTGGTTTGCTCCCCACAGAGAGCTGCAGTGCATTCCCGCTGGAGAGCTAGTGCTGGTGACGGCACTTAACAGCCGGTACTTATTTGTTAGCATGAGTGGGCTTTTCTTGACTTCTACCTGGTTAATTCAGTTGATAGTAACACTAATTTCTAATTTAGGTACCAAGCACAGATATGTGTTTCATATAAGTCTAAAAAAATGATCCTGGAGGTATTTATAAATGCAGGCAGAGGAGGGAAGTTAGAAGAAGGCGGGTTCCTGGAAGCATTTAATCTCCTCGAGGATCACTGGCTTGGTGTGGCTTCCAGATTGCATCATGCCCACCAAGAAATTGTACATGTGGTGGCACAGCTAGAAGTGTACTGCATAACCATGAAAGGTGGCCTCCTGTGAGTTCGGGTTGAGGGATACAAGAACTTCTTAAAATAAAATGGTGAAGGAGCTGGAGAAGCTCCCTGGGCCACTCAAAATAGTGAATCTTGTCGTCCTACTCTTGAGTGCTTTCACCTGCAGGAGGGGTTAGTTGAGTTAATGATAATTTAATATTTTAATTTTATTTATTTGAGGTGGGGAGAAAAGGAGAGAGAGGAAGAGACAGTGAGTGAGAATAGGCACGCCAGGGCCTCCAGCCACTGCAAACGAACTCCAGACACATGTTCCACCTTGTGCATCTGGCTTATGTGGGTCCTGGGGAGTTGAATGTGGGACCTTTGGCTTTGCACACAAGTGCCTTAAAGGCTAATCCATCTCTCCAGCCCTGAGTTAATGATAAGTGAGACATCTGTTCATTCATTATTTTTCTTACTAAAAGAATGAATAATATGTTTATATTCACACTAATGAAAAAGAGAGCCAAGTGGAATAGTCCACACTTGTAACCCTAGTTGCTGTGGCAGGTGAGGCAGGAGGATTCCCTGAGTGCAGGAGTTCGAGGCCAGCCTATGTAACATAGCAAAGCCCTGTCTGGAAAAATGGAGCAGGAGAAGGAAAGAATGAGGGGATTTTTCCAAAATACATAATACGGAGTGGATTCACTCTAATTTTCTGTCCAGTTAAATCCAAAGGAGACAACATATAGAGAGCATAGATTCAGATGAATGAGATGTTCAGAGAATGAGGGGGGGGGGCTGATTTTGGTTGGCTGCCTTCCAGACCCATTCTGTCTTGTCTTCATGGCATCAGAATGGTTCTAGAGACAAGGAGCAGCGAGCCGGGCAGCTCCCGCCATCTTCCTACCAGCCTTGTTCCTCAAAACGTTTGGCCTTTAGGAGTTTTCATTTGAACTGTGGGACATTGCATGAGGATCCTCCTCCTAAGGCATTTACATAGGGGGTCATAGGCTGGCACATACCCTCATGTGCAGCATCTTCGTATGTTTGGACTGAAGTACATAGAATTTAGTTATCCCTTTTCTCTCTTTCTTGTTGCGAATCCATGAAAAATATGGACCTTTTTTACAAGACTCTCTGTTCAATAATATCTTTCAATAATATTGATAATGGAGGATGTGTCCAAAACAGGGATCCGTATTTGGTGTGCCAGAATCATTTTTCAGGTGATATTACCATTTTCAAGAGTGAGATGTGAGACTCTAAACACTAATCAATTTTGTATAAAACCCAGGAGTAATGAGGGATGGAGCTAGGATTCAGTATAACATATTAGTCTCTGTTTTTTTTTTTTCTTTCTCAAGTGGGGAGGGGACTTGAACAAAGTGATGGAAGTAGTTAATGAAACCTTTATGTCTAGAGTAATTTGACCTCGGTGGTAAATTACAGGGATTTTAGATGTGGTCTGAATAATTCCTTCTCTGAAGTCAACCACAATAACAGTTCATTCTTGGTTTCTCTGTCAACCACGAATTGCAAGTTACTTCCTTTTCTAGCAGTTGGAATTAAGTGACCGATATGAGGTGACATATAAGTTAAGAGTAGATTGCACTGTTAGAATTCACAATATGAAAAGTAAATGTTTTGTTCCTTGTCCTCTTGGGGCCTCATCTATGTCTTATATGCCAGTTACTTTTTATTGTCAAGGAAAACCTGTTATTGGAGCCAGGAAACTGCAGATCATTGCACAAAGTGGACTTGTTTCTAAAAGCAAATATATAACAGTGTTAGAGTTCACTTTAGCTTTCTTCCAAATGCTTGTATTTTAGTATTTTTAGTAAACATATACTTTTTTTCACTTGAAGTAAGAAGAGAAAGTAACATTTATCTCCCTTCCAAAAATAAGGTTATCCAAGTGGATATCGTGGTACTATCAGATGCCATTGTGCTGACTGCTGAGCACATCCTTAAGAATGAGCCAGAATTCCAACCACAGAGGCTCAGAAGGCTGATGGATGGCTTTTTGTAGTATTTGTAACCTAACATGATAAGGCTTAGGGATAGGGTCTAGAAATGCTATTGCTGCATCCCACCTATGACAGTTAGTTTTTTTTTTTTTTTTCAAATTTTTAAGGAGAGAAAGAGCGATAATTGATGCATCAGGGCTTCCAGCCACTGCAATCAAACACAAGACATGTGTGCCACCTTGTGCACATGTGCGACCTTGTGCACTTGCATCACCTTGTGTGTCTGGCTTATGTGGGACCTGGAGAGTTTAATAGGGATCCTTAGGCTTTGCAGGCAAGCATCTTAACTGCCAAGCCATCTCCCCAGCCCCTATGGCAGTTTTAACAGGTCTTACATAATTTCTAGAAGTGCATTCGTAACTATAGATGGCTGCAGAGGGAAAGGAAAAACATGGCCAGGGGTCTGGTCAGCGAGTGTGAATGAGTTGGGTAAGTCGGAATCTCTCAACAGGCCTGAAACATTGCACATTAAACTGTAATGCACAATATAGAGAGGCATTTGTTAGAGTGTAACTATAATTTCTGAGCCTGAAAAATAGGCCATATTTTAGACTGTCTGATCAGAATGTAGAAAGAGAAAGATTGTTATCCTAAGTTATAAATCTCCGAGTCTTGCCTCGAGGGAGGTAAAAGTCAGATATTCTGGCTACAGAAGACCCCAGCATCACACAGCAGTAGTGGCCTTCTCTGTCCACTTTTTCCATCTTGGAAGTCAAGAACACCGTGCATGATATTGTGGGAATCACTACATATGTTTGCATTGGTGAAATTTACACTGGAGCAAAGAAGAAAAGACATTTAAGGAAATGGAATAGAGGGGTAAACTTCTATACTCACCATTAAATCTAGTCTAACAAGCATGTGCCAAAGGGCAGAAATAAATAAGCAAAGTTTGTACAGGAATAAAATGACAGGATATTCTTGCATTTAAGGACAGATGCAACAGTTTCAGTATGCTAATGACTTACCTGGAATAGCCAGATAAACCCAATAAACAAAACAGCAACAAAAAACCTAGCATCTGATTTTTTACTACTTAACCAAGACAATCCCTTTCTTGGCTCAAGTATAATGGCAAGGTTTTGGGAAGAGACTTGGCGTATGGCAGTCTATGACCCAGTTGTTATCCATCCCCAGCCTGTCACATTTTGTTGAAATTCATGATAGAGTTCAAATTGCCTTTTCAGACCAGCCAAGAAGGCTGCACAGCCCTATGGCAAGCCTGGTGTGTCCACAGCCAGGAGCTGCACCCAGAGGCAGGCAAAAGGAGTAGACAGGCATCACTGCCTCTGCTCAGGAGCATGCAATTTAGTTGGGGAGACAAAAGTAAAATGCTAGCACCAATAAAAGAAGATTACACAGCAACCTACAAGTAAGTGCATAATAGCACAGGGCGAATGACACAGATAAACGCAGAGGGGACTTGGAGGCAAGAGCAGCGAGCAAAACACAGCAGTGTGGGATTAGTCGGGAAGGGCATGTTGCCTAACAGTGTGTGTCCTCCGTGGTTCCTTGTGGAGTGATGGTGAGGAATGACGAGGGGAGGACTAGAAAGTCTGGATAGAAGACGTCGGCTTCCTCGTCCTTATCTGCAGTCTGTCTGTCTCTCACAGATGGAAATTAAATTGATCCAACAATTTGCTTTCCACACAGCCATGATGGTTTCTACCTAGTAATTTATGCTTTTCCTGGTGTTTGCAAATCGATTGCTATTATGGGATGCAGACAAAACTGGGCTGGGATCCAGTAGGTTGGGGGATTACTGGAGTGGGTATATGACCATGTGTGTGAAATCCTGGTAAAGCACGCTCTCGTTTCTGTACAATTTACTCTTTGAATAAAAACACATTTTCAGGTTTTTAAAAGTGTGTTTAATTATATTCATATTGCAATTTTTAAGGAATGGTAACTGCTTTATTGCATATTTCTACCAAGTGGCCTTGATTTTTGCCTAACCTTCAAACCATCGTTGTGGCTTTGCAACCAGACCTTTTGTTTCAAAAAGCTTTCCTCCATCCTTAGAACACAGACCAATAGTTGTTTGTTCCTTTTGACGTAGAAATATGTATAGGCATTCATCAAGTTTGATGAATAATGTTGACATCAAAAGGCTTGGGAAAGTATACTTTATTTAAACACTTAACTTCATTGTTGTACCTTAAATATTTTTTTAAGTCCTTCTGAGGATTGTGTAATTCTTTCAAAACAAATTAGAAAGAAAACATTTTCTGTGATTTCTTTACAGATTCGGGACAATCAGGAAGTCCAAGCCACAATGATCCTGCCAAGAATCCTCCAGGTAAATATGTGTTCCAGGACGTGTGCAATCTGACATTGTTGGAGAACAAAGGCACCCCTGTATAGATAAACACCCCATAATTGGTCAGCTGCCTATTTTGTTCTGGCAGGCAGGTAGTTGGGACAAGATGTGATTGTGTTTAGGCCCTCTGCAGTGGTAATAATTCTATACTGGCATCCTCAATGTTTACCTAGTTGTTGATATTTGAATTTTTGTTTCTATTTCTTTAAAAGCGAATGTGCGTGCATTTTGGTTGTGTGTGTTTTAGGTGGTAGAAGGTATTCCTGTTTGAAAATTAATAACACACACACTCTCTCTCTCTCTATCTATCTATCCATCCCTGGGAGAAAAGGTCAAATTTTCCATTCTCTTATAGTTTATTAACTCTACTTTAAAAGGGGCGGTGGCTGGTTATGCTGTCTATCAAAGGATTTTTTAAAAGAATTTTTATTCCATAAGTTGGTTTGAATTGGATCTCCAGAGTCAGGAAACAACAAGGCTGGAGCTTTTTCTTTCGTACAGAGTGTACCGCAGCCCCTCTGTTTTCATCTGTGGCTCCAGATCTGAAGATGGGTGTTCATAGCATGGTTACCCCTGTGGCTTAGGTGCTCCATATTCTGAATACATAGCACGTTACTGTTCATTTATGAGCAGTGTTTTTTCTTCTCTATCATGAGGAAGGATTTCAAGTTTTCATTACCATAAGATTTTAATTGTATCTCTGATTTTGTTAAAAGAATGTCCTAAATATGTGCTAACAAAAACAAAAGTAAAACACAGTCAACCCCCAAACAGCCACACATGCTCTATGCTTCATCAAACCATCTCATCTGTTATTTCACTGGAAATATACTACAACATATATAAAAGTCATAGCTATAAGATTCCTCAGGAAATCTTGGTCTTAGGTCCTTAAAGTGAGTTTCCATATCATAGCGCTTAGCAACTATGAAGTTGGAGTTCCCCAACTGCATGAAAATATGCTAGACTAATATACTACTACGATTATAGAAAGATATTGAAAGTAGATATACAAATAAAATACAAAATCCAAACTAAACACTCTTCTTACTGAAACTTACATCCAGTTTTGTTTATGTTTTTATTGTTGAAAAATTATTTTTCTTCATACACATTATGTTATTCTGTATTGTCTAAAATCGTATTGTTTGACAAAAATATTATATTCTTTAAAGATAAAATGTTCTGAAAAGTACATATATAAAATATATAGTTAGATTGATTTGTTTTATTCATAAATCTGATATTGACACAATAGGCAATGTAATTTATAGTTAAAATTATTGTTTTCCCACAGATACATTACAGAAGTGTTTCATTTATTAATTTTCAAACAAGGCCCAATAATAAGTTTTGTCTGTCATGTTCTAAAGTTGAGAAATTCCACTAACTTAAAAACAAATATTGGATTGGAGGGATAGCTTAGTGGTTAAGGAGTTTGCCTGCAAAGCCAAAGGACCCAGGTTTGATTCCCCAGGACCCACATTAGCCAGATGCACAAGGGGGTACATGCGTCTGGAGTTCATTTACAGTGGCTGGAGGCTCTGGCATGCCCATTGTCTCTCTCTCCCTCTCCCTCCCTCCCTCTTTCTCTGTCAAATAAATAAATACATAAATAACAAATATTTAAAAAAACAAATATTTCTTTCTTTTAGTTGACTAGTATTTTCTGTGTGTATCCAAAGTAAATTTATATTCAGGCATATTTTTAAAGCTTCTTTACACATTTACAAAGAATGGGAGGAAAATACTTCTAGTAGAAAAAGGGTTGGTATGTGTTATAAGTTGGATTAAACAAAGGCTGTTGTTTGCATTTGAATGTCACTTGGTTGGAGTTAATAAAGTTGTTGCCCCATTTCTGAGCATGTGCAGAAGCAAATAATGCCCACCTAGAAATGTTCTCTGCTTAAGCTGGGCAGTAACCTTTGAGTGATTATGTAATGATAGAATTAGACTTTTTACTATTTGTGTAGAAGCTTGGTTAAATTTTTCTTTTGCTACATACCATGTAGCCTCTCTTATTTTTTTTCTGCTTTCATAAAGTTTGGCAAACAGAGACAAGGTAAAACATTTTTTTTTCCCTTTTGAAGTTTCCTGAGGGGAATTTTTGGGAGCTGTGTCATAAGATTGGAATGGTAGGAATAAATTAATGTAGGTTAAAATTAGAATTTTCTTTGGATCATTCTTAGCAATATTTCCATCATTCTAACGTTCTTTGTATGCCATCATATTTTGGTCTTAACTGCAAAGCTTATTAAGGAAAATTTATAAGACAGGGTCTCTCATTTATTAAAGATTTTTTTCATTAAAGAGTTTTTGATAAAAGTAAAAGTTTGTTCTATAAAAACTTGATATAACTCAAGCCACTAAGAATAGATAATAATTTATAGTTTTAAGGATAAGAATCCTAAACTTTATAAAGGTTCTTATTTTGCACTCAGCTGTGGTAAATTACAGTTGCTAATCAGAAGTAATTTATAGGTATAAGCATGTTGGTATTTTAGAGTTTAATTTGTCTTTTCCCAGAACATGTAGTCTCCAGAGTCCAGACTGCATCCTGACAAGGCTCAGTGCATTCACAGGAAAGCCCAGTCTAGGGCTGCAAGCCATATAGCAGTCAGACCTCTCAGCTACTTCCATTGCTTTCACAAAGACAAGCTCAGCTCCTGAAAAAGCCTACCCCCATCACCACACCTTCTCATCTCTGGGAGATGTGCAGCCCCTGGAGACATCTAATCCTGGGTTTGTTCACAATAGCCTGAAAAGAGATTACAAAATCCCTAGTCCTGGGCTGGACAGATGGGTTAATGTTTAAGGCACTTGCCTGTGAAGCCTAAGCACCCAGGTTTGATTCCCTAGAACCCATGTAAGTCAAATGTTCAAGGTGGCACATGCATCTGAAGTTTGCTTGCGGTGGCTAGAGGCCCTGGCCTGCTCATTCTCTCTCTAGCTGCCTCTTTTTCTCTCTGTCTCTCAAATAAATAAATAAATTTCTAAAATAAAATCTTGAAAAAGAATCCCTGGCCCTTTAGGGAGAGGTCCTTTCAAATCTGCTCCTGACCAAAGGTGGCTTCCCATGCAGTCCTTCTATAATTGCAGACCAGATGCCCTCTCTTCATGGCTTTCCTGTAGCATTAGACCTGGCTGTCTGACTTAGACCCTACTTCCTTACTCATTCAAAACCTATTTTGTGATTCTGTAAAATTTTTCTTTATAGTTTTTAAATTAACATACAAAGTACTTGGTCTTATCATGACATTTTCACAAACACACACACACACACACACACACACACACACATATATATATTTTAAATTTTGTTCTTGGTGTTATGACATTTTCATATGTATCTTCATTTCATATCTATCTATCTATCTATCTATCTATCTATCTATCTATCTATCTATCTGTCTATCTACATATATCAACATCATTATAATTTGTTCCTGTTCACCCTGTCTCATCCCTCTGCTCCCCTCTTGCTAACTCTAATGTAATTCACACGGTAGTATGGACATAGACAGAAATAAAAGCCTCTAGTTTTTAACTGGGGTTTCTCATTTACACAGCAAATAAAATAATATATTTTGAGAGGAGTAATATTTGATATTTTTTATGTTTAATATTTGTTTATTTATTTGAGAGAAAGAAAAAATGTGGCTGATAGAGAGCTAGCGAGAGAATGGGTGTGCTGGGGCCTCTAGCCACTGCAAATGAATGCATGCATGACCTTGTGAATCTGGGGGCTGGAGAATCAAACCTGGGTCTTTAGGCTTCACAGGGAAGCACCTTAACTGCTAAGCCAACTCTCCACCCCAACATTTGTTATTTTTAAAAACATTTAATGTCTAGATATTTATTATTTATAAAAACATGTAAATAGTAATTATAGTAGTTTCTTAAACTGTGACTTAGGGTTTTTCTTTGTTAAGTGACAGTGGTGGGTACCATAATCTTATCAAAGCTAAATTCAAACGTGCCTAATACTGTCTCATGGTTCTTTGCTTCAAAAGCATGAGGTTGTTTCACATGTTCAGTGATGCATACTGCCCTTGCTTATGACAGAGTAGTCAAAAATAATGTATTTGTGTGCACTTTCTTTGAATATAAAGATAATCTCTCCTAAGCAATAAAAATATAGGAGTCTTTTCTAAATTCTAGTAACTAACTCTGGGGGCCAAACAAAGACAAACCAGGAATTTGGGTACTTGGACTGAGATTTCATTTTGTTTCCAATAATTCAAAACTCTACTTCAACTTTTAGGAAATGCATGATCGGATTGCAGTTGTTTGAACTTAGCTTTGACTTACTGTATTATTTTGTATGTCTACATTTTTTTTTTGGTTTTTTGTTTTTTCGAGGTAGGTTCTCACTCTAGCCCAGGCTGACCTGGACTTCACTATGGAGTCTCAGGGTGGCCTCGAACTCACGGCAATCCTCCTACCTCTGCCTCCCGAGTGCTGGGGTTAAAGGCGTGTGCCACCACACCCGGCTTGTCTACATTTCTTGAGCCATGATCTCTTAGAATTCTCAGACTGAATCACTTGCTTAATGCTGAATGGGGGTTGTCCAAGGAAAATGTTCAGTTTTTTTTCTAAGTCAATTCCAAACGCGATGTCTCCTTTTGGAGTTTATGCTGTCGTTTTGTGGTGAGCACTCCCTTGACTGGTGATATAGCAAGGGAAAAACAAAGTGAATCCTAGAATAGTTTTTGTAGTTTTCATGTAACTTTTTGAAGCATTTCAAGTCTCATTAACCAGAACTTTCTTACCTGGAGTGAATAGGTTTAGGGCATTCTTTCCTGCTTTTCCTTTTTTCCTTTATTCAGGGTTTGTAGAGTATGTGGTCTTGTGTGTGCTTTGTCATTTCCACGTGGCTTGAAAGCGCATTACCACAAGGACTATATGTTGTGTACCTTCAAATCAACCTCCTCCTATCCCCTTGTCTTGAATAAGAACAGAATGAAGTAAATAATTAAACAAATTACACAAATATCTATTAACTGTAACAGTATGTTGTCTTACACTTAAGAAATTGTTTAAGTGATAAAAGCATTTGAAGCTTTCAGCTGTATTGACTAGATACCACAGTGGAGGCAACCAGAGGAGTGTCATGAAAACACTATTCAGCCAGTACTGATGGAGAACCAGTTTTACATCAGCAGTACTGGTGCTTACTTTGGGATCACTGGATCAATGGTTGCCTAACAGTTCACATAATGTATTTAAATCTTAGAACTTGGGGCATACTTAACACTCTTTAATAGTTGCTGAAATAATAAAGCATTTCTTTTACTATTGGCATAAGCATGTAAATTTACATAGGCCCTGATGGAAATTTTTTTATCTTAGACTGTGGTGCCGAGTATCAAAGAAAATAATTAATATTTAAGAATCACATTCCATTCACTTTTAATTAATAAGTTAATTTTCCTTCTCTTATCCTCATTTATTATATCTCTCAGAATCAAGGCCATTTTAATGGGAGAACATACCCTGTTTAATGATACTGATAGAGTTTTAAACCTTGACACTAGATAATTTGCAACAGATTATAAACAGTCTATTCATAAACATATAAGTAGAAGGACCCTGAAAAGATGGGCTCACAGTGGTTAAAACCTTACATTGTAGGTGAAGCCTCCCTCTCCAGCTAATTTAATAATTTAATCCCACAGCTTCATAAATCAATATTCAGGAGATGGTATATTACATTTAAGAAATCTATTCATAAGGTTAATTTATATTTTGTTCTCAAAGTAAATTTCAATGATATTTTCTCTTCTCATGGTTAAATTATTATATGCTAGGAAATGATTTTATTTTGCCCAGAATCACCAGTTAAACATATGTAGATTTTAAGATGCTCTTTCAATTAGTTGGATAGTAAATTTATCTTGTCAGGAGAAAATAACACGTATCACAACATATAAAATCTACTGAAAAACCATGGACAAGGGATCAGCAGACTTTCAGTAAAGATCAGACTTTGCAAGTAGAGAATCAAAGGTGCAAGCAAGTTCTTGTGTAGTGGATTAAAAAGAGACAGGCTGCTGGAGGACAAGTTGGCATGTAGCTTTTAAGTAACCTAAGAATGATGGAAATCTCTGCCAGTCAAAAATCAAAGGTCCTTTTTTTTTTTTTAACGACTTTTGCTTCAGAAACATTTTCCCTCTTTATTGTGTTGCTTGTTTGGAGACACCACATTCAATCAAGTCCTTAAATGTTCCAATTTAGGACAGGATTCACAGTACAGGAGGAGCAGATGAGAGGAGTGTTTGTTCACAAATTACTCTTAAAAAACCAGAAGGGTGCATAGCCCTGAGCTACTTATCTTTACAGGTTGCATTCTGGGTACTTACATATAACCCCCTCTTCAAAGGTTGGTCTACGTAGCAGTTGGCACCATGCCCAGCCTTTACCATGGAGCTAGCCTGATTGCTTGTAGTAGTTAATTTGAAAAAAGAAAGATAATTTAGAAATATCACATAAGGTCCTGAGGGAAGGAGATTTCTCCCTATTTCTTCAATCACCTGCCCTATCAGGCAACAAATAATATTAATTACCCACTAGACACTCAGTCCTGGATTAAATGTTACATTCTAGACAGTGAGGCAATGGATTTGAGTCAGCTCAAAATTAGGAGTAGGAGCAGCTGTTTCCCCATGGGAAGTTGGGAGATCTACACCATTCCACAGTTAGAATCATAAACAGCTCAAAAATCTTGATTTTGGCCATAGGTAAACTTTTCACCCAATAGAACCTTAGTGAGAATTTGTTACATCTGTGGCACTATGCTAAGATAGATGTTGTAGACTTTTGAAATAAAGGAATTACACTTGAACTTTGCTCTTCCCAAGGTCTTGTCTACAATAGTATTTTAAAATATTTTATTTAGTTGCTGATTGATTGATGAGAGTATGAGAGAGAAAGAGGCAGAGAGAGAGGAGAGAGATGGAAAGAGAGAGAATGGGTATGCCAGGGCCTCTAGGCACTGCAAGTGAACTCCACATGCATGTGCCACCTTGTTTATCTGGCTTTGCATGGGTACTGGGGTCTTTACATGGGAACTTGGGTCGTTAGGCTTTGCAGGCAAGTGCCTTAACCACTGAGTCATCTCTACAGCCCCACAATAGTATTTTTATATGATGAAGATTAGATATTATGTAGTGCCTCAACTAAAGTATTATGGGAATTCAAAGTGAAATGCTGTTTCTATCCATTGCAGAGATTGGTAGAATGGAAAGAGCACGGACTTTAGAATGACATTTTCTCCTGAATCAAGCTTTCTTTTTACAGTGATCGTAAGAGCCATGGGGAGAATGAGCAAGCCAGGCAGCTTCCCAGAAAGTCACCTATAACCATACCAGCTGTGAGGAGCAGATCGAAGAGCACCCCTGCAAATCGCAGGTGCTTGATAAAAATGAGGGTGTTTTCCCATTGTGCCTTTTCTCCAGCTGGGCTCATCAGAAAGTTTTCTTGTAGGAATTGTTATTTAATGTGGAACCAAATAGAGATTTGTTTTTGTTCTTGTTTTTGTCCCATACTTCTTAAGATGCCATAGCAAAGTTCAAGGCAAAATAAGGTGCATAAAATTTAGAATAGAATAGAATGGTAGCGATTTGCTTAAAAAAAAAAAAAAAAAGCCCAAGTAGAATTGGAATTTTTAGATAGTAAATTTACTATATGCCTTTTGTCATCAGCAGAAAGGTGGAATGACGATTATTTTGTGTGCACACATGTGCATGTGTGTGTGTGGGGGGGTGTTTGCACGTATATGTGTCCTAGCAGTGCCCCATGTGCTCACCTGCACAAGGAACGCTACCTGTGGTGGCTGGAGCAGAATATTTGGTGTCCTGTTCCATCAGTCTTCTATCTTCTATTTTCCTACCAGGATGATTTTTTTTTTTTCAAGCATCTTGCCCTGATATGGGAGGTGTGATTAGCACTTTCAGTTCATACTTCTATACTCAAACTTAGAGTATGCATTGCTCCAGTGTAAATGAGCCCAGTTAGCATTTCTTGGGTGAGTTTCTATTTCGCCTACATTGAGTTGTGAAGCCGGATCCCTCTTGAGTGCACTATGGGCTTGTTTTGGCTGGCTCCCTTCCATTCTTATTTGAGCTGTAGTCTCTTACTGACCCATGAGCTTGCTACCTTCCATGCACATTGAAGTGACTTTTAAATTTTCCTCCCCTACGGGACTGGTGTTAGAGTCATGTGCGGTCATGCCTCATTTCTTATATGGATCCTAGGGATCCAACTCAGGCCTCCTCAGGCCCTCATGTTTGCACAGGAATTGTTCTTAACCATTTAGCCATCTCTTCGGCTGTGGAAAGACTTTTTGTTACAGTTTTTTTTTTGGTTTATATTTATTTATTTATTTGAAAGTGGTAGACAGAGAGAGAAAGAGGCAGAGAGAGAGGGGTGGGGGAGAGAGAGAGGGAGAGAAAGAGGGAGGAGAGAGAGAGAATGGGTGTACCAGGGCTTCTAGCCACTGCAAATGAACTCCAGACATGTGCACCCCCTTGTGCATCTGGCTAACATGGGTCCTGGGGAATGGAGCCTTCAACTGGGGTCCTTAGGCTTCACAGGCAAGTGCTTAACCACTAAGCCATTTCTCCAGCCCACAGTTTTTATTATTACTGTAAGGAAGAGTAAAAATGAATCTGGGGGATTACTTTTTCCCTGCAAGATTTTATCCATCAAACCTTTCCATGAACATTGTATACATATTTTCCCAGTTGCCTTTCAAAGGTGTTCCTTCTCTCTGAAGCCACCAAATTTTCTGTCTCCATTGAAACTTTTGTCTATACTATGTTTTATTTTGGCTTTTCTCGCATCTCTATTTTTTGACTTTTTCCTAACAATGTGCGTCATATCCTACATCAGACAAATTTTTTTTCCATTCATGCCACATCACTCTTTCTTCACAAGACTGAATTTCTATCAATGTCTGCAACTGGGCTTCTGTTCCTATTGTAATTATTTTCTTTAAATTTATGACTTCTTAAAGAGGCTGTGTCCATAGTACTTTCTTTCCATTCTGTTCCATTCTGGCTTATATATGTTTTTCTGATGCTATTTTGTTTTGCTTTACTTTTTAATTTTTTCTTACACAGGGTCTCACTATTTAGTTATTATAGGCTTGCCTTAAATAGGCAGTGATCCTCCTGCCTCAGCCACTCATGTGCTGGGATTACAGATGTGAATCACTTACTATTCCTGGCCCATATCCTTGGGGTATTGTTGATTTAATCACACTCTTTAAAACTTGTCCCTTGGTTTTGAAAATAGTATCTATTTTAGAAGTCCAGGAATTGGTGTTTTCTTTAGCCAATGGTAACTCTATTCCTCTTATTAAAGATTTTTTTGTCCTTAGTCTTTTTGTTTTCAGTACCTTCTGAGATTTTCAAAATACAGTATGTTTGTTTTCCCAAATATATACCTTTTAGAACACATCTTTCTTCTAATGTTTCAGGCCAATGTTTCCAACTACTTTTTGGATGTTTCCCTAGATGTATCATGAGTAACTCACACTTCCATCTCCAAAAGTACATTTGTGTTTTTTCTATTAGACATTCTGTTTATTTCCCATTGTGAAATATGTTCACTACACCAGAATCTCCTGAGACACCCTTGGTTGGAGTCACCAGTGTCTTTTCTGAGGAACCTTTCTTCTCACTCATCATCCATGTACTCCTTGAAATGCCCTACCTCTCCATTCTGTTTTACTTGTTTGAGCTTGAAATTGTATAAAAGCCTTATTATCTCTTCTTTTCCATTTATATTTCTTTTTCTGAGCCTGTGTATGATTTTACTTCATGAAAAACAAATTGCCTATAACCCCAGACGGCTCACTACTTACAAACCTGTATGTATTCCATAGCTTTAGATGGTGTTCAATGTTAGGCACCTCGTTCTCCCTCTTCTGCTCTCTCTTGGGTGCTGTACTCTGTCCACTGCCACAGCTGTGATTGCCATATTACAGACTGGGAGATGGGTGCTCATGCCTTCCATCCAAACTCTTTTCCGCAACTTACTGGATTCCCCCAGGCAGGGCTGTGTGTCTCTGCTTCCATTACACTTACTGCTTTATATTGTCAGCATCTGTTTATAGAAGCCTCCTCCAATAAATAATGGTTAATTATTAATTTGCTACTGTAATCCAGTTTATTATTTTTTCATGAAATATTTTCAGAAACATTATTCAAAGAAATATCAGATGTAAATGCTCAATTATAGATTGTTGTCCAAGTTCTTCACTTTACTCATAAAATAAGGACAAAGAGGGAAGGGACTTGGGTGAGATACCAATTAGTTATTGGTAATTATAGGATAAACTTATATTTATCATAGTTTAAAAAGTAGTCAGTAGTAATTTGAATACAAGATTAACAGTTTTTCCCTGCTTCACCTCTCTCAACCTTGATAAAGAACACTTTGCCTCTTGATGAAATAAGAAATAATAAAATGAAAGTATCTTGTTTACATTTGACTAACTTGTGTAGAGCTCATACCATTGCGGGGAGGGAGCTGTGTGCTGGGGCCCTGCAGCAGAACCAAGCTAGGTCTCTTGGCAGATATATGAGTATAGTACTTGAGTTCCTGGGGTGCACCCAGTGGCTATAGCTATTGGGAGGAGGGCAGTGGGCAGAATTAAGCTCATGGAAGATGATGGGGGCTTGAGGAAGCAGCACTGTGAAGGAGGTGGGTCAGGTCACTGGCAAAGAACGTAACTTCCTTTCATTATTGTATTTGCTGGAGCTTGGAGGTCCCTATCTTTCCCTCTCTGTCATATTTTCTCAATGGTCAGACTTGCTACTTGGTTACAGTATAACAAACACAGTAGAAAATATACTAATACAAGACTGTGAGAGAAAAGACTGGCTAGTCAAGGGCTGATAGTTACTCAAGCTTTTGTTTCTTTTTCACAACTTTGTAACTTTGTTTTAAGGTCGTGTATTATCTGAAACTATTCTGAAATTATGTTGCAATACAATATACATTCCAAATAAAATTTTAACATATTGATGTATGTACTTCATTTATACTGTACCTACTTTCAGAAAAGTTCCCAGAGGGCTTGACAAAATAAGATGTAATTTGTTTAATTTTAAAAGGTACTGCTGTAGCAGGTTTTCTTCCTTTGTTGGATCTGTTGATTTCCCTATGGAGTCAGAATTCCCATGCAAAATATAAATACCCCGAGGTGAGATTTTTACTTGAACCTACTGCTCTGGATAAGATTTAGTGATTGTCTTTGCTGCCAAATATGTTATTTTTCTTTTATGATAATAGCCTCCTTCTAAAATCTCCTCTCAATATAAATTATTTTTCCTGTGCATATTATAAGGAATACATTTGCAGCACACAACTACAAATTAAGAATGCAAATCAGGAGGAAAAGGCTACACAGCTACACAGGGAGTTTAAGGCCAGCTTGGGCAACATGAGACCCTGTCTCATAAAGAAGAAAAAAACTAAAGTCCAAATCATTTACCTTCTCACAACTGGAAACCTAGAATTGTTCTGTATCATAGACGTGGGGGTGTGTTTCTCCCTAGTTACAACCACTGAGCTCTGCAGAAGTCCAATTTGTTGGGCTAACTGTCCTGCGTGTAGGCATCAAAGAAGTCTGCTTACACATTAGCGCATCATACTTAGGAATAGAAAATATACTCAGATATCACAATCAGAATGAAACATGTAGACATATGTCTAGGTTCCTGAGTTTCCTTTTTCATTCTCACAGGCTTAAAAACACATGATGTAAAGACTCTAGACCAATCTATGGAAGCCCCATTTTTTTTTTCTTTCTTGTTCTGTAACTGGGAAAGAGTATCACCAAATCAAGCAATTTAACCAGGAAATTTTCCAATGATATTAACTGCTCTCAGTCATCATTTTTTGCACCTTCTCAAAGGTACATTCATTTGTATTGTTCAAATATTTTATATGATAATTCGAAAAATTCCAATATTATATGATAATTTAACTCTTGTTGCCTTTTACTTAGTAATGTTATTTGCTATTAATGAATTTATCAAGTTTTGGTTTGCAAGTTTGTTAGCTTTTGTGGGGGAGCATTTTGACATATGGTATTCATGAACCTTGACCCCCCCCCCTTATGTTTATTTTGAACATAGAACTAGGCCTAAATTCTTTTTTTTTTTTCCTGAAATGCTTTTAATTTTTGGTTTTACTCAAACCTTTCCTCTACCAGTGTCCTTACAGTATTCAGGAAGGAGAAGAAAGACAGTAAACTTACCTGACTTTTAGACTTGATCTCTTCAGTATTAGAAAAACAAATGCAATTGTTAATGGCATGGAACAAAAGAGTGCCATGATGAGTTTGTAGAATGGTTATTTTGTAGAATTTTTAAATGAAGTGTCTTTTTAGCTTTAGTGTTTCAGACTGATGGCATATCATGAATTGAACTGCTTCCTATGAGCTACAGTATTTTCTAAATAAATAACAAATAGAAGATGATCACTTCTGGTGAGCCACAGTAAAGCATTCTCTCTTATGCTTAGTAGGTACTAGTTGATATCTGGGAATGACCCACATGAATTGCTTTACCTTTCATACATTGGTAGGGAAGTAGGAGAGTACCTATGTGCTTTAAGGAAAGTATGTAGAAAGAAGGGCAAAGGAGTGACTACTGAGGCTCAAGGTTCTAATGGGGTTACTCATAACTAAAATGAGGAAGGCTGATTATTTTGAAAAGAAGATAAGTGCTACATCGTTATTTAAAAATATTTTTCGTGTGTCCACTTCATTTGTTCACCTGAGTCAGTTGAATAATTTCCTGATCTGCAGCAGGTAGCTTGCTGCAGGGTTTTGGTCATCTCTGTCATGGGCCAGGTGGAGTTATTCCACTTCTGCCTTAGCTTTCAAGGTCCTCACTCTAGGTCAGCCTAGCTCCTTGTCAGTCATAAAACATGGTTCTTAATGATTTCATCCAGTGAACATGTGGACCCTGCTTTTGGCCTTAGCCTGTGGAATAAGCCTCAAATTGATGTCCTTGCTCTTGGTTTATTCTGTCTAGCATGCCTGGATCCTCTAGTCAACTCCTTGAGGAACCTTCTTCAGGCTCTGTCTGTAGGACAGGTTCATAGTAACAATGCTTGGTAACTCATCCCAAGTGGTGCATTCCAAATATCTTAGGGTAAGGATTGCAATCTTTTTTTTTTTTTATAAACCCAACAAAGTCCTAAGATGCCTGGTGCCTGGTTGGAGGCAATACTTAAGCATTGCTTAAAACATATGAAGTAGAGGTTTAGTCCAATCAGACATTAAGTAAGTATTCTGCTCATGAAGTACAAGAAGTGATTGTCATATCCAGAGCTTGACGTAGGGCAGAAAGAATAGGTTTTTCTGAGACAATAGATGTGATGATCCTCCTCTGTCATGAAGGAAGATTGTACTTCGGACTAGACAAAGTAGTAGATGGCTCACTAAGAGTGCAGAGCTCTAAGTGAGTCAGTGATTCAGAATCAATCTCACTTTCTCTTCTCACAATCTAATGAGTTTTATTAGGGAAGTCCTTGTTTGCTGTTTTAGTGCTTTTATTTACTAACCCATAAGGAGTATACTATAATGTTGCTAGCATCTACATGTTCAGGATTGAACCTCCTGAGATGATAGCTTTGAGAAGGTGCAAAAAAAAAAAAAAAATAGATGACTGGTAGCAGTTAACATCATTGGAAAATTTAATTAATTTGTGTTTATTTCCATGATGTGGAAGTATCACATTCTGAGAAATTGGAAATTACTGCTTATAAGTACATTACTTGCTAGATAAGATGATTTTTTTATTTTATTGGGTTATGATTTAGAATCAATTGCATATATATATATATATATATATATATGACACAATCAGATGAGTTTTGGCATATGTCTGTATGTACAAAACCACTGTGACTGTCAAAATGATGCCATTATACTGATACCAAAAGGTTTCCTCTCACTTCTTTGAAATACTTTCTCTCTGTCTACCCCCACTTCACATGACCTTTAATATGCTTCCTATTTGCTTAAATTTATTTGCTTCCAAATTTAGCTCCTGATTCAGTTTCTTATAACTTCTGACTAAATTTCTACAAAGATATGTCAAATACTAAAAATGTTTCTAGTCATGTTAAAATGTAGACTGAAGGACAGTCTCTTGTTTAAGTCAAAGAAGCTTATCTGATAACCATGTAACCAGGAGAGAGAGAGAGAACAAAAGAGAGAGAGAGAGAAAGAGAGAGAGAGAGAGACAGAGAGAGAGAGAATGGGTGCATCAGGGCCTCTAGCCACTGCAAACAAATTCCAGATGCATGCACCACCTTGTGCATCTGGCTTACATGGGTACTGAGGGATTGAACCTGGGTCCTTTGGCTTTACAGGCAAGCACCTTAACCACCAAGCCATCTCTCCAGCCTAATTTTCTTTATCTCTTATCTCATTAGCGATCACAGTGTTAGTTCTCCAAGAAAGTGTAGATAAATAAGTTTGAGTCTCCCTACTCTCGTCTACTCAGTAGAGAGATTTCTGTACCATTTAAAAAGGTTGTTAAGCCCGAGACAAACAGGGTTAGGAAAAGGAGAATGGGGAGAAAGTGTGGAGGAGTATGGGAAGACCAAGAGCAATCTGTTCCATACCATAAGGTACGTCTTCCAAAGATCCCCACTCCAGGCTAGCATCTGAATTCTTATCTCCATGGATGAGGTCCTTTGAAAACTTAGTCGCACCTGCCCTTGAAGTCCTGCACCACAGAAGGTTAGTGTTTGCAGGCACTACCATGTAGAATCACACCTAGCTAGGTGTGGGTGAGGGAGAGAACTCTCTACTTCATAGTAGAGTCTCATTAGATGAAAGACAGTTAGTTATGGGAATAGGTTAGGAGCTATGCTTGGCAACTTCGATGAGTCCTCTTACTAGATTTTCATACATGAAGAAGAAAATCCAGTCATCCTCAAGGAAAAAGAAGTAAGCTGCATATTTATTTTTCAACATTAAATACTAAAAGAAGGTCACAGAACACATAAAATTAAGAGTAAAACTTTTCTCTTGAGAAAGTTTTCCTCCAAAGACAATATAAATTTATTTTATTATTCATGGCCTCAGAAAGTAGAATCCCTAATTTTTATTTGCGATAATTTCATTTGAAAACCTATACCAGCTGACAAAATTTTCGTGATGACACAAAATTAGAAAACAAAGGAACAGGCAAGAAAAACTAAGCATCAACCAATTCTAAGTAGATTAGACATGGGGACAGCACCAGGGGGAGTGCCACTCAGTAATTCTTACATCTAATATTATAAACATAAATGCCAAAGCAAAGACTGTTTTTGAATATAAATGAATAAGAACATAGTCACAATTGTCTTTTAGAAATTCCCGCTTAAGTATTTTTAAAATTGTGTCAAAAAGCACATGAAGTAAGATATAATATCTTAACCATTTTCAATTCTATAGTTGAATAGTGTTAAAGATATTCACACTGTGGTGTAACCGAGCTCCAGAACTTTTTCATTTGCAGAGCTGAACTACCCAGGGAACATCTCCCCACTGCCCCCTCTCCCTCTCCCCAGCTCCTGACAGCCACCATTCTGCTGCTGCTGCTTCCTCTTCCCCTCCCTTCTCCCTCCTTCTTCTTCAGTCTAACTCCTTTGTATATCTTATGTAAGTGAAGTCACATGGCATTTCTCCAATTCAATAATTTCCAGATTACATTTTTTAAACCCTGCAAAAGGGTGGAAAACTGGGAGTGGCAGACTCTACAAAGACTTGTGGAAGTCAAGTTCTGGTCTCTGAAAGAGTCATAAGAAAGCTTCAGTCTTAAGGCCTGAGATAGTGTAAATAGCAATATAAGTCAGCTGTGAATTCATATGATATGGTGCTGTTTAAGGTGGTACTATATGTGCATGCGTGACATAGTACATGTGTGGCAGTTAGTGGACAACCTTAAATGTGGGCCCTCCTTTCCCCTTGTTTGAGGCAGGGTCTTTCCTAGTCTACCTCAGTATTTGTCACACTAGTTGGCTTGTAAGCTTTGAGGAAATTTTTCTCTATCTGCCTTTCATCTCCCATCTCCCCACAGTACCAATGGAATTCTAGATCCAGGCTTTAAGTGGGTCTGGGGACCTGAATGCAAGTACTCACATCTATCTATGAAACCATCTCCTAAACCCTAAGAGGGTTCTTTAATCACCTCTCTGTTTAATCACCTGAGTCACATGTAGATCTTGTTCAGCTGCAGATTCTGATGCCTAGGGCTGGGTGGAGCCTGACATTTTGCAGTTCTGATAAGTTCCCAGTGCCTTAGATTGTGCTTTTCATTGCTAGCACTGTGGTTCCCGAATTGTTGAAAATTTTGAATCACTTTGGGGGAACTTCAAAATCCTTCTTGTCTAGGTCTAGCCCTAAAGAAATTAAATCGGTATATCTGGGGTTGGAATCTGAGAGTTAGCTAGTTTTGGGAACCCCAGGTGGTTCCAATGTTGAGCAAATTTTGGGAAACACTATACTAGGGTAATTGGTGTATTTCAGGTTTTCCACTTCTTTACAATTTTGGTTACTTTTATTTCACCAAGTAATTGCCGATTTAGCTTTTCAGAGCTGTGGTCAGTTGTATATGTGATCCGCTTACAGTTCTTTCAGTATATTTGGTTTCTATGGTTATGTCTCCTTTCTATTCCTGTATATTTTTTCTTCCTTTTGTTTTTCTTAATCAGTCCTGCCAATATTTTCATTCTGTGTTAATAGTCTTTTGAGAGAGGCTTTCTCCTTGTTTTGTTTATCTTAGTATTTCTCTTTGCAAGTCTATAAGTTTCAGCCTTTATTTTTAATTCTATTCAAAAAATTTTCTTAAGTTGTTTATATGTCCTTGTTCTGATAATAAATAGCTTCTTTTATCTTTTTCTCCTTGCAATCCACATAGTTTGTAATTTCTCTTGGGCACATTATTTATTTTATTAATTTCAAGATTTATTTACTTTTTAAGTTTACTATTGCTTTTATTTCCCAAAGGTGAAACAATATGGCCTAAAAGACCCTACTTTTAAGGACTTGATGAAGTTGTCTCTTTAGTCAAGGGCCTAAGTTCCATGGACATATCGATAAAGTATAATTCACATTTACATGATATAATTTGATAGCTATGTTAACATCTAAAAGAGATTTATTAAACTTCTCACTGCTCTGTGATGCCCACTGATGACTTTAGTTTTATCAAGTTTCTATGCTTCAAGTCTTTGGCTTATTGTATTTCTTAATTATTATTTTGTTCATGTGAGGTTTATGATTTGTCACATTTACAATAATCACAGTGCCTACAAGTCAATATAAACAATGGATATTATTTTCAAATAAAATATGTAGACATTTAATTTTAAGAACAAAAAGAAATGACAGATCTTCCAAATCAACAAACAGAAAAACAAAATACAACCACTAGGAATGTAATTAAGGCAATTAAAATAAGAAAATATGATGTAAAATATGTAATAATGTAAAATGAAATAAAAATCAAAGATATCTATCATTCAGTAAATGTAAATTAACATCTTATAAATATTATGTTTTTTTAAAAAATAAGACAGAAAGGGGGGAATTGGCACAGGATGGCCTCTAGCCACTATAATCAAACTGCAGACACATGTGCCACTTTGTGCACATGTGCAACCTTGCACGCTGGGGTCACTTGGTGTGTCTCGTTTATGTGAGACCAGGAGAGTTGAACATGAGTTCCTAATCTTTTCAGGCAAGCCCCTTGTAGTTGTTTGATTCAAGTGTCCCCCATAAACTTAGGTGTTCTGAATGCTAGATTCTCACCTGGTGGAGATTTGGAAAGTAATGCCTCTTGGAGACAGTGTATTGTTAGGGGCAGGCTTATGGATATCATAGACAGTTTTCCCTTGCCAGGGTTTGGCACACTCTCCTGTTGCTATTGTCCACCCTATGCTGGCCAGGGGGTGATGCACACCCTCTGCTCATACCATCATTTTCCCATGCCAGCATGGAGTTTCCACTCGAGTCTGAAAGCCAAAATAGACCTGATTTTCAAAAAAAACATAACATAAAATAAATGTAAATTTGGCAAAAGAGAAATGTGAGGTGTAGAGAAGCTGCTATGGCATTCCATAGTGAGTATCCTGAGCCTTCTTAAGCTTGGATACATTTAGAGGAGTCATGCCTTCCACATCAATAGATAAGATAAAAAGCACACATATAACTTTATTATACCACAAAAATAAACATAGCCCACTTAGTAAACTATAAAATATCTGTCCTAATGAGTCTGAAAAGATGAAGATTTTTTTTCTGGGAGAATATATTTAAATGTGTATTTAATTTCTGATTTCATATTACTTTCAATCACTATCAGGGTTCACAATCCATATTGAGGGATAAACTTATTCTAAAGTAATATTAGTGGGGTGGAGTCATAGCTTGGTGGTAGAATGCTTGCCTGCTAGGCACAGAGTTGTTGGTTTGATCCCTAGTACCACAAAAATAATCATACTAGATTGTTAGAATGTTAATCTTAACTATAGGCTGATTGATTTTTGTTTAAAGTATCATAATCTTTGTAATGATTAGTAAGTCTGTTTCATAATCATTCCACTATTAACTATGGGCAACTCAGATCAATTATAAAACTAAAGATAGATCTATGTTATATTAATTTTGAACATATAAAATTATTCCTAGAGTAGAAAGCAATAGTAAACAGTCATGTAAGACACCACACTAAGAATTTCCTCTCTAAAAGATTTGTAGAAAATTATTTTACCTGGACTGGACAGATGGCTTAGCGGTTAAGCGCTTGCCTGTGAAGCCTAAGGACCCAGGTTCAAGGCTTGATTCCCCAGGACCCACGTTAGCCAGATGCACAAGGGGGTGCACGTGTCTAGAGTTCGTTTGCAGTGGCTGGAGACCCTGGTGTGCCCATTCTCTCTCTTTCTCTATCTGCCTCTTTCTCTCTCTGTCGCTCTCAACTAAATAAATAAAAATGAACAAAAAATATTAAAAAAAGAAAATTATTTTGCCCATGAATTTTTCTCAAACTTTCAAGAGATTTTCATGACGCTATATATTTTTTCTTCCAGAGTATGAGAAATAGTGTACTGTCATGCAGTCTACTTTGTGATACATTTATATAACCCTGGTATGAAACTTTCACAGGTACAAAATTTCCACAAAAGTTCTCTATGCGCATACAAAAAATGTAGAAAAAACCAGTTCACCAGTAAATTAAGAGAACTGTCTTCCATGGAAGAATATAGATAATTTAATCTATAAAGTGCCTATGAATGGTGTAAGGGGAAAATGGGTAGTGTCTTCTAATGATATCATCATAGCTAAATCATTAATTATCAAATGAAATGTAATTTTTCAAATAATAAGGAAAATAATAAATTATCTTTAAATGTGACTTTCTAGGAATAATCTCATTGAGACTCAGAAGCAAATATTCCTTCTACTATGATCCTATTGTACATGTTCTAATTTTTGTTTTTGTCACTGTAATTTTATTTCAAATGCTCTATTTTTTAATGAAAATCTTTATAAAGCAACAATGTATATGTATATAGTAAAATTCAGTTTTATATGAGTTGAGTAAGTGAAACTCATAGCATTAATGCAGTGACATCTTTTATTGACCAATTTGCCACGTTAGAGGTCAATCCCTTGTAGTATGTAGTGGTAAGGTGGGAGGGAGTCGAATTCTGTAGACCTTCCAGAAAGCAGCTTCACAGGTCTTACCAAGACTTTAAGAGAGCTTATGTCCTTTGACCCAGTAATCCTGCTGTAGAAACTCTAGCCAAAGAAATCATGAGAAAGCTGAGAGACCTATGCGTATGAAGATGTTACAGGCAGTTGCTCTTTATTGTATTTGTTAAAAGTGGGATATAAACCTGCAAACAGTAAGAGAATGGTCAAAAAAATGGTCATATAAAATGTGAAAAGTAGTCCTACAAACTATGAATCTGAAAAACTAAAAGGGAAAGTATGGCATTAATCAGAAATTATGTAGACATGAATTTGTTTAAATAAGATGCATTCTAATTTTATAAAACATATTTATACCTATTTGATAGGTAGGAAGCAATTTTCAAGAACTAGAAGGCAATACTGAAAAATATAAATGTATACTCAGCACTATCAGAGTGTATTAAAAGTGAGATATTTCTAATTCATGGATCAATTAAATCTTGCTGTCAGGGATTTATATTTTATTTTCAAGGACAGAGAATTATAAATATTAGAATGCTAATTGTGGCTATGGATTGAGACTCAGTCTCTTAGCAGAGAGTCATTATCTTTATAATGGTTAATATTTTGGCTTCATAATCAGTTTTCAGCCTTATCCATGAATTTAGATTGGCTGTGAGGCTGAGGGTAAAGTTGTGTCTTATAACAGTATTGTAAATAAATAGTGGCTTAGTGTTATGGTAGTTGGTGTTAGGAGACGTGTGTATTATCCTCACCATCTCCACTTTGCACTAATAAACAGAGAGGCCATAATTTTCACTCTGATTGAAGGAAGTAAACTGTTGTGCTTAAGGACTAGAAAATAAATACCCATGAGCTATATCATGATACCTGTTCTTTCTTGAAATGAACAAAGTATGAAGACTAACACAGAGAAAGAGCCACACAAGAAATGGAGCTGGCATGTTTCTGTAGGCTTCTGGGAGGCTTTTAGTAAATTTTCTACTGAAAGTGAGAATTTTCACATCCCAAGATAGTGTTTGTAGCCCCTGGGAAACTTCCTCCCTTGTAGATGGATCTGTGAAATGGTAGTGATACTATGTCTTATCTCATAGGATAATTATGACCTTTTGGCAAATTTATGGCTATGTAGGTTTTGGCATATTGGTTAATATTAATGTTGCAGTTTCACATTCCTTTTTAGGACTTTTCTCACTGGATGGCAAGTCTGTTTATTGTGCCCCAAAAAAGGCTCCTGGAACTATTTAGAAGCCATCTTATCCACCATCTACATTAACGATCCTTCAGATACTTGGAGACAGCTTTCATGAATTTAATAACTGCTTTCCCTGTAGCTTTTTTTTAAAAAAAATTCAAGAATAGAACACAGTAGACCATAAATATGAGTGTTATCATTCTTCCTTTGGATTTTCTATGTAAATGTTATTTAACATTCAAATGGTACTGATTATAATTTGAGATATTAACAGTTAGATATGCCATTGTGTCCCTCTGTTATTGTTTGTAAAGGAGGTTAAACACTATATTAACTTCTGAGTAGTGATTTGCTGTTGCTTTTGTTAGAGAAAAATAAGAAAGAAGTAAAATAATGTAATTTGATATTGCCTTTGAGACTTTCCAGTTTGTGAAGCCCTTTATTTCCCTCTCAATTTTATTTTTAAGAGTCTACATGTAGTGTAAATATCACATCATACAAATGCAGAGTTGGTCTTTTTTTTTTTCCTTTCTTGGCTTAAGCTGTTGTGTAATATTGCTCTGCAACCATTAAGCAGCTGCTCTGTCTCAACGACATGCACATTTCCTTTGGTACATAAAGGGAATTTGCTGTATGAATCTCCCCAAATTGCTTTAAGATCTTTGGCCTTTACATTAGCTATTGAGATTTACAGTGGCCTGTGTAACATGTGAAAACCATGTTTCTGGAAGTCTCCATAGCTGAAAGTTACAGAAGGCTTTATGTTAGCAGTAACACCCTGGTGTTTTGCTGAGTCACAACCTCTGTACTATGACAAGGCTCCAGACCTATTGAATGAAAGATTCTTTCCAATCATTTGCCCCGAGTCCTCAGGGACTGTTTTCTGTCTGTTTGAGCAAACACTATTATCTGCCCAAGGCCTCTGCCATCCAATAATTCTTTCTTTTCTGTCCTGTCTTAGGCAAAGCTTACATATTGCAAAGGTTGTAGTGAGTGCCAAAATGTATCAGGTGTTACCCCAGAACCCAGCTACTACTCCTTGCCTGCTTCCCATCTATTGCCAGCCCTTTTCTCTCATTGTAGGTGTCATTGCTGCTCCTTAGGAACTATCCTTCAACTTAAATCTCTCTGTACTTCATGTAGGAACTGAGCCCCATGGGACCTGTGGGGTTTCACTTAATCAAGTGCACTTCATTATATTTCTAATTGTTTTCCTAGTTTTTTAAATTTTTATTTTATTTTTTTAGTATATATATTTTTTCATTGACAACTTCTGTACTTACAATAACCCATATTTCCCTCCCCTCCCCCACTTTACCCTTCGTAACTCTGCTCTCCACCATATCCCCTCCGTCTCCCCATTAATCTGCTTTTTAATTTGATGTCATCATCACTTTTTCCTATTATGAGGGTCTTGAGCAGGTATTGCTAGGCACTGAGAAGTCATGGATATCAAAGCCAATTTCTGTCTGGACAGTTACATTGTAAGGAGTGTTACCATTCCTTTGGCTCTTATATTCTTTCCGCCACCTCTTCTACAATGGACCCTGAGCCTTGGAGAGTGTGAGATGTTTCAGTGCTGGACACTCCTCCATCCCTTCTCCTCATCACTATGTTGCCTTTTGGTTCATCCTAGTGGTCATCACCATCTAAAAAGAGGAGCTATTCTAACTAGAAGTGAGAGTAACATTAATATATGAATATTAACATTAAGTGTAGTGCTTTCAGAGCAATTTGGTGATAGTAATATATGCTTTTATCCAGATAAGAGCAGACTTTATACCCCTAAGCCTCATGACCTCCCCTGCCATAGGCTTTTGATTAGCTTTTCAGTACCAGGCATGTATTCCCTCCCATAGAGCGGGCCTTCAGTCCAATTAGAGAGCAGTTGGTTTCCCCAACAGCAGATGTGCCAGTATTACACTCGTTCAGCCATTTGGCTTGTCTGGCAAAACTTGAGCTTCCAGCGTCCACTGTTTTCACTGCTGGTGACTTCTGTCTCCCATAGGGCTGCATACATTGCAGCTTTTTCCAGCTTTCAGTTGGCTGGTCTATAGGGAGAAGGCTTTCTTCTCAGCACCAGCTTGATTTCTCAGTGACTTTGCTGCTCAGGCATGTGAATTCTTCAGCAATAGGGTCTTACCATCTGTTTCTCAAGGGAAACCAAAGGCCTTGGCAATAGCCTGTAATGTTTTGGAGGCAACAGGGACCTCCCTGGCCAACAACTCACTGGAAGGTATCCCATCCCTGGCACCAAAAATTTTCTAGTAACAATCTATGGCTTCTGGATGTGCCATTATTCAAAAAATAGGTTTTCATATGTCTTATTCAGAATATCTTGAATTTTGATTGACTCTCCCCCCACCCTTCTTTTACTCAATCTCTTCCCCTCGCCTCACTTAGTCTTTTCCCCTCCCTGTAATCTGTTCTTCTACATACACATATATAATACCATCTACTCCCTCCCATTTTTCTAGTTTTAGTAAAATACACATTTCATGTTTCCTTGTAGTATTCAGTAGCTTCTCATTGTAGAAGTTGGGAGAAGTAGAGAAACAGTTATATTCTAAATTACTTGCTTCCATTTAAGGCAGTCATTGTATTTGGTTCGTGTTTGATTACCTGTGTTCCTGCCTAAACTTGGTCTTGAAGTGGTTCATCTGTCCCTCATAATTTTTCTCTTATTGGCCCGTATACCACCTGTCTTAATGCACATGACTTAGAAGGCTATGGACCCTCCACTACTCATGGCTGTAATAAGGAAATGAATTTATGATGATACGTACATATTGAAATCTTATCATATATTATATTTGATAGAATTATTGTAACTATATTGAAATTCTCAACAATTATACTTTCAATCATTCATCAATTTATTTTCTTTAAAAAATTATTTAAAACTTATTATATTTGAGAGAGAGAAAGAAAGAAGGGGGGGGGAGAGAATGTGTGCAGTAGGGCCTTTAGCCGCTGCAAACGAACTCCAGATGCATGTGCCTTGTGAATCTGCCTTATGGCAGTCCTGGGGAATTGAACCTGGGTCCTTTGGCTTTGAAGGCAAGTGCCTTAATGGCTAAGCCATCTCTCCAGCCCCATCAATTTTTAAAAAAAAATATTTTTGTGCTCCTGCCATTTGAATACTTCTAGTTCTTTGGTTGATGTTCATACTAAATAACTAAATTTACACATTAGTACACAAAAAACAGGAATATAATAAGCTCTTAGTCATTATTCTTTCTCATTATACCAAAACTCTAAACAAACCCCTCAGTGTATAAATTATGGAGAATGATAAGGATGAGTATAGTTATCTATCAATCTTAAATGAGTTATAACTATAATTCCGAGAAATTATTACAGTTAATTTATGAATTTGCTTTAGAAAGTTGAATTTAAAGCTATAGCTCTTTGTTCTTTTACTGGGTGCTTATTCTATATAGTCCAGGAGTTAGCTGTTGAAGGAGATACAGAGAAGAGCAAGACCCATCCACAACCTTAAATAAACGAACTTACAATCAAGCAAGGAGTTTAGTACTTGAAAACAGATATCTTGGAAACCTTGAATGTGAAAATTGTCAAATTAGTACAAACTAGGTATATCATTAGGATAGAGGAAAGGGATTATTTCTGGCTGGACCAGCTGTCAGTCAGAGGAGGCATGGAGGAGGAAGGGTTTCCAAAGTGTGTGGTCCTTGAGTAGGACACTGCAGGATGAGGTCAGAGTGCACAAAGTATGCAGGAGGAAACGGTGGGAGAAACACGAGGATGAACATTTAGAGTGTGCAGAAACATGGTCTGTAGAACTGATAGAAAACTGATGATTTCCTATTAACATATTTACTAAGTTTGTCATATTTAAAATATATAGATAATGAAGTAAAATAAGTTGTTCTTCAAAGCCAACAAAACAACATAAGTTTTGATTATAGTAACTTACAATAGTCCAGCAAATTGAAACATCCTTGTCCCCAACCAGGCAAATAGAAGCAACCGTCCTTTGTTATTTGTGACATTGGCACCTCATGCAGTGCTGGTCACATAGCTATTTCTGAATGATCATTGAAATGAATTAAGCACCATGAAGAAGTCATTGCTTAAAGAGTTCTTTTTAAATATAAAGTGTAGGAACTAGGGACATTGTATCGTTCTCTTTAAAATGTAGTTCTTTAGAGTAGTGACTAAATTTGAGACCTAAGATTTATCATCAGCAGAGAGTTTGTGATTGCTTTTTACTCTTTCCTTCACGCTTTCTCTAAAGAAGATGATGGGTGGGTGTGAATCTGGGCTCTGCGGTGGCAGTGACGCACAGACACCAGAAGCATAGCTTTCTCTTCTGTGCTGTGTGTGACTAAGAGTACTGTGAGGCTACTTTTGCTAGCTTGGAGGGCTAAATTGAGGCTGTTAGGAGTTCAGTGCGCATAATTCAGTCACTGACTGCTCACATTTAACCAGTGCTTGCTCTGGTCTCAGATCAGATCTTACCATGTAATGCAGGTTTGCCTTGTAGCCCAAGATGGCTTTAAATTTGCGGTGATTCTCCTGCCTCAGTTTCCTAAGTGCTGGGATTACAAGTGTACTGTACCATTTCTAATTTTACAATGAGATTATTTTTACCTTTAGTATTCATAATAACCCTGTGACTTACATTCCATCTTATATACAATGAATCTGAAGCATCAGAATCATTAGAATGGTCAAAATCTGTCAAATGGTGGCTGGAATTTTCGTTCAAGCTCTTTGGATGGTCCCATGTTGTTCAGCCTCCTGGGTGTCACCTTCCTGTACTGAATCTGTTTCCTTTGTTAGCCCTGAAGCTTTACATAAAACCTACTCAAGTTACCAGTTCTTGGAGCCTGAGATATTTTCCCCCATAAATATTTCAATCATGATGACTTTCAGACTTTTGTCATTCTGTCCCTGGGGCAGTAGAGAGGAAGCCTTGTGCCTTCTAAGCTATCCCCCCCCTTCTTGCTCTCATTACACTTGACATAAATAAGAATTGAAGAGATGGTGTGGCCTTTGTTGAAGTTCCCAACTCTAGTTATGAATATTGCCTGATGAGTTACCAAATAGATCTGAACTTTCTAGGATTTTGCACTGTGAACCATAGACACTGCAGGTTTCTGGATGTCATATGATGGCTATGTTGTATTCCTTGAGGCCTAAATTCATGACTGTTTGATGAATAATGCATCCAGTTCTTGAAATAAGGGAAGATCAAAGAATACTAAGAAGACTAAGGAAAGCACTGAAATTGTACAAAATAAACTAAAAGTATACAGAACTAGGTTGATGCAAAAAGGCATTTGCTGTGTATACAAGTTTTTCTTTTGTGTTATTAGTGACCCTGGAACAAGGGTAGGAGTGCTGGTAACAGCAACAGCAGCCATTTGTCTTTAATCAGGGAGGTATTTGTGAAAGAACATGGTTTCCAGAGGTCTTTGAAGTATTTCCAACAGGTGCTAATTGTGGTTGCAGCTTTTCTTTCTGTTTCTCCCTCATTCCTCTCCTCCTCCTCTTTCCCCCACTATCTTAATGGGTAGACTTTAGCCTGCCAGGTGTTACAGAGTCAAATGTATTCAAGGAATGCCTATAGCCTTCCTTTTCCATGTGACCCCTGGTATACACATTTAATAAGTTAAGAAAAAAATTATTTAGCACCTACTTTTTTTATTTAAGCAGACTTGGTTTGCATTCATAATAGTTGTGCTTTTACTTGTCCTTAAAATAAACATTCTTGATTTCTGTTCTAACCTTTGGTCTGAAAGCAAACAAATTTTAGTGATTAGTTTATTTACTTCTTACTTATGTTAATCTTTACTCCCGCTTCATGTTTGTTTACAGGATACCTTGAGGATAGTTTTGTAAAATCTGGAGTCTTCAATGTGTCAGAACTTGTGAGAGTATCCAGAAGTAAGTAAACTACTTTTCTTACTACTTAAGTACAGAGCACAATGTAAAATAGTTTATATTTTGAACCTTAAGTAGAGTAAGGGCTAATTCTATATTAAAATTTTACTCTTAAAAATCTGAAATATTTTGATGACATCATAAATGAATATCATGTCTGATGTTCTAAAATATTTACATTCAAATCATCCAAACTTTCTGTGATATAGCATTATCTTAAGGTACACTTGGCCATGAAATTTCTGTCCATTCAATTCAGCTCTCTCTGTGACCATAGATGGGCATTTTTATCAAAGGAAGTGTGATTAATTAAATGTGCTCTGTGTTGTTATGATAACCCACATAAGTTTCCTGTAGATAAGTGCTTTTTCATTTACTAACATTTTGGTGGGGGTTAGAGATGTACAGGATATAATACTCACATGCAGTGTGTAAAGGGATGCAGAAATTAACTTTGCAGATTGTAGTTGGATATAGATAGAAAGCATTGTTTTTCTGAACAATATCCAATTGTTTTAACTGTCCACCTCACCTGAGATACCATTCTTGGTGGGTTGGATAAAATTTTTCTACGGTAAGTTCACCTGTCTGGCTACCTATGCAGGAGAAGTTCCCTTTGATTTTTTTGTAGCAGTGCATGCAAAACATCCAAGGTGAAGATATTAATGTATACCTTATATGTGAGGAGGCAACTACTTTTTTCCTGCTCTATTCTCTGATTTAGCTTGCTCATGTTACTTTGAGTGGATTTTTTTTTTTTACTTGACATTTTGATAGAAAGCATCACAGTTTGGAATTGACATTACTTAGATGACCAGATGGTACTACAAACCTTGTTGAAGTTGTGTTGATTGCCAAGCGTGGTGGTATACATCTATAATATCACCACTTGGAAGTCAGAGGCAGGAAAATGGCCATAAGTTCAAGGTCAGCCAGGGCAACATAGCAAGACCTAACACACACACACAGACACACACCCCCCCCCCCACACACACAGACATACACACTGGGTTTCTCATTTGCATCAACTCCTGTGGTCATGATCTAGAATTATGACTTACTAAAGAACAAAGACAGTGAACTACAGAGGGTTAAGACTAAGCAGTGCTCTTGAGATCTGCTTAAGAAAGGCAGCTTCAAGCTAGATAGTGACTGTCATTTGAACCCCAGTTTCTCAAATAACTCCCATTTCTGAAATGGCCAAGACAGAAAGCATGTTTTTTTTTTCAATTATTTTTTAATTATTATTATTTTTACAGTCAGTTTGGTACCATTATTAGGCTCATCCATGACCTGCCCCCTCCCCTTGGCCCCTCTTTGTTGAGGTATACGGGTCATGCATTGTGGAGTTAGCCCACAGTTATGGGTAAGCTAAATGTCTCTGCATATCATGACCCAACATGTGGCTCTGACATTCTTTCCGCCCCCTCTTCTGCAAAATTTCCCTGAGCCATGTTGGGTCTGCTTCAATGATGAGGTGTTGGGGGGCTCTGAGGCTCTGGCTCTCTGATTTGGTAGAGGTTGATTTTTCTCTATGCTGATCTCCTTCCCCCTTGTGCTGGTATCCTGTTCATGAGGAAAACAGCGCCCTTGCTTGTTTCTCCAATTTTTCTTAGTTTCAGTCAGGGCCCTTCTGAGGTATGATGGGGTGGCTCTCTCCTTAGGATCTACATCTATCTGAAAAAGAGAAGCAGATTCTCCAACGGAGAGTAAGTTAGCATCAGGACAAATGAGATAACCCTTTTTTTTTATAGAGAATTTAATAGGTGTAGGCCCTCTTGTAGCCCACAATTGACGGTAGCTTGATATTGGAGAGTGGGTTTATGTTTGGATATGGTTCTGACTTGTTTCCCAGCTCCAGCTATGGGTCTCATACCAGTGAGGGGATCAGTTAGACGAATTGAGAGCAGTTGGTTCCCCACCATGGCTGTGTGCCACCACTGCACTTGTGTGGGCATCACAACAAGTTATTTGCTGCTAAGTAGGTTAGACCATGCGTTGCTTCGACAGATATTGGTCTTATTCTCCCAGTCGCCCATGTAGCACCTTCTGGCACTAGACGCGCTGACTGTCTGGGTACTGACTCTCTTCCAACTTCCAGCCATGCCATTCTAATTTGCATGTCAATCACATAAGGTGTCTTCAGCAGTAGGGTCTTATCACTAGCCTTTGGTGGGTCATCAAGTACTCTGACAGAAATCTGTCTGTCTTTTAGGAAACCTTGTAGGTCTCTCTGATCAAAAGCTCATTGTGGATGATAGCCCCATGCTGGTTCTGGGAGTTACATTTCAGAAAGCATGTTTGTCAGAGAATAACACACAAACACTCAAGAACTTAGGTACCTTGTCTCCTTGGGTAGAATTCTCAGTAGATAAGGGTGTTACCTAAAGATTCCTGTCATGGCTTCAAGTTTATGTGCTCAGCATCAGAAACGGTAATTAAGTATCTGTATTCCAGTACTCCAGGGTATATATATTTGCTGGGCAAGAAGCTTCTGATGGCTGATGGTCTGTTTCATCATCCAAAGCTATAAGCCTTATTTGTTTTGCAGATCAATATTTGATATATGAAGCCCTTCACCATTTGAAAAACATAAGTTTTGGTTTGGAAAAGAATGTGCATGGCTTATTCACTACTGTATTCCAGTATCATGTAATGAAAGGGGGAAATTGAAGTTGTGTGTATGTGTTCCTGTAGTTCTCTAACAAAAAAGGTTGTGCTACCTAAAGTGTGGGGCATGTGAAATTATTTGCTTTCACATTTACCTTTCCAAATTCCAACATATATTTTCCTCCTGCTAATGAGAAGGGCACTGGAGTTGTCTGTCACAGTATCTTTAGTATCTCATACTAGGCAACATTATGCTAAGTGCTGTCAAAGGTGAGTCACCCGGAGTGATTGTTAAAAAAATTTAATTACAAACATAGCATAGATTAGAAAATACCTTCTTATGACATTTCAGAAACAAGGTAAATTCAGCATCATTCATTCATTCTTAATTCATACTGCCCTTTCTTAGAGGTTTTTAGGTTATTTGTTTTAACAAATATCATTGATTTACAATTAGTACATTAATTATCCATATTCATTCTTCAGTTAATTTAATCAGCAAACATTTATTTTCTCCTCCATATGTAAATAGATTTCTCTGAGATGCTTGAGAAATTGTATTCTCCTGTATTAATATATTCATATTATAATCTTGTTTATGCAATTTAACTTTATAGTTTATGAAATAAGGGTTTTCTAAGTCAACATGAACTTCAGCACAAGCTCTTCCACTGTGTGTTACTAGTTCTGGCTTCTTGAGGATTCATGGTGTGTTAATGGCTCTGTCCTCCAGGGTTTTACTATCATATGACCCACTAATGTGTATATTGACTTTAGCTAATGAAGCTATTCAGTTTTAGGATAGTGATCTCTCTGATGAATGATATTATCTCCATCTTAAAAGTTGATTTAGGATCAGCCTTTGGAGTGAGGAGAACAATGAGAGAATTTAAGCACTGGCCTCTAACCCTTAGGACCTAAAATTCTTTGGTGCATTGCCTCTAAAAGGATATTGGCAACCTCTTAAACATGATTTGCAGCCTTGGGCTTTCTTGGAGCTCTTTCTTAGAGAAGTGTGAAGGCTGATCTTTGTGCCCACTGTGAGTTTCTCCAGAGCTTGTGAGAGGAAGATATGACAGACTTGCTGTTTTCAATGTCTCTACTGTCACTAAATAAGTTGTATGTTTTTTCACATTTGAGCCATGTTTGTTATTAATTTGAGTTTTTATGAAATCTCCCATTTGCTGTCAGAATGCATACTTAATTTTTATAGTATTTATATATGAAATTATTTTTATTGCTATCATGATACTCCAGGATAATCTTTCTAGAAAATGTTTTTCTGGAAATATTTTCACTAACACTGTCTATTATAACCAGAATATTTATGTCCAAATTGTGCTAATAAGGCATATATGTAATGAAAACCACAAATATTTTCCTAAATAATATATAAAATTAATAAATTTACAAAAACATTTTCAAAAGATACAATTTGTAAAGTTCTAATGAATTTGAACTGTACATTCTCAAAATAGCTCAGTTTTCTGAAGTAGCTAGAACATATAGAATGTTTATCAGAGAATGATCTAAATGAACATTCAAGACCTTAGGTAATGTGTCTTTTTTTTTCTTTTTTTCTTTATTAATTAGTTTTGTATTCAGCAAATACAGTCAGTTTGGTACCATTATTAGGCTCATCCATGACCTACCCCCTCCCCTTGGCCCCTCATTGTTGAGGTATATGGGTCTTGCATTGTGGAGTTAGCCCACAGTTATGGGTAAGATAAATGTCTCTGCATATCATGACCCAACATGTGGCTCTGACATTCTTTCCGCCCCCTCTTCCACAAAATTTCCCTGAGCCATGTTGGGTTCATTTTTGGTCTGCTTCAGTGATGAGGTGTTGGGGGCCTCTGGGTCTCTGGCTCTCTGATTTGGTAGGAATTGATTTTTCTCTGTGTTGATCTCCTTCCCCCTTGTGCTGGTATCCGGTTCATCAGGAAAACAGCACCTTGTTTGTTTTGCCAATTTTTCTTAGTTTCAGCCGGGGCCCTTTTGAGGTATGATGGGGTAGCTAATCTGAGTAGATAAGGGTGTGACTGAGAAAGACACTGTCATTGGTCATATAGTTTGGGGTAGCATAGGCGTAACTCAGATCTCTGAGTTAAATTCATGTCTGTTGGAGGAGGCTAGACAAATCACTCACATTATCCTAGACCTTCAGTTTACTGCTTCTAACACATGCCTTGCTTCTTGTGCCACTTAGAACATGGTTATAAAAATAAATTTGAAAGTGTGTGGTTGCTATGGGATTTCTTACCTCCCAGTTTTTGAAACCACTAGAGTATTTCAAGCCACAACAAACATAACTATATCGTAATAGTCTAAATAATTCGAATCACCAAAGTTACACATTGTATATAAATATTTTCTGTGGTTAAAGTTCATTATATGAAATGAAGTTAAATCTAATAGAAGGAAAATGCTCTAGAAGTTTAGAGCTGAGACTCTTATTCTATGTAGTGATTTATTTTTTAGCAGAGAGAAATGTACCTTATGTTAACTTACATATTTCTCTGCAGTAAAGCATATACCACCTAATCATGCTTTCTTAAAAGTATTTCATCTTCAGCCACTTGATATTAAAGTATAATTCAAGGAACAGAGAATACATCTTAAATGTTTATTAACAATTCTAGGTAGGGACTAAAGAGATTGCTCAGTGGTTAAGGCACTTGCTTGCAGGGCCAAGCAACCAGTGTTTGATTCCCCAGTACCCACATAAAGTCAGGAGCACCAAGTGGTGCATGCATCGGGAGTTTGCTGCAGTGGCTGAAGGCCCTGGCATACCCCCTGTCTCTCCTTGCAAATGAATAAAATATTTTTTTAAAGTTCTAGATAAGAAAAAGTAATTAAAAATGTTATCCTTTGAACTTTATATTCATCTGGAGGTAGTTTGGAGAGAAGATAACTGAACAATCTTGTATTCTTAGAGTAGATTTCAGGGGCTGTAGAAATTTGTTCCTAAGTCCCAGTAGAGCTACTGACCATGGCCTGAGCATAAAGAAATACAGACTTTGCTCTATCCTTTTACACTGGCTCCCTAGTATTCACTTTGTATATTACCTCTGTTCTACAATAAGATCTGTTTGGGACAATCCTCCTCCAGTATTTGCCTGTTGTTCCAAGTCCAGTGACAGATTATTTTTTCTCTATAATTTTTGGACCACCCAAACCTCTGTTGAAGATTCTTTGTCCCTGTGAGCCCTATAGCCAACAATGATCATAGTATTCCTTGGGACTGTTTCATTGCAACCTACATTAGTAATTGTAATACATGTAAAATTGTAGTACAATCTACATTGTAATCTACATAGTCTGGCATTTATGCTTTACACAGTGTTTTGTTTACTCAGCTTACTGTGCATCATGTTTATTGAGGGCAGGCATATATAAGGCTGTTGTGTATACATTGGAATATTTGCCTGTGATGGGACACAGTCAATCAGTTTACAATGAGTAAGTGTTCAGCAAACAGGTTCAATTCAATCCCTTTGTCTGCTTTTAGCACATTATTGAACTGTTTCATTTTTACTAATTATTCCATGCTACCAGGGAAGGAGTATGATAGAGAAATCAAAGAAGGTTGGGAGTTCAAATTTGTTTAGCATATCGCATGCAGTGGGCATGAGACTTTATTACTCCTTACCTTATTTCATCCTTAGAATAATCATATTTGCTGTGTTATTATTTGCGTTTTATTGTTGAAGAAACTGAGGGTCATACCTTATAAGTGACAAGAGAGGTTTGGACTAAAGCACAATTTATATCCTAAGACTTCTTCATTCTAAAACAACATACCATATTCCAGATTTATTCAAGACGTCTACAAATAAAATTTAAAAGTTTGCAAAGATTTTTCACTGTATACAAAAATGCTTATATAAAAATCTAAGTTCAGGGGCTGGAGAGAGGTCAGTGGTTAAGGCCCTTGCCTGCAAAGACTAACAACTGGTTCAGTTCCCCAGTACCCATGTAAGCCAGATGCACAAAGTGATGCATGCATCGGGAGTTTGTTTGCAGTGGCTAGATGCCCTGGTATACCCATACTCAATCTTTCTCCCCCCATATCACTCTGCTTACAAGTAAATAAATAAGAATATTTTTAAAAATATGTGTTCATAATATATTGGGAAATTCAGAAATATTTCTTGGTTTTCAAACTCCTCTTAAGATATCAAACTCCTTGAGTGTATTTTATGATTTATGAAGTTATGTATTAAATATTTTGTGAATAAACAAACTCTTAAATGAAGTCACACTGTGCACTCACATATGAAACCTGAATGTGCATTAGAAAAACTCTTGGCTGTTTTTTCCTATTTATTCATTCCATTTACATATCTTCCTTATTACAAGAATTAGTTATATCAATTAATAATAAATGTCATGGCTTTTTTGTGTGTTTCTTCTTTTATCCTTTTTTTTTTTCTTAGTGAAGGTTAGTTTGAGTTAGGGTTCCACTGACAAACAAGTGCTGAAATTATACAAATGTTCCATCAGAGCTCAATAAATATCATGATTTCCAAGTCATTCTAATGTTAGTCTTAATAGTAGTATAGAATAATAATCTTAGGTATCTATTTGTAGAAATTTTTTATATTAATTTATTTAATAATGATTTTTGTCTAATACAAAGATTTTTGTTTGGTGACAAGGAGAAAGAATCATCTACTGCTTTACCCAAGTCATCTATAGACCAGTGAGGTGACAGATGCATGACTTCTAATAAGGGAATGAATGAAGAGTGGGGAATGGGATCAACAGAAAGGATAGTGACAGGTTGTAATGTGAGTGCTTCCATGTGACACTTGAGATGAGTAGGAAGTTTTCAGGTTATAGCCCAGAGGACAAAAATATTGAATTTTATATCTGAATAGTACAAGAATGAATGCCAATCCTAGTGTTTCTTTTTGGTTTATTTCTCAGCACCCATAACCCAGGGAACTGGAGTCAACTTCCCAATTGGAGAAATCCCAAGCCAACCATACTATCATGACATGAACTCCGGTGTCAACCTTCAGAGGTCGCTGTCTTCTCCACCAAGCAGGTAATGAAAGTGTTGCTGCTCCTGTATTCAGTCTTTGTTCAGATAGGTGGATGGCAGATCAACAGGGAGGGATGTAGGCAATGAAAGAAGTGAGAGAAAATAGTTTGGCTGGTGCCACACAGATTTCTAATCTTTCCTAGTATGCTTTATTTTCTCATTCTTCTTGAATGCAATTGTTAAAGCACTTTTAAAAAGTTGTTTTTGGGTAGAGAAAAGGAATTATGAAAATGTTAATGTGAATTTCATCTTTGATGAAAATTCTGAAAATTAACTAGTTCTTTGGGTGACTTTGAAAATGACATCAGTATGACAGTGATCCCTGGCTGATAAATGATGGACCATGATAACTACTACCCCAAGTTTGCATCTACACTTGGGATAATGAAACAGGAAAAATAAAATGTGTTATTTACCTAATCTTAAAATTAAAGGCCTTATCTAGGTTTCACTTTTCAATTAATGGGTGTTTATTGAGTAAGTTAACTCTGGAATAACAATAAAAGTATTACTTGTCTGAGATGGGTTAAGCAACCTTTGTTGGTTGAAAAAAGATTAAGATGTCTTGCTTTTCAGTTCTCTGTTGGCATTTTTATATTTTTCTCTTAATATTTCTATTACACCTTTCAGTCAAGATGTAGTTTTTATTTGACTTTTGAGTTGGAGTTTTCATGTGTAAGGACTTATCTCATTTCCAGACCATTCTACTGTAAGGATGCCCACATTCCACTATAAGAATGTGCAAGAATTCCAGAGCAGAACATGTATTTTATGTCAATTATTCAAAACAAAAGACTGCAAAAGTATTTTTAGACTATTCTTAATAATGAAAACCTATTGCATTTGAATTAGTTTTGGGAATATCTACATATGTTTATAAATTAAGGTTGATTTTATAGCATTTATGGTCCAAATGTATTTTCATGTAATTAGATTGTATATCAAGATAATTGGGTTTATTATCACTAAAATTATCTCTAACATGTTGAGTTCTTAAAGGTACTTTCATTTTTGTAAATTAAAATGTGAATTATAATTTTTTAAATTTTGTCTGCTGGATCAGTGTACTATCAAGCACAGATTTGTCATCATGGCCACTTAGTATCTGATACTATGTCCTTCAAATAGAAAGGTTTTAAACATTTCTTTATTGTCCCCAATATAAAAATAATTTCTCCTCCATTTTTCGTTCTCCTGATGGCTCATAGGTAGAAAAAGATAAATTAAAGGAGAGTTACAAAATATACGCTTTAAATTTGGAGAACTTTGAAAGAAACTAAAGAAATACTAGACGTTTTTACTGTTTTTTAATATAGGTACAAATTTCCATCCTTAATCATGTTAATATTCCAGGAGTTAAGAGTCAAATATTAGTCACAAGCATATCTACAAAGAAACGCAGGGCTTTAAGGACTTGGAGCCCCATTTCCAAGGCAGTGCATACTTGTGGATGTCAAAGGTCCTTGCTTCCTATTTGACAAGTTCTATTAATTACTCTGGACAATGCAATAAACTTCTCCAAATTTTTCTTGCATTTGTTAAAAATGGGGCAGTGATTTATGCATGTGATTTTGAGGTAATTTTCAGTTCCAAAATTCTGTGATATTATATTTATTAACATTGCATAGAGGTAAGCCAGAAGGTACTTTTGTTGTTTACCAGCATAGGTGCAAATAAGAAATTTTTGTGTATATTTTTTAATTGACAGCTTCCTTGATTATAAACAATATCCAATGGTAATTCCCTCCTTCCCCTCACTTTACCCTTTGAAACTCCACTCTCCATCATATCTCCCACCCCCTCTCAATCAGTCTGTCTTTAATTTTGATGTCATGATCTTTTCCTCCTATTATGATGGTCTTGTGTAGTTAGTGTCAAGCACCATGAGAACATGGATATCCAGGCCATTTTGTGTATGGAGGAACACACTGTAAGAAGTCCTACCCTTCCTTTGGCTCTTACATTCTTTCCGCCACCTCTTCTGCAATGGACCCAGAAAAAAAAATTCACTTTACTAGTCATCATTAGTGATTAACAGGGTATTGGTGGGAGTATATGTAGTATGGTCCATGTTATTTCAAAATACCTTTTAAATGTTTGCACTAGATACATACTTTTCTTAACAATGAAGAGGAGATGTTTTCTTCATTAAGACATATCATTCTAAATGTATACTATTTGGTTTGAATTTGGCAATTGTCATTTTTCATGGTTGATTTTAAAAGTAAAGGATCAATAGCTTAATATTTAAGGAAAATATAAAGAAGAACACACAAAATAGTTTATAGCCAGTAAAGTAATATAAAATTTTAATATTACTAATTATAAGGCTAACACTAATAATTAATATTTAATAAGTATCTTCTAAATGCCAGCCATTGAACCAGAGCTTTATAGTTAATAGCACATTTAATATTTCCAACCAAACTCTTTGAACTAGGTTTTATTATTTCCATGTAGAAAGGTTAAGGAGCTTAGTACTAGGAACTAATAAATGACTTAGTCCATATTTGTGACTTCTGAAGCTATTTCTCTGTTGTGTCCCATTATGTCATCTTTGAATTAAGATGACAAAATTGCATTGTCATTGGCCAAGGCTATCCAATGAGCACAATGAGTATTGATAAGAGTGGTAATATAAATTAAGTGTAATCTGAACACAAATTTAATATCAGCAGAAAGGGCAAAGTGAGAGCTCCTTTTTAGTCACTGAAGTTGCTCTGGAAAACCATTTTACAGAGTAAAAATAGTATAAAATATATAAAAGCATAAAATATAACATGTATAAAATATAAAATTAAAAGTGAACATATAAAAGTATTTTTGGGCAGTTATAGGTATAAGGTAGCATAGTAAAATGACACCTTCAGCTAGAGATGTTTGACATTCATGTTGATGTCTTCCAAAATGACTTTTGCCTATGTTTATGGACATTTGCACAATAAGACTCCTTTTACTTATTTTTAAATGCTAAATGCCACCTCAGAACCTCAATTAATATAATTGGTGTCCTATTTTAACAGCAAAAGACCCAAAACTATATCCATAGATGAAAACATGGAGCCAAGTCCTACTGGAGACTTTTATCCCTCTCCGAATTCACCAGCTGCTGGAAGTCGAACATGGCATGAAAGAGATCAAGGTGGGTTATACGGAGATTCATCCAAGGCAATAGAGGAGTGTCAGGTCATTTATATGTTCATCTAGCCAGCATTTCCTAAGGGCAGCAGTATGGAATATACTTCCTTATGGAATGATTTCTGTAACATTATTTTAAAGATAATTTTATTTATGATTAAGATAATATGCCAAATGTTATCAAAGTTACAAAATTCAATTTTCTCCTGCTTTGTTGTAGTTTTTTCAAAAAAATTATGTTTTAGAGCCCTCCGTGGCGCATATGCACGACTGTGGTCTGTCTGTACTAGTTGGCTGAGTGGCACAAGAGCCACAGTTCTGATTTGCTGAGATTGAATCACTCCTCTCTGTGTGCATTTTGGGCAGAAGCAGGCTTCAGCCAGGGGACAGGTGCTGAGAGTTCTCATTTAAAGAAAACCGTAATTCCTTTTAGAAGTTGTAGAGTAACATATAAATGTATTACATAAAGAACTTTGTTTTATTTATTTATTTATTTATTTATTTATTTATTTATTTATTTTTTAATAGTCAGTTCTGTATTCAGCAAATACAGTCAGTTTGGTACCATTATTAGGCTCATCCGTGACCTACCCCTTCCCCTTGGCCCCTCCTTGTTGAGGTATACGGGTCATGCATTGTGGAGTTAGCCCACAGTTTGTTTTTAAGTCAATCTATTTACCTTTCCTTGATAAAACTATGACCCAATTAGAGGATAGCTTTGAAGAGAAATGTAATTTTAGTAGATATTACTTAACTTTTTGGGATCTGACTTGGTCTTTTTTCTTCTTGAAGTATATTGGACTTAATGTATTTTGTCATGCATAGCATGCCTTTCCCCACAGTTGGAAAGAGGTGATTAAGCATGGAAATAAAAAATCAGTCAGCTTCTATTTTTGTGAACTCCATTGTGTGAATGGGTACAAATAAGATTTTATACCAGCACCATAACGTACACTTAGAAATTGTCATTTAAATCAAATTCTGTATTTTAAAAAAATGCGAAAGGAAGGTGTTCATTACCACTGATTTTCAGCTCAGGTGTTAGGTATGTGTCTGTGGGGTTAACAAGATTTATGTTGGGAAATCTCAGCAGTCAAATAACTCCTGAGCTCAGCATTGAAGGTCAAAGTCAGTTTTTCCTCAAGATTTCTTTTTTGCTACTCAGAATTTTATCTTGAAGAACATAGGGCTTATGAAGTAGTGAAAGCTTTCATAGGAGAGCCAGAATGAATTAGTTGGACTCTTTAGCATGTCAAGATTTTAACTAATGAAGAAGTGAGACAGAGATTAAAGGAACAGGGAACAAACAGAAACATAGCCACTTGCTGAGGTAGGGAAACAAGTGTGAGAATAGCTATGTGTACCAGGAGGCCAGCCCATACATCCACTGATTTGTTTAGATTTGTGGGAGCAGTGTCCTTGGACTTCTTAGAACTATACCCTCTGGAATGTTTCTTTTCTAACTCTTCATCTGGCAAATACTTTGACATCCTTCAAGTCCCAGGCTCCAGGGAAGAATTTCACTCTAAATTAGTTTTTCCTGTTTTTGTCACTTAGCATCCAGTATTGTTCCTTCATTGTGTTCATAATATTTAATTCTATATTAATTAATTTACTTATGTATGTATTGGAGAAACTGTTTAACTATAGCAGAAGGGCAAGTTCCTTCTCTGTTTTGGTTACTTCTGTGATCAGCACTAAGCATCACACTTGATTCATAGCGGGGGCACAGTACATATTTGTTGGGTAAATTAACCACTGATAGGAAACCCATTTCATCAGTGAAGGCAAGAAATCACAGAACTGTAGAGGTGTGACTGAAAAAGAAAAACAACTATGACTCTTCATTTATTTTACTACTTGTTTAACTGATATTGCCTTTTTTTTTTTTTTTTTTTTTTTTTTGGTTTTTTGAGGTCAGGTCTCACTCTGTCTCAGGCTGAGCTGGAATTCACTATGTAGTCTCAGGGTGGCTTTGAACTCATGGTGATCCTCCTACCTCTGCCTCCCGAGTGCTGGGATTAAAGGCATGCACCACCATGCCTGGCTTGATATTGCCATTTTATTCTAAGCAAAGCTCTATATTCAGTCAGAAAGAGAGCCTGGGAATGATCCTAGTGGTAATACTTAATAATATTGTGAATATGTAGGAATGGATGGTTGTTCAGAAGTGTAGGTGTTCTCTATTATCGAGTGTCATTTTCGTAAGAATTGAATCTTTTTTTCAGCCTATTCATAAAGCCAATCTCAATCATATTATAAAACGTTTTTGAATGTTAGAAGGGAAACTCATTCTTTCTCTTCATAAAATCTTTGCATTGTTGGTTATTGTCTATTGTCAAGATGACTAGAGTTATTGGCGAAGTCTGTAGAGGCATATTAACAGTAAAGAGGAATGTTTCATTTTCATGTGTGATTCAAAAAAAAAAAAAACCTGTCACTTGAATTCTGAGGACTCCTTAATGTATACAATATGGCCTTGTGGGAAGAAGACTTTAAGTACAATAGAAAAATTAGGGCAGTATAGCACTATCTTTATAAACTTGCTAAAGCCAATGCTGTGCTTTTGTTCTTAGAAAATTGCAGTATTTTAAACATTTTCAAAATAAAATTGCCCACAGTTGTTCTTGTCCATCTCCACATGTTCTTTATGCCTATTTGTCTATCATGTGAGCATTGTCTAAAGTACCTGTGGAGTACCACTTGAGGCCTCACAGTACCCGAGTTTATGATATAGTTGTCTCTTCCACAAAGTTGTATACTACTTGGTACTCAGTAATTCTTTTTGTTAATCATCAATTGTTTCTGTTTTGGATATGAATGTTAAAAGTTTACTGCCCTTTTTGGGTATATACCTTAGTCTGTGAGTGTTAACGTTAAACTTCCATTAAAATGTTTTCTTGACATAACCTCCAGAAAAAAAAATGATTTCTGAGCTATAAGAATGAAAAATAAAAGTAAATTATAGACAATATGTAGCACTTAATTTTTCTCTTGCAATTTCATCCTCCAGCCTCAATCAGTGAGATTTATTCCCAGTAGCCCAAAATAAAGGACATGATTAAATTACTATACCTTTTTTTTTTACTTTTTAAAAATATTTTGTTTATTTATGAGAGCATGGGGGAGGAATAGAATGGGCCAGAGCCTCTAGCTACTGTAAATGAACTCCAGACTCATGGGCCACTATGTGTGTGGTGGTTTGATTCAGGTCCCTCATAAACATAGGTGTTCTGAATGCCATGTCCCCAGCTGATGGCAATTTGGGAATTAAGCCCTCCTGGAGGCAGTGTATTGTTGTGGGTGGGCTTATGGGTATGATAGCCAGTTTCCTCTTGTGAGTTTTTGGCACACTGTCCTGTTGCTGTTGTCCATCTGATGTTGCTCAGGAGGTGCTGTCCACCCTCTGCTCATGCCATTGTTTTCTCCTGCCATCATGGAGCATCGCCTTGAGTCTATAAGCCAAAATAAACCACTTTTTGCCCCCACAAGCTGCTCTTGGTCGGGTGATTTCTGCCAGCAATGTGAACCTGACTAACAATGTGCATCTGCCTTATGTAGGTACTGGGGAATTGAACCTCACTCTTTTTTTTTTTTTTTTTTTTTTTTGGTTTTTCGAGGTAGGGTCTCACTCTAGCCCAGGCTGACCTGGAATTCACTATGGAGTCTCAGGGTGGCCTCGAACTCACGGCGATCCTCCTACCTCTGCCTCCCAAGTGCTGGGATTAAAGGCGTGCGCCACCACACCCGGCTTTGAACCTCACTCTTTAGGCTTTGAAGGCAAGCATCGAAACTGCTAAGCCATCTCTGTAGCCCAAAGACTTTTTTTTTTTTTTTTAAGCAGAGTCTCATATAATGTAATCCAGTCTGGCTCAAACTCATGATCCTCCTGTCTCAGCCTCTTTTGTTTTGAAGCATGGTCTCACTCTAGCCCAGGCTGACTTGGAATTCACTCAGTAGCCCACTTTGTAGTCCTGGAACTCACCTTGATCCTTCTACCTCAGCCTCCTAAGTGCTGGGGCAAAAGGCATGCACCAGGCTGGAGAGATGGCTTAGTGACTAAGGTGCTTGCCTGCAAAGCCAAAGGACCCAGGCTTAATACCCCAGGACCGATATAAGTGAGATGCAAAAGGTGGCACATGCATTTGGAGTTCATTTGCAGCAGCTGGAGGCCCTGGCTTATTCATTTTCTCTCTCTCCAGTAAATAATAAATAAAAATAAAATAAAATATTACTAAAGGCATACACCACCACACCTAGTTGTCTCTGCTTCTTGTATGGTGGGATTACAGTTGTGCACCATGTTACCCTGCTTAAAAAATGGATGATTGCTGCTGTGATTTTAGGTTTGTTTTTGTTTTATTTTAAATTTGGGAAATTGTGGATTGATGGGGACAGGGAGATTTCTTTCTTTCTTTTCTTTTTCTTTTTCTTTTTTTTTTGTTTTTGGTTGGTTATATTTTTGTTTTGTTTTTCTTTTTTTAATGTTTAATTTTATTATTGCCAACTTGTACCCTTACAGACAATAAACCATAATAATTCTTCTCCCCCCATTTCTCCTTTACAACTCTACTCTCCATCATATCCCCTTTCTCTCTCTGTTAGTCTTTCTTTTATTTTGTTGTCATCATCTTTTTCTCCTATTATGAAGGTCTTGTGAAGATAGCAAGGTCGTGGATATTGAGGACAGTCACATTGTAAGGAGTCGTACCCTTCCTTACATTCTTTCCACTACCTCTTCTGCAATGGACCCTGAGCCTTTGAGGGTTTGATAGAAACATTTCCATGCTGGACACTCCTTTGTCACTTCTTCTAAGTACTGTGTTGCCTTTTGGGTCATCCCAGTGGTCAACGCCATCTGAAAAGAGAAGCTTCTCTAACCAAAAGTGAGAGTAGTATTAATATATGAATATGAACATTAAATATAGTGCTTATTGGGCAGTTTGGTGAGCATAATATATGCATTTAACCAGACAAGAACAGGCTTTATACCCCTAAGGTTCATGACCTCTCCTGACATAGGCTTTTGATTAAGTTTTCAGTACCAGGCATGTATTCCCTCCCATAGAACAGGCCTCCAGTCCAATTAGAGAGCGGTTTGTCTCCCCCAGAGCAGACATGCCGCTATTGCAACAGTTCAGTCATTTGGCATGGCTGGCAAAAATTGAGGCTTCCAGTGTCCATTGTTTTCACCCCTGATGACTTCTGTCTCCCATAGGGCTGCATGCATTGCAGTTTTTCCCACTTTCAGTTGGCTGGTCTACAGGGAGGAGGTTTTCAGCCCAACCCCAGCTTTATTTCTCAGTGATCTTGGTGCCCAGGCATGTGAAGTCTTCAGCAATAGGGTCTTACCACCTGTTTCTCAAGGGAAACCAAGGGCCTTGCTAATAGCCTATAATGTTTTGTAGGCAACAAGGACCTCCCTGGCCAACAACTCACTGGAAGGTATCCCATCCCTGGCACTGAAAAATTTCTAGTAACAATCTATGGCTTCTGGATGTGTCGTTATCCAAAAAAGTTGGTTTTCATATGTCTTATTCAGAATATCTTGGATTTAATTGATCCTCCCCCACCCTTCTTTTACTCAATCTCTTCCCCTGACCTAGTTTAGGCATTTTCCCTCCCTGTAATCTGATCTTCTATTTACATATATACAATACCATCCCCTTAGGTCCTTCCCTCTCCTCCCTCTCTTAATAGTCTTTTTCTAGCTTACTGGCCTCTGCTCCTGAGTTTTGGTTCCAGCTCACACAGAAGTCTACACATTTGTAGCTAGGATCCACATATGAGACAGAATGTGCAAAGTTTGGCTTTCTGGGCCTGGGTTACCTCACTTAGTATAATCCTTTCCAGATCCATCCATTTCCCTGCAAATTTCATAATTTCATTTTTCTTTGCCACTGAATAGAACTCCATTGCATAAATGTACCACATCTTTACTACCCATTCATCTGTTGAGGGGCATCTAGGCTGGTTCTATTTCCTAGCTATTGTGAAAAGGGCAGCAATAAACATGGTTGTGCAAGTATCTCTAAGGTAGTGAGAAGAGTCATTAGGATATATGCCTAGGAGTACTATAGCTGGATCATATGGTAAATCTATTTTTAGCTGTCTCAGAAACCTCCACACTGATTTCCACAATGGCTATACCAGACTACATTCCTAGCAACAGTGTAGAAGGGTTCCCATT